>JAKSZT010018658.1:11292681-11392561 GCA_026826555.1 Tolypeutes matacus | reverse complement strand
CCCCGCCCCGGCCGCGGGGGATGCGCCGCCCCGAGCCGCTGCCTCCGCCGCCGCCGCCGCCGCAGCCGCAGCCGCAGCGGGCACAGAGCAGGTGAGGCGGGGCGGGGCCGGGGCCGGGGCCGGGGCTGGGGCCGGGCGGGCCGGGGGTCGGGGAAGGGGCTCCTTACCCGGGCTCGTCGGGCCTCTGGCTCCCGTCCCAGCGCAGCCTTCCCCAGCTCCCCCTCCCTGCTGCTGTCTCCGCCTGAGCCGGGACGCCGGCCTACAGGGCCTGGGCCGCATCCCCAGGCCTGGAGCGGCTCTCTGCCCCCAGCAGCCCTACCCACCTCCTCCGGCCTGTCCTCCAGGGATTTTACTCCTCACTACTTACCTCTTCCCGCTGCCCTACGGCTTCACCCCTGACTCTCCTGTCAGCCCTGACAAGTCATTCCCAGCTGTTTCCACAACCCTTTCCCTTGTCCTCAGCCCCTCCATCCCATTCCTCCCACTAGCCTCCTTACCTATGCCCCTTACCCCCTCAACTGTTCCCAGAAGTCCTTCTCACGGTCCTGTCACTTCCTCACCTGTCATCATTGCCTCTCACCTGTCTCCATCTTAGCCATTCTCCTCCTCTGATCCTGTCAACACTCATCCATTCCATTTCCCTCTGTCCCCTTCCACACCTATTTCACCTGTTCCCATTATCCCTTACTGGTCTTCTTCACCTCTCTTTACCTGGGCTCTCAGATTCCTATACACACCTGGCTCACACCTGGAATAGTTATACATCAACATCTATATTCACAAACAGCCAGATGAGCTCTCAACCACCTAGATACACCTCCATCTGTCTGTCTGTCTGTCTCTCTCACACACACACATCATTGGTCCCACACTCTCCTACATGAACCTATAACAGATATTCATAAAAACCTCTGCAAGCCTTCTCACTGCACACCCATGCTTCCACACACACAAAGGGGCCAAGGAGGCAGTAATGGGGCAGCCAAGTTCCTCGTGTTTGTGACTTCCACCCCCTGCCTGAACCGAGTGTGAGGCAGGGAGTGGGAAGGATGCTGGACAGCCAGAGGCAACCCTCATTTACCCTCCCACCTCCACTCTCTCTCTCTCCCACCTCACTTGTTCCTTCTAGGTTTTCCCATCTATAAAATGGGAGCAGAACCCAGAATTTCCTCATTAACCTATAGAATCCACCATCACAGGACTGGAAGGGCCACCAGAGGGAATCCAGTCTAATTCCTAAGGCCCCCTCCCCACCAGTTCGATTATTTCTTCAGTCTTGTCCTCAACTTGTCTCCTCCACCTTTATTTCAGAACCCCCACTCAATCCCTGCTTCTCACTTCTTCCTGTCATTGCTCTTACTTCCCTCAGAATTCCTGGTGTCCCATATCTCACTTTGGCAGAAAAGGGAAGGGGCCTATTTGATATCCTGATACTCTGAAGTGATGGGGATTGGAAGAAACAGCATCAGTTGTCATTTGAAAACAGAAAAAGAGTGACAGTGTCCCTCCCCATGAAGCTCCCTTCCCCACATGGCCCACGGCACACCATGACCTGTTGAAAGTTGTTTCCATGCTTTCGCCACCCCACCCTACCCTCTATATCAGGACAGAAGTCCTGGAAAATTATTCCATCCCAAGAAAAGACAGGTTTATGGAGTCCCACCCTATCCATCGATAGCTCAGGCGCTTTCCTCCCCTCCCAGCCCCCATCCCCAGCCTGAATGGCTTCCCTTTTTTCTCTTCCATCTGTGACTCTCCAGGGTCACTGTGAGGGCAGAGCTGTGTGCATGTAAAAAGCACAAGGGGAAAGAGGAGAGGAAAAATCCTGTTCTGTGCTGGCAGGGATCTCCTAAAGTCATCCCTTCTGGCCCCTTGCCCACACCAATAACACCATACACAGACCCACACGAGCACACAGGCACACAGACACACAAGGGCATATGGACTCATGCACAGATACACACAGAGATACACACGCATGCACACATGGACACACTTGCATTTCGCTGGGTAACACGTGCCTGGTTTTCTCAACCCTCACGGTTGCGACACTCGCCCTGACATCCAACTTTTATTCATCCCAATGTGACAAGAGCTGTGTTCCTTCTTGTCGGTTCCTGAGCAGACTCAGGAAGGTGTGGTCAGAGGGTTGGTCCCATGCTCACCCAGATCTGCTCCTCCCTGTCGTTCCCCCTGCCTTCTGCTAGGCTGCTCCTACTTTCCTGCTCTCCCTGACCCACTCCCCCCAATTCAGACTTACGTTTCTCCCTCCAGAGTGTCCATGGGCCTGGCTTCCCTCCGCAATCCAAATCTTGAGTCCATCACCTTATGTTCACCCCATGGCTCACATTCCCGCTTCCCAACCCCGCGGCGGTGCCAGTGGGGCTTGCTCACCACTGAGAATGGTGTGCGCCTCCTCACTTAGCACCATCCTCAAGGTGCTGTAGTGTATCTCCTCGATTTTTTTTTTTTTTTTTTTACCACCAGGAGGTCCCGGGGATTGAGCCCAGGTCCCTCCATATGGCAGACGGATGCCCAACCATTTGAGCCACATCCGTCCCCTCCTCGATTTCTTGATTATCGGGTTTCCCATGGTTGAGTGGCAGGTCTGTCACTCTGGTGTGGGTCTCCTCTAGTCACTCCTTGTTAGCAGTTCTCCCCTTTCTTTTCATCTCAGACAGGCATTTTGTGGCACAGGGAAGATGTGAGAGTCCTGGGCCACTGTCAAGCGACTCCCGGCCAGTCCTCCTTGGCCTGGGTCTCCCCTACACAAGTGTGTGTCCCAGTCCAGCATGATCCCTTGGTGAACAAGTCTCCCCTACATTAGTTAGCCTATATCTCTTTGGTAAACACTTTCCCCATGGCTGCTGACACATCATTTTCCTCTCCTTTTTTTCCTTTCACATGTGTGTCCTGCTGCTGGTTTTCTCATCTCCACTTGGTAGTTTCCATCTCCCTTCCTGTGGCTAGTATTTTTGTCTTCTCCCCTGACCCCCACCTGGACTTTACACAATGCTTCCCCTTAACCCCTGCAGCATCTGCCCAGTGGGCCATGGAATGATGCCGGCCAGGAGAGTGGAGCAGCTGTAAGTCAGCGCCCCGCCCCATATCTGCCAGTGGTCCTGGGCCCGCAGCCCGCGCCCACTCACAGCCCTCCCCGCTCTCCCAGGTAGATGGCCCCCCAAGGGCAGGCCCTGCGGACACCCCCCGCTCCGGCTGGCGGATGCAGTGCCTAGCGGCCGCTCTTAAGGACGAAACCAACATGAGTGGGGGAGGGGAGCAGGCCGACATCCTGCCGGCCAACTACGTGGTCAAGGATCGCTGGAAGGTGGTGAGTGAGTGAGCCGGCCAGAGGGAAAGGCTAGGGGAGGAAGGGAGGAGAGGCCCTGGAGGCCCGTTAAAGCAGGCGCCCTCAGAGCCCCCACCCTGAAAGGGACGTGCCCCTGAGCTCCTTCGCATGCTGCTTGCCAGTCGTTATTTTCGCCCACACATGTAGACAAGCGCTTTTTCCCCGTGCTCCCTCTCGAGCCCCGCCCTCTGCCACCCCTTTCCCCGCTAGGTCAGGTTGGTCGGGCCCAGCCTGGAACAACTCCTGGTTGGACGTCCGGGCACGAACTGCAGAGCTCAGTGGGGGAGGAGGGAGGAGGCAGCGGGAGGCGGAGGGGGCTCTTTTCCTGCCGGACCTTGGGGAAGGGCAGCGAATGAGCAGGTGTCCCTCCGCTTCCGCAGAGGACAGAAAGGCTTGGGCTTGAGGGAAGAGGCCCTGCAGGCTACTCCCACCGCATCCGCACTCCATCTTCTCGGTCCACCCTCCTCCCCTCACTGGTTCCTGCGGCAGGTGCAACACGCCGAGACTCCATCTCCCAGCGTGCCTTGCTCCTCCAGTCCAGGACTTCAGGCTGCTCGGCCTGCTGGGAGTTGTAGTCCGAGCCTGCTCGGGGGTTTGGGCCTGGGTGGGAGGGTGCGCGTGAGGGTTGGAGGAGAGGCAGCGTCTGGGGAGCCGGGCCGAATGTAAATCAAACCCCACATCATCCCCCTTTCTTTCCTGTTCCTAAGATCGCTCGGTATCCTCGTATAATTATGGGGGCAGGAAGATGTGGGACGGATTACGAGGCTGTAGTGTGGGGGGAAGAGGTGTGGGGAGCCAGGCAGAAGAGAGGACGGCAAGGGTCAGGTTTGCACTATGCGTGTGTGTGTGTGTGTGTGTGTGTGCGCGCGCGCCCGCGGTTTGGGGGTGGGGGTGGGGAAGCTCACACCAGGGGTGCGAGGTTGAAGAGGAGGGTGGGGCCCGGAGGCAGGCGGGTCTCCATGGTAACAGCCACCAGGCCATGCACAGGTCCTCTAAAGGGATAGAAGCAAAAGTGTCAGCGTTGTCAGGGACTGGGACTGGGGTCAGGGGTGGGGGAGTGGGGGAGGAGGCTCCTAGGGCTGAGGGGGCTGGAGAGCTGAGGGAAGGGACTGTTCTTGTCCTAGAGGTGGCCCTCCTGAGAGGGAGAATAACGGGATAGAAATTGGGGGAAGGAGAGCCAGGACGGTTATCAAAAGAATGAGGGTCTGGCAAAGTGAGGAGTGTTCCTCCAAGAACCCCCTGCACACTCAGGCACAGGAGCTTAGTTTTTGGCAGATTGGAAGCAGGATGGCATTTGCATTGAAGAGGTTAGAAAAAGATGGTGTTCACAGGCATACCGAGCTTGAGTTAGAACTTTCTTGTGCCTTTTGGAGGCAGTGGGAGATGAGTGGGGAGAGAAATGGGGAGTTGTCAGATATGCAGCCTTTGCCAGACCTAGCACTTCCTCCCTCCAAGCATCTAGAGAGAATGGGTGCTAGATGCCTCCCCTCAACCTACTCCCAGTGAGGGGTGGACAGAGACGTGAGGCAGAGCTCAGGAACAAAGAACAAACTGCCCAGAGATGACCTGTGGGCAGGGGGAGATGGGGATCAGTGGCATTAGGTAGGATATTTTTAAAAATAATAACAACATCTTATTCTTCCTGAAAATTGCTTCTCAGAATCATAATATCAAACACTGAACTATTTTTTAAAACTAAGCATTTCTTTTGAGCTCTTACTGTTGCCAGGCACTGTGTAAAATGCTTTAAATGGATTATCTCAACAACCTATGATGTAGATATTGTTATTCTCCCCATTTCACAGGTGTGGGAATTGAGCCACAGACATTAGGTAACTTGCCAAGTTCCCATGATCAGGCCTCTGTGACTGCTGGGCAGTAAAGTCACCAAGCTTTACTGCTTCCCAAGATTTAGCCCATGCAAGAATTGGGACCGTAGAGCTGAAGGATTTTTTTTTAAGATTTTTATTTATTTATTCATTTATCCCCCCCTTGCTGCTTGTGCTCGCTGGGTCAGCTAACCACGCTGTGCGGGCGGGCTTGCCTTCACCAGGAGGCCCCGGGAACCGAACCCAGGGCCTCCCATATGGTAAACGGGAGCTCTACTGATTGAGCCACAGCCGCTTCCCTGAAGGATTTTTTGTGACCAATTCTAATCCAACCCTCTTACTTTTACAGAATAGGGAAAATGGCAGCTCAGAGAGTTTAACAGACTCATCCCAGGACACCCAGCTCCGGGCCTAAGAAACCGGGTCTCCTTTTTCCTAGGTGAATGCTGATCCTGCTGTGTCCCATTTCTCCTTCAGTTTAGGACAGTCTTTCGGCAGGAGAGGGAATCA
Organism: Tolypeutes matacus; assembly: GCA_026826555.1. Classification (NCBI taxonomy): domain Eukaryota; kingdom Metazoa; phylum Chordata; class Mammalia; order Cingulata; family Chlamyphoridae; genus Tolypeutes; species Tolypeutes matacus. The sequence goes on along the minus strand of JAKSZT010018658.1, from coordinate 11,386,873 downwards.
TGAAACAATTTAGGAGGAAAATGATAGGTTCTGGCACAGTGAAGTTGAGAGGATTTTTCTGTTACTGGGCTGTGGACAGGGCTGCATTAGGACTTTCATGGGTTCTAAGCACTTCTGCCTTTGGGGGCCATTTCCTCCATAAAAAAGTACTGAAAATTGTATTTTATGGCTGCATTGGTATAAAGATGAATATATTAATATTATATATTGAACATTTGTCTTTGACTTAAAAGTTCATTTTTTCCCTCTGATCTTAAAAGAAATTAAAACATTTTCGTGGACCCTTAAAAAGTATTGTTGGCCAAGTCACTGTGCCTACTGTGCCTACTGTACCTACTGGATAAGTTGGCCCGAGCTCTGGGGCCTGGGGAGGAGGGGTGTTGGGTGAGTAGGTGGGTGTGGATGCCAGCTCCCTACCCCAGGGAGATTCTGTATAGGGTGGGGAGTGTGAGGAAGGCACTAAGGAAGGGGAAGTGGGATCTGTTTGGAAATGAAGAGGGTAAAGAAATACCCTTGGGCACCCAGGGAAATTCAGGAAGTAGATGTCAGAAATCTCTTGGCTGCCCTAGCTCTCCTAACTTACCTCCAGCAAAGCCTTTGGGGCCTGGCAGATCTGGGCCCAGTCCTTACACTTCTAATCCCAGTGTGATCAACAGTTCCTATAACACAGGGCTTAAGAGTGTGGGTTCCTCATCCAAAGTGCCTGAGGTTAAATGAAACCTGGCTTTGCCACTTACTAGCAGTCTAATGGGGCAAGATACTTAACTCTCTGTGCCTCCTTTCCCCTAATGTATAAATTGGGCATGTATAAATTGGACAAATCCTCAACTGGATTTGTCAGGACCCTTTGGGGATTAACTGAGATGCTGTTTCTTGAGTCAGGACCTGAGATGTGGTTGCTGTTCCCGCCCCTGTGCCCTTTTGCTCATGCCCACACACAGACAACAATAAAGGAATCTAGAAGACATCTGAATCTCCCCAGTGTTTGAAATTCCCCAGAGGAAGACAGGTCGTTGCTTCCCTTTAGCTCTGAGTCTAAGCCCTCCTGGTTCTGAAATTCTTGCAGAAGTCTGACTATAAATTTCATCTCGAGTAGAGAGGGGCTCTGGTGTCTCATTGTTCTCCTCTTTCCTCTTTTCCTGTCTCCTTCCTGGGCACAAAAGCCTTTGAGATCCCACCCAGCCTTCCACTTCTAAGTCTTCCCTTCATCCTTCTCTCTCTTTCTGGAGAGCTTTCAGTTGTGGCCTGCTGGGACCTCCCAGACCTCCAGCTCTGCCCTGCTCCCTTCCTCTCTCCATTCCCATATTTTCACCACCATTAAACATTTATTGGGCATCCACGAGCTGAATAAATGCTACAGGGAGGGCCCAGAGATGCAGGAGGCTCAGAGTCAGGAGTTTACAGCCTGGCTGGGAGCTTGGAGCAGCCTTGCTCCAATCATTAGCAAGCCCAGAGATACTGAGAGAGGCAGCCACCAGATGGAGCGGCTCCCTGAGGAGGTGAGAATTGGGCTGTCCATCTTTCTTAAACCAAATGAGTCCCCACCTAGGACCCAGTACCTTCTCCCTGCTCCCAAGCCCCTGCCAGCAGCACCCTCACCCTCCAAGATACTACCTTTTGACTTGAAATGATTTTTTTGTTTTGTTTTTTATCTTTTATATATATTTTTTGAAATGGTTTTTAATCCCTCCCCATAAGGCAGCTTTGCTCATCTCCCCTTGCCTCCCCCTCTTCCTCCATCACAGTTCTTCCCTCTGCCTTTTCTCACTACCTGCCCTCATCCCCAGGCCAGGCCCTCGTCACCTCATCCCTTGGTTCATACCCAGCAGCCCCTCAGCAAGTGGCTCCCTTTGCAGGTCTCCCACTCCAGTCTTTTCCCTTGTGGGGGCCACTGCTGAATGCCTTTCCCTGTCCCCCATAATGAAATGCCATGGCCTGTCCTCTGGGACCCTCCACTTTCCCTTTCCTCATCTCTCTTTCCCACCCCTCCTGCATCTTCAGTCAATGGGAACTTATTAACACTCAGTAGATGCCAGGTACCAGCTAGGCCTTCTGGGTCCAGAATCTGGTCCAAACAGCCTCCTTTCCTCTCCCTCCAGCTCACTTTCTCAAATGTCTGCCCAGCCAACTTCCAGTCCTAGGGTGCTTCCCCCACCCTAAGTAGAGCCCCCCAGCTGTAGATGCTCGCTGCTGAAGGGCAGTGGGGTTTGATGCAGGGATCCTGGGCCTGCTGCTGATTGCAACATGCTTGGTGTTTCATTCCTGAGAGTGGTGATTCCCGCCTGGCTTTGAATTTTCCCGGGGCCCAGCTTGATCCTGTGTGTCCACTCCCAACCCCACCACCCATGCACCTCCAGGGGTGGGTCTGGGAACAGGGAAGGCTCAGACTGCTTCATCCTCCTCTGAACTCTTGTGAGCAAGCTTATTAGCAAGAGTGTCTGAAGTTAGCAGGCACGGTTTATCCTTCTGCCAGCCTGCCCATGTTCCCTCTTCCCTTTAGATGCCAAGGCTCCAGGTGGACGGGGATGCTGGGGGAGGAGGGCCTGTAGAGTCAGCTCACCGCTGCACTGTCCCCTGAACAGCTTCTTCTCCCAAGTCTCCATTCCCCCCATACTGCCACAGTGCCCCCATGGCCCTGGTGAGGAGGCTCGCTTGGTTTTGGGCATCTCACTGGGGGCCTGGGGAGTGGCCCAAGCTTCTGCAGTGGGCCTGGCAGTGAGCCCTCTTTGCCGGGTCTCTTCCGCACTCCTTCCCTAAATACTCTCTCCTTTGGGTGACGTCTTTCAGGACACTGCCAATCCCAGGAAAGGCCGGCTTCCCTAGGGGGTCCACCCTGAAACTGGGATGTCCTGGAAATTGCTTTTCCTTTTCCATGGAGGTTGGTCAGCAAAGGCAGGATGAGTGGGGGTGGGGCATGGTGTTTGCTGTGCTTCTAGAGAAAGAAAGGTCCAGGGAAGCCTACACTGTCTCCATGTCTATATGAGTCACAGATCTCACACCCTTTCGCACTGCCCACTCCATGTTTGTACATGTGTGCACAGATGGTTGTACACCATGGGCCGTACCCAGTCTCAGCGCACTGGGAGAGGAAGGGAAGGCAGGGATGAGTGGGACAAGGAAGGAAGTCATGGGGTCCTCCCCTTCAATGATGCTCTCTGCCCGCATCGATGAAGGATGAGACCCAGCAGTGGGTGGTATGAGTTGCTGCTCAGCCTGATTCCTGTGTAACTCCCCCACCCCCATCTCTGTAGCTCAAGAAGATCGGGGGCGGGGGCTTTGGTGAGATCTACGAGGCCATGGACCTTCTGACAAGGGAGAATGTGGCCCTCAAGGTGGAGTCAGCCCAGCAGCCCAAACAGGTCCTCAAGATGGAGGTGGCCGTGCTCAAGAAGTTGCAAGGTGCAGGCCTGGGTGGGGGATGGGAGGGGACAGACAGTGGAGCCAGTTGCTGAGAGAGGTGATGGGATAAGAAGCCGAGGGGAAGAGATGTAGTACGGTGGAAGGAAGAGGTGATAGAGCCAGGAGCTAAGGGGGAGGTGATAGGAGAGGTGAGATGGGTCCAGGATCTAAGAGAGGTGATAGGGCAGAAGGCTGAGGTTGGTGAAGGCAGAGATGGCTGCATAGTTTAAGGCAGGTGATGGAGCTGGAGTCTCAGAGCAATGATAGGGCTGTGGGCAGAGGGAGGTGATGGGAGAGGTGGTCGTGGGGCCAGGGCTTGGGGTCAAGGACAGAGAGGAATCCAGGGTGACCAGCAGCCTATGTTAGGGTTGGAAGTGGGGAAGAAGGAGTTGGGAGACCCCTGTCTGTGCCTTTAGGGAAAGACCACGTGTGCAGGTTCATTGGCTGTGGCCGGAACGAGAAGTTTAACTACGTAGTGATGCAGCTCCAGGTGGGTCCTGTGGCCCATCCTCTTCCCTCTCTATGACTTCTGGGGTGGGGAAGGGCCACTGTGGTTCCTGGGAGGAGAGGGGAATGGGCACAACCTTTTGGGTCAGGCCTGGGCAGAGCATTATAGTGGTGGTTGTTGGGAGGGCCGCTGAGAGGGTCTCCCCTGCCCCCCCCAGGGCCGGAACCTGGCCGACCTGCGCCGCAGCCAGCCACGAGGCACCTTCACCCTGAGCACCACGCTGCGATTAGGCAAGCAGATCCTGGAGTCCATCGAGGCCATACACTCTGTGGGCTTCCTGCACCGTGACATCAAGCCAGTGAGTGCTGCCCCCCCACCTCTCTGCCCCCTCCTCCAAACACACACCTTCCTCCTCCTCCTCTCTCTCTCTCTGGGTCCCTTGGTTTCTTCTCTAGAACATAACCACTGCTGGGACCAGGACAGCCCCTTCTACCTGTACCCCCTCTCCTGCCCTCTCTACAAGCCCAACTCCCCCACACCCCTGCCTCCCAGGACCATGCCCTACTGCCCTCCCCTCCCTTGGCCATGCCCATCTTCTCTCATCTGTTCTCTTCCTCCTCCCTCACCCCTGGCCTGAATGGCCCTTGGACCTAGAAAGGTGAACAGCATGGAGGGATTGAGGGGCTGGAGGATGGTTAGGAATTCCAAGTAGCTGATTTTGTGGATTTTTGGGTCTTGGTGCTAGAGAAATTCTCATTTATAGAGATGTAAAACTAAGTCCCAGAAAGATGGCTTGAATTGCCCAAGGTCACACAGCAAGAACAACGCAGGTCTCCTGCTGTCCTAGAGCAGGAGGGGTTACACTAAAGCACACTACCCTGCTGCAGAGTCCCAGGGATTTAGAACCAGACAGACCTGGGTTCAGACCCCTGCTGTGTCATCACTTGCTCTCTAACCTCTTTGGCCTTCAGTTTCCCCATCTCTAAAATGAGCTAGTGTGAGCCAGGTGCTCCATAAACCATAACTGTGTGAACCTTGATGTTTTATTCTTGTGTGAGTGTACGTGTGGGTGAGGAGCCTTCACCCCGGCTGCAGAGCTATTTCTTGGTGCCCCCTGAGGTGGGCTCACAAGCCACTGTCTTCCCCCAGTCGAACTTTGCCATGGGCAGGCTGCCCTCCACCTACAGAAAGTGCTACATGTTGGACTTTGGGCTGGCCCGGCAGTACACCAACACCACGGGGGATGTCCGGCCCGTAAGTACCACGGCTCACGGGAATCCCTTGCCTCCCAGTCAGGGCTGTCAGGATAGAGGGTCACTCCGTAATCCAGGGACCCTTCACAGAAGATCCTTCTCCACCAGTTTTTCTTGCAGCTGCCAAAGCAGGCTTGGCCATGCATTCAGTATCACTGCTACCCAACTCTGGGGCCCATTCTCCCTTAGCCTGGGCTCTCGGTGGAGGCCACGTCCACATCCTGTGGTCTTGCCTTGCACTCTAGCCAAGGATGGGCATGGGGACGGTGGGTGGGTTCAGGAGTCAAGTTGCCTAGGACTGGGAGGTGGGAAGGAGGTCATGGGGTTGGTGTGTCAGGTCTACCCCTGAACAGGTCAACATGGCAGTAGGGGGTGTGGGGTGGTGTCAAGGTTACAGTGGGCAGAGTTAGGTTTGGTAAGCAGGTCACAGTGTGGCCAAGGTCTGGGGCAGTGGGTGAAGTCCCTAGTGTTCTCTTTTCTGCAGCCTCGGAATGTGGCTGGGTTTCGAGGGACTGTTCGCTATGCCTCGGTCAATGCCCACAAAAACCGGGTGAGTAGTGGTACCTGGACCAGGGGACATGGGGGCAGAATGGGCACAGGTCAGGGGCTGACTATGCAGCTGCAGAAGGGGGAGGGGGACAGCTGATGTCAAGGTATGGAGAGAAGTATGGGACAGGGACTTGAGTCTGCCCCCCAAAAGATGATGACTTTACCTTCTGCCTTTTTTTCTGGGATCCCATCCTCTCTGTTCCCCTCACAAGTCAGTGGGGTGAGAAAGCATAAACAAAAGTGGTTTTCACTGGGATTCTGCATGTGTTGGAGGGGCAGGGATGGAGGCATGAGCTCAAGGAGATCCCAGCCCTGCCTGAGGGTAGGTTGGCCCCTCATTACCAAGGAAGTGATGGAGTGCTGTGGGTGACCCCCTCCCTTCCCCACCCTCCTCCAGGAGATGGGCCGCCACGATGATCTGTGGTCCCTCTTCTACATGCTGGTGGAGTTTGCAGTGGGCCAGCTGCCCTGGAGGAAGATCAAGGACAAGGTGAGCTCTGAGCAGCTGGGTCTGAGGAGTGGGAGGTAAGGGGGTAGGGGACTGCTGGGCCTCCATCTCTCCTGCCTTCTTGCCTCCAGGAGCAGGTGGGGATGATCAAGGAGAAGTACGAGCACCGGATGCTGCTGAAGCACATGCCCTCTGAGTTCCACCTTTTCCTGGACCACATTGCTAGCCTCGACTATTTCACCAAGCCCGATTACCAGGTGGGAGCCTGCCACCTACTCCTGCACTCTTGCCTGCTCTGACCCTGACACAGCTCTGTGGTTGACCACCCACCAGCAGCACCCACTCCTGCCAAGGCCCTGCGCCCCTGCCAGCTTGGTTCTGAGCATGTCCCTGTGGTGTTCCAACTGCAGAAAAGGCTTTTGGGTGCCTATAAACAGTGGTCATAGCTAGACTTATTAGGAGCTCACTGTGTGCCAGGCTCTGTGCTCAGTGCTTTTCATGCCATAACTCAAGTTTCAAAACAAGCCTTTTGATGGCAGTGAGTGTTATTATTCTAGCACTTAACAAAGGAAGCTTTCAAGTACCTTACTCCAAAACTCTGCAGGAGGCCATGTGGGATGACTGTCCTCATGTCATAGATGAAACTGAGGCCCAATATCACAGTTAGGAGCAGAGTTGGCCTTAGGCACAGATCTTCTGACTCCAAGTCCAGTTCCCTTCCCAAGGTGCCACCACCTCACCCCTAGGGGAACCACTGTCCCCGATTGGAGAATGGGGGTATCTTAGTTTCCGACAGGGCTACCGATGCAAAGTACCAGAAATAGGGTTGGCTCTTATAACGGGAATTTTATTTAGGGTAAAAGCTTACAGCTCCCAGGCTATGAAATGTCCAAATCAAGGCATCAGCACCTGCTATGTGGTGAGGTAAGATGGCCGCCGATTTCTGCCAAGGTGTCTACCTTCCCCTCCAGAATCTACCATCTCCTGGGGCTCAGCTGTTAGCAGTTTGATATAGGGCTTGTCTGTTTCCCGGCCTCCTCTCTCAGTCTCAGCTGCTCTGCTTTCTTCCAGAGTTCAGCTGTGAGCTCTCAGGCATATGGCTGGGCTCGTCTCCTCAGTCTTGAACTGCTCCATGAGTCCAGCTGCTCAGGAGCCTCTTTCTGTGCCTCTGTGCTCTGCTGGTTCCAGACTCCAGGACCTCTTTCAGCCTCTCAGGGAATCTGCTTTCATGCAGTCCTCTCTCTCACATGGCAGGTTCAATACGGCAGCTTCCTTGTCCTCTGTGTGTATCTGTGTCTCTTTCTGTGTCTCCATTTATATTAGACCCAGCAAGAGGGCAGAGACCCCAGCTGGCTCATGTCTCACTGACATAGTCCAATCAAAAGCCCTAAATTGATTTTATCAAGTAATCTAATCAAAGGCCCCTCAAATAAATTTAATGCAAAGAGTACCACACCCACAGATCGTCACAGGGGGAAATGTCAGCAACGTCTGCCACGGATTTGCTATGTGCCTGGCACAGTGGGGGGAGCATAGAGCAGTTTAAACAGTGTCTGGCACACAGTAGGCACTCAATGAAGCTGTGGGTCCCACCAGTAGAGAGGGCCTTCCAGCATTCTGGAGAGAGCCAAACCGGAAGTATAATGATCTCGGGGCTTCAGAGAGTTACAACTACCTGCCACCTCCTGAACCCAGAGCCCTGGCTGCTGGCAGGGGTGCCTTGGGCAGTAGAAGATTGTGCCCCTGATCCTAGCACAGCCTCCTGGGGTCCTCAGACCACACAGCTGCGAGCACACCCTGTACCTGGCCCTGTGCTGGCTGCTAGAGGTATTGAATTGGCAGCTAGGGGTGCTAATCACACAAACACAATGCACGGATGAGCTCTGTGGGTAGGAGAGACAGGGAATACTGCAGAGGAGAGAACGAGTGAGAAAGGCATGCCAGGCAGTGAAGCAGCCTGTGCACAGGTGTGCCACCATGCGGTGGGCTTGGGAAACGACTAGTGGTTCAGGGCTGCTGATCTTTCTGCTGAGCTGGCAGAAATGGCAGAGGAAGCTGGGCACAGTGATCAGGGGCCAGATCTTGGAAGGCTGGTGTCCAGCTAGTGGGGTTTAAACCAAGATGATAACTTGCATGCTGATTTGCATATCACGTGCATGTTTTCACTTAAAATCAGTGTGTCTTTCTCCTTCCAATGCCCCCTCTTGGCCCATCCTGGAAAGCTTCTCTCTCCCTCCCCTGCAACTCCAGCAACTGTCCCTTCCTCCTGGCCAGCCCCGGGGGTCACCTCTCTGTCCTCCCACCACCCCCCTTCCCGCAGTTGATCATGTCGGTGTTTGAGAACAGCATGAAGGAGCGGGGCATCGCAGAGAATGAGGCCTTTGACTGGGAGAAGGCAGGCACGGACACCCTCCTGTCCACAAGCACCTCCACCCCACCCCAGCAGAACACCCGGCAGACGGCAGCCATGTTTGGGTGAGTCCCGGGAAGAGGTGTTGGTGGGCTGGGGCAGCTGGCTGACCCATGCTTGCAGCTGTCACCGGAAGAGCTCTCTCATTCTCTTCCTACCTGGACAGACCTGGCCATCGCCCCTCTTCCTGGTGCTCAACAGTAGAGTTTTTGAACTTCGGGAAGTTCTGCCACATCTCTGCCCTCTATCTGGGGACAGAGTGAGTGTCCTCCTCATTTGGAGTTTTTGACCTTATCAGGTCCCCTGGGAGCAGAGAACCCTTAGTCAAATGACCTGACTCTCATAATTTGTTTCTCACTGTTCATACACACTCATTTAGTGAACGTGCCTTGAGCCCCTGCTCTGTGCCAGGCCCTATAGGTACAGAGAGAAAAGTTATAGCTCGTGCAGCACTCAAAGTGGATATTTGGGATATCTGTAATTCATGGGCCAGCAATTATAGAACCACGTGATGGCTGTGAGGGCAGAGTTGGCCCAGAGAGGGGCTGGAGTGCAAAGGGGCTCCCTGCCAACCCCAGAACAGGCCAGGGAGAGAAGCAGCAGGGGCTCCAGGGGACACATTTAGGAAGAAGACTCAACAGGATTTGCCAGCATGTTCTTGGCTCCCAGTTTTGTAAAGACATTGCTCAAAGAATTCCAGAATGATTTTTCGCTATCAAGCACCAAGTTCCTACACCACCACCACCACCCACTTCCATTTCTGGGTCTAAAAGAAGCCAGGCAGTGAGTTCCAGTAGAAACCTGGCAGTGCACCTAAAAGCAGCAGGATGCCCTATGGAAATAGAGGAAGGTGGGCGGCATGGCCAGTCTGGGGCAGCCTCATCTCCCAGCAGCCCTCTGCCAGCTCGAGGGTGGTCTGGTTTCAGAGGCTTTGTGAACCAGGGATGGTGATGGGCCTAGGGATGCTCCCACCCCTCATCTCTGCCCACTTCCATGGGTGGTGGTTGGTTTCCAGGGCCTGTGATGATGGGAGGGGGCCTCAGGAGGAGAGGACATCCCTACCAGCCTTGCCCACACCCCACTCCTGGCTCTCCAGGGTGGTCAACGTGACACCAGTGCCCGGGGACCTGCTCCGAGAGAACACAGAGGATGTGCTGCAGGGAGAGCACCTGAGCGACCAGGAGAACGCACCCCCAATCCTGCCCGGGCGGCCCCCGGAGGGGTTGAGCCCCAGCCCCCACCTGGCCCCCCACCCTGGGGCACCTGAGGCTGAGGTCTGGGAGGAGACAGATGTCAACCGGAACAAGCTCAGGATCAACATCGGCAAAGTAACGACAGCCAGGGAGAAGGGCGTGCTTCCCTCTCATTTCCAACCCTTAGGCCCCCTACCCCTTTCCTCCTGAGTGCTCCCTCCCCAGCAGGGTGCCTGCCTTCCCTGCCTCTGGTTCCTGGACCCCTCCAACCCCCTGGCGTACCCATCTAGGGCCATCGCCATCCTGCTTTGACCTCCCTGTAGTTCCTGCACCCTGAGAAAACCACCTGACCCCTGTGCCACCTTGTCAGCCCCAGCTCATGCTACTCCCTTCTCCTGCAGACCCCCTGTGTGGTGGAGGAGGAGCAGAGCCGAGGTGTGGGGGTCCCCAGCTCCCCAGTGCGTGCCCCTCCAGACTCCCCGACAACCCCAGTCCGCTCTCTGCGCTACCGGAGAGTCAACAGCCCTGAGTCGGAGAGGCTTTCCACGGCGGATGGGCGGGTGGAACTGCATGAGCGGAGGTGGGTCAGGGTCTGGGGGGCTGGTCAAGGGCCCCGCCGTCCTCTCCGCCTTCACAAGGCTGGTCTGGAGAAAGCCCAGATGCGAGGCAGAGGGCAGGAGCCCGGGAAGTATTGAGGGGGTTAACTTGGGCCTGGGATCAGTGACAGGGCCTGGGGGAGAAGGTGGGGGGTCCAGTGAGATTCTGGTTCATGCCAGGAAGGGTTGTAGAGCCCTCAGGCCATTGAAGGGCCAGGCTGGGTCCTCAGGCCTGGATTGGTGATTTGGGGGCTGGGCATCCTTCCATAGCTCTTCTCCTAGAGCAGGGGTTCTTAATCAGGGGTCCGTGAGCTTGAACTGAAATTTAAAAAAAACATTATTCTTGTGGGGACATGTAGGTGTGGGTGTGATATATTTATTAAATAATACACAGTATAGGGTGGACTTAGTAAGGGGTTCATGGTTTTCACCTGACTGGCAAAGAGGTCCGTGGAACAAAAAAGGTTAAAAACCCCTGCCCTAGAGGCTATAATTACAGATGGCTCAAGACCAGCTGAACTGGGCGCCCCTCAGCTTTGGGGGAAGGAGTCAGGAAGAAGGGTTCAGGGCCCTGGTCAACTGGAGGAGAGGGTAGGCCAAGTTTGGGGGGTCAGGGCTGAGAGATCTGAAGTCAGAGAAGGGAGGGACCCCTGGTTGGTGGGAGGGAGTGTTGGGGAGTTTAAAGCCAGGGTGAGCTGTTAGCAGCAAAGGTGGAGAGAAAGGGGGCTACTGGGGCAGGATGGGAAGGGGGGTGTTGACCTTGGATGGACGGTGGCAAGTAGGGGCCAGGGCCAGATCCCCACTGAGCTGCTGGTGGGTGGGAGAACCCCGGGTGGGTGATGCCCCTGGAAGATGTGTGCACCTCTCTAGTGCCTGGGTGAACCTCACCTTCCAGCAGGGCTGGGTTTACTCTGTACCCACTCAGTATGCTTCCTTGGGCCCAACCTCAGCCTCAGCCCTTCCTCTGGATTCAGTCCCAAACCTCACTCGTTCTCTGCGATGGTGGCACAGGGCAGAGGTGGGGTGTGAAGATGCCCTATAGGAGCCCCAAGGCAGGAGGGCTCTGGGTCCCCTCTCAGAGCGGGCAGTCCTCAAGAGCTGCCTGCCTCTAGGGAACAATAAGCCAATTGGTTTGGCTCAACGTAAACTCTTGTTCCAGGGATAATGGGGAAAGGAAGGGTCCAAAGGAAGATTTTCTACAATGGAATTCTCAGGCTCTCATAGGCAGGGCAAAAGGATTTGCATGGGCTACGGGGCACTTGGGAACAGCATAAATTTTGAAACAGCATTTAGGTTTCCCACCCCATGCCTGTCTTCAGTCCCCTACTCCCCTCCCCACATACACACCCTTCAGGCCCCCCCACTTCGCTTTGGCACCCTCTCTCTCCTTTATGTCCAGCAAAGCCTCCACTGTTCTCGGGAAAGGAAGTGATATCAGCCGTTTACATGGGAGTGTAAATATAGGACCCTGGATGGCCTCTCTCAGGGTGCTTTTTATTTTCAGCCTTATTAACAGATCAGTAAAGTGTTGTGCAGTCAGATTGGGCAGGTCCAGTGTAGGCCAGGCAGAAGGGAGTAGTTTGAGAAAGGCCCACAGACGGTTCTGATCTGCAGTCCCTGCTGCTGGCACTGGGAGTTAACTCCAGGCTGGGGGCAATTAAAGTCAGGTCCTGTGCACAGCCTGAGAGTGGGGGGGTGGCGCAAACCCCTGACTCTGGGGCCATCGCTCCTGATTGAGAACCACTCTGAAGGAAGTAAGGTCAGACTCCCCCTTCCCAGGAGGGATCAGTGTGCCCCAGAGGTAGGAGCTCAGCTGGGACCCAGGCCCTGCCTCGCAGACTGCCCAGGCTCCTCTGTGGTGAGGGGGATGCAGGGGGCCCTGGGAGAGCTCACTGAGACATCCCCACAGCATGGGAAGGCTCCCTGCAGGAGGCAACACCTGAGCCAGGTCCCACAGGGAGAAGGACACGCCAGGTGGAGGGAACAGGCTATACAAAGGCATAAAGGGGTGGCATGGGGGGCTATTGGGGAAGGCAGGAGGGAATCTGAGATGGGTCTGGCCAAGGGATTGGGGACTGGGCATGGTCTGTGAGGAGCCTTGAAGGCCAAACTGAGGAATGTAGGCTTTGCCATGGGGTCAGCACTACTGCGTTTGTTAAGCTGGAGGCTAACGGAGCCCATCTTGGGGACGGTGAAACCAGCCAGGCAGGCCTGGAGGATGGTGGGAGAGGAAGCTAGAAAAAGCCTCTGCAAACTCAAAAGTTGGATGGCTGTGTTTACCCTGGATGTAGCACAGGGAGCCCCTGTCGGGTTTGAGCCCTTCCTAAAGTTGGCTTTAGGAAGATTTGATTCCCTAATCTGGAGGAGTGTTTCTTGGGGAGATTTTATTTTCTACATGTTTGTATTCCTGGAACATGGTAAGCATTCAACAAACTTTTGTCTGATGAATGAATGAATGAATGAACGAATGAACGAATGAATGAATGGACAGTTGAACAAAATCAGCATGGGGAATGAGGTTGAGGCTGGAAGAGGACAACCCAGGAGGTGGCTGGGCCTGGCCCAGATGCGGGAGGTGCTATGGTCTGGGGGTTCCAGGGGTCATGCTCCACCCTGCGTGGGGTCCTCAGGGTGCAGAGAGGCCAGGCATTGAACCCCGCATGGGGTGGTTTTGCAGGTCCCGAATGGATCTGCCCGGCTCACCCTCGCGCCAGGCCTGCTCCTCGCAGCCAGCCCAGATGCTGTCAGTGGATACGGGCCATGCCGACCGGCAGGCCAGCGGCCGCATGGATGTGTCAGCCTCTGTGGAGCAGGAGGCCCTGAGCAACGCCTTCCGCTCAGTGCCGCTGGCTGAGGAGGAGGACTTCGACAGCAAGGAGTGGGTCATTATTGACAAGGAGACGGAGCTCAAGGACTTCCCCCCGGGGGCCGAGCCCAGCACTTCGGGCACCACAGACGAGGAGCCTGAGGAGCTGCGGCCACTGCCAGAGGAGAGTGAGGAGCAGCGGCGGCTGGGGGCAGAGTTGGCCAGCCGGCCCCGGGGACGCGGCATGCAGACTCTGGCAGAGGAGGATGCCCGGCAGGCACAGCTCCAGCCCCCGCCACCCCAGCTGAGCCAGGCCGACGGCAGGTCGGAGACATCTCAGCCCCCCACACCCGGCAGCCCTTCCCACTCACCCCTGCACTCGGGACCCCGCCCTCGACGGAGAGAGTCAGACCCCACAGGCCCACAGAGACAGGTAAGGCTGGGCTTGCACCCCACTCCCCACCCCTGGATGCCCAAGTCTTGGCTTGTAGGCCTGGAGTGCTCCCACATATGTGGGCACTACAGACAAGTATCCCCACAGTCACAGGACTGTAATCAAGGGTTGACAGGTTTAAGGGTCCAAAACCAGGCTCGGGGGCCAAGCAAGGCTTCCCAGAGGAAGTGCCCTCCCAGCTCTGAGTTGTCATGAATCATGAGCAGTGTTAGCCAGGTGGCAAAGAAGGAGAAAGGCCTCCAGGGCCAAGAAAGCCATGTGCAGAGGCCTGAAGGTGGGGCTCAGAAAGCCCTGCTCTGTGGCTGGAGCTCTGCAGGAGAGGAGGCTGCCAAGGTGAGTCATGGGCCCCATCACCGAGGACCTTGGGCTAAGCTAAGGAGCCAGGTCTCAATGCTGAACGCTTGGAGCCACTGAAGGCTTTTAAGTAGAGGTGTGATATGACTACACTGATATTTCCGAAGGATCGCTCGGGCTGCTGTGTGGAAATTGAAGTAAAGGGGCACAAAACCAGAAGCAGAGAGACCACTCAAAGGTGCTGGGCAGGAAAGAAAGAGCCCTGGTGGCCTGGACCAGGGCGGTGGCTGTAGGGAGAGGACCAAAGGGTCAATGATGGATGGAGGAGGAGCTGCGGCTATCGCCCAGGGTCCTGGGTGGATGCTGGTGCCATCACTGAATGGTGGTGAAGGGAGAATGAATTCAAATTTGGACTGAATGACATTGAGATGCCTGTGGGATGTCCAGGTGGAGGCCCCTGAGGCTCCTGAGCGGTCTCACTGGAGATAGGGTCTTCAGGGAAGTTAGAGGAGTGGGTGATGTCATGCAAGAGGATTCTGTGGGGTGGCGAGAGCCAAGGGCAAGGGCAGAATCTGGGAAACACTACCCTGGAAAGGGGGCCGAGAAGAAAAGGAGCCCTTGAAAAAGACTGAGAAGGTGGGAGGAGCAGCATGGGACAGGTGGTCACCAACATCAGGGAAGGAGAGGGCTGAAAGGGGCGAGGCTAGCCTGGTGGACAAGAGTCTGGGGCAGGCAGGGGTAAGGGCAGTAGGGAGCGACAGGAAGACGTCCCAGTGGCCAGGGCAGGCTCCATGGAGGAGGTGAGCCCTGCGAGTCAGGATGGATGGAGACGGGGAGAAGTGGGGTGAACAGGAGGGGTTCTAGATTGGACATGGGGGTGGGGGGGTGGGGGATCCAGTCTGACTGCAGTGATGGAGGGACGAGGCTGGGAGGGCAGAGGTGGCCAGATGGTGGCCAGACCTCGCATCTCACGTGGTATTTCCGTCATTTTCTTCTGATGAGGATGGGGGATTTGGAGCTGGCAAACTGCCACTGGCCTGGCCCAGCTTCTCTGCATTCAGCGGTGGCCAAACTCTGACTCAAGAAGTGGGTGCTGAGCAGCCTGTGTGCTGAACGGGGTCTGTGGTCCCTGGCCCCTCAGAGGGGCTGGGGAGAGCCAAGGAGGTGGTGCTGGAAGGGGCTCAGGGGCTGTGCCGCTCTCTGCTTGACCATCCCACATTGGGACGTACACCCCAGTGGCCCTGGGAGATGCCAAGCTGCAGGGCTGGGAGCCAGTTCTGCCACTCGCTTGGATTGCGGGGCCTGGCCTGGGAGCCCATGGGGCTTACTCGGGTCCCATCCTATTGCTGCCTGAAAGAGAAGACCTCTAAGCCGTGATCTTCGGGAGCATGCGTCCTGACCTTGCCCCAGGCACTGAGTGCCTTGGGACATCAAAAAATGGGACCATGAGCCCCTGACCCAGAGAGGTCCTCCCTGGTCTGAGTTGGAGGCTCAGCCCTGACAGGGTGTGACCCGGCATGACTGTGCTGTTGACCTGGACATTGTCCCCACCGGGCCCAGCATTGCACAAGCAGGAGAAGGAGCAAGATTAGTTTGGGGCTCCATCACTCCTCTCTCATTCATTCGTTCATTCCTTCATTGCCTTAGCCATTCAACGTTTACTGAACATCTCTTTCTGCCATGTGCCAGAGATATCAGAGATCATGTGGAGGTTTCTCACAGTAAGCAGAGAATCTAGGAAGGGAGACAGACAGAGGTGGAGTGCGGTGGAGAGAAAGAGCAGCATTAGAGTCAGGAGGCCTGAGTTCTGGACCTGACTGGGACTTTGTCACTCCCTTCCCGGTGACTATGGGCCAATCACTGCCCCTTGCTGGGTCTCAGAGTGAGGGAGCTGAGTTAGCTCTGCAGTTTTTCTCAGCTTCAGTTTCCTGCCTCTGTCCTGGGAGTCACCCTCACAGTGGGGAATCCCAGCCAAGGGGTGAAGAGGGAGAGATTTGGGGGAGCAGACAGAGTTGTGTTGGTGACATGCATGGCGCTGCTGGCTCGGTGAGGGGGAAGTTGTAAGTGTCTGTAAGGGCTAGGTGCTTGGATCGGAGAGGGGGTTAGCATTCCACAAGTGTGTGCGTTTGCCTTTCTGTGTTGACTTAGCTTGAAGTGTGCAGCATGTGTAGACGTGTCCATGTGGGCATGTGTGTGGGTGCCCACACATGTGGTAGGTCTGTGCGGGGTCCTAGACTGTCAGAGCTGGAAGGGTAGGAGCAATGACAGCAGTAACTCCCATGACATACTAATAACTGGCTCTTTATGGTCTTTACTACGTGCCAGGCACTGATCTAAGCAGATTACATATTTCATTTGTGTATTCCTCATAAAACTATGAATAGGCAGACCCATTTAAAAGGTCAAGAAACTGAGGCTCAGGGAAGCCATCTTTAGCCCAGGCTCACCTGCTGGTAAGTGGTAGAGCTGGGACTCGAACCCAGGAAGCTGGTTCCAGGATCCATGCTCTGAACCCCTCTGTCTGAGGCCTATGTATTTAGCAGAGGTGCAAACACGAGCTAGAGAGAGCAGATGGTTTGTGCAGAGATATAGACCACCTGGTGTGTGTGTGTGTGCACGTGTGTGCGTGTGTGTGTGCCCGCACACCTGGCTGGGTTGTGTGGGCAGGTCAGTGTGCACAGTGGCCTCTGTGTGTGTCTGTTTGTGTCTGTGGGTGAACACAGGGGTTTGAAATGTTTTGCCAAGTATTTCAGTACATCAGGGTAAAGCAGAGACCTTCTTTGGTCAAGGGCAGGTGAGGAGGAAGAAATTGGTTGGGGCTAGGTGAGGGCCCCCAAACTTGGCTGCATATTGGAAATCACAGCTTGTGGGACTCCCTTCCTCCTGGGACAACTAGATTGTGTGGTTCAGGGCAGGCAGAAAGTGCCCCCCCAACTGCCGCCTTTCTGCAAGGAATCCCCAACCATAGACCTCGCTGTCTGCTCAGTGTTTGATGTGTGAACTTGCTTGTAATGGCAGTCATTAAAAATATGAGCACCTGCAATTCTGTCACCTACACCCATGGGGAGCAGGGACTAGGAGGATGTGGAACTAGGTACAACTTGAAAACATCTATTGCTCTTTGCTGTACATGACATGATACTTTACATTTCTTTCTTTACACTCACCTCACTTTATTCTCAAAGGAATTTAAGGTGCAAATTAGAAGTGGCTGAGGAAGCTAGGGCAGAGGGCAAAACAGGGGCCAGAGTATGTGATTTGGGGGAGGAATGTTTGCCGTCCTCTGCTGGCCGTCTCTGGCTGATAACACAGCAGGTCAGCCTTCCCAGAGTCTATGGACATTTGCTTGGCAGCCAACAAAACATTTCCCTGCCACACGCTGGGCACTGTGCTAGGGACTGAGGGACAAAGATGAATAAGGCCTCACAGTCCTGGCCTTCCAGAGCTCACAGTCAAGTGGGGTAGGATAGGGGTGCAGTGGGGATAAAACAGTCTGTGAATAGATGTTTATAATCAAGGGCCTACAGGGAGCTGGCATGGGAAGCTAGGGGTGGCCTCAAAAAGGAGGTGATAGTTCACCTGGGTTTTGAGGACAGAGAGGTGGCCACAAGAAGTGCCTAGGTTGAAGGGACAGGAGCATGCTGGGATTAAATGTCGGCCTAGGAAAATTCCCCTGGCTGGGATGTTAAACTCAAGCCGCCCATACGTGTTGGAGAGGAGGGTTCAGGCAACTGTGGGTGCCTCTGCCCCTCGATATCTCCAGGTGGGCCTAAGCCCCCTAACCCCCAACACAGACAGGACAACTCAGGACCCCAGACCCCAGGGATTACATATACCCACCTTAGCCAAAAAGAAGCTGGAAGGGAAAGTGGGGTGGGGGCAAAAGCAATCCTGTTAGAATTTGCTCTCTCTTGCTCTGCTGGCTGGTCCATGCCAGGTCCCTCGTACTCCCATATGACATCAACAAGGGAACAGCGGAGCTGAATGTCCCAGGACCCCTGTTCCTGCAGCCCCCACACTGCCCCACTAAACATCATTTAGACTGGCCTCAGTCGCAAGAAGAGCTAAGGGCCAGAATGGGAACGGCGACACCCAGGCCACCCTCTCCATTCCTATGTGACTGGGGCACTCAGTCTGCTCCCCCTGTTCCCCCTGAGGGCACAAGGGCACGCAGACAGGAGGGCAGGAGCCGTCTCATAGCAGCTCAGCCACCGCTCAGCCTACCCTGCCCACAGGCTGCGTGTGACTTGGCCTTGAGGGGTGGGGGGACCTTTTTTGGAGAAACAAGTTCTCCAAAAAACTTGTTGCCCCCTCCCCCACCAGTCCTCTATCCCTTTTCTCATACTGAAGAGCAGTTTGAAGGATGATAGAACAGCTAACATGTGTGCAGCACTTACTCCACAGCAGGCACTGTGCTGAGCGTGCTGCACATTATAGCATCTAAGCCTCACAACAGCCCACCCTCTGGAGCGGGTGCCACTCATCCCATTTTACAGATGAGGAGCTGAGGCATAGAGAAGTTAAGTAACTTGCTCAAGGTCACCCAGGTGGTAAGTGGTGGAGTTTGGGCTTCAAACATAACTAGTCAGACTCCAGAGACCATTCCTTGTGCTATATAGTCACCCCCTGAGGGGGGGCAGGAGTGCCAAGGCAGATGGAGGGCCAGGGAATGGTCTGTCATGAGAAGCCCAGAGTCTAGCTGGCAAGGCAGGATGCACACACCTCCCAACACATGGCAAGGAACAGATGCTGGATGGCCTTCCTGAGGGGGAGGATTCCCTGTCCTGGAGTGAAGTCCTGGTCTAGGTAGGGCTAAACCGGGAAGGCTTCCTGGAGGAGGTGAGTGACCCTGGTCTCCGCAAGGAGACCATGGCGTGAAGGAGTGCCAGAGAGGAGGAGGAGGGGGAAGGGCGCTGGAGGCCGGAACCTAGGTTCCGAGGCAGGACCGGCAGGGGTCCGCACCCTCCCCCACCCTGCCCCTGCCCGACCCTGCCCCGCCTGCCCGGGACGCCGGCGCCGCGGGGGGCTGTGAGCGGTGGGTGGCCCCCGAGACGGAGCTGTCGAGTCTGTGCCTGACACCTCTTTTCCCTCCACTCTCTTGGTCTCTTTCAGTTGGAGGAGGACAGACTCTCGGGGCACTCCCTCCCGCGGTACAGCCCCCTGCGACGACTGGCGTCCTCCGTGTTCTCCTCCTCCACGCTGGAGACCGAGCATTACCCTCACCCCGGCGGCGGCGGCTCCTCGGGCTCCTCCGGCTCCCTCATTCAGCGCAGCCGCTCGGCCGAGAGCAGCCCGGTGCGGGCGCCCCACCGGCGCCACGCCCCGCTGGCGGCCGGCAACCACAGACTCGTGCCCTCGGTGCTCCGCATCTCGCGGTCCCAGCTGCAGCAGGTGTGGGCCCGCTTCACCCACAAGACCTAGGCTGGGCCCCCCCCCCTCCTGGAGGGGGCAGGTGGGGGGGTGGGGAGCAGGCAGAGACCATGGTTCCTTCCCAGGAGGCAATAATCACACACACACACCCCATCTTCTCCCATCATGCAATACACACCCCCATAAAGTTGGCCCAAGGTACTGTAATACCTTCACCCCCGCCAGTCTCCCTCCCTCCCAGCTCCATCACCTTCCCTTTGCTCAGTGCCAGCCAAATGGTGTGGGGTAGGGCGGGAGGTCAGTGCAGTTGCATGGACAGGACAGGGGCACTCCCCTGGAGCTACCAGTGGGTCCAGAGTTCAGTGGAAGCCAAGGCGTCAGGGAGATGAGGCGTGCTGGGCCAGAGGCACTCTGGCATGGGCTGGTTCTCTTTAATCTGTGATTTCTTGGCATGGCTGGGACCTGGCTCTGGCTCTGAGGGGCGGTGGGAGACCAGGACCATCTCAGCGTGGTGTCAGTCTGTCTGGTCTGTGTGGGGCAGGATGCACGGCCCTGTGTATGGGATGGGGGACCAGCCTGCCACGCTTTGTGGCAGGAGGTAGGGGGTGCTTCTGTGAGGCCCCGCCAATGGGGAATGTCTGTCTCCAAGCTCAGTGAGGGTGGGATGCACAGCCCTGTGAACCTGTGAACCTTTCCCATGCCCACGTCACAGAGGTCACAGGGAGTCCATGACTCCTACACCTCACCCCATGAGGTCTGGTCACAGGGTACCCTCGATCTCTGGGGCTCAGTCCACTGCAGGCTGCCCCTCTCCCAAGGCATATCCATTATCCACTGGCAGGATTGATTGCCTGGTCCCAGCTCCTCAGGAACTGAGGCCGGAGGAGTCCCTCAAAGCTGGCCGGAGCCCAGGGGTTAGGGGACCCTGTCCAGAAGTAGCAGCAGAGGGGGTCGTTGCCAGGATGAGGCAAGACCTGTGACCTCAGCAACAACACAGGTGCCTCAGGACAAATCCTGGACAGCACCAGCCCCACCACTGTCCCTGTTAGGGTGACTCCTTCCTGCAGATGCTCAGTCAAGCAGGTGGGCCGGGCCCCCAGTGACCGTGGTGAAGACAGGGCACAGGGCAGGCAGGTCAGATGGGGATCTGGAGATGGGCAGGAGGTCAGTATGCCAGATCAGCTCATGCCCTTTCTACCCAGGGACCCCACCAAGGTTCCCTTTCTTCATTTCTACCTATGCCAGCCAGCACCTCTATTCCCCTGGGGAATAGGGTGGTGGTGAAGAGGGTGCCAGGAAGGGCAGTGCCTGGATAGGGAGGGAAAGAGGAGAGGAGGCCTGGAGGTTTGCAAAATGTTTATTGCAGTGAGATTGTGCCTGTGTGTGTCTGTGTACACGTGTACATGTATACATGTATGCATGTACACGTGTATACTTGTGAATATACGTGTGCTTATGTACAAGCAGTTGTGCATGTGGCAGAGCTGCCATGGATGGCTGCTCAGTCTGTGCACCACACAGTGTCACGGAGTGCCATTTACATGGACCTCGATGTGGATGGCACCCCCTGAACTTACACAGGGCTGCAGCCATGTGTATGTGGTGGGCATGTGTGTGTGTGCATGTCTGTGTGTTAGGGAGTGGAAAAAGATGTTTGTGCAGTCATCAGTAATCTCCTATGTACCTGTTCTCACCCTGGCTCCTCTCTCTACTCCCTTCTCCCCCTGACCTCTGCCTCCCTCCCAACGACATGGCACCTCACCTCCCTAGCTGTCTTGGATGGGAGTAGAGGTCTCAGGGCCCCTGGAGCTGTCCTCACAGATGGTGGGCATTGTGGTTTGGCTCATCTCCACGAGCTGCTCCCCTACCCACCAGAGTTCTCCAAAATCTGTTTTCTGAGGCTGTCTGGGCTGCAAGCACCTTACCCATCTGTCACTGAAAGCCAGACTCGGGTCCTGATTGCCATGCTTGCTACCCCCATTGTGCTGCTCACTTTTGTCCCTTCCCAGCAGCCCTTGGCGCTGTTTGGGGTGGCTCTACACCCTGCCCAGGCAGACGGTAGAGGAAGGGTCAGGGCAGACCTTGGAGAAAGGACAGAAAACCAAAAGCACAAAGATGAGAGAGGGATGAACAGTAGCCCCACTCCCTTCCTTCTGACATTGCTCCCTCCCTACCCCCTACCTTCTGGCCCTCTTCCCATCCTCCCCAGGTAGGGGCAGGGGGTGATGTGAAAGGGAGTCTCTGCCCACCACCAGCCGCTCCTTAAGCCAGCAGCAGTGGGGTAGGGCCTCTGCCATCTGGAGTCAGATTAAACCAAGTGCTCCGTTGTCCAGCATTCCCTGCCAGAGAGCTCCACTCCCCGACCCTGGGCACAGCTCTGACTCAGTGACCAGGACCCGGAGGTACTCTGAGATCCCAAAGTGCCTTGTGGATTATCAAACATGATGGCACTCGTGTCAGCCTCACTTCACCATTAAATACATATTACTATTTCCAAAGTCTTCAGAGGTAGGGAAACTCCAAAGGTTATCCTGGGGGTGGCTGAATTTTCAAACAGGCATACACCAGAACTGATATCTGTGAGAGAGAGCATGTCCTTTAAAGTTAACTGTGAACTTATTCCAATAGGCCATGATACAAAACATTTTGTCCTTTGGGGGACCTCTTTTGGGGGACCTCCTTTGGCAGATCCTCTGAGGTGAAGGAGAGAGTGTGTTGGAAGCCATAGAGCTCTGAGCTAACAGGAGGCCATCTGATAACGTTATTATCTTTTGAGGGTGGCTTTGATTTTTGGAAGCAGCTAAGGTCATTAGAAGCCAACTATGTTGAATGAAGTTCACGTGAAGCTCGCTGGTGCCCTGCGTGATTTGGGGTTGAGAAGCTGCCTGTTTCTGGTTCCCAGGCTCAGGAGGGACGTTGTGACACTATAATGTCATCCGTCTCTGTTTTCTCAAGGGTTTCCCAAAGAGGAAATGTTTCAAGCACACAGCTTCCCAAGGTGTCAGCTTTGAAAAGTGATAACACTCATGTTTTGTATTTCGAAAATGGTGGTGTTTTAGTACTTTATAGTCACACCCTGCATATAGCGGTGGCTTCCAATTATTTTTCATTTTATTTCATGCTTCTTATGTACCAGGCAGTGATCTGAGCACTTTACAAAATTAACTCATTTAATCCTCATAATAGCCTATGAGGTAGATCCCAGTATTACCTGCATTTAATGGATTAATCAGAATACTTAATTCACAAAAACATATAAGATACCCGCCAGTGTTGACTAATGGAGGTCTTGTTTGAGAGTTTTAAAACCGTTTGGTCTGTGTACTGGTTAATTTATTGTCCTTTCTTGTCGGCCCCTCTGTCTAGGAAGAGGGGATTTGTCTATAATGCCGTTCTTGCCTTCCTTCCCCACTCCCATCTTGGCACATGATGGTGACTAGGCAGGGGTCACTCCAGAGTACTGGAGTGGCTGAAATGGCTGGAGCCTTTCTCTCCAAAGACCCCTGACTGCTCACTTCCACATGGCCCCAGACATCCCAGGCAGCTCTGGGGGTTTGGGGGGAGTAAGACTTACCGTGAGAAAGCAGGTGCTGAACCCCCGACCTTGGTGGTGCTGGAGGGTCCTAGGGCTCAGGCTCACTGACAGGGCAGTTTATTGGGTGTCCGTGTCATGGAGTAGGCAGATTTGGGGATCCTCTTCTCATGTCCTCAGTTCAGCCAGGTATTGCCACTGTCTTTTAATTTTTATGTGAAATCTTCCAATTTTAAAATGTTGGCATCTAATTTTAAGAAAAACAATTTTTTAAAGAAAAATCACTGTGTGAGGCAAACAAAACTCATTTCCAGACAGAGGTGGCTCTGAGTATTCAGTTTGCCCATGAGTCTGAGGACTCCCCTCCTCACCCCTTTATGTCTTTTCTCGAATGACCCACCCAGGGCTGTAGAACTCAAAGGAGAACAGTGACCTTTCCCAGGAGCTCAAACCAGGTGGGCTTCCTTGAGGAGGCAGCTCATGCAGTGAGGATGTGTGCTGTGTGTGGCCTGTGCTGTGTGTGCCTGAAAGTGTGTGGGGGCCAGTGGACTTGTTTGCAGTGAGTGGGGTCCTCCTTGTAGGACCAGTATTTTCTTTGCGGGAGAGGGGGTCTTCTAAGGACCCTGCGTCAGTGAAAAAATGCTCTATTAAATTCCCA
Organism: Tolypeutes matacus; assembly: GCA_026826555.1. NCBI lineage: Eukaryota > Metazoa > Chordata > Mammalia > Cingulata > Chlamyphoridae > Tolypeutes > Tolypeutes matacus. The sequence goes on along the minus strand of JAKSZT010018658.1, from coordinate 11,363,463 downwards.
ACAATTTCTATACCTTCCCCTCCCACACACAGACACACTCAAGGCAGCTTGGGTCACAGCAATAACTGCCCAGTGCTTTCACCCCAGCCACTAACATCCCAAACCCTGCAGTCTCTCTTTGCATTCCCAGTTTTGGGGAAAATGAACATAGCCCTGGCCCAATGGGTGGGGGAACAATGGCACCTCTGAGCCATTGTTAACCCTTGCCTCCCTGAGCCAAGATGGCCAGGCCCTTCCAATCCCAGGAAAACCAGGGGTTCTCTAGGGTGGGGGTGGGGGTGGGGAGTGTCTCGGATCCCTCCTCTGCTCCCTCTCCTCTGCCCTGCCTAGGCTCCTTTTTCTGGAGAGGGGTGGTGCTGTCTGCCCAGGCAGTGGTGGGGGGAGCCTGGGCCTCCGGGATGGGTAGAAGGAACTGGGTCAGAGTAACTACATGGGGTGGCCAGAGGAGGGGACCTTGTCTAGGGAGGGTGTGGCTCTGATCTGGGGTAGGGGTGCCGGCTGTGTGGTGCACAGGGAGTGCTGTACCTTCTGCTGTCCTTGAGTTGATTTGGTACCTGGGGATTTAGCATAGACTCTAAGGAGAGCCTGAGCTCCACCCCGTCACACCTTACCCCAAATTCCACTTAGATCTGGGACACTCCCAATCCAAGGGGCAGGAATCAGGCCACCCCCACGGGCAGTCCTTGGTAATAAGGAGTGTGGAAAAATCACTGTCTTTAAGTTGGGGGCATGTTCCCAAAGTTCCCATTATTCCCACTAGGAGCAGGGGTGGCCCCTGGGGCTGGTGGAGCCTCTGAACAATTTAAAGCCTCCCTCTCCCCGAGGGAGAGGCTCTCAGCCTGAGGGCCACATCCCTCAAATATCCCTATGGTTCTCTTTTCCCCGGGGATCCCCTGAGACTGAGTGGTTGAGAGGGGGTGGGTGAAGAGCGGAAATGGAGCCCAAAGGACCACGGGACCGTCCTAGACCTCCTGCTCCACGCTCCCTGTCAGTGTCACCACTTACCCTTCCCTCTTCCTGCAGAGGCTATGGGGGTGCGGGAAGTGGGATCCAACTCGCCACTCACCAACCCGCCCTCACAGGCATACTTGGTAGCTGCCGGCACACTTCATCCTCTCCTCTCTCCCGACAGCAAACTAGCAAGCCCGGGCCCAGGAAGGCACAGGGATCGCGTTTCCGGGCACCTCTCGCAAGTTTTATAACTGTAACGGGGCCCCAACCACTACTTTAAACTCTGTCCCGCCCCGGGCACCCGACCCCCCACACCCCTGCCCCCGCGGCCTTCGCACCACGAATGTACGTTCCGTCTTTTTAACAAGCTGCTGCGCGGCGTGGCCAGGGTACCGCCGGGCCTCGAAGCCCCCCGCCCCAGGGACCGGTCCTACGCGTCGCCAGAGCTTCCCTCCCGAGAGCCCCGCCTCTGTCCGCGACCCGAGGGGACCTCAGCCCCTGCTGCCCCCACCCCCGCCGAAATGCCTGCTGCTAGAGTACTCAACTTGGGTTAGCACCCCGATCCCCCACCCGCTCGCCTTCGCGCTAGTTTTTTGTTTGCTTTCCCTCGTGCGGCTCTGGGCCCCGGGCGGGGGCAGGGACTGGAGTGGGGTCTCTCCCCTTAGAGTGCTTCCAGGGCGGGGGGTGCAGGCAAGACGAGGGAGCGGTTTGGCTAATTCTGTAGGCTCGAAGGGCCCCGGTGGCCCCACCCCTGCTTCCTGTTACCTCACCGCCCACAGGGCTGCCGCCCCTCGCCCCAAATAATTGGCCTTGCAATTGGATGCCAAAGAGCCCAGAGTTAAGGGGGAGCAAAGCTTTGAGCCACCCGACACCACCTTTTGTGCCCACGCCCCAGCTTCCGCGTTCCCTGCTTGACCCTCTCCATCGCTGAGGGCCCTGGGGGTCCCCAAACATGCCCCCACTTCCAGCTCTTTCCCACACCCCCGAAAATAAACTCAGGGACCAACATCTGCTTCCTTTGCACTTGCTCCGTCGACCCCTCTCCCTACTGGGAGGGGCTTCTCAGGGGGAGGGGGCGGGGTTCGGGGCTCTTGGAGCTGACAGTATTGAACGAGGAGAGGGGCTGGCCCCTGCCCCCTGAGAGGTGGGACTGGTGGGATGGGGAAGCTCAGCCCCTTCCTCCCGTGTCCCCGGCATCCCCCTCTCAGAGTCAAGAGGCGCTTTCTAATATGGATGGGGGAAGCAAGGGATTTCGAGAAGGGGGTTGGCGAGAGGACCCTCCCCGGAGGTCCCCAATCCCAGCCGGTTTATTCCTGAGCCTCCTCCTCCCATCATCAAGCCTACCCCCGGATCCTCTTTTGTACTGCAATAATACTGTATTATACGCTTGCACTATTCCCCGACCCCGGCCAGCGTAAGCATGCACGAAAAACTCAAAACCACACACCCAAGAAGATGGGACGCTTTTTTCCCCCTTCCTCTTTCTCTCCGGGGTGCGTCCTCCTTAGGGTACACAGCGGCGTCGGGGAGCAGGGCCCGGACCTGGGTAGAAGAGCATGCACTGAGCCCCCTGCCCCTAGACTGCGAGTACTGTACAAATCCAACACTTGAAACCGACACGCACACGCGCGGCGCCGCCACGGGGGTGGGACACGGACACGCACCCACGCGCACACGGCCGCGCACGGGCGGGGGTGGGGGGCGCCCCCGCCGCCACGCGTCGCTGTGCGAGGGATTTTGTGCCTTTTTAAGTCCCTGTATGTTAATGCAGACAATCCGGAGAGCTTGTGTACTACCAAATCCTGATTAAAGACACCTTCCAGGAACCCGCGCCTCCGCCTGCTTTCTTTCACCGCCCCCTCTCCCTCCCCACCAGTCAATGCAGACCCCAAGCCTGGAGTCATCCGTAGGGCACAGCCGGGACTAGTCTGAGTTGACTCAGGAACTAGGGCGGGCAAGTTCCATTCAGGGTCAAGGGATCCAACCTCACTCCCACCCAGGCGGTACCTGTGACCCCGGCAGGTGGGGAGGGGACCCAGGGAAGCCTTGCCTAGTTGGTCTTGAGCAACCTTCACCCTGCTGGCTGTCTCCTTCCACCTGGAAGGAGTGTTTGGAGTGGACTCTGGTCTCTGGGTCCTCGCCTCTCTGCCAGGCCCCATCCTCCAACTCCGAATTGCCTGCTTGCTGGGGAGGGGAATGGGAAAGGAGGGGAGGGTGGGCCCCCAGATCAGTTCTGCAGCCATCAGTCTACTGAGGCCAAGGTGTGGTGGGGTGGAGATCTGGGATGCCAGAAAGCCCTGCAGGGGGTAACCGGGGAGCTTCCTATGCTCTGTGACACTGACATGATGTGAGGTGGGGCTGGGGCTGTCCCCTAAACCCCTCCACTACCTGGGGAGCAGTGGCCTGTTGGGGGGCGGGATGGGTGAAAGCAGTTGATTGTGCAGTCTTGGGGGAGCAGAGGCAGAATGTGGACTGAGCGAAGCTCTTGGTCGATGAAAGGGGTGAGACACTAAGGAGAGAATTGCAGAGACTTCTGAAACTGCAGAGAAAGAGAAGGAGAAAGAGACTAAGCCAGCAAGAGACAGTGGGACAGAGAAAGGGGGAAGGGAGGAGAGGGGGCCAGAAGAGACAAAAAGGGGAGAAGGGGGGGGAGGCCCCAGGCGGGTCCAGGTGGGTCCATCCGGTCAGGAAGAAGCCGTGAGAGGCCAAGCCGCCAGGCAAAAAAGGGGCAGGGATGGGTTGGGGACGCTGAGATCTGGGGTGAAGAGTGAGGTTCTGCACACACCGAGGGGAGGCAGCTGCCGGCCCCGCCCAGATGACCTGCCCTTGTGTGTGGCACCATCCTGGGGGTGGTGGAGGGAGGGCTCTTGGCTTGGCAGACTTGTGCTGAGAGTGGAGAGCTAGACAAACCAAGATGGGGCAAGAAACTGGGAATGACGCTGGGCGGTGGAGGAGCTGACAGAGGCAACACTGTGGGCATCTCCTTCTCCCAGGCTGCTCAAATACTGTGTGGGAGGAGGGTTTCTCCCAGGATGTCTACCTCCCAGCCTTCCCGACTGGAGGAGGTGTACACCAGGTGGCTTCTGAGGGAGGAGGAGGAAGAAGGGGGAGGAACTGCTGTGAAAGGCACAAAACCTTTGCCCTCACTCCCATCTGAACTCCTGCGGGGATGTCAGGGCTCACCCTCCGGCTTTGGTCACTCAGCCCCTCCCAGCTCTCTTCTCCGACTTTGGGACTGTGAACTGATGAGCAGGGCCACGTGTCTGGGCTTGGCCAGGGTCCAGCCAGGGGAAGTTGCCCGGGGCACTGTGTGGGCTTTGGGCATGGGGTATGTGGGCTAACTTGTCCCCAAGGCTGAAAGGAGCCTAGTTCTCTTGGTGGCAGGGGAGGATCAAGAGTCTGGTCCATCCCACTGCCTCCACTTTTCTGGCTGACCCAAAGAAACATGAGGCCACAGCCCTCAGCCCTCGGGACTGGGCTCAGGAGGGGGTTTGGGTGCTGGGCCTTTCATTCTCTCTGCATGTTCCAGCTTGAATGGCATACCCCTTACCCTCCATCAGCCAACTCTTACCACCTCTGCCATTTGCTGAGCTAGCATCGGAATCACTAGGGAGCTTTAAAACAGCCAGATTTCTGGGCTTCATCCCTGACCTATAGAATTGAGAGGTAGGGCCCAGGGCTCTGTATTTTTAAAAAGCACTTTTAGATAATTCTGTGCACAGGCAGGTTGGAGAACCACAAAGGGCAAATTGGAATCACAAAGTGTTGTTGCTTTGGGGATAGGGCAAGAAGGTGTGGCTACCCCTGACCCCGGTTTCCCTTTGCTGGCACCCAGCACAGGAGCTTCCCCCAGAGCTGGGATAGGGCAGGGTCCCTGCTGTCCCCTTCCCATGGCGTTATCAGGCCTCCTGGACTATGGAGACACTGAGAGTGTCTGGTGTCTGTAGGCTGAGTGAATGAATACAAGATCAGATGGATGAATAACTCACTGGGCTCTGGCTTCCGAGAGAGGCAAGGAGAGGGTCAGGAAGGGCTTCCCACCCTCTGAGCCCAGGCCCAGATGTGGGAGGGGCAGAGGGACTTTGAAACAGAAAACCCAACATGTCGGGGCCAGCTTGGGGGTAGAGTGATCCTTGGAGCAAAGCTGTCCCCATTCTGAGGGTCACAGCCCTTCCTGTCAAAAGGTGGTGTGTCCCAAGTTCCCCTGCATGGGACAGGTGGGAGGCCAGTGTGGCAACAGCAAGTGCCACATCACCCTGGCTGATGTGTTTCTCAGCTTGGGCCAATGCTCACGCCACTGCCTCTCTGCAGGTCTCAGGTGCAGTCTGAGATCATGGCTGGATGGCCGATTTGCAGGTCTTCTCATTCCACCTCCCTTCCAGGCTATACGTAGCTTTGAGACAGAAGGGTAGGAAAAGGGTCCATCCTCTGGATGGGGCTTTTCCAGAGAGATCCAGGGCCTGACCAGAAGGCAAAGGAAAGGGTGGTTCTAACAGGGATTCCCAAAGTGTCAGAGATGGGACAGGGAAGGTAGGCAGAGGTTCTCCTGCGAGGGGGTGACCTGCTGGGGTGAAAATACATCCCCTCTCACCCAGGACCTCACAGCAGACCCCTCCAACTCTGTCCAGTTGCTTTCTCCAGCCTGGACATGGGACCCCAGCACAAGGCCTGGTACAGAGTCAGTGCTTAAAGGTTGCTGAACGAATGAATGCATAAATGAAGAATGAATAATAAAATGGTTAGAAAAAGAAAACAATTGCTGGAGACTTTCAGACCGATGTGGAGGGGACAAAGTCCTAAGGATGTTCGCCTGCCCGGTGCCAACAGGGTACTGCCCTGGTCTGACTTGCCACCCGCCACCACATCAAGTTCTCCTCACAAATGGTCTGATTCCAAGGGAGATTATGGCAGTTGGGGAAGTCACAGCCTTGGGCAAATCCTCAGCCTTGAAGATTCTTACCTTCCCCTCCACCAGACTTTGAGCTAACTATGTGCATGAGACCTCAGCTGGCAGAGCCTCCCCCTTTCCACCACCCCATCCCTTATAGGTGTGGCATCCAGGCTATTCTGGGGTTGGGGAGGGAGCAATGATCTCCAGTCCAGGGCGAGCATGTGGGGGTGGGGGAGAGCTAACAGTTATTGAACAACTGCTTCTATCACCTCATTTATGATCACAACCTTTGTGGAGTCTGCATTATCCCCATTTGACTTGTCTTTTGTGGAGACTGCACCCTCATGAAACCACTTGTTCCACACTCGATCACAGCCTCTAACACGGTGCTGGGGACAACAGACACTGCAGGACTACTTCTTGAGTAAATGAATGAATTAGTGACAAAAATGAACACGGTGTCCACCCTCAAGGGGCTCAGCATTTAGCAGGAGAGAAAGCCATGGAAACACGCATGTTAGGAAGAGTGGAAGGCTGGCTAATGGAAGAATGTGGGAAGACGAGCAGAAAGGAGAGAATGAGGAAGTCTGCTTGGTGGGTGGGCAGGAAGCTGGACAGGAAGGCTTTGCCGAAGAGGAGCATTTGATCTAGGTCCTGGAGGAAGAGTAGGAATTTATCCCAGGTATAAAGGGGGTGAGAGGGATTGCAGCAGATAGAGGAAACTGCCTGGCCAAAGACCCCAAAGTGTGATGCATGATGCATTTAAGGAACTGCTGGTGGTATCAGACTGGCTGGAGCTCCGGGTGGGGGAGCAGAGACACTGCAAGAAGTGAGGCTGGAGCGGAAGGCAGGAGCCCTATCATAGAGGGATGTGTGTGTGTGGGGGTACTCACATACCAAGCCAAGGATTGGAGCCGCCTCCTGAGGACTGTGGGGGCCACTGCGGGCTTGAAGCAGAGAGAGAGATGAGCATCAGATTTAAGTTTCAGGAAGATCACTTGGGCTGCCACAGAAAGAATGGACAGGCAGTGAGGGACTGGAGAGAACAGGCTGTGCCCCTGGGGCAGGGGTAGCAGACACCCAGATGTTTACAGGCTACTTGGCAGGACTCCCTGTGAGCCTGCCTGGGGGGTGAAGGTGGAGGGGGTGACTCTGAGCTTTGGCCGTGGATGGGCTGGAGACAGAGGCCCAGTGTGTTCAAAGTGAAGTGCTGGACACGTGCTGGAAATCCCCATCCCACCCTGGAACAAAACTGTGTCAGCCCTGGTGGGACTCGGTGCGTTGTGGGTGCCTGAGGATGTCTGTGGATTGAATAGGGTGGAGCTGGCGAAGGGGCCAGGAGAGCAGAAGAGCTACTACACGGCAGCTGAGATGAGGCCTTTCTCGTCTGGAAGGAAGGAGGTGAAGGGGGGCTGTGGCTGGAGTCTAGAAAACCAAGAACAGGTCTGGGCTTCAGGGGCAGAGGGCTCTGCGTGACACTGGACAAAGGAAAAGTGAGGCTGACAGTGAATTCCTGAAGGAGGTGTGGACTCAAAACATGCCTGTAGAGAGCTGGCCTGATGGCCAGGATGGGGCAGGAAGAAAGAGGGCTGGAGCTCCGGGGGACCCAGCCTGCACCACTGGGGAGTAGAGGGGCCTGCTCTTGGCCTTCGCCGGACACAGGTTCTGGCAGCCGTGGGCAGCCAAGCCCTGTGAGGAGTAGTGAGGGATGGCCGTCTGCTACCACACAGCCCACTCAGGGGATGACCCAGACAATTTGTGGCCCCTCTCTGGGCCTTGTCTCTTCATCTGTAAAAGGAAAGGTTGATCTAAATGGCCTCTAAAGTGTCTTCTGGTTCTCCTTTCCTGCTGTTGATTGAACAGCTAACGGGGTTAGTTCTGCGGTTCAGGATGCCCCTGGTGAGGGGAGGCATGGAGAAAATGGAGAGGGCAGGGAGCCAGAAAAGCCGCCAGGATCAGGGCCTGGGACCTCAGGGGACCTGGAGTGTGGACACAGACATTCATCAGAGACTTACTGAGCACTTACTAGATGCCAGAGAAATTCTAGGCCCCGGGGATCCAGCAATCAGCCCAGTGGACCCAGTCCCTACCCTCTGGAGTGCACAGGCCAGTGCCCGTGCCCAGCATGTGGGTCCCCTTGCTTGTGGGTGCAGCTGAGGTCCTCTTGGGCCCAGGAGAGTGGCTGACCTCAGTGGGTCCTTGTGTGTGTTCCTTGCAGGTGTTCTCTGTGGTGTCCCCATTTGAGGTGAACGGCCTCCCTCGAGCTGTGCCTCTGAGCCTGCCCTACCAGGACTTCAAGCGAGATCTCTCTGACTACCGTGAGCGGGCACGGCTGCTCAACAGGGTCCGGAGGGTGGGCTTTTCCCACATGCTGCTGAGCACCCCTCAAGTCCCACTGGCTCCTGTTCAGCCTCAGGCCAATGGGAAGGAGGAAGAGGAGGAGGAGGGGGAGGAAGAGGAGGAGGAAGAGGAGGAAGAAGAGGAGGAGGAGGAAGAGGAGGAGGAAGAGGAGGAAGAGGAGGAGGAAGAGGAGGAGGAAGAGGAGGAGGAGGAGGTAGTGGCTCTGGGGGAGGCGCTGGGGCTGCACAGTGGCTCCAGCAGTGAGGGGAGCGAGAGGAGCACTGACCGGAGCCAAGAAGGCGCCCCGTCCACGCTGCTGGCCGACGACCAGAAGGAGTCCAGGGGCCGGGCCTCCGTGGCTGATGGGGACCTGGAGCCTGAGGAGGGCTCCAAAACGCTGGTGCTGGTCTCCCCTGGCGACATGAAGAAGTCGCCCGTCACTGCCGACCTGGCCCCTGACCCTGACCTGGGCACCCTGGCTGCCCTCACTCCTCAGCACGAGCGGCCCCAGCCCACCGGCAGCCAGCTGGACGTGTCTGAGCCAGGCACCCTGTCCTCTGTCCTAAAGTCTGAGTCCAAGCCCCCAGGGCCTGGAGCAGGGCCAGGGGCTGGAGCGGTGACCACAGGGGCAGGGGGAGTGGCAGTCACCTCCTCACCCTTCACCAAAGTCGAGAGGACCTTTGTGCACATTGCAGAGAAAACCCACCTCAATGTCATGTCTTCTGGTGGGCAGGCCTTGCGGCCTGAGGAGCTGGGCAGTGGGGCCGAGCTGGGCCTGGAAGTGCCCTTGGACAGGGAGCCTACAGAGGAGGGGGTCCCCGTGCCCCTGGAGAACGGCATTGCCCTGTCAAGGCTGGATGGGGCCAAGACTGAGCGCGGTGCCCCATCTGCTCCCCCTAGGGACAGCCCCTCTGAGGTGGCCACTGACTCACTGCCCAATGGCCCCGCCCTTGCCGACGGGCCAGCTGCAGCGTCCCCACTGGAGCTGGGCCCTGAGAAACTGCACACCGTCTCTTCTAGTCGCCATGCCATGACAGGCCCTTGCCCAAGGAGCCGTATCCCTGTCCTGTTGTCTGAAGAGGACACAGGCTCGGAGCCCTCAGGCTCGCTGTCAGCCAAAGAGCGGTGGGTCAAGAGGGCACGGCCGCAGCAGGACCTGGCGCGGCTGGTGATGGAGAAGAGGCAGGGCCGGCTGCTGCTGCGCCTGGCCTCAGGGGCCTCGTCCTCCTCCAGCGAGGAGCAGCGCCGCGCCTCTGAGACGCTCTCGGGCACGGGCTCCGAGGAGGACACCCCCACCTCCGAGCCCACAGCGCCCAGGAAGGCCGGTCGGGCAGCTGCCACCCGGAGTCGGATCCCGCGCCTCATCAGCATCCGCATGCCCACACTTGCCGCAGCCCAGGAGCCCCTCAGAAGACCCCATGGCATGGCCCCAGCATCTGACACAGCCATCACCAGCAGGTGAGAAACTGCTGCCTGCCCCAGGGTGGGCAGGGGCTGACCATAGGAAGCCCCACCCCCAGGGGCTTCCCCAGGGCCAAGGTCAGGGGCTGCTGACATTTAGGAAGGACCCTCAGTACACCTTCTCCCCAGTTGTGCTCAGTCTCTCCTCTAACTTAGGCCCCAACTCTGCGTCTGGGCTCAAGGGTGCCTGGAGGGGACGTCAGGGAGGTCAGTTTTGAGGCAGGTTGATGGGAGCAGTGGGGTTCACCCACAGCCTCTGGGGTGCCATGGGGCATTGGAAGCTAAAGGATAAACCCAGAGCATTGAATAGCTTGGAGAAAACATTATTTCATATCAATACAAACATGGGTATATTATAGAGTAAGATGCAAAATCCACGTGCATTTTAAAGAGGAAACAGATCAAAGAAAGCCAGCAGCAGGCGATCTTGGCAGCACCCCTGGGAAAGATGGAGCACCAAGCCTCAGTTTACCCAGTTGTGCCATGGTCTCCTCAATCTCATCCAGCTCTGAGGATGCAGAACTTTAGGGCTAACTCAGCACTCAGGAGGATTCTGAAAATGTCCCCCACCCCCTTTTTTTTTTGTTTCTCTGCCCTCTTCTTTGCTCTTATTTTCTGCCCTCTGCTCCTCCTGCAGGCTCCAGCTGCAGAAACCCTCAGGGTCGGCTATGGCTGCTGACCTCCGCCCCAAACAGCCCCCAGGACGCGGGCTGGGCCCAGGCCGAGCCCGAGCTGGCGCCAGACTCCCCGGCCACGCCCCTGCTCCCCGCAGTCCCGGCCTCCCCACCGCAGCCACCGCCACCGCGCGCAATTCCAGCGCGTCCCCCCGGAGCCAGTCCCTGCCCCGCAAGGAGAGCTCCTCCCCCTCGCACCAGGCCCGACCCCGGGCCCCGCCACCCCGGGGAGCTCCGCAGGTCCGGGCCCAGCCAGACGGCGCCCCCTCCCCGGGGAGTCCCAAGAAAGGACCCAGAGGGAAACTCCAGACTCAGAGCGCAGCAACCAAAGGCCGGGCGGGGGTCGCCGAGGGCCGGGCCGGGGCCAGATAATGACGCCCGCGACTCTGCGGCCGGACTGGCCCTCCCCGGCGCCCCGACCCTCACCCCGGCCCCCCACCCGCAGCCGGCCACACTGGAACAGCTCCCAGCACAGCCTTACGCGCCTGACACGCGCCACCCGCGGCCCCAGCTTCCCGCCTGCACACGCGAGGACGCGCGCCAACACGCGCCGCACGCCTCCAGCCCGCGCGGCCGGTCGGGGGCGCTGCGCCGTGCGGGGGAGGACCCACCTCCCTTTGCTTCTCTTCTCCTCGGTTCCCCCTGCCGCCCATCAGGCGGTGCAGGCTCATATCTTTCCTTCCGCCCCGGGGAAGGCTTAGCCACTTTTCACCCAGGACTCCACTTCTCGGGATGCCCTGTTCACCCACTAGGCCTCGGCTGCTCCCCATGCTCCCCCAGGGACATCTGCTTACACCTCCCGCGGCGCCTCCCGACCCTCTTCCAGTCAAAGGCTCCAACGCCCCCCACCCTCCAACCCTTTTTCAGAGACTCAGCCTCAAATTCCAGAAGCGGAGGCCCCTGGGGGCCAAACCCACAGTCCCGTGGGAGTGTGATGGCCCCGGAGGCCTCTTCTCAGCTGCCAGGCTGGGGGTGGAGGAGGTGGGTGAGACCCAGGGCCATAGGTGTACTCAGGTGTGAGGGGGCATGTCAGACCTGCCCCAAAGGTGACTCCATTCTGGACATCCCGATGGGGGTGGGAGGCAGTGGGTGGGCAATTCTTGGAGGAGGGCTCCCCTGCATCTCTAGCAGGTGGTGACCCCTGCCCCTAGATTTGGGTGGGCTCTTAGTAGGAACTTCTGGGTGTGGGGGCTGCCTTCTAGGGCCAGTGTTTCACAGTGGGAAGTTGGAGGGGGGCTTTAGAGGAGGTTGCAGCCTCTTCCTTGGTCCCCTGATTTAGTGCTCAGGATCCCTCACCATCAGGAACTCCTTCTTGCCATGGAGCCTCAGTCTGCCTGCTGCAGTTTCGGGGCCTTCCTCCTGAGTTCAGGGGCGGTGGAGGGTGGCTGGTTGTCATGTCTGTTCAGGTCCTTCAGAGATTCAGAGCCTCAGCTCTGGCTGGGTCTCCCTTCCTGCTCTCGCAGCTGTGGAGAGAGGACACCATCTTCCCCAGCGGCCACAGGGGACCAAGACAGGCAGATATCCAGCTGGCCCCCAGACCTGGGGCAGAAAGGCCCTTCTGACTCCCAGATTGTATGCTTGTGAGCTGAGTCCCAGCCCAAGCCCCCTCCTCCTGCAGCTCAGCCTTTAGCCTGCCCCCTCTTGCCCTAGCTTCAGCCCATGCAGCTGAGCTGTCCCTGCAGAAGGTGAGGGCTGTGCTGCTCCATGAATGGATGAGGGGCACCCTCCTGGGTTCTGGCTCCCCCAAAGCTGACCCCACGTCATCAGGAGCCTGAGCTGCCTCTGTCTGGGGCAGGCAACACACTGGCTGCAGAAGGGACAGCCAGCCCTGTACATCTGGGATAGGCCCCCTGCAGGTCTCCTCCAGCCTCACCCCTCCAGCCTCTGCCTGTGGCCTGGCCCCTCTGTCTTTCCCTGGGCCACAAAGAGCAAGCCGAGCCATCCAGCGTCCAGCCACCATCACCCAGAAGGGTGCCCATGAGGAAGGATCCCAGGAGCAGCCTGGTGGTGCCAGCTGACCCCCTTGTCGACAGTCAGCAGGCGCGGGCTGTGCTTCTGTGCCAAGGTGGTGGCTTCCCTGCAGACCAGCCCAGGGGAGAACTCCAGAGTGGACAGCCTTCGAAGTCCACCCTATGCCGACACAGAAGCTCCCAGAACACTCAGGAAACCTGTAGAGACAGAGCCCTCCTTGTCAACCCAGGGCCCTCCCAAGGCCTCTATTCCCCTCTGCATCCAACAGAGGGGGTAGAGGAGGGGCCACTCCCTCCCACCTAGAGCTTCTCTGAATGACAATCAGCTCGTGCCAGGTGGGAACCAGGGCATGACTTCTGGTGCCCGGGGCCCTGGGCCTGCTCCTTGCCACCAACCGAACCCTGAATGTAGGGCCCCAGCCTCACGCCTGCCCCAGGACCTACAAGCCTGGTTTAGAGTTGGGAGGAAGAGAGGAAACCTGAGAGAGCCCCAGGCCCACCCCATGCCCTGCTTCACCCAGCCCTGGAGCTGGACAGAGACGTAAACCCTGACAGCCTCCCTAGGGCTTCCAACTGACCTCAGGCCTCTGTGTCATTGAATGTCACTGGGACGGCCAGGGAGAAGGGAGAGGGGGGGTGTCAAGGGGACTGACTCCTGTCCGCAGGGAGACTCCAGGGCAGAGGAAACCACATCTCCCAGCACCCCCACCCCCAGCTGCAGCCTCTTCCCCCATAAGTATCGGACCCTCCCCCCCCACCCGCCCTCCATCCAGTCCTGAGCCCTTCCCCTGTAAAAGAGTGTCACCCTTGCACTTTCCCATTATGATAGCCTGTGTCATTGGCTCAGACATGGGGTCTGCTCACCCAGAACACATCTGCCCTTCCCAGCCTCACTGTGTACGAAGGGAATGCAGGAGAGGGGCCGTGCCCTAAGCACTTGGGCTCCCGCTTCCCAGCTCCTTGAAGGGGCCTGGCTTGCTCAGTCTTCTTGTCTGGCTTGCTAGCTCCAGGGACTAGCCCTGGTGGGCATGGGGTGGAGACAGGGAGTTGCCCTCACCCGGGAAACCACTGAAGAATGTTTACACGCCAAACAGAATGTAACCCCCTCCCCACTCCCATCACTGCATGGCCTCTGCCCACCCCGTGCCTGCCCACCCCCACTCCACACCCTGGAAGCTGCTGTCGTGAGTAGATAGGGTATCGGAAGGGGAGTAGCCATCACACCATTAAAAAGCCTGTGGACCTTTCCGTTGGCTTGGACTCTTCTTCGCTTTGGAGTGGGAGGGCAAGGGGGCCTGGGGAGGAGAGAAGAGGGCCAGCCGGTGAGCAGGTGGGGCGGGCTCTTTATCGTATGGTGGCAGACTGTGTTTCCAGATGAGGAAGGCTCAGGACTGATGCAGGTAACGTGCTCAGGGTCACACAGGGGGACCTTATGTACCTCTCTGAAAGCAAAGCTTGCACGCTTCCCCTGCTGCCTGGCTGCCTCTTCTGCAGGCCAGAGAAACCTAAACCTACTTTTGTGCAGAGAGGGACTGAGGAAGAGTTGTCATTGCCCGGAAGGTAACAGACAAATGTGAGTGTTTGGGAAAACCATAAAGTGCAGCCGCTCACAGGCAAGGAATAGCAATGGTCATTATTCCAGCAAAATCTATCAAAATCACAAATGTACCTAGCCTGTGACTCAGCATCTACACTTCTAGAAATTTATCCTATGGATATACTAGTTCGCTTGCAAATTATATCCAAAGTTATTCATTGGAGCATTGTTTGTATAGCTCCACAGAGTCTATCTGTAATCCTGAAACCCCAATAGTTCTGAAAACTGGGAGTTTTTCCATTAGGTTGCACAAACTCATTTGGTATCAAAATCTGACAAAAGCATTTCTAGGGAAGCGGCTGTGGCTCAATCAGTAGGGCTCCCGTTTGCCATATGGGAGGCCCCGGGTTCGGTTCCCGGGGCCTCCTGGTGGGGGCAGGCCCGCCCGCACGGCGTGGTTGGCTGACCCAGCGAGCACAAGCAGCAAGGGGGGGATAAATGAATAAATAAAAAAAAAAAAAAAAAAAAAAAAAAAAAAAAAAAAAAAGCATTTCTAGTCTTTTTTTCTTTTTTTTCTTTTTTAAGGATTTATTTATTTATTTACTTTTATCCATTTTTACACCCCTTCCCCTCCCCCCCCCCCCATTTTTGCTGTTTCTGTGTCCATTCACTGGGCAACTCTGTGTCCATTTTCTGCCCTCTCTTCTCATCCTTCTCCTCCTGTCTTCACTGGGATTCAATCCTTGGAATCTCTGATGTAGGAGAGAGGCATCCTGCCCGCGCAACCTTAGTTGCTGGTTTTTCGGTGCGTCTCATCTTGTCTCTCCCTTGTGTCACTCTCCTATTATGTCATCATCTTGCTGTGTGGCTTGCGGGAAGTGGTGGTGCGCCCGCGCACAGGGCCTGGCGGCCCACGCACCTTCTATATATTTTTTTAAATTTTTATCAGGAGGTCCTGGGGAACGAACCCAAGTCCCTCCATATGGGAGATGGACGCCAACCAGATATAGCCCCCTGCTATATCTCTTAAGGTTGACCAGAGATACCTAGAGTTACAGTCTTTTCCCATACAGGATGGTCATATAATAAATCAGGCTTAGTTTATCACCAGCATTCTAAAAACCAGACCTAGGGAGGAAAACGAGGTCTGGGGACACATGTATGGTTTCTAATATAGCGAATGTTTAGCCCACCCTGATTATCACAGAATCAGGACAGTGTCTAGTCTTTATTTATTCCATTATTGTACATTTTGCAGCAAAAATATTCATGTGTTTGATTATGGGGCACCATCCCAGAACCCTTTAGGGTGTTATATGGAATATGCACTGAATTACCTCTCTAAATATATGTTTAAAAATCTGAATTCCAAAAGAAATCTGACCACAATGGTTTGAATAAGAGTCTGTGG
Source organism: Tolypeutes matacus (assembly GCA_026826555.1). Classification (NCBI taxonomy): domain Eukaryota; kingdom Metazoa; phylum Chordata; class Mammalia; order Cingulata; family Chlamyphoridae; genus Tolypeutes; species Tolypeutes matacus. Next base: position 11,348,228 of record JAKSZT010018658.1, on the reverse strand, counting down.
ACCTATAAAAGCAAAAATTTCACCAACAAACTGCATGTCCATCAGGGCTGGTTACTAGAGCATGGCCCATCCATTTGATGGGGAGCCCATGAGGGCTATGAAGCTCTAAAGTGAAGGAAGCAGATCTTGGTATATGCTATGGTCAGGTCTCTAAAACTAAAAATAAATAAAAGAACAAAGTGTCTTAAGGACAACTATTTGTGTCTCAAAGGAAGGGTAGCTGCGTTGGGGGTCCCTGGTGGCCTCAGGGAAGGAGAGCTGGGTGGAAGGGAAACTGCTGTAGTGTACTTGAAATACCTTTTGCATTTTGAACCCGTGTAAATCTTTCACCTAGTCAATATATAAACAATTTCTGACCCAGGTCAGAATCCTATCCTGCCTGGGAACTAGGGGGTGAAAGGGCCCAGGCTCTGAAGTCCTGCTCTCCCTTGGAGAAGGCCACCTGGGCACAGCTCTACACTCCAGAGCCTGGGCAAACATCTCCACCACGGCCTCCTGGGTTGCTTTTTCCTCCAATGTGATGCCGGGGGGTTGGGGCAGGGGTGCTAGGGCCTGATTCACCAGCCTCCAGACGTGTTCATAGTGAAAAGACAAACACCAAACGCATATAAAATATGAGAGACACCCATCCATGACTCTGATCACCTAGAGGTAATGCCTGTGAACAGTTTGGTGATCTGATACGGGGGCTCAGGGAGGGGCACTCAGCCCAGACTGGAAGATTCAGAGAAGGCCCCAGATGGATGTGACTCCTAGACTGACTCTCTTCTTTGTTTCATTTTTATTGTGACAACTTATATACAACAGAAAATTTCCTATCTTAACCACTTTCATGTATACAATTCAGTAACACTATTTCACAATATTGTGCTCCCATTGCCATCATCCATTTACCAAACTTTTTCATCACCCAAACAGAAACTACCCATTAAGCAATAATTCCTCACTCCTCCCGCCCCCCAGCTCCTGATAACCTCTTATCTACTGTCTCTCTGAATTTGCTTATCCCCTCACATACAACACCTATCCTTTTGTGTCTGGTTTATCTCACTTAGCATGATGTTTTCAAATTTCATCCATGTTGCAGTCAAGTGTCAGAATTTCATTCCTTTGTGTGGCTGAATACTACTCTATTGTATGCATATAACTCATTTTGTTATCCATTCATCTGCTGATGGACACATGGGTGGCTTCTACCTTTTGGCTACAGTGAATAATGCTGCTCTGAATATTGGTGTACAAGTATCTGTTTGAGTTGCTGCTTTCAGTTCTTTTCTTTTTTTTTTTTTTTTTAAAAGATTTTATTTATTTATTCATTTATCCCCCCCTTGCTGCTTGTGCTCGCTGGGTCAGCTAACCACGCCGTGCGGGCGGGCTTGCCTTCACCAGGAGGCCCCGGGAACCAAACCCGGGGCCTCCCATATGGTAAACGGGAGCCCTACTGATTGAGCCACAGCCGCTTCCCTGCTTTCAGTTCTTTTAACTTAGGTGTATACCTAATATTGGAATTGCTGGATCATTTAGTAATTTTATGTTTAACTTTCTGAGGGACTACCAAACTGCTTTCCATATGGCTGTACTATTTTACCTTCCTTTCAGCAATGTCCAAGGGCTTCTCTTTTTCTGCATCCTTACCAATACTTGCTATTTTCCTTTTCCTTTTTAAAAAAATAATGGCCATCTTAGTGGGTTTGAAGTGGTATTGCATTACGGTTCTTTTGAGGAGTCTGCACCTTTATTGGCTGCACCAGGCTAATGACATCTTTTCATGTGCTTATTGCCCATTTGTATATCTCTTGATTGAATCTGAAGGACAAACAGGAGTTGACCAGATGAAGACATTCTGCCAGGAATGACCAGAGGACATTCCTGGCAGAGGGAGCAGCACCTGCCAAAACGTGCAGAGAACTGCATGTGGTGCAATGTGGTGGTTCAGTGTGGCGCAGGCCTAAAGCAGGGAGTGCAGAGAGAGGAGTAAAGCAAGGGCAGGACCAGGCCTGGGCATGGGCAGGCTATGCCAAGGAGGATGGCTGTGGGGGGTTGCAGAGACCCTCTGAACCCACCCTCTCCCTGGAGCCTGTGACCTGCTAGGCACACCCACCTCCCAAGACCCAGGCTTGGCTGTCACAGGCTTGCTCCACAGGTAAGGATCTGCCCAGCCCCTGACAGACCGTCTCCCTACTCATCTCCAGAAGGACATTTCTCTTCTCTGTCCTGTGGCTAAAGAGAGATCTGAGGACGGGTACAGAGAAATAAGTGGCTAGGACAAGGTCATTCAGTCAGGGGCTAGATGGGGTCCACAAGACTAAGGATGTTTGGAAGGGCCTAGGAAAGTATAGGGGAGACCACTGGGGACACCTTGGGGTAAAAAGACCAGGGTGGGAATGCAGAGGGGTGCTGTGTCTCTATCAGATGCTGGGACCTGCTGAGATTTTCCCATGGGATGCCCATGAGTCAAGGCCAGGAGAAGAGCTAAGACCAATCCAAGACAGAGGGATGGTCAGGATGACCTTCTCAGTCCTCATCACCTTGGTCATTGCCTAAGGTGATGAGGTGGTAGAGGAGGGGAATCTGTGTGGCCATGGGCATTTGGCCATGGGCCAGAGATACATATGATACAAGCCCATATTCATCTGCTCTAGATGGCACATTCTGCATTCCTGTATGCCATTAAACCTGGAGTGCTGTAACTCCACCACCACCATCACCACCACCAATGTCACTATAGTAATCACCTCTATCTCCATTACCACCATTATCACTCACATTGCAGATGCTCTTCTCCCAAACTATCACCATCACCCACACTGGGCTCTGATGGTGCCATGATAAGAAAGAAGGTCCCTACTCTCAGGGAGCTGATACATCTTCATCACCTACTTTACTGCTATCACCACCACCACCGTCACCATCAGCATCACCTATTACATCAGCTTTACCACCACTGCCCTCGTGACCACATCACTACTACATCTGCCCTAGACCCAAGTCCCTCATTCGTATTTCAATCATCCCCACCATCCCCACCATCCCCACCATCATCATACTCACCACTGCAGTTGACTCCATCATTTTTTTTTTTTTTTTTGACTCCATCATTAACACCATCATAAACACAGGAAATGGGTTGTAGCAATGGTTTAAGGAAGTTTTTGTTTTTTTCCCCAGTGCACAAGACTCCTCCCCATGAATAAAGGGGATCTCCTTGAATAAAGGAAGATCTCCACCTTGGTCTCTGAGGTTAGGTTTGGGTTCCCAGGTTGGAGTGGTGATGGTGGTGGTTAAAAATCCAGTCATGCCATCCCAGGGAATGGAGAGAGTCTGCAGCTGCAGGCAGGATAATCCCATCCATCTTATCCATGGGATATAAGCCCCCTCTCACTTGGAGGTGGAGTGGACATCACCATCCCAGACTCCTCAGGATTGGGGGAAGAGCTGTGGACTAGAGTGGACTTACTGGTATTCTACTATAGACATATTGTGATTCAAGCAATGGAAGAAACTACAACATTGAGGTGGAGCCAGTGGCCACTGGATGCTTTCGGGGCAGGGAGAGGGAGAAGCAGTTGTAATACAGGGGCTTTTTCATGACTTGGGAATTATCCTGAGTGACATTACAACAACAGATATAGGCCATTTTACATCAGCATATAACATGCAGAACTGTGTGGGAGAGAGTGTGGTCTACAGTGTGAACTATGGTCCAGGCTTAGTGGCAAAGCCCCAGGATGTGTATATCCATTTCAGGTGATGTGCCACACTAATGAAAGATGTTTATGTAGGATGTTATGGGAGGTGTGGGAGGTGAGAACATGGGAATCCCTGTAATTTTTGTCTAACACTTATGTAATCTAAGCATCTTTTAAAATATTAAAAAAAAAAAAAAATCCAGTCACAGGACTTTTATCAAAACCAGCTCATAACTGGTGATTCAGTGCTGATCTGCCCTCTTGTGAGACTCTTGGCATTTCATACCCTACCTCTCCAGCTCCATTATCTGCCTCCAAGCATCACAGTCATTGCCACTATCCATCCCTCAATGACATCAGAGAAGAGAACCTCCATATGGGGCGTGGGCAGGGAATAAGATGAAGTCAGGGGTATAACAATTAATTAGTGCCAAATGACTCTCTGTAGAAAGGGGTTACAGATTTGGATCTGAGTTTCCAGGAACCAATGCAAAGAGAGAGATGTGACCAGCTATTTCTGATACAAGGCGTAAAAGAAATTTCTATTGTGTAAATAACACTCCACAACCAACACCCATGGTTCGCCTCATTGGTTGTTTTCTCTGACTGGAAAAAAACTCAGATTAGCCCACTGTGGAGCTGCTGGATGGACTATTGAAATGAGGTGGCCACAAAACTTATCTCTCAGGGGCTGCAAAAGTTAGCACATTTTGTTTATTTTATATAAAGAACATGATTATATGGTCTTAAAAGAGGGAGGAACCAACTGTGGGTTCACAGGTGGACAAAAGCAAGAAGGATAGAAGGGGTCTCACCCATGAGCTGGTCTCCAGGGAGGGCTGGGCATCTACCAGGTGAATAAGGGGGAGGCCAGCAATGCCCAAGGGACTGCTCTGAGGTGTACAGCACCATCAGGCTGGTGTGTGGGGAACTGGAGGGAAGTAGGCATGTTGGGGAGGGGCCAGGAACAGGTGGGGGAGAGGAGCTGGTACTGGAGGCTCACATGGGCCAAGCTAAGGAGCTGGACTTTCAGCCTCAGGCAGTGCGAGCTGGTGAAAGGCTTTATTTTTTTATTTTATTTTATTTTTTTTTACTGGGAGGTCCCGGGGATCGAACCCGGGTCCCTCCATATGGGAGACCAACCAGTTGAGCCACATCCGGCCCCCTGGTGAAAGGCTTTAAATGAGGAGATGACCCTGTTGGATTTGTGTCTTAAAGTGTTCATTGTGGCAAGCGTGAGCAGAATGGGTCGAAAGGGGCAAGAACTGGAGGCAGGGAGGTTTGTGTAACTTCTTAGCCCTCTTGCTGGAAGGGAAGCTGAGGATAGGCCCTGTGTCTGAGGCATCTTTGTACTTTACAGAGTATCTTACCTGCACTAGGGGCTCCACAAATACCTCTTCCTATTATCACCCACCACTATCTGCCTCTTGCTTCCTTTCACTTCCCCCAGTCTCATGCTTATTAGCACCACTGTTCACACACCATGTCACTCGTTTAGCTACTTCCCCAGAGCTTTCTCAGGGACCAGGCCTGATGCAGAGCAGGAGACCTCCAGGTCCAGAGCTTGGGTCTAAGCAGTACTCCAGGGCCACTCAGGGGCCCTGGTCCTCTCCCCAGCTCTGCTGCTGAGTCACTGTGTGACCCCTACAAGTGCCCCTGATCCCCACCCAGTTTCTTTATCTGTTCAACAAAGTAGATTGAATTAGTGGGTTTCAAACCTTTTTTTTTTTTTTTTTTTCAGCCTGGAACTTTTTTTAAAGACCATCTTCAGAAGCTCACTAATTTTGAAATCTGAACTCCTTGGAACACAATTTGACAGCCCCTTGGTGGACAAGCCTTCCCAGCTCTGCCAGCCCTGCATTTGGTGAATCAAATTGGAATAAATCTGGTAATCTAAGCACCTCTTAAAATATATGTATATATATATATATAAATAACATTTTTGTAAGCAAATACACATATATGCACATATATTTATATATCATTATGCAAATGTTTGTATGTATTGTGAGAATTTTGATTTTTACCCATAATAAAAAAAAAAAAAAAAAAAATTGGAATAAATCTGACATTGCTGGCTTCTGCTGTGCTTTTTCTGCAGGGGCCATGGCTGGGAATGCATGGGGAGGGTCAAACTGAGCAAATCCTGGGTATCAGGCATTGCAGGTACCTATGACAGAACCTTGGAAAACCCACTCTTTTCCCGCCCACCAAGGGAGAGTCTAGGAAGGTCCTGGAAATGGAGAAATAGGGCAGGTAGGGGGGCCATATATATGGAGAAAGCCCCTAAGAAAGGAAGCAGGAGGGTGAGGCATGGCCAGGCTACCCGGTACAATTCCAGGTGCCTCTTAGGCCAAGGCATAAGCTCTAGGTGAGGGCCTAGAGCCACAGGGAGGCCTCAGGGCTCAGCAGAAAGAGCCCTTCACCTGGTCAGGGCCTGGGCCTGTCCTGAAACCCAGGCTGCCAGCCAGGCTATGGCTGCAAAGAGGCCAGGCTGACCTACAGCCTCATAGGACAAAGAGTATCCGGGGAGAGCTGGCACCGTGCCCCAGGGCCTTCTCTTCCTGGAGAGCCTTGGAGCGCTGCTGAGCAAGGGGCTGGGTGTTCATCTCCTACACACCCAGCTCTCCCATTGTGGTGGCCCAAGGTGCCCCCAACCCAGTCCCTGAGCACCGGTGTGTAAGCCCTAGAGCCGCAGTGTCAGTGACCTCTGAACGGATAGCAGCCCCTTCCCCCAGGCGCTGGGCCAGGTAGGCAGCAGTTCCTGAAGACCCGGGTCGCTGGGGAGGGCCCAGTCCTGAGCCAGCCCCTGAGGGCTGGATTCTGGCTGCAGACTTTCTGCTTATCAGTCTATCCTGCTCCCGCCCCCAGAGTCCAAGGGTCCAGGATGTGAGCGGGTTGAGCTGTGCTGGGCACTACAGAGGGAGCCGAGGCTGGGGACGGTTGGTAAGTGGGTGGTATGGCCTTCGAGGAGCTGCTGGAGCAGGTGGGCGGCTTCGGGCCGTTCCAGCTGCGGAATGTAGCGCTGCTGGCTCTGCCCCGGGTGCTGCTGCCCCTGCACTTCCTCCTGCCCATCTTCTTGGCTGCCGTGCCTGCCCACCACTGTGCCCTGCCTAGTGCCCCTGCCAACATCAGCCACCAGGATGCGTGGCTAGAGGCCCACCTGCCCCGGGAGCCTGATGGCACACTCAGCTCCTGCCTCCGCTTCACCCACCCCCGCCCCCTCTCCAACACCACGTTGGGGGAGGAGGGACAGAGCCCTGGGGAGCTCGAAGGTGAGCCCCCCACAGAGTCCTGCCCTCAGGGCTGGGAGTACAACCGCTCGGAGTTCTCCTCCACCATTGCAACTGAGGTACAGGAACCCAGAGGTTGGGGGACATGTCAGTGGGATGGGCCTGCCATTGCCTTGGGTGGTTACTGTGTGACATTAGATATATGACTTTACTGCTTAGTGTGTCAATTTACCCATCAGTAGGTGAGGTATATGAACATAAAGGATGAGCACAGTTCCTGGCTTGTAGTAATTCCTGGATTGTAGTAATGGACCTATACACAGGAGCTGCTATTGTTATTGTTAACTGGCAGGTGATTAAGGCAAGTGGGGGGCTAAGAGAGCTCCGGGGAGTTGGGGCAGAGAGCTCAGAAGAGTGTTCCTGCAGTAAGAGATGGAGAAACACCAGAGGCCTCCTTCTCTACCTTCCTCTTTTCAGACCGCAGGTCTGGGACTTAAATAATCCATCTGGAGGTGGGGTGAGAGCAGGGCAGTCTCTCTCTGGAGTGGGTCAGGACTCCTGTCATCAAGGTCAAGGCCCTCCATGGGAACAAACTGAGGCTGCAGGACTGGGGAAGGGCAGAGCCTCCCCCTGCCCCCAGTCTGGGGCAAATAGTTGGGGGAGGGGTGGTTAATACCTGGCATGGAGGCAGAGGGACCTGTGCCCTGTGCCCATGGGAGACCCTTCCCTGCCTGTCCCTGCAGTGGGACCTGGTGTGTGAGCAGAAAGGCCTGAACAGAGCCACGTCCACCTTCTTCTTCGCTGGTGTGCTGGTGGGTGCTGTGGCCTTTGGATACCTGTCTGACAGGTCGGGTGAGGCGTAGGGCCCATAGGGGAGTGGGGTGGAGGGACCCTCTCCCTTTAGATGGAGTATGGGCCCAGTCTACCTCTGTCTCAGGACCTCCCTTCCACAGGAACGCTCACCCCGCATGACCCTGTTGCAGGTTTGGGCGCCGCCGCCTGCTGCTGGTGGCCTATGTGAGTGCCCTGGTGCTGGGCCTGGTGTCTGCAGCCTCAGTCAGCTACATCATGTTTGTTATCACCCGCACCCTCACTGGCATGGCCCTGGCTGGCTTCACTATCATCGTGATGCCACTGGGTGAGGCAGGCGAGGGATGGGCAGGGCACACAGGGCTGGAGGGAGGCTGCTGTTGAGGGTGAGACTGAGCCCCTCTGGTCCTGACGGTCGTTCTGTCTCTGGCCCGTTCCCTGGGCCCAGAGCTGGAGTGGCTGGATGTGGAGCATCGCACCGTGGCGGGTGTCCTGGGCGGCATCTTCTGGACAGGAGGCGTGATGCTGCTGGCACTGGTTGGGTACCTGATACGTGACTGGCGGTGGCTTCTGCTGGCTGTCACCCTGCCCTGCGCCCCAGGCATCCTAAGCCTCTGGTGAGGCCTTCAGGCACTTGGGGAGCTGGAGATACAGGAACCCAGAGACAGAATTAATTGGAGACTGAGACTGAGACAGAGAGACAGAGAGAAAGGGAGACAGCCATAGTCAAGAGACAGAAAGACATTGAGACCAACAGACAGAGACTGAGGCACAGAGATGGATGAAGATGGCACAGACCAGTGAGAAACAGAGAGCACAAGTTAGAGGGACAGAGACAGAACCAGTGAGAGAGAGCGAGTACCAGAGCAGGACTGAAAGGTAGGTTGAGAGAGATAGCTGGAGCTTGAAGCAGTGAGAGACCTGAGAGACAGCGATGGAGAGACAAAGGCACAGACCGAGGCTGGCCCTGTGGAGGGGTGGGAGCTGGGCCCGTGTGGGGAGGTGGGGCAGGAAGCCCAGGCAGGAGACTGGGTATTTCATTGCCTCCAAAGATGACCTGGCTTTGGATGACCCCTCTAGGTATGTCTGCCCCTCCATCCTATGCCCTCCTGCTACCCATGGGAGGAGTGGGTGGCTGGGGCTGAGGTCCTGGTGATGAGGCCAATTCAGTTCAGTAGGGCAGGGTTAGTCAGAAAGGGAATCCCAGGCTGTGGGGAACCCAAACCTGGGTAAGGAAATCTGGGAGGAGGTGGCTTTTGAATTGACCTTAAAGGATGAATAAGAGTTCTTGGAAATGTGTGTGTGTGTGGAGTGACATTCCGGGCCAAGGGGACTGCATGTGCAGGTCTGGAGGCTGACAGCCCTTGGTAGCTGAGGGTGGTGTTGTAAGCTAGCCCCAGAGCCCCACTTTCTCACTGAAGGGACTCCTGTTTGTTCCCTAGGTGGGTGCCTGAGTCTGCCCGCTGGCTTCTGACCCAGGGCCGTGTGGAGGAAGCCCATGGGTACCTGCTCCGCTGTGCCAGGATCAATGGGCGGCCTGTGGGTGACAACAGTCTGAGCCGGGAGGTGAGGGTGAATGTGTGTGTGTGTGTGTGTGTGTGTGTATGAGGCCTGTCAAGCGCCCCCTCCAGGGACCCACTATGTGGCAGGAAAAAAACAATAAAAAAACCCAGCACCTTCATGGAGAGCTCCAAACTCTTTGGTATGTCCTACCCTGCTCTGGTGGGTCACATTCTTGACTCAGGGCCCACCCTTCTCAGCTCCCATGTGCACTTCACTTTTGCCACTGCAGAGAGTGGAGACCCAGAGAGGGCAATGTGATGTCACAACCTCACCCCCTCCCCTATCAGGCCCTGAACAAAGTAGCTGTTGCAGAGCGGGTGGCTCACAGACCCTCGTACCTAGACCTGTTCCGCACACCCCGGCTGCGACACATCTCGCTGTGCTGCATGGTGATGTGGTGAGCAAGGGGCTGGCCTGCAACTGGGGTGGGGAGCAGCCTCCAGGATTGTGCTGTGTGAGAAGCATGAGTGTCAAGAAGCACGATGATCAGCTTCTGGGATCTGGTGGTGCCGGCATGGACACCTCATTCAAATTCAGGGTCTGCCATTTCCTTACTGTATGATCTTGAATGGGATGGACTTAAACACTCTGAGCCTCAGTGTTCCTTCTGTAAAATGGGGATGCTATTGTTTCCTACTTTATAGACTTGCTGTGAAGATGAGGGTAAAGACTCTTTGGCTGCTGGGAGTACTGCGCTCAGGGAGGATTATGGGGATGGGGGAGATTCTGGCGCAGCGGTGGGCTCTGAAGCCGGGGATGGGAGTTCTTCTAAAAAGCCAAGGCTCCCTGAGAAGGACACGGGGGATGGGAAAGCGGGCCCCCTGAGTGGCACCGCGACCTCCTTCAGGTTTGGAGTGAACTTCTCCTATTACGGCCTGAGCCTGAACGTGTCGGGGCTGGGGCTGAACGTGTACCAGACTCAGCTGCTTTTCGGGGCTGTGGAGATGCCCTCCAAGCTGCTGGTTTACCTGTCGGTGCGCCACGCCGGACGCCGCCTCACGCAGGCCGGGTCGCTGCTGGGCACGGCCATCACCTTGGGCGTCAGACTGTTTGTGTCCTCCGGTAAGCCCTGCCCGCGGGCCCCAGCCGCTTCCGGGGGCCCCCCGTCCTGGAACCCCGCCCGCCCCCCGGGAGACCCCGCCCTTTCCCGGGTAGCTCTAAAACTCAGCCCGTTAGGTTCCGCCCACTGTTCGGAAACGCCCCTCCCACCCAGGAAGCCCTCTGCTTTCACACCACACTCACTGCCTGACCCCCTCCTCTTCCTACAGAGATGCGGTCCTGGAGCATCGCCCTGGCCGTGATTGGGAAAGGTTTTTCTGAAGCCGCCTTCAGCACTGCCTACTTGTTCACGTCGGAGTTGTACCCCACCGTGCTCAGGTGAGTAGGGCCTGGGCCAGGGACAACCCCTCTGGGGGGTAAGCTTGTCATAGCCCTTACCACCACTCCTCCCACCCCGCCACACACACACACACACACACACACACACTGCACCCCAGTCCCTCGCACCCATTCCTCACACTGGGAGACATAGGGGCCAACCAGCATCTTATCCTATGCTGTGTGACCCCTGAGGCAACCTCTTTGAGCCTCCCTTAGGAAAAAAACAGGTCACAAGAAACCCCATCCTGCCCACCCCATCACATCCATCACTGTGGACGAAGAATCACCATTAGAGGTTGTCTCTGGACACAGGGTCTGGGGAATCTTTTTGCTAGTTATTGGGCAGTGGCTCCAGGAGGTGGCATGTGGAAAGAGGAGGCCTCTACACAGCTGGTTATATTTGGAAAGGCTCAAACCTCCTCTAACATGGCAGGGTGTGTGCAAACTGCTGACCCCCTTCCTTCCCCACCCACTTTCTAATGACTTTTCTCCTTCAGTTATTATACTCTTGATGGTAGCTGATTGGTACTTTGTGAGAATGGGGGGCCTCTGACCTGGCAGAGAAGACCATCTGAAATAAGCCCTAGCTTTCTTAGCTGTCTGGGAGAAGGGAATACCAAGGCCTGCCAACCCTGGAGGGGAGCCTCATGGGGCAAGAGTAGGTGTGAGTTCACCAGGTCAGTCTGGGCACTGACCCTCTCTCCCATCCTCCCTGAACAGACAGACAGGGATGGGGTTGACTGCACTGGTGGGCCGGCTGGGGGGCTCACTGGCCCCACTAGCAGCACTGCTGGATGGAGTATGGCTGCCACTGCCTAAGCTCGCTTATGGGGGGATCGCCCTGCTGGCTGCCTGTACTACACTCCTGCTGCCAGAGACTAGAAAGATGCAGCTGCCCGAGACCATCCAGGACGTGGAGAGAAGGAGGTGTGTGCACAGGATAGTGTGTCTGTGTATGTGCGAGCACATGCATGTGCATGGTATGTGTGCTCAGGTGCCTGGCACCTTCATATCAAGGATGTGTTTGCTTGCACTTGTGTACTTGGTACATATATGTGAGTGTGCACAGGTGAGTATATTTCAGGGGTATGTAAATCACGTGTAAAACATACATGAGTCCTTATGTGTGCATGTACACAAATACTCAAGATCTGAGGAAGAGGTGTATGTGAGCACACTCAAGTAGGCCTACACAGCAGGTATGTATATAAGCATCAAGCATGTGTGTGAATTCCTTGTAGGAGTACACAGGTTTGTATACCAGGGGCTGAAGAGAGCCATGGGCCATGTCCTGATGGGGCAGGCTGGGGTGGTAAACTTGGGGGCTAAACTCTACCTGTGCTCATGGCTCCCTTCCTCCCCAGTGCCCCGTCCAGCATGCAGGAGGAAGAGGTGCCCATGAAGCAGGTCGAGAACTGAGTGGGATTGGGGCAGGCCCTCCACAGAAGCTCTGCAGCAGGTGTGGGAGAGCAGAAGGAAAAGGCCTGTGGCTGGGGGCATTGAACCCTCTGTCTAGGGCTGGAGTTGCCACTGAAGCCCCCTCCCTGTGCTCAGTCAACCTTGACTATTCTGCCTCTAGCAATAGGGCAACTTCCCAAAATGCAGTGGAACACTAAAGACTTCTGGGACCCTTTATCCTGTTTGGGGATCTTCTGTGAATAAAGGTGCCTCTAGGGTTGGGCAGCAGTGAGGAGCTGTGGGAAAAGCCCTAGATGGGAGGCCACGGAGTCTGCCTTGGGTTCTGATCCCAGCTTCTCCACTGATTTGCTGTGTGACCTTGGGCATGTGCCTTTCGCTCTTTGGGCCTCAGTTTGTTCATCTCTCAGATGGAATAATGAAGCTTCTTAGCAGGCTTCACCACAGAATCTGTTATTATGCTCAAATAACATGCTGAAGAAGGTACTTTTTCTAGAGTTGGTGCTAAAGAAGGGACAGTCCTATGATGACTTCTGTTATCAATGGGGCTGGTGAACATGCTGTCCACTGTGTGGTGCTGGAAGTACCCAATGCCAGGGCCAGAGGACTAGGAGAACAGAGCTCTTTGCTCCCATGACTGGCCCACAAATGTTCACACCTGCAGAACGAAGAGGGGAGGCATCCTGCAGGGCAATGTACCCCCACCACCACACTCCCCAACCTCCAACCCTGTCTGGGCCTCATGCTTACAGAAGAGGTGAAGCCATGGGAGGCAACATTTTACTGGAGAAACCAGAGAGGCTGAGACTCAATAAACACAAATTTTATGAGAACCTTGAAGCTCCAGAACTTGTTGGGGAAAGAAGTTGGGAAGGCCAAGGGGCTAACCTTCAAAATAGGGCGGCCTATGTCCCTAGACCTGATAGGAATGAGAAAGGGAAGAGTTGGCAGAGAAAGTCTAGACTCTGGCCCATGGGCCTGTTCCTTCCATGGAGAATAAGCCCTGGCCCCCAGGATCCTACCTTCCCCTATCCCCATGGGACTGGAGAATTCTGTAGCTCCTATTGGACCATGGAGGGGATGGTGGGAGGCCCAAGTTAGGGAGACCTCTCCTGTGACTGGCTCATTTAGATTTTATATCCACTGGGTCATAGATGTAGCAGCCCACTTCGCCAATGTTCACACCTGAGGGAGAGAGCCCCATCACCAAGGGCCTTTGGGCTGGGGGATGCTGGGTTGAGGGCTGGAGGGAAATGGGAGGAGGCTGGGGTGTTTGACCACGGGGAAGTTGTCCACACATCCCCACAGACCACGTACATGCCATATTTTAGGCCCAGTGTCTGGGCTGGGGCTGCCCACCTTTGGGGCCAAACAGGTAGCCGTAGCAGGGGATGTGGCAGTAGGGGACGCCGTCATGCTGAGACACAGAGAGAAATACAGCGTGCCTCAGTCCGACTCTCTTCCCATTTCCAGCCTCCCTCCTTCCAGCATGCCCGCCCACCCTTGATCTGCTCACCTCGGCGTGGCTCCCAGCAGTCAGCGTCTTCTGGCAGCGCTGGCACCTCAGACAGGGTCTGTGCCAATTTCTGCCCAAAGACATCACCTTCTCAGCTGGTGGAAGAGAGAGGCTATGGTTCTGGGGACAGGACAGGGAGACCCACCTGCCTTGGACCACCTCCCTGCCCCTTGTTGCACACCCTGCACCACCCTCCCCAAGCTACCCACTGTTACTTACCAAAATAGACGGGCTCCCCACAGCCAGGGCACAGTGAGGTCTCCCCAGTGAACATCTTCATGTGGGGAGGGCCTTTAAGGGGAAGAGGCCCTGGCTAGGGCTCAAGTAGGGGCTAGGGCCTAAGCAGGGCCACCAGCACCTGCCTGTACTTGGTACTGTCCACGTCCAAAAGCCATGCATGCTCATCCCAAAACCTCCCACCCAAGCAGCCAAGAGTTTGCTTTCCTTGGGCCCAGAGCCAAGTCCCCTCTGACCCTACCTCCTGCCCCATCCCTCTTTGCAGGAAGGACCACCTGCTTCCTTCTCATCCTCCCAGGGGCTCAGGTGTCTACCAACCCAAACCTGTCAGCAACTCAATCCTCAGGAAACTTGAGCTGATATAGGAGCTGGCCAGGGCAGGGGTTTCAGGTGTTGGGGAGCACAATGTCAATGTCTACTCCATGGGATGGGAGGGAAGAGCAAGGACTGGAGGGGAGAAGCTGACTCCTTTCCAGGAGGCCATTCTTTCTTGGGAGAGGTCCGAGTTCCAGGCCTCTGACTAGCTTTGTGACTGCATAAGTCAGGGCACTTGCCCTCTCTCTGGACCTTAGTTTCCTCACTGAAAATGGGAGTGATAATGCCATCTGCCCTATTTACCTCTTAACTCAGCAGTCGGCACAAGGGAAAATTTAAAAAAGAGGTCAAAAAACTAAAAAAACAAAAAAGAAAAAGTAAGTAAAAACAAACAAAAAAAAGAAATAAAAAAAGATTAAAACACAAAAATGAAAAAGAAAGAAAGAAAGAAAAAGGCAGTCACAGATAACTTTATCAAGAACAAAGTTGCAGAAAATCTGAAGCAGTGGGCTGGGTAGAAGACTGCCACCTGGCCCCACCTTCTGCTCCAGCCAGGAGGAGAGGGGCTGAGGCCCAACCTCACTTACTTTTCTTGTCTTGGGGGAGGCCAGTCCTGGGTCTGGGGGCGCTGAAGCTACTGGGGCAGAAGGGAGTGGTGTTGGCAGGGGTGGGAGTGGGGGTGTTGTAGAGATAGGAGCCCACACCACCAATGTTCACCCCTGCAGAGAGAAGAAGGGAGGCCAGGCTTGAGCCTTCAGCCTCCAGCCATAGGAAGGGTTCTGCTGCCATCTGCCCCCTTCCAGGCTGGTACTTACCCCTGGGTCCAAAGAGAGCCCCGTAGCATGGCTTATGGCAATATGGCCTCCCATTGTGCTGGGCATAAGCAGAGGGAAAGGGGTTGCTCAGGGCCAAGGGGAACCTATCCTGTGCCCCACAGGTCTTTCCCTGAGATAGGATGCCAGGTGTGTTTGTCCACTGTCCTGGTCTGGTGGGGCTCGGAGGGGTGGAGTGGAGGGCTGGCCAGAATTGCCAGTGTGGTGGAGGGAGGAAGGTCAAAAGGAGGTCAGGAGGCACTGGTGCTGCTCCTCCCCCCTAGGCATGAGGTCCACCAGCACAACACAATTTCCTCAAATCCTGGCTGGTGTGTGATCTATGGGGTGGGTGATTGTGGAGTTGGCTGCTGTGGTGGCCTTTTGACGGGCCTCCAGGGCTGAAACTAGGAACCACGGTTTAGGGAGCAGTGACTGAAATAGGCTGTGCACCCTGTCCAGGCCTCACCTCTGCGTGCCCGCCGGGGGACAAGACGCTGTGGCAGCGCTCACATTTCAGGCAGAAGCGGTGCCAGTTCTTGCCCAGGGAGCTCACCTTCTCAGCTGTGGGGGAAAGGTGGAACTGGGCTAAGATGGGCAGCACTCCCTTATCCCCTAAGCCATCTGGGGAAGCAGATCCGCCAGCCCTGCTCCCTGGAGATGAAGGGATCTCCACGAGGACAGCGCCATGCGCCCCACCGGGCTCTTAGAAGGGAGAGGACGCGCTTGGGAGCTAGGGGTGCGGTGGAATACCCGTATGGAAAATGGGTTCTGGGACCGCCCCGTCACCTGCCCCTCGCGTCCTCAGGGAATCCAGAAGCCCTCACTCACCTCATCTCCCCCACCTCCCCTCACCCGGGCCTCACCGAAGAAAACCGGTTGCTGGCAACGCGGACAGGTCCAACTCATGGCTCCGCTCTGCGGCGAGGGCGCCGCACACAGTAGGTACCGCCGCTGGCCCCGCCCACGGCCTCCGCTGGCCCCGCCCTCGGCCGCTGCTTAGAGCCTCATTGGGCTGGATCCTCTACTCCCACTGGCCGCTGGAAACTTAGAACCACTCTGCGTTCTAACACAGGCGACCTCGCAGTCACTTCGAACACTAACGCCTCTGACCGGGGAGGAGAGAGCGTCCTGCAGCCTAGTGAGCTCCAGACTGGTACGGGATGGGTGACACAGTGTCTGACTTGGTACTTAGAGGAAAAATGTCCAGGGTACAAACGCCATGAAAACACGACTCCCCCAAAGCGAGGGAGTAGGCATTTTTGAAATGGTTGAATCCTGCGTCAACAGTCTAGGGAAGCGTTAAGAGCAAAGGAATCTGAAACCAGGCTTCCTAGATCCGGAGCCTAGCTTTGCTGCATACTAGCTGGCTTCGGGCTAACCTTCCGGTGCCCCCATTTTCTTGTCTGTAAAATGAGTATGGTGATAATAGTCTCCACCTCATAGGGCTGTTGTGAGCATTAGGTGAATTAATACGTTAAGTGCCCAAACAGCGCCCAGCACATAATGTTATAAAAGCGACAGTTATAATCACGATAGGCCCATTCCTGAACTCAAAAGTCTTAGTTTGGAAGCCTAAAAACGTGGTCTGCAGACAATATTTTCCACATAAACATACAACGCTTGCGTGTTAAATTTGAAAGTATAATTTAGGCACCATTTATAACATTTATAATTTAGTTTGCTTTAAGATGTTTTACTATTTGTTAAAAGCACAGCAATGCTTCAAAGGACATTATCAACAAAATGAAAAGACTACCCACAGAAGAGGAGAAAATCACATATCTGAGGGCCAAAATAAGAACTTTTATAACTCAACAGTAAAGACTAGAAGTGGATGTGGCTCTGGTGACTGGGCTCCCACCTATCAAACAGGAGGCTGCTGGTTCGTATATCAGTGCCTCTTAGGACAGCGAGTTGACAAAGCAAGAGACAAGAGGGAAAAACATAGTGGGACACAACAAAGCTGTGAGCGGAGGTGGTTCAAGTGATTGGGCACCTCCCTCCCATATCAGAGGTCCTGAGTTTGCTTCCTGGCAAACTAAAGAAACAAGGCAGACAAACAGACACAGCAAGTGCAAACAACAAGGGGGTGGGGAGAAATAAATAAAATAAATCTTTAAAAAACAAAACAGTAAAGATTACCCAATTATAAAATAGGTAAAGAATTAGAATCAACATTTTTCCAAAGATAAATAGGCAATAAACACATGGAAAGATGGTCAACACTATTAGTTACTAGAGAATAACTAATAGAACACTATTAGTTACTAGAGAATACAAATCAAAAGCACAGTATGTGTCCTTTTGTGTGTCTGGCTAATTTACTTAGTATGATGTTTTCAAGGTTCATCCATGCTGTAGCATGTAATATTCTACTGTATATATCACACTTTTTTTTTTTAAAGATTTTTATTTTTTTTATTTATTCATTTATCCCCCCCTTGCTGCTTGTGCTCGCTGGGTCAGCTAACCACACCGCGCGGGCGGGCCTGCCCTCACCAGGAGGCCCTGGGAACCGAACCCGGGGCCTCCCACATGGCAAACGGGAGCCCCACTGACCGAGCCACAGCTGCTTCCCTATATCACACTTTTTATCCCGTCATCTGTTGATGGACACTTGGATTGTTTCCACCTCCTGGCTATTGTGAATAATGCTGTTATGAACATTGGTGTACAAATTTCTATTTTGAGTCCCTGTATTCAGTTCTTTTGAGTACATACCTAGGAGAATTGCCAGGTCATATGGTAAGTCTATGTTTAGCTCTTTGCCTTGTTCATTTTTTAAGGGTGGAAGGCTTGCACACTGTGAGACAAACTTTTCTACACTTTCTCATTTGTACTTTGTTTTGGGGAGTATTTCAAGGTCTTTACTTTTATAACTGCTTCTTAAAGGTCTTCTTTAACAAACTTGAAAAAATATTACAGTTTTAGGCTGTACTCTAATGCTTCTGCCTTTCTCATCTGTTTCTTCTTGAAGAAGGCAGATTGAAGTTTATTACCTTTTGCTCTCTGACTCCATGGAGAGGGTTGCACTTCAGGAGGTTGAGAGAGCTGCATTGGTGTGTTTATTCTTAGACATGCTGTGTCCTTTAGGAAGGCTAACTTCATCTGCCCAGTGATCTACCCTCCTTTTTATAATGTCCTTGACACATCAATAATCCTTTCCCAAGACTTCCCCAGTGCTTTTTGCCTTGGATCACTTTGTACACATACCTCATTTCTCCCAGGTAGGTCAGCTTTACCCTGGCATCCAGCTCAGGGCCCAAGATAAGTAGCAAGCGTCAGGGTGTGAGTACCATGTTACTTTCACACACCTTGCAATTTAAGCAGACAAATGCTTTAGTGCTCCCCATCTTCTGTGGCCTTCTCAAATTGTATAGTAGTGACAAACACAGTATGTCTCATCTCTCCTATTTCACTGCTTAGGAAAGACTAGTTGAAACTCCTTTCTTTCCAAATATTTGCCATCCATTTGCAGGTACACCAAAGTACAGTATTTCACTCTTCCTTACCTGGTTTCCAATATTCTCACACTAAAAAAGGCTTTGTGAAGAATGTTAACAGGGAAAATGAACATTTCTTGTAGGAATGCATTTGCAGTTACTGGCTATTTTGAAGAATAGTTGATATGACTAAAATCACTAAATGATAATTTAACAAATACCACAAATGGGTAAGTCCAGCAGAGTGTAGGTATTAGCTACTCAACTGTCAAGGTGTAGTTTGTGTCATCTCCTCTAAAAGGCAGGCCCCTCTGTCATAGAGATGATTGTTTCCTTTGTGCTCCTGTTTTCCCTTGCACAGACCTCTGTCACAGTATCTGTAAAGTTGTTTACACTGTTAACTTGTCTTTCTCCAATTGACAGGATTGATTGAAACTTACTTATCGTGTATCTAGCACTGAGTACAGAGTGAATGCTCAGTAAATGATAGCTACTATTAAGCTCTCTCACTAACATTTTTTGCTTCATGTTTTTTATTTTTCAATTTGAAAGCAATCACAGGAAGTTGTTTGGAGTTTTGAAGAATTTCCTAATAGTACAGATCTCATGAATCAGCTCTTCCATCCAGATGATACCATATTTACCAAGAGATTGTACAATCAATGAGTTATCTGTCAAGGCAATCTGCTTCTTGTTGATTTTGCCATAGCCATGCTTTTTTTTTTTTATTAAGATTTATTTCTCTCTCCCCACTCCCTCGTTGTTTGCACTTGCTGTGTCTGTTAGCCATCTTTGTAATTTTAGGAGGCACCAGGAATGGAACCTGGGACCTCCCACGTGGGAGGGAGGCACCTAATCACTTTGTTGTGTCTCTCGGTCTGTTTTTCCTCTTGTCTCTTGTTCCGTCATCTTGTCATGTCAGCTCACTGTGCCTGCCTGTTGCGCCAGCTCGCCATCCTGCTCTCCTCTTTAGGAGGCACCAGGAACCTCTGCTTCCTGCTTTGTTGCATTTCTCATGTTTTTTTTCTTGCGTCTCTTGTTGCATCATCTTGTTATGTCAGCTTGCTGCGCTTGCGTGTCATGCCAGCTTACTGTCTTTAGGAGGCACCAGGAACTGAACCATGGACCTCCTATGTGGTAGGCGGGAGCCCAATTGCTTAAGCCACATCCACTTCCCCATAACCACGCTTATAGATCAGTTCATTCACTGACTTCAGGTTCAGGTACCCTCATGCAATATATGGTTCCACAATTCTCAGCATGTTGTGGCCTTGTTGAGCTTAACAAAGGTACCAGTGAAGATCTGGCAAAGGCAAAGAAGCTGCAACACTTTTCAGACCTTTGGGTTCACACCATCGATACCTCTGATCCTGATGACAAATGCGAATTTGGGTTCCTCAGGTACATAGAAGTTGCCAGCTTTTCTTGCCATTCTAGCCATTTGAATCTCAGTCCTGTTCATCTGCCTGTGATATTCCTTGTGATAGTGCTTAGCTTTTTCATAGATAAGCTTCCTCCTTGCCTTTTTTTTTTTTTCAACTGGGATCAGGGGACTGATATGGAGAGAAGAGCCCAGCCACCTCATAAAGTGTGGCTTTTATCCTCCTTGCCTTTTGAAGCATCTTTTGGGCAAACTTCTTTTCAAGCGCTTGATCTTCAGTTTGGCAAAATTCCTTCGCTTTTACTTAAGGGTTTCTGGCACAGCAGGAACCTTCTTCTTCTCTTTGACACCCTCCATGGTTCCAGCCAGAAAAGAGCTGCTTCACGTTTTTAAGCTCTATTATTAGGTACATATAAGTTTTAGGATTGTTGTGTTTTCTTGATGAATTGACCCTTTTATTATTGTTGTTAGAAAGGCTAAAGAGACTAGCTTTAAATGCTAGGTGAGTGAGAAGGATGATGGTGGTGGTGACCTCAAACATTTGGAGGGCTGTCATGTACATGGAAGAGGTCCTGGATAGAGGTGACAGGGATATAGATTTGAATTCAGTCCAAGAAAGAACCTTCTAATAGAGCCCAACATGGGGTGGCTGCTTCAGATAGTAGTGTACTTCCTGGCTCTGGATATGTTCTAAGTAATGCTGGACAACAAACCAATTGATTGTCAGTGTTGCGGAAGGGACACAAGCATCATAAGCTGACAGATTTTTAAGGTCTCTTCACAATTTGACAATCTATGATTCTACGATTCCATTCCCAAAGAGTTTGAAATTTGATTTATTTAGCAAGCATTGCTAAAATAAAGACAGCTATCATCTATAAAGTGCCAGTCATTTTATCTGTTATTTCTGATCCTCACAACCACCCAAAGAGGGCTATAAGTGTTATATTTCTAATTGTACAGAAAAAGAAAGTGGCTTGGAGAGGTTAATAAATTTGTTCATCATACAGACTCAAGCATTCTGACTCGAGCCCACACATTTTCTACTCCATGCTCTTAAGCTGCCCATGTATTTCAGCCTGAAAGAATTCTACACTTATCTGCACATCATCTCTGTACCTGAATGTAAGAGAGCCTATGCAATAAATAATGGGTTGAGGTGCAAGGGGCAGGGAAATGTCATTAACACCTTTCCATGGGGGGCAGATGTGGCTCAAATGGCTGGGCATCTGTCTCTCATGGAGGGACCTGGGTTCAATCCCTGGAACCTCCTGGTAAAAATAAAGAAAAATATAGAAGGTGTGTGGGTGCACCTTCAGGCCCTGCGAGTGGGTACGCTGTCAGGCCCGGCTGAGCCATGGAGCAAGATGATGATGTAACAGGAGAGTGACACAAGGGGGAGCCAAGATGAGACATGCCAAAAAAACAGAAATTAAGGTGGTGCAAGCGATAGGACGCCTCTCTCCTACATCAGAGGTTCCCAGGATCAAATCCCGATGAAGACGGGATGAGAAGGATGAGAAGAGAGGGTAGGAAAACAGACACAGAGAATTGTCCAGCGAATGTACACAAAAACAGCAAAAATGGGGGGGAGGGGGTTAAAATGGATAAAAGTAAGTAAGTAAGTAAGTAAGTAAGTAAATAAATAATTATTTGGGGGGAGGAAAAAAACTTTCCATGGCTTCTTATTGCCCTTAATTTTTTTTTAAAGATTTATTTATTTCTCTCCCTCCCCCCTCGTTTTTGCGCTTGCTGTCTGCTCTCTGTGTGTTCTTCTGTGTCTGCTTGTCTTCTCTTTAGGCAGTACCAGGGTCCTGGGACCTTTCGGAGTGGAGAGAGGCGCTTTACTTTCTCGCACCGCCTCAGCTACTTGGTCTGCCATGTCTCCTATTGTCTCTCTTCTGTGTCTCTTTTTGTTGTGTCATCATTCAAAGACAGCTCTCTGCGCAGGCCAGCACTCTGAGTGGGCCAGCTTGCTTTTCACCAGGAGGCCCTGGGAATCGAACCCTGGACCACCTATATGGTAGACAGGAGCCCAATCACTTGAGCCACATCCGTTTCCCTAGATGAAGTTTTAACTTGGCTCTAAAATACCCTCCATGCCCAGGTCTTCCACTTCTCCAGTCTTCTAGTCATTCTTTCTGTTGTATCAACCCCACCAACCATATTAAATGACCTTCTTAAACTTGTCAAGCTCTTTTCTACTTCAGGGCCTTCTTTGAAAATGCTATCTCTTTTCTGGGAACTCACTTCCCCAGTTATCTTTGCCTCACTAATTCCTGCCTAACCATACCTCTTCCTCCCCTACTCAATACCAGTTTATTGGCCCCAGGCCTTTTCTACCACAGCATTCCGCTCTAAGGGTAAGTAGGAGTCCAGTCAATGACAAACCTGTTTTCTCTGCCCCAGTGCTGAACCAAATGAGAAAAAAATGGCAAATGGTACCCATGCATTACCTTCACTATTGATAAAGGCAAGGTTGGCTTAGCAAGAGAGCCAAACAGGCCTATCAACTTCCTGCCTATTTCCAAGCTCTAGGCCTTATCTGCCTCATTAGTCTATGAACTCCATAAGGACAGGGACCAGAACTGCCTCGCCAACCACTGTGCATACTTTCAGTATAATCTCTGGCACACAATGCTCAAAAAGTATTTGTTGGTGAAAGAATATTAAATGGTGAATGAATAAGACAGGAAGGGACTGGTAGGGATTGAGAGTTCATGGAATATCTAGTAACAGAAGCCCTGGAATAAAGGAAGTTCAGCTGCCATGGATAACGTCTCAGGAATTTGTTTCTTAATATATGTAAGGATTAGTGCGTATGACATGAAGCAGGGAATATGATTTACACTGATTATAATTCCTAGGTAAATAAAGTAAAAAAAGAACTGAAAATTTGCTTTGGCAGCAAACCAGTCCCATTAATTATAGACATTAACAAGAACTTACTAATTAAACCTAATTAGCACGTAGCACAATTATGTCTATCATTAAATATATGGCAAATGAGAGGATGTGGAAAAGTGTTATGTAAACTGTAAAGCACCTTACAAATATGGCTGCTGTTATATGTCAGGTTAGCTTTGCAGTGAGTTTCTTTTTAAAAAATTTTTTAAGACTTATTTATTTACTTTATCCATTTTAAACCCCCCCTTCCCCATTTGCTGTTTTGTGTCCATTCGCTGGGCAATTCTCTGTATCTGTTTCCTGCCATCTCTTCCCACCCTCCTCCTCCAGTCTTCACCAGGATTCGATCCTGGAGACCTCCGATGTAGGAGAGAGATGTTCTGTTACCTGCGCCACCTCGGTTCCTGGCTTTCAGAGGATCTCGTCTTGTCTCTCCCCTGCGTCTCTCTCCTGTTACGTCATCATCTTGCTGCATGGCTCCCGGTGCCTGGTGGCTCACCGGCACACAGAGCCTGGCAGCCCATGCGCCTTCTATATATGTATATATTTTTTTAATTTTATTTTACCAGGAGGTCCCGGGGATTGAACCCAGGTCCCTCCATATGGCAGACGGATGCCCAACCATTTGAGCCACATCCACCCCCCTGCAGTGAGTTTGATTACAGCTGTAAACACCCATTTTAAGTCTTTGTAGACCTGCTCAAGTACATGGTCATATGCTTGGGACTTTTAAGGTATTATTTAGAACCTTGTTCCTAAATGGCTCTTTTGAAAGGGAAATCACTCAGTTCTGGTATGTTAGTGAAAAATCAGTCTTACCTCTTCATAGTGTGTTTCTTAAGCTTTATTACCCATAATCCTTATGCTTTCTCACTCCATCTTCTGCAAATCCCCTCCAACCAGAAAGCTTTACCTTTTGTAGTTCATATTGCTTAAAATAAATAAATATAAAACAAACACACACATAAAACAAAAACAGACTGAATATGCTTTCTTAAAAACACACTAATTCCCCCACCTGTAGAGAATTGCTGCTTTATAATCACATGTCATTTATGGCTCTTGCAAGAGTCTTTGATTTTTTGCCCCTTGCTATCACATGAACCTGTTGAGAACACACTTTATATAACTACTTGCAGTGGGATTAGCTGCCTGGGTTATTGAGTGGGCTACATTTTATGATTATATCAGCTGGACTAATTCAGAATCAAGACTTCAGGAAAGGATCCTGATCCCCACCTCCATGCCCCCATTTTCACAATGGCTGCCTTCAACCTGTGCTCATGAAGAAATCTATAATAACTCTAGGTGATGGGTATCCAAGCAAAGATGGATTTGGCTACTCTAGCATCTTTGGAAACGTGGATTTCATATAAGAGTATGTAAAAGTAACTACCCCTGGATAATTTGCAACATGAAAAATATATTCTAGGAACTGAGGAGGAAAAAATGGTAGTAAAACTTAAGTGTTCAGCTTGCTTATAAATATGATAGATGGTAACAGTGCTTCCTGGAGGTGATGTAAACTACCAGCATCTTCCTAATTTCTCTTCTAAGGTCTTGGGGCTGTATTTTTTTTAACAATATATAAGAATGGCCCTTCCAGGTCATGAGACCATGTTAATGAGACTAAAAACAGTTTAATCTTATGAATTCAAACAAATGCAACATGACTGGAATTTTTCTCTTCTCGCCCTGAGCTTTTGGAACAGAATAAAGTCCTTATTTCTAATCTCTACCCCCACCCCCCAAAAAAAAGGCCTCAACTGCCAATATCTTAGTAGGGACAAAAACCTGAACACATATCTCTTGATAAAATATCACAAAAGAAGAAAAAGGCTACAAACAAGGCACTGAATCTTTGAAACTCTAAAGGGAGCATTATTATTTTCTACTTAGCAGCATATCCTTTGGAGAATCTCATCTCCAGGCATTCCATGTTAATTCATCTTAATTTACATGGAACAGTAGGGCAGACCTTGACTTCCCATGGGAAACTTGTGACCTGGACCTAGTTAGAGTAGTCCATCCATCTGGCCATGGTAATTGTTCAGGGATAGAAATGTAACCCAAGTCAGATTAATGAGTGTCCTTCAAGAGACCTTTCGGTTCTAAGAGGAAAGACATATTTTCATTCTCTAGGTAGATGCTTATAAGGACTATAGCAGCTTGAGATTTCTGGGGGCCATCTCAACCCTTAGTGAAGAAAGTTCTGAAAATGGACCTGAGCTGAGAGAATGGGGGAGACAGAGTCCTAATGACCATTCTGATCTGGATCTAGCTCTGCCTTGGTTTCTGAGTTATCAAGCCATAAATCCCCCTCAACTTTCTTTTTGTATGTTTGTTTTTTAAGCTTGAGTTAGATTTCTGTTACTTACAACCAAGAGTCCTAATTAATATTACCTTTAATATGCATCTTTATACAGGTAGAATTGCTTCTTCTTATATTTAAGAATTACATGACATTGTGTAAAGGTCTTACACTGAGCTAGTTTTACACACATATATTTTATTGCATGATTTCCAGGATAAACTATTAAGAAAAAAAACTAGAAAGTAACATATGAAACAATAGATCTTAGATAAGTAACCCAAATAAAAAATGGGCAAAGGATTTTGTGTCAGTTTGATAGAGTTATGAATTCCAAAAATAGATACTGGATTATGCTTGTAAACAGATGTGATCCTCTGGGCATGATTAAATTATGATTAGGGCTTTGACTGGGCCATATCAGTAGGACAGGCGCTGTGTCCCTGCCCACAAGGGGGCGGGGACTCAGAGATAAAACTATATGGTAGAGCAGAGGAGTTAGTTGGAGTTTTGAGTTGGAGTTCTGGAGTTATGTTTTTTTTTTTTTTTTAACTTTATTTTGTACATTTAATAATTGAAAACAAACAATTAAAAACTAAAAAGTAAACACAGATGAATAAATATATACTTTTCTCAATTAAATGTAATGGATACATGTAAATTTTTTTTTTTGAATCAAACAATATATTACACAATAATTTTGGTTCATAGTAATGCATTCATACAGTATTTGTCCTTTTGTGTCTGGCTTGCTTCACTCAACATAATGTCCTCCAGGTTCATCCATGTTGCCATATGCTTTATGACTTCATTTCTTCTTACAGCTGCATAATATTCCATTGTGTGAATAGACCACAGTTTGTTTATTCATTCATCTGTTGATGGACACCTGGGTTGTTTCCAACTTTTGGCAATGGCGAATAATGTTGCTATGAACATCGGTGTGCAGATGTCTGTTCGTGTCACTGCTCTCAGTTCTTCTGGGTATATACCCAGTAGTGATATTGTAGGGTCACATGGCAAGTCTATATTCAATTTCTTTAGGAACTGCCAAACCGTCCTCCATAGTGGTTGTACTATCCTGCAGTCTCACCAACAGTGAAGAAGTGTTCCTATCTCTCCACATCCTCTCCAACACTTGTAGTTCTCTGTCTTTTTAATAGTGGCCATTCTGATAGGTGTGAAATGATATCTCATTGTAGTTTTGATTTTCATTTCCCTAATCATGAGTGATGTTGAGCATTTCTTCATGTGTTTTTTTGCCATTTGTATTTCTTCTTCAGAGAAATGTCTATTCAAGTCTTTGGCCCATTTTTAAATTGGGTCATTTGTCTTTTTATTGTTGAGCTGTAACATCTCTTTATATATCCTGGATATTAAACCCTTATCAGATATGTGATTTCCAAATATTTTTTCCCATTGAATTGGCTGCCTTTTCACCCTTCTGACAAAGTCTTGTGAGGTGCAAAAGTGTTTAATTTTGAGGAGGTCCCATTTATCTACTTTTTCTTTTGTTGCACATGCTTTGGGTGTGAGGTCCAGGAAACCACCACCTACTACAAGGTCTTGAAGATGTTTCCCTACATTTTCTTCTAGTAGTTTTATGGTCCTGGCTTTTATATTTAGATCTTTGATCCATTTTGAGTTGATTCTTGCATAGGGGGTGAGATAGGGGTCCTCTTTCATTCTTTAGGTTATAGATATCCAGTTGTCCCAACACCATTTGTTGAAGAGACTGTGTTTTCCCATTAGCGTGGGCTTGGTAGGTTTGTCAAAAACCAGTTGACTGTATAGGTGAGGGTATATTTCTGGATTCTCAATTCTATTCCACTGATCGATATGCCTATCTTTATGCCAGTACCATGCTGTTTTTTTTTTTTTTTTTTTTTTTTTAAAGATTTTATTTATCTATTCATTCATCCCCCCCTTGCTGCCCGTGCTCGCTGGGTCAGCCAACCATGCCGCGCGGGCGGGCCTGCCCCCACCAGGAGGCCCCGGGAACCGAACCCGGGGCCTCCCATATGGTAAACGGGAGCCCCACTGACCGAGCCACAGCCGATTCCCCATGCTGTTTTGACCACTGTAGCTTTGTAATATGTTTCAAGGTCAGACAGTGAAATTCCTCCCACATTGCTCTTCTTTTTTAGAATACTTTTGGCTATTCGGGTGCACTTACCCTTCCAGATGAATTTGGTAATTGTCTTCTCTAATTCTGTAAAGTAAGCTGTTGGGATTTTGATTGGTATTGCATTGAATCTATAAATCAGTTTGGGCAAGATTGACATCTTCACGATATTTATTCTTCCAATCCATGAACACGGAATGTCTTTCCATTTGTTTAGGTCTTTTAAAATTTCTTTTAGCATTATTTTATAGTTTTCTGCATATAGGTCCTGTACTTCCTTGGTTAAATTAACTCCTAGGTATTTGATTCATTTTGTTGCTATTGAAAATGGAATTTTCCTCCTGATTTCCTCCTCAGGTTGTTCAGTACTAGTGTACAAAAACATTACAGATTTTTGCGTGTTGATCTTATATCCTGCCACTTTGCTGAACTCATTTATTAGTTCAAGTAGCTTTGTTGTGGATACTTCAGGATTTTCTAAATACAGGATCATGTCATCCGCAAACAGTGAGAGTTTTACTTCCTCTTTTCCTATTTGGACACCTTTAATTTTTTTGTCTTGTCTAATTGCCCTAGCTAGAACTTCTAGTACAATGTTGAACAACAATGGTGACAGTGGGCGTCCTTGTCTTGTTCCTGATCTTAGGGGGAAGCTTTCAACCTTTCCCCATTGAGTATGATGTTGGCTGTGGGTTTTTCATATATGCCTTTTATCATATTGAGGAATTTTCCTTTTATTCCTATCTTTTGAAGTATTTTTATCAAAAAAGGATGTTGGATTTTGTCGAATGCCTTTTCTGCATCTATTGAGATGATCATGTGGTTTTTTTCCTTCAATTTGTTAATGTGGTGTATTACATTGATTGATTTTCTTATGTTGAACCAGCCTTGCATACCAGGAATAAATACCACTTGGCCGTGATGTATAAGTCTTTTGATATGCTGTTGGATTCGATTTGCAAGTATTTTGTTGAGAATTTTTGCATCTATGTTCATGAGAGAGATTGGTCTGTAATTTTCTTTTCTTGTGGAATGTTTATCTGGCTTTGGTATTAGGGTGATGTTGGCTTCCTAAAATGTGTTGGGTAATTTTCCCTCCTCTTCAATTTTTTGGAAGAGTTTAAATAGGATTGGTGTTAATTCTTTTAGAAATGCTTGGTAGAATTCACCTGTGAAGCCATCTGGTGCTGGACTTTTCTTTGCTGGGAGATTTTTGATGACAGATTCAATCTCCTTAATTGTGATTGGTTTGTTAAGTTCTTGTATTTCTTGTTGTGTCAGTGTGGGTTGGTTATGAGTTTCTAGAAATTTGTCCATTTCATCCAGGTTGTCTAGTTTGTTGGCATATAGTTTCTCATAATATCCTCTTATGATTCTTTTTATTTCTGTGAGGTCATTTGTAATTTCCCCCCTTTCATTTCTGATTGTATTTATTTGCATCTTCTCTCTTTTTTTCTTTGTTAGTCTAGCAAGGGTTTTGTCAATTTTATTGATCTTCTCAAAGAACCAGCTTTTGGTTTTGTTGATTTTCTCTATTGCTTTTCTGTTCTCATTTTCATTTATTTCCGCTCTAATCTTTATTATTTCTTTCCTTCTTTTTGCTTTGGGATTGGTTTGCTGTTCTTTTTCTAGTTTCTCAAGCTGTTCAGTTAAATCTTTGAGTTTAGCTCTTTCTTGTTTCTTAATATAGGTATTTAGGGCTATAAATTTCCCTCTCAAGACTGCCTTTGCTGTATCTCATAAGTTTTGATATGTTGTGTTCTCATTTTCATTTGTCTCAATATATTTACCGATTTCACTTGCAATTTCTTCTTTGACCCACTGAATATTTAGGAGTGTGTTGTTCAGTCTCCACACATTTGCAAATTTACTTTTTTCCTGTCTGTTTTTGATTTCTAGTTTCATTCCATTATGATCTGAGAAGGTGCTTTGTATAATTTCAATCTTTTTATATTTATTGAGAGCTGAATTGTGACCTAACAGGTGGTCTATCCTGGAGAAAGATCCATGGGCACTTGAGAAGAATGTATAACCTGCTGAGTAGTTTGGATGAAGTGTTCTGTATATGTCTGTTAGGTCTAACTTGGTTATCATATTGTTCAAGTTCTCTGTTTCCTTGTTGATCTTCTGTCTAGTTGTTCTATCTAATGATGTGAGAGGGGTGTTGAAGTCTCCGACAATTATTGTAGAAATGTCTATTTCTCCCTTCAGTTTTGCCAGAGTTTGTCTCATATATTTTGGGACACCCTGCTTAGGTACATAGATGTTTATGACTGTTATATCTTCTGGAGGATCGTCCCTTTTATTAATATATAATGGCCTTCCACATCTCTTATCACTTTTTGCATTTGAAGTCTGTTTTGTCTGGTATTAGTATAGCTACCCCTGCCCTTTTCTGTTTACTATTCATGTGGAGTATCTTTTTCCAACCTTTTACTTTCAGCCAGTTTGTATCTTTGTGTCTGAGGTGAGTTTCTTGTAAGCAGCATATGGATGGCTCATGGTTTTTTATCCATTCTGTCAGCCTGTATCTTTTGATTGGGGAATTTAATCCATTCACATTCAATGATATTATTGAAAATGCACTATTTATTTCCTCCATTTTATTCTTTGGTTTTCATATGTCATCTTATTTTTGTCTCTCTTTTTACTCTTTTGGTTATCCTTTCTGCTTTTCTTTCTTCTATACTCTCCTCCAAGCCTCTCTCTCCTGTCTTTTTCTTTCAGGTTCTAAGGCTTCCTTTAATATTTCCTGCAAAGGTGGATTCTTTTTTGCAAACTCTCTTAGTTTCTGTTTGTTTGTGAATACTTTATATTCACCTTCATATTTGAAGGACAGTTTTAGCTGGATAAAGAATTCTCGGCTGGCAGTTTTTCTCTTTCAGTTTCCTAATTGTATCATACCACTGTCTTCTCACCTCCATGGTTTCTGAAGAGAAATCTGCACTAAGTCTTACTGTACGTCCTTTGTACGTGATCGTTTACTTCTCTCTTGCTGCTCTGAGAATTTTCTCTTTATCTTTTACAGTTGACATTCTGAATAATATGTGTCTTGGAGTAGGTCTATTTGGATTTATTCTTATTGGGGTACGGTGTGCTTCTTGGACATATAAGTTCATTTCTTTCATGAGAGTTGGGAATTTTTCAGTTATTATTTCCTCAAATACTCTTTCTGCCCCTTTTCCCTTCTCTTCTCCTTCTGGAACTCCCATGACGCGTATGTTCTTGCGTTTTGTGTTGTCTTTCAACTCTCTGAGCCCCTGCTCAATTTTTTCCATTCTTTTCTCTCTCTGTTCTTTTCTCTCTTCAATTTTAGCTGCTCTGTCTTCAGTATCACTTATTCTTTCTTCTATCATTTTGAATCTGCTGTTGTATGCTTCAAATGTATTTTTGACTTCACCTATTGTGTCTTTCATTCCCATGAACTCCGTTACTTTTCTGTCCAGGATTTCAAATTCTTCTTTGCGTCTGCTCAATGACTTCTTGATTTCATTGATCTCTTTAACTATATTCTCTTTCATCTCATTAATTTGATTTTGGAAATTTGTGCTCATCTCACTGATTAGTTCTCTCAAATTCTGCATCTCTTCTGGGACTTTGCTGTATTCCTTTTCTTGGGCCATGTCTTTTATTTTCTTAGTATGGCTCGTAATTTTTTGCTGGTGCTTAGGCA
The DNA here is from genome assembly GCA_026826555.1 of Tolypeutes matacus. Classification (NCBI taxonomy): domain Eukaryota; kingdom Metazoa; phylum Chordata; class Mammalia; order Cingulata; family Chlamyphoridae; genus Tolypeutes; species Tolypeutes matacus. The sequence continues at coordinate 11,317,417 of JAKSZT010018658.1, read as the reverse complement.
TCTGGTTAGTTTGTATTTTACTTAGATGCTCTATCTCTTTCTCTTTTTTGGGGGTTTTAGTGGCAGGAGGCTGTGAGTTACCACATTTCTTTGATTTTTGGCTCAACCTTGATTGTTAGGATTGTTCTGCTGGTTTCTCAAAACTGGGCACTGGACCCAGTAATTGGTTGTAAAGTCGTTTCCTAGGGCCTTGGGCAGGGAGGTTATAGAGGCCAGGAAAAGCCTCTCATTAATTTTCTTATGTGCACTTCCTTGGTCTGCCAGGAGATGGCGCTTGTTGGCAGCTCTCACTTCAATGCCTGGTTGGAGCGTATTTGTTGTGACACAGGCCAGATCAATGTGATAGAGCTTCCTGTCTGGGGACTAAGAGCCCTGTGATTCAAACTTTCTGAGACAGTTCTCCAGACTTCTCCCGTAGCGCCCCCCTTTTCCCAGCTAGGAAGTATTTCCACTCCCTTCTGAATCCTCAACAATCAGTCCCTGTTAGTAGAGGAGGTGATTGGGAGGTTTGTATATCTTTAGCCCTTGCAGGCTCTAAGGCAAACAATGGCGCAGCCCCACCCAGCCTGGAAGGGCTCTCAGGACAGGGGAGACCAAACCTGGGAGTCAAAAGCTGGGTCAGCCCCAGGCTCTCTCTCCCCTCTCCCTTGGTGTCCTCAACAATTAGTCCAGGCTAGAAGAGAGGGAGGTTGCGAGGGTCGGATTTCTCCAGTCCTTTCTAGGCTCCCAGGGCAAACCGCTCTGTGGAAGGGTCTGTGGGGCTCCGCAGCCCAAATTTCAGGTCAGAACCTGAGTCAGCCTAAGGCTGTGTCCCTCTCTCTCCCCTTTCTGGGAGTGGCAGATCCTTCAAGCCCCCTTTGTCTGTGGTCTAAGGCCCAGAGGCCCGAGAATTTTGAAGAGTGTGGGTGAGGGTGCTGGCAGCAGCAGAAGCTGCTACTTGCAACTCACGGTTCTGTTGTTGCGATTTCCCTCTTATGTCCCTCTCTCCTCTGGGTGGTGTACAGCCTTCACCTGCTGTCCTAAACCCTAGAAGATCTTTTGCGGGGCTGTTTGCGCTTGTCCTCTAGCTATTTTTCTGGAGAAGAGATTCCCGTGTCTTACTAGTCTGCCATCTTCCCAGAAGTCCTGAAGCTGAGTTTTAATGCTGGAGCCCGGGGAAGCAAGAACACAGAGAAGCTTGGTTGTGAGGAAGGAGAGAAGGCCACAGGAAGAGACAAGTCATTCGCCTGATAGGCTACAGCTGGCCTGTGGAGAAAAGCAAGCCTAAGCTGGGAGAGAGGCAAGCACCGGGAAGAGAGGAACCCAAGAAGAACTCTTGGCAGATGTTGGGAGCCATCTTGCCCCAACACGTGGCAATGGACTTTGGTGAGGGAAGAAACCTATGCTTTATGGCCCGGTAACTGTAAGCTTATTCTCCAAATAAATACCCTTTATAAAAGCCAACAATTTCTGGTATTTTGCATCAGCACTCCTTTAGCTGACTAATAGAATTGAATAGATAATTCTCCAAAGATGATACACAAATGGCCAATACATATATGAAAAGATACTCAGCATCATTTAGTCATTATGGAAATACAAATTAAAACCACAAGGAGGTACCACTTCACACCCACTAGGATGACTATTAAAAAAAAAAAAAAAAAAGGAAAATAAGTGTTGGGAAGGATGTGCAGAAATTGGTACCCTCACACATTCCTGGTGGGAATGTAAAATTGTGCATCTGCTGTGGAAAATATTTTGGCAGTTCCTCAAAAAGTTAAACATAGAGTTATCATATGACCCAGCAATTCCATTTCTAGGTATATATACAGAAAAACTGGAAACAAATGCTTGCAAACAACGTTCATAGTAGCACTATTCACAATAGCAAAATGGACTCAAATGTCTATCAATGAATGAATGGATTAATTAAATATGGTATATACATACAGTGGAATATCATTCAGGCATAAAAAGGAATTAAGGACTGATAAGTAAATGAACCTTGAAAACATTTTGCTAAGTGAAAGAAGCCAGACACAAAAGGTCACATATTGAATTTTATTTCATTTATATGGAATATGGAGAATAGGTAAATCTGAGAGAAGAGCTTAGTGGTTATCAGAGGCTGGGGGGAGTGGGGAATGGGGAGTAACTGCTTAATGGGCATGGGGCTTTATTTTGGGGTGATGAAAATGTTTTGGAACTAGATAGAGATGGTTGCGCAATATTATGAATGTACTAAATGCCACTGAATTGCTCTCTTTAAAATGGTTAATTTTCAGGGGTGGGGGAAGAAGGGGATGGGAAGTTATTGCTAAATGAATATGAGGTTTGGTCTGGCGTGATGAAAATAGTCTGGGAATAGTGGTGAAATTTACACAGTATTGTTAATGTACTTAATGCCACAGAACTGTCCACTTAAAATGGCTAAAATGATTTTTATGTTTTATATATATATATATATATATATATATATTACCATAATTAGAAAAAATTTATTTTAAAAAATTGTTGATCTTATATTACATGAATTTTCTCAATTTTAGGAAAAGCACCTGTGATAGAAGTCAAAATAGTGGTTACATTTTGGGAAATAGTAACTGAAAGAGTGCATGAGAGGGATTTCAGGGGTTTTAGTCATGTTCTCTTTCTTGATTTGACAGTTACCTAGTGTGTTCACTTTGTGAAATTTTATTGTGCTGAACACTTGTATACACGTGTGCTTTTTGAAAATAAGAACATTATACTTTAGTAAATAAGTTTTATTTTTTAAAAAAAGGTTATACATAGAGTTTCCAGCAATTCTACTCCTGGGTATATACCCAAAAGAAAGGAAAACATATGACTACACAAAAACTTCTACACAAATATTCATAGCAGCATTATTCATATTAGCCAAAAAAATGGAAATAACCCAAATGTCCACCTATTGGTGAATGAATAAACAAAATGTGGGATATCCAATCAATGGAATATTTGGACATAAAACAGAATGATACATGCTACAACATGGATGAACCTCAAAAAAATTATGCTCAGTGGAAGAAGCCAGACACAAAAAGTTACATATTGTATGATTCCATTTATATGAAATGTCCAGTATAGGCAAATCCAGAGGGATAGAATATAAACTCAGGGTTGCCAGGGGCTGGGGGGCAGGGGTGAATTGGGGGTGACTGGTAATGGGTATGGGTTTTTTTGGGCATGACAGAAATGTTCTGCAATTAGATAGTGGTAATGTTTGCTCAATCTTGTGAATATACCAAAAATTGTGCAATTTAAAATGGTGAATTTTATGTTACATGAAATTTAATGTTATATGAATTATATTTCAATAAAAAAAAGAAATAGATCTTAAATATTTCATTGTTCTTAGTATATATGAACTCTACCATGTCAAATAAAAGAAGTCAAAAAGGAAAGACATTATTCTCAACAAATTCCCTTTTCCCCTTCCTATCCCCCAGATCAGCACACCTCAGATATGGACTTCAGACAGCACTGGGAATGAAGGCCTAAGCAGCAAAACAGGGGCTGGAATTAGGACTGTGAGTCAGAGTTAGGAATGAAAGCTTGTGACCAGCACCCTTGTCCCTGAGCAGAGGAATGTGGTGGCTGATGAGAAACAGATCTTGGCCTGGAACAAGGGAAGAAAAGTGATGGTGACAAAGTGTTGGCAGCCCTGGCACCAGAGTGCTTTCCATTGCTTCATCCACAAGGTCATGCCTTAAGAATGAGTAGTCCTTCAATCCTGATATAAGCTCAGCATCAAGAGACCCTGAGATACTTCATTACTTTCCATTAATGGCTTTGGTTTTGTTATACTTTTAATATTTGCAGTGTCACAAGTATTCCCCAAAGTTATGAAAACCACAGATGTGTTTGGTCAGTAAGTAAACCAGACCTCTAGGACAAGTGCCTGGATTTACAAATCAGGGATAAAACTAAATTAATGTTTTTTTAGGTAAATCTGGAACTGAGGTACCACATATTTAAATGAATCTCCTGGTTCAAAGGACTTAGAAGTAAGGGTTTTCCACAATATTTTGAAAAGATGTTTGCCTGCTTCTATGTACCAGATGTTTCGGTATATAGTAAGACTGAATGAGCACAGCTTTCCTGAAGTCTGTTACCCCAGGATTTTTCAAACACCCCCTTTGTGATTGTCCCTGCATTCCTTGCAGCCTCCTTTGCCTATTCAAACTTCCCTTCTCTAAGCACATGCCAATTCTCATGCTGATTCTTATAAAGACCAGTAAGGGAGACTGGAACCAAGGCCTAGGAGGGATGGGAATACTATCATGGCACAAAATGAAAGAGTGTTTAGGAGGTAATTTATTCAATGCTAAATGAGGTGAGAAGGGGCAAGCTTAAAATGTACACCTTTTATGCCTACCTTTACCTTCTTCCTCCTCTATTGGTACAAAGATGAAGATACACATATACATATTCACTCACCCAACTCGACATTTCCTGGCAACTAAAATGTCAGTGCCTTCTCCAAAATCCATTCCTGACCCAGCAGCCATACCTACCTTCCAGAAGTAAAACTCTAGAGGTAATACTGGCCACAAGGGCACTCATCATTTCTGTAGTCTCTGTGACTTCTACCCATGCCTCCATGGGGCAGAGATGTCTGCTGCAGTCCCTCCTTTTGGAAACCTGAAGATTTCTGGAACTGTTCCTGAAAAAAAAAAGGACAGGTTGGTGAGAATCAATAGCAATGTCATCTTACTTATCCTTTTGCAGGTAGGCCACAGGAAGGTTGGATGCAACAGGAGCAGAATATCAGAGATGAAAGCAAATTTCTCAATATGGTTGGTTTTATCTCCTTGCTATCTTTCTCTACATCCTCTACCTTTTATTCTCCTATCATCTAACTTTGCCTCTATTTTTACTCTACTCTTTCACATTCTTTAAATATGCCCATTTCCCTTATTTTCTACAAAAATCCTTTCTTGCCCAATCCTCCACAAATGGAACAAATGCCAGTAAAGCTTTAAACCACTACATCTAGATAGGAGCTACCTTCTGTTCTTTTGCATGCAACAAAGACTTGGTGATATTTTTCGTGTACCTGCATCAAGGTGAGCTTTGTAAAGATAGGTATCTTGATTTATATAATTTAATGCCCAAGTGTTTATACAACATTAATGAATATGCACAAACAGTTCAACAGAAGTAGGTGTAAGAGAAGGGGAAGGGGAAGAGGAAGAAATATGGAAGGAACTTGTTGAAGAAGGTATGTTTCCCAGTCTCAATGTGAGTAGAGGAATTTAGGGAATCTTAAGGGGAAAAACAGCAGGACCTGGTTGTAATGATGAGAGGAGTGAATGGGAAAGACACACTTTTTGAAAATAATCTATGAAATTTTTAATACAGAAAAAAACAAACAAACAAGTGTATAACTCTGCAGCCCCAGGTAACCCTGACATAAAAAATATATTTATACATAAAATATACATACACACATACATATTAATGGCATTTTCATGGTCAGAATATTGAAACAAAACACAAGATCAAAATAAAAAGTGAATACATTCCTCCTCTCCCAAAGGTTACCAGAGTTTTGATGATGTGACAAGAGGATTTGGGGCCATGAAGGGTTGAATTACTCCTTCAGCGAAATTAGAGGGATTTGGCAATTGACTGAACTGCAACCTGCCTATGAACTTTGGCTGGAAGGAGAATGGGGAGCACTTGAAAATCAGAGCCCCAAAGCCTTTTAATGCCAACTCTAAGGTCATTTTTTACCCTACTCCCCATCCTGTCTCTCTTCTAAGAGCAGTGGGGCAGTGTTCACCCCACCCCTGGCCTGGCACCACTATTCCAGAATGCTTTTCAAGTGAGGGGATCACCAGTGGCCTTGATATGTATTCGTTGCTACAGACAGCGCTTTGTATACAGGACAGAAGCAACAGGACAGTCAGCTTCTGGAGGGCTTAAGTACCTGGGCAAATACAATCAGTAATTTAGTTTTTACCCACTTGTAAATCTCTAAGTATTAACAATCAGTTAATGAAAAACAGCTACTATTAACACATTGATTCTTTCAATTGATTTTTATTTACTGAGTGCCTGTATGTGCAGGCAACTTTGCACTGTGAAAACCATGATGAAATATAGCAAGCAAAGACAGTTTCCCAGCTTTGGGGAGTTTATAATCTAGTTTGGGGCTGATGGAGGAAGGCATAAATCAATCAAAAGAAACAAATGTAAAATTACAATCAAGTGCTACAACATAATAGTAGACAGGGCACTGAAAGTGTATATGAGGGAACATCAGGATGGTGGTATTTTTTTGTTAAGGGTAGAATTTTATCACAAGCTCAATTTGCTTGGCTTATCAACAGTTATTGTATTCATAAATTTTTAGTTAAAATTACATAAACATTATTGCAAAATTAAACTCTAAATAAAAGAAAAATGTGCTCACAATCTTAAACTATTTTGTCTGTTTCACATAAATTGTCAATAAATGAAGATCTTGCTGTTTCTCATTCTGGGCTTGGTGGGTAAGCTTTGTTAATGTGAGAACTAAGGATTAGGAATATATATTTAAAACACACACACACACACACACACACAATTCTACCTCACTTCTGTTATAGGTTATCTTCTCTCCCAACACCCCTGCTTATTTTTCTCATTATCATTATTACACTTAATGTCCCTATTGGGATGCCTGTATCCTCACTGTTCACCCCACACCCCCCAATTCTTGAGTTCCTTAACCTGGCAATATGATCAACAGGCATATGCTCCAGCATGCTTTGCTACCCAGTGAACTTTTTGACTTTCTTTTAATAGCATGGAGTAAAGTGGGAATAGTTTGCTACATTCATCAGCAGTATTAGCAGAAAGGTTGAGTATTCTGTTTTGAAGCTATCTGTGAATAAGAGAAAGATGACCTACAAGTAAGGGATGCCTCCATTCACAAAGCCAAAGGGAACTTTAAGTGGTTATTTATACAATTTATGTAAAATTAGGTGTTTGCACAAATTTAAACATAACTGCTGATCATATATTCTTACAGTTGAGGATTCCAATTAAAATTGTGTCTGATGTTTGCAGAAACATCAACTACAGTTACAGGACATCAGAAGCCACATGTAAAGGGCCCCCTCCTTGCATATGCCTTTGTCTCCTAGGGTGACTATTTATTCAGTACTATAATAGTTGCTGAAAAAGAAGTAGCCCCCAACTCTAGCTCCTAGTTCCTGGGCTGAGTCTGCTTTTCCATTCACGTGCCTTCTCTGAATGAGCTCCAAAGCAAGATCCCACTGATTAAATTGGAAGTAACCAGCAACACTTACTACTCAAACTACAGAATCCTAAATGCTCTCCCTCTGCTGGTTCAAGGCAGGTAGGAACAATGAATGCTGTTCCTTCCACTCCAGAAGTGGCCATTATTCTAGAAAAAACCCAAGACTGATAGATGCTTGCTTATGGAATTAGGGGTATCTACCATTTGAGTGGCCGAGTATAAGGAGTTCCCACCAACGTTGGTGGGAACTCTTTATACTCCACGCTTAGTGGCAATGCTCCAATGTGTTCATCAATTTTAACAAATGAACCACACTAATGAAGGATATTGTTAATGTGGGAAAGTGTGGGAGCGGGAGGAAGGGGGGCATATGGGAATCCCCTATATTTTTTATGTAACACTTATGTAATCTAAAGTATTTTAAAAAATATTTAAAAAACACTCCAGCCTCAGCTACTTGAACTAGTTATGCCCTTCCTAGATTTTGCCTCTCTTCCCTTCCCTATCCCTTCCAAGTGACCCCCTCCTAACCTCGAGTGAGATTCTGACTCCCACTGAGGTTAGGACTGGGATTTAGATACAACGAATGCCCTCCCACTCTTTCCCTAAAACTCACCTGTGTCTCCCCAGTGGGAGGTAGAACTTATTAGGTGAACAGGCCTGAACATCGGTAGAAACGGGCATTTTTAACTCATGTTCTCTCAATTCCTGGAGACAGTCTTCTAGAATGCGGAGGGGTTAAGTTTTCGGGGAAACAAATATATCTCTAAATTTCTCCTCGGTTTAAATTGAGTCAGTCTGGTTTCCAGGCCAGAAAAATATATTGAACTCAGGATGGCCTGACCCTGTTGTATACATTTGGCACTGGGGTGGTGATGATTCTCATCTTACTGAACTAAAAAGCAAAAAACCAAAAACCTGTGGCACAAGGTGGTTAAGTAATGTGTACAAAATTACAGCAAGGTATAAGGCTGAGGAACATTCGAGGATCTAGCTCTCCCAAAGCTGGGTCCTTACCACAGTATGATTAAAAAAAGAGAGGCCAGGACGACTCGTTATTTTGACATTAGTCAATGCTCTAAAAAATTAAAATAGCCTCCCAAAACACAACCTAGGGATTCTGCAGCCCTGCAGACAAGGAAATGGGGGAAAATGAAGCTTTAGGAAAAAAAGGTCAACAATTTTGCATTACCAATGAGGAGTAGGTAGGGAGTGGGACTCTATAGCCTCTGTTGAGCCAAGTTATAAATTGGTGACAACAGGGATGTTAAGCAGAAACTAGGACAGAGATTAGAAAATCTGAGGACCAAGCTCCCAGACTCCCAATAGGGTCCTCAGCAAGATCTTCTGTGTCCTCAGGGAGCTCAGTTCCCAGATGACCTGTGGAAGAGCCAGCACAAAAGTGTCTAAAAAGTTTCACTACAGGAAGATGCCACTCCCAGACCACCACTGCTACCCATTCAGGCAGCACAGGAGCACAGAATGTATAATCTAACATTCTGGCCATAATAGAAGCAGCTCTGACATGTGGGGAAAGAATGGTTGAAGGGATGGGGGTGAGGATAAACAAAAGGACTATTGTTATTGTTCTAGTTTTCCTTTGGTGTTGAAATGTGTGTGGTTTCAAAACAAAAGTCCAGAAAGAAACATGAGATTAATGCATTTATTCCAAGTAATTAACACATTAAAAATAAAGTTAAACTTGCCCAAGACAACTCATGAATTCTTTAATCTTTTTTTTTAACAAAATGTACAACCCATAACAGCACACTATGGTGGAAATAACTTGAGAAAGGGAGAGGTAGAGGAGATACATATGGATTTGTGGAACAGAGAACAAGTCCGATCCCAAGACAAAGTTTCAGTTCTTCTACCTCTTCAGAACAGAATTGCTGCTGAACAATTTAACAAAAAGTGTTACTGGACCACAAAACAATGAACAAAAGGCCATTTCAAAAATAAAAGTGACCCAAAAAAGTATATATGCTCTGGGCATTGAACCACGAATAAGCCTTACCGATTTGTCGTCTTCCAAAAGTGAGCCTGCTAGATTTTCTTCCACGTTTATTGAGATCATTTCCAAACAGGTTTGTGGGTTAGCAGGGCCATCTCCAGCAAAGCCAACACAGTAAGGGAAGTATGGGGGTTGACATGCCACAGGGATGTAAACAGTAAACAAAAGAGCTACTCACATTGCATTTCAAACAATGCTAAGGCAGGCCCATCCAAACTGGAAGCCTAAGAGATGAACAAATCTCTCATCAGAAGTTTTCCATTTCAGCAAGCATTGTGGCATTTCTCCCAGAGATCCAACAGCTGCCCAGGAAATTGGGTGGGAATACGACATAGCAATTGGAGAAGTCAGCTCTGTCACCCTCCTCCCCTACATTCTAGAAATCAGCAGAGTCAAAGCCAAAATACAATCAAAGCACACTATGGTGAGCCAGATAGACATTTGATTTTTAATGACAAAGTAGGAGAAAATAAACTGGAAAAAAAAAATGAACAGAAAATACTTTTTTTTTTTTTTTTTTTTTAACAGATATGTATAGAAGAAGCTATGATTGATTTGTCTCATAGGAAAAGGAAAAAAAAAAAAAAGGAAAGGAGGCAAAATTTTTTTTTAGCTTCCATCAACATTTACTGTAAGATGCTGATTGCATCTTGGTATAAGTTCCAGATGAGATTGCCAACTAATCCTTGATCATCTGGGCAACTGATTGCTAGAAGCCAATTTGATTCATCCACAAGTAGCTCTGGGTGTGTATTCTTAGTCATAAACACTAGATTCTGTACGGTCTTGGATGCTATCAGGTGCATCTTCTTGTGCAGGCATTTCCTGAGGGACCACATTACCTCCAACTACCTGCTCCTGTAGAGGGGACCCTGAAGCTGGAGTTTTTACCAAATTCAAAGGGTTGTCATTGTCCTCATCTAGGTGAGGAATTGCAATCTCTGTGATGGATGCATTCGGTATTTCTAGCTGTAGTGGTCCCAGCTCCAGGGAACTACACTCAGGAGGGCCATCTGGCTCAGAGAGAGAACGCAGCTTTTCCTTTTGAACTCCAGATGTCCGTGTGACAAAGTCAACAAGGTCTGGGAGACAAGGAGATGGCCCAAGTCCTGAAGGGCTAATTGCTTCCGATTCCAATCTAAGTGACTTTTGTGTCTCTAATTGGGAAGTTTCTTCTACTTCCTCAGGCATCATCCCTCCTGCTAAGAGGTCAAGGGCCTGGTGTGTTACCTCTAGGCCTCCCAAGCCCAGGTCAACATTTTCTACGGACAGTCCAGTTTTCAAAATGTTAGGAGAAGTGATCCTCCCATTTCTGGGACTAGATGAGTTTTGCTCACCCTCTGTCCCAAAGTTAAGCACCAGGGTTTTGGGAGAATATAATGGAAACCCAGAAAAGGATGGGATGGGCTCAAAGTCAGCAGAAGTAGAGGGATTACACCCTATAGGTGATGTAGAAGTTTCTTCACACACTTTCTGAGACAAGGCAGTTGGGGATCTATGTGCTGGTTCTACCCCAGTATTACAGAAATCAACACCCATATCCTCCAGGGCAGCAAGTTCCTCTAATTTTAAGTCTGTAGCTTCAAAGGCTTCTGAGGCCTTGCTTTCAGTTGTCACGGTTAATTCTGGATGGACATCTTGTAGTTCCAGTACTGCTGGTTTCTCTGGACTCTGCCAGGTCTCTGGCCTCTTCTTGTTCTCATCCCAAACAGCCAAATCACAGATCGTTTTATTCTGGAAGTCTTTTGATCTTTCTCTCTTCAGTTTGAGGTTTCTGTAACTACAAGTTCTGAAAGCTGATTCCAGAGCTGAATTTTCTTGCCACTCCTCAATAACACTTGAAAGTCCTTGCTCTTGTGGACTATCTGTTAAATGCACATCTGAGAAGGCTGGGGACTGCAGAAGCAATTCTGTGGCAGAATTTTTCACAGGTGTATCTTGTAGGTTCTGGAGTAAAGACATAGCTTCTGATGGAAATGAGTCTGTTTTTGCCTTTGTGGAAGAGAGAGCCTGTGCATTCAACTCAATCGTGACTTTACTTTGCGTTTCACTTCCTGTCATCAGTTTCTTGGAACGTTCAGCCTCTTTGTCAGTTATCAGCAATGTAGGCTGTTCTACTTTTCCTTCCCACATATGTCTGTTCCCATGGTTCAAACTAGAATCCTCTATGCTGTGGGGCTCAATGTTGATACCCATTCTCTCCTCTACCATATCCTCTGAAAGCTTCGCTGCCCTTTCTTTTAGTTCAATGTTTGTCTCTACCTCAACTTCTCCACAATCCTCAGATCGGTGAAGTTCTTGGTTTTCCTCATTCTGGTTACCAGAGTCTATGAGATAGGTTTCTACCAACTTCCGAGATTCCATGCTATGACACTGTGGATCTGATAGCTGAGGGGCTGGTTCTACACCAGGTGGCCCTGGCTCTCCCAAGTCAAGCTCAATTTTTCCCTCTGGAGACATATCCCTATTAACATCACTCTGGAAAGAACTAGAAGTCCACATGGCCAAAGTGTCTGTCTTTGGGGTAATAGTTTCATAAGGTCTGCTTTGGCACAACCTTGTCAGAGGCTGTAGGAAGCCACGGCTGCTGCCTCTGCTTTTGGGGTCTACGTGCTCTACAACTGACCATTTCCCCAGGGACACCAGAGTTTTAGCAATGGGCTTTTCAGGGTTGCTGACTAAAGAAGCAGTGACCAAATCCCTATCTTTGGGCAGCTCCTCTTGGGATGCACTGTTGTTTGAAGTAGAAGAGTTGTCTGAAATTTCGGCTCTAGAGAGGTTGCTATTTTCCCCATTGGCCAATGGACCACTGCTCAGCTTAGTCTCAGGGGTCCCCTTTCCACCACTACTGTAGAATATGTCATACAGGTCCTTAGCATTGGCTGTGGCTAAACATGAATTTCGCTTCTCCAGTTTTTTAGCTTGTTCACTGAACACACTGGAGAGCGGTGGTGGAGGACGCACCAACACAGAGAACAGAGCTTGGTCCCGGTCACTCTCACTCACCCCAGGAGCTGTCTCATCAGAAGGAATAGCAGCTGGCTGTGCTGAGGCCATGATGGCGACAGGCAATACTGGGTTCAAAATGTTAGGACCCAAGAAGCCAGGGCTGAGAGTCTGAGATACAGCTGGGTTCGATTTTACTGGAGCCGGGATAGGATTTGCCTGAGCAGAAGATGAAACAGCTGGATGAGGTATAACTGGGGGTGGTGGAGGGGGTGGTGGAGGGGGTGGTGGAGGAGGTGGCAGCATTTGCTCAGGTATATGGGATGGCTCATTCTTTTCAGTCAGCACCATTTTTTCTTCTGGAGATCCTTTTAGAATCACCTCTTCCCCTCCAAATGCTTTGGAAATGATGTCTGGAGGCAAGAGGAGATCAGCTGAAGACTCCTTGACCACTGGCAGAGGCTTAGCAGTAGTTCCAGAGGACTTGATAGATAGAAAGGTGTTAAGAGGAGCTGGCTTGCTCACTGTGGCTGAACCTGACTTGCGGAGTACTGTGGATGGGATTGGCAGGTTGGGTCGGATCTTAGTCTGGGTTGAAGTTGTCACAACAGGCATCCAAGGGCTGGTATGTGCAACAACGGTTTTCCCAGAGAGCTTGATTTTGATGGGCTTTGCCTTCCCAGCTTCAGCTTTGCTGTCCTCTTTGTCCTTACTGCTTTCCACAATCTCTTCCTTAGGGATACTTGGGGCCACCACTGAACTTTTTTCCTCCTCTTTTTCTGGCTTCTTCCAGCTGAATTTCCCAAAAGAGGAAGAGGTTGGTGACTCCTTCTTTACCTCTTCTTTTAATTGGAGTTTGATGCTAGCCTTCCTTTTATTTTCAGCCTTTTCAGGGGAGTTCCCACCCTCAGAGAGTTGGTCCTCTAATTCTTCAGAGTCCTTGTCATCCTCCTTTATTTCCTTCACAACCTTTGCCTTTTTTTCTTTCTTCTCTTCCTTTGGTTTCTCACTAAGTTTGCGTTTAAGCTCACTCTGCCGTCGCCGTTCTGTCTCTAGGACCACAGCCAAGCCAGCTTGGCGGTCCAGATTCCGCCGCTCCTCATACAGTGGGTTTTCATCCACATATTTCTAGGAAGAGAAAAGATAAAGGCTCAACAATTGGTAAAAATACTATAAGAGAAAATCTTGGCCCCATCACTGTTAGAACTTATCTAGTAGAAATCCCTAAAGTCATCCTCCTTAAGAATATAGATGGTTTTATTACTCAGCATCTCTCACTAGAATTCAGAACTTCCTAGTGGTTACATGGAATTTGAAGTGTCAATGACTTTTTCTGTATCTGAAGGTATCTGACAAAGTCAGAAGGATTCCTGCAGGTGGTGTAGATTCTAAAGCGACTACAAAGACCAACCTTATATTTCTCATTGTGTTGGTGACCCTTCACGTGTTGCTCTCCAGAAATTGGATCCCCCAAAAATTCCTCACAGAGCTGGCAGTAATATCCAGTGATGGGAATCAGAAATTCAGAGCCTGAAAGCAGTAGAAGAAAGTCAAGGAAATAAGTTGTTTCTACCCAGGAAGGGAAGACAGCAATCAAAGGAAATCATACCTCCCTCTTGCAGTAAAATGGTATGGTGTAGAGTACCTTGCCAATTTTGGAGTCAGAAGTAGAATATAAATTAATCTCAATGGCATAGTCTTCCCAATCTAAGATTTGAATTCTGGACCTCTATCCCTTCTACCTCTTCAGAACACTAACTGGTTAATTCAGGAGTGACCTTGTGCTAGACCCATTTCTGTTGCTGATTCCTCTCAATCTCCAACTAGCATTAAGCATCTTAGGATGCTCAAAAACTGTATTTCCAAACAGGATCTATCATTTTGGTATTAATTACTCAGGAATTTACCTTCTATAGAGATACAAGATGTAGCGGCACTGATTACTTGTGAGAGTAAGAAACTGGGAAGTTTAAAGGCAGTTAAAATAAGTTACAGCATCTCTTAGGCTCTTTTTTTGCTCCCTGGATTTCAAATAAATGAGATTCTAGAGTATAAGTCAATGACAAAGACAGTTATTTGGCTATATTTTAGAGTAGTGTGTATATGTTTTCCATCTAATTAGTATTTTGGGCCATATTGGCTGCCTCTGGGGTAGAGATCATTCTTATCTTATAGATCTCTTTATTTCTTCAGAACCTAAGTAAACAGTTTTGCACATGTAAGGCATTCTTACAGCTTTGTTAAAAGGAAAGGCTATGTTCACCCTATGCCATTTCCTAATACTTAGTTCAGGGACACCTCTTCCTTGGCTGAATGAAAGAAAACCACAAAGGGGGCAGGGAGGAAACATACCTTTTGCAGGAACAGTTATCTTGTCAGTGCGCTTTACAGCATCTTGCTTGGCCTCACTCTGGGTCTTTGAAGCCCAAGGTCTGTTGTAGGGATCCAGTGTCTATTTGCAAGAGGCAGAGGCGCTCACACAATAGCACTAAAAACTCAGTGACCCACTTTTCTCTCTTCTCCCCCTACACATAAGACCAAGGAACCAGAGGGCCTCAGCTACCCACCCCCAACCCCTTTTGCCAACTGTTTAAACGGAAACCACCTGTGGAAAAGGTAAACATATGTTAGAGCAAGAATTAGCAATGGATAAAATGAAACAAAAAATCAGGTACTCAAGGAATCAAAAGAGGCAAAAGCCTCACTTACACTTATACTTGTCATGATGGTTAGCTAGAGGCAGGTCCCCTGGACTGAGCCCTGGGGATGGTGTCTCCTTTGATGGTATTTCTTTGTTCTTCAGATTGGGGCTCCTGCCCATATGAGAATGTTTCATTTTCCAGTTTTGTGATACAGATGGATATATAGAAGTTTGAAGGGAAGGAAAAAGAGCAGAAATAACAGAGGACAGGACACCTACCTGTGTGTGCTTCTTATTGTGCAAATGGGTGAAGAAATCAAACATGGTCCCACAGATGGTGTTGCAGTCTTTGCACCAGTGATTGCCAGCATCGTAATACTCATAGGCGGTAATGGGTTCATCAGACTGTTTAGCAGCTGGCTGGGGGCTCTCAGCAGGCTTGGGGCTCTTAGCATGGGACTTCTCATTGTTTACCTTTGATTCCTAGAGGGGAAAAACCTGTACTTAAAAGGAATTCAAGGCAGTCTAGATCTATCTTCTTAGAAAAAGCAAGTAGCCTGCCACAATAATAAAGATAGGGTCATCTGTTCATATTTCCAGCATCTAAACCTATATAAACTGGGGGAAATCCCAAGAAAAACCTGTCTCCAAGGCTCAAAAAACTTACTAGGCTCCATAGCGCTATCTCATCATGGAGTGTCATAATGACAATATATTTACTTATATATCCTAAAATATTTCTGGAAGAATATCCAAGATTGTGGAAACACTGGCTACCTCTGGGGAAGGGAACTGGGCAGCAGGGGTGGGTGTGAGGAGTCTATTTACTGTACATCCTTTAGTTGATGCTGAATGTGTTACCTAAGCAACTAAATACATTAGTTAAATTTAAAAATCATAATGACAACTAGGGAGGGAGGAACACCAAAATGGAAAAAGTAATTGACAGGTTAAGTAAAGAAAATGCAGAAAAAAGACAACAGTGAACTCACAGATGGAAAACTGGAGAGCAAGACAGTCATCTATGGAGGATGACAAAAAAATCTGGGTAAAATATTTCTACTGCCTAAAATACCACCACCAGTATTTAATACCTTTAAGTTAACATGAATCCTCTTTTATTTTTTAGATTTATTTTTATTTATTTATTTCTCCCCCTCACTATTTTGCAATCACTGTCTGCTCTCTGTGTGTTCTTCTGTGTCTACTTGTCTTCTCTTCAGGCAGCACTGGGAACCAATACTGTGACCTTTCAGAGTAGGAGAGAGGGACTCAGTCTCTTGTGCCACCTTAGCTCCCTGGTCTGCTGCGTCTCTTATTGTCTCTCCTCTGTGTCTCTTTTTGTTGGGTCATCTTGCTGCACCAGCTCTCTGTGTGGGCCAGCACTCTGCGCGGGCCAGCACTCCTGCGCGGGCCAGCACTCCTGAGCAGGCCAGCTCACCTTTTACCAGGAGGCCCCAGGAATCGAACCCTGGACCTCCCATATGGTAGACGGGAGCCCAGTCACTTGAGCCACATCTGTTTCCTGATGAATACTTTTTTTTTTTTTTTTTTAAAGATTTTTTTTATTTTATTTATTCATTTATCCCCCCCCTGCTGCCTGCGCTCGCTGGGCCAGCCAACCACGCCGTGCGGGCGGGCCCGCCCCCACCAGGAGGCCCCGGGAACCGAACCCAGGGCCCCCCACACGGCAAACGGGAGCCCCACTGACTGAGCCACAGCTGCCTCCCTGAATACTCTTAAAACACAGCAACTCCCCAACATTAAGTTATCAATAATAAATACTTCAATATGAATTAATTTGTCTGTAAGCTGGGAACAAGGCGCTTAAGAAATGAAAATTTTGGTTAGTATTGGGGAGTAAGGCACAGAAAAAAGATAATTTTGGAACACAGGATGAATATGAATGAGTTCTATAGGAGACAAGATGAGGAAATTGGGTGCTTGAAATATTGACTGGTAGGGAGTAGTAGATAGGACAGAGAAAGGGAAACAGGACAGCAAAGATGATCTTTCCCTATTGTTGTCTTATTCAAGAGTCACTAAAAAGACCGCACCCAGAAGTAGGGGATAGGCTAGTTCATCCTGCTGGTGGAAGTATTAACTGGCACTATCTTTCTTGAGGATAATATAGGAATACATATTACATACCTCAAAATTCTGTATACCCTTTGACTCAGCAATTCCACTCCTTGACATCTGTCCTAAGGAAATTATTTGGTCAAACAATAGGTGATTTCATTGGTTAAATAAATTTGGGTATCCATACAACAACAATAAGCCTGTTAGAAATGATATTATAGAAGTGTATTCACAGACATGGAAAAATGTCCATGATATACCAAGAAAAGTAACAAAATACACTGAAATGATCAATAAAGATTTATAAATAGGCACAAAATGTCAAATGTCACCTTATCCAAAAGACCTTCCCTAACTTCGCTATATAAAATATAGGGTCACTCCATATACCTTATTCTGTTTTCTTTTTTGTGTGTGTTTTCTTTTTTAAGGCACTGATTACCTAACAAACTCTTATTTATTGTCTGACTTCTCCTATTTCATGAGAATAAGTCTATATTGTTCCCTGTTATACTCCCAATATCCAGAACAGTGTTTGGCACTCTCTTTGTGATCAATAAATGTATGTTAAATAAATTAATGAAAAGACGAGGACTTGAAGTAATACATAGTTTTAGTTTGCTAAAAGCTGCGGGGAGCAATATACCAGAATGGGAATTTATTAGGTTAAAAGTTTACAGTTCTGGGTCTGTGAAAATGTCCAGATCAGGCATCATCAGAGATGCTGTCTCACTGAAGGTCGGTTGCTGGCGATCCTGCACAATGGGGCCTCTGCTGAGGCCTCTGACCTCCCCTCCAGGCTTACTCTCTCTGAGCTCAGCTGTGAACAATCAGGCATATAATCTCATCTCTCCCCTCTCCTTCAAGCCTCTCTCTCAGGCTCTTGGAAGCCTCTTTCCATGCCTCTGTGCTCTGCTGATTCCATTCTCTGGTCTTCAGGACCTCCCTCTCAGATTCTTGGGGTTTCTCTGACTTTGCCACTTTTTTTGTGTGTGTGTGTTTTCAGTCCTCCATTTATAAAGGACTCCAGCAAAAGGACCAAGACCCATCCTGGGTCACACCTCAATGAAGTAAACCAATCAAAGGCCCCCAACTGAATCCAATCTAATCAAAGGGTCCCACACTCACAGGAATCAGTTAGCCCTAAGGATATGATTTTCTGGGATCCACCCAGCTTCTGTCACATTCCACCAGAAAGACATGTTCTTTCCATATGCAAATACATCCATTCCATCACAATATTTCAAAAGCCATAAACCATTTCCGTAACAATGCTAAGTACAAAATGTCATAAAAATCAGTTATAGGCATTTAGTCTATCTTGAGGCAAAATTTCCCTCTCACCGAAGACCTGTGAAACTTACAAAACAAGTTATCTGCTTCCAATATATAAAGAAAGGACAGTCATAGAATAAATATTTCCGTTACTATAGGGAGAAATTGGAATGAAAACAGGTGTCACAGGTCCCAAACAGTTCTGAAAATCTGCAGGGCATACTGTTAGATTTCCAAGTCTGAGGGTCATCTGTAGAACAATGTCTTCTCCTTGAGGCCTCATGGAATGGGAGTCCTACCCGTTGCAGGAGAATGCCCAGTGCCATATTCTTGGCTTCACTCTCATCAAGCATCTGAGTGGTCACCTAACTCTAGGACTCACCCTCCTAAAACATGGGTGATGACAACACTCTCTCCAATCTCTGGGGAACAGGCCCAAACCCCTTAGAACAGTGGTGGCAAACAAGCTCTCCATAATCCCTGGAGAATGTGCTCCATCCTCTTTGAAGTCTGGAGTGGCAGAACTCTCCCTGAACAACGGGGCGGAAGGCCCACCCTCTTCAAATGCCAGGGCAAACTCACCCTTTCCACATACATGGTTGGAGTCCCTCTCTTGGCCTGAGATTACAGCTTAAGTTCAGACCTCAGCTTCCCCAGGTTTGCCCTTGAAGTCATTTTTCCCTTTTCTGTCTCTTTTAGTTCAGGCTGACAATGATTTCAATCATAAGGATCTTGCAAAAAGTTTGTTGGTTTCACATGCAGTTCACAGGGGTCCCAAATATCAGACAATAGGACTTTCCATAAATCCTTTCTGTATACCTGCTTTTCCAATCCTGACTTACACTGAAATGTCTGGCTAGTTCCATGTACAGTTAAGTCTTCACATGAGGCCTTATTCTCTGGGGACTTGTTTTCTGGAAACTTGAAACAGCTAAATGTCCAAGCTTGTCTCTTTCAAATTCTGCCTTCTATCTAACATCAGTTCTCAGAGAACTTAAAAAGGGCCAAGTTCTCTGCCACTTTAAAGCGAGGAATGCCTTCCTTCCAGTTTGCAATGATACACTCATCATTTCTGTCTAAGGCCTCATCAAAAGCAACTTTAGCATCCATATTTTTACCAACAGTCTCTCTAAAGCAATCTAGGCCTTTTCTATAAAACATCACACAATTCTTCCAGAATCTACCCCTTACCCATTTATAAAACTATTCCAACAAGTTTGTTATCTGCATAGCAGCAGCACAACATTCCTGATATAAATTTCTGTTTTAGTTTGCTAAAGGCTGCTGGGAGCAATACACCAGAAATGGGTTGGTTTTTACAATGGGAATTTACTAAGTTAAAAGCTTACAGTTCTGAGTCTATGGAAATGTCCAAATCAAGGCATCATCAGAGATGTGGTCTCACTGAAGGTCAGCTGCTGGAGATCCTGGACTCCCGCCATGTGGAAAGGCACAATGGCGGCTCTGCTGTGGCCTCTGCCTTCCCTTCCAGGCTTACTCTCTCCCCGAGTTTGGCTGTGGGCAATCAGGCATATGACCCATCTCTTCCCTCTCCTCCAGGTCTCTCTCTCAGCCCTTCATAGGACTCTTTCCATGTCTCTGAGATCTGCTGATTCCATTCTCTGGTCTTCAGGACCTCTCTCTCAGATTCTTGGGGTTTCTCTGACTTTGCCACTTTTTTCCACATGTCTGTTTTCAGTCCTCCATTTATAAAGGACTCCAGCAAGAGGACCAAGACCTACCCTGGGTCATACTTCACTGAAGTAAACCAATCAAAGGCCCCAACTGAATCCAATCCAATCAAAGGGTCCCACAGCCAAAGGAATGGATTAGCCCTAAGGACATGATTTTCTGGGATCCACCCAGCTTCAAACTGTCACATACACCAAGGTTTTTTTTTCTTTCTTTCTTTTTTTTCACATCAAGGTATTAATACCACCTGATTCTGTCTCTAGGTGGATGGAATTGTATATGTATGTATTTACTATTCTGAAATGAACAGAAGAGAAAGAAAACCTCAAGCCAATGATGTATTTTTGAAGGGAGGCAAAGAAAGAAAAAATACCAAGGACAGGTAGGAAAGAGAGGTTGTAGATATAACATTTCTCACAGATGAGATGAAAAAATGGATTGCAACATACCTGTTAGCTTCAGAGAACATGAAGACTAACCAAAATCAAGAGAACAGATTATCATGGGGTTGGTGCATAAAAAGAACCCCTAACAGTGAAAAGCTAACTACAAAGGGCCTGAATTTTCAAGCTCTTTTCTTATCAAAGGCCTTGGACTCAATGACCCAGGTATAAAAGACTACAGTCCTACTTGGTTGAGAAAGAGAATTCTCCCAGGAAGACATGAAGTTAAAGAGCTAGTTGATAGAGAATACAGAATATCTGCTTCCCTACATCCAACATTAACTGATCATCTACTATGTGCTAGGCATACTAGATACTGTGGGAAACACAAATATAAATAAATTACACTCTGTAGTCGGGCAATTTGATGTAATTATGAATTACAAAAATATAATTGGATCATGCTTGTAAACTGATCTGTTAATCTGTGCATGATTAAGTTATGATTAGGGCGTTGACTGGGCCACGTCAGTAGGGCGTTGAGCCCCAACCCTTGGTGGGTGGGGGAAGAAAATATAAAAGGCAATCACAAAGAACAGAATAGCAGCAGTTTTGAGTAGCAGTTTTGATGTTGGAGTTTTGATGTTGGAGAGAAGGGATAGAGACAAGCCGTTCGCTGAGAGTTTACAGCTGACCTTGAGGAGAGAAGCAAAGCCTAGAGAGCCTCATAGTCTACAGCTGACCTTGTGGAGGAAACAGAGGTGCTGAGCCAGGAGAGAAACGCAGCCCCGCGAAGAAAGGAACCCAAGAAGCCTGAACTGTGGCAAACATCGGCAGCTGTCTTGCTCCAACACGTGACAATGGACTTTGGTGAGGGAAGAAACTTATGCTTTACCCTTTATAAAGACCAACCAGTCTCTGGTATATTGCATTAGCGCCCCTTTGGCTGACTAATACATACACTTTCAACTCCAAGAAGTTCTCATTTAGTGGAGGAGGCAAACATAAAAACAATCTTTACATAAGAGAAAATGAAAATAATCTTGTTAAGAAACAAGTAACTTATTATAAGCATCCTAAAGAAGGGCTGACTAAATCTAGATGGAATTCTGGGGATTCTTCATGGAGGAGAATAATTCAAGTTGGCCTTACTGAATAAGTGGGGTTGGGAGAAAGATTATTAATGCAAAATGAGAAAGGCGTAAATAGCATAGTGCACATCTGAAAAACTGTGAACATTTTTAAGTGGTGGGTGTGTAAGGTGTAGCAGGGAGGGAGTTGAAAAGATAGATTCATTATTTAATCAAATATTTCTTTAGTACTATTATGTGCCAGGCACTGAGCTATGTATTGGGGACTATATTGGTGAATGAGACACCTGATCCCTTGACCCTTAAAACCTATCTGAAGGGAATATTAAACAAATAATTACATTTGTAATTATATAATTACAACTGTCATCCATGCTAAGAGGAAAATTATAAGATATTGTGAATGAAGGGAGCAGAGGTGGCTCAAGCCATTGGGTACCTCTCTCCCACATGGGAGGTCCCAGGTTCAGTTCCCAGTGCCTCTTAAAAAGAAGATGCGCACACAATGAAAGGACACAGAGAACAGACAGTGAGAACAAACAACAATGGGGGGGAAGAGAAATAAATAAATAAAAATGAAAAAAAAAAAAGATATTATGAGTATACAATAGGCAAATTTAACTGTCTGGGGCATCAGGAAAGGGAATCAGGGAAATAACTTAAGTTGAGATCTAAAGGATGACTACTAGTCAGTGAGAAGAGGGAATAAAGAAAGTGGGGTTTCTATGGTAAGCAGAGGGAAAAAGGTTACAAAGTCATTAGAGGGAATAATGTATTTGAGGAATTAAGAGGTCAGTAATGAAATTATAGTGAGCAAGGGGAGAAAGAATAAAATGAGGCTGAAAAGGCAGGCAAGGGAGTATCACAATCACTGTTTATAATGTGGAGAAAGGATGAAGAGTGTAGCAGTACATGCAAGAATTGAAGGAGGCCTGAACTTGGATGGCAATGAAGATGATGAGGTGGATGGAACTGAGCTATACTTTGGAGAGAGAACTGGCAGCATTTGCTAACCAAATGAATGTGGTACAGCTAAGGAGAGGAAGCACTGAAGCAAAATTCAGGTTTTGGGAATGAAAACTCTTGGATAGTGGTGCCATTCACTGAGAATGGGGAACACTGAAGGGAAAAAAAAGTTGGAGGGAGGGTGAGCACAATCAGTTTAGTTTGAATTCGAAGTGCTTATGAGATCATGAAGTGAAAATGATGAGCAGGCAGCTAGATCTCAGGTTTGGACCTCAGAAGTACCGTTTGAGCTAGAATATAAAACTGAAGTTGTCAGCCTGGTATATGAACATAGAACATAGGAAGAGCAGAACTCTGGAGAACTGGGCTGGGACTGAGTTCTGAGGAACTCAAATATTTAAAGATCAGGTATAAGAAGAAAAGGCAGCAAAGAGGACTAATTGGGCAGCAGAGTACTAGAAGGAAAAGAAGTATAAAAGCTAAGGGAAGAAACCATTTTTAGGAGAGAGTAATTCCTTGTCTCAGATAATGTTGATATGAGGACTGAAATGTGTTCACTGGCTTTAGGAATACTGGGGGTGACCTTGTCACTAAACATGAATCCCTAAATGGTATATACAAGCTGTGAGAAGATTAGAAACCAAATAGGAGTAGGTTAAAGAATAAATGCTGGAACGATAATAGAGGACCCTGAATGCTAAGGATTCTGGAGTCTACTTTGTGGGCAATGGGGAACTGATGAAATTCTGGAGGAGAGTGCCACAATCTGATCTATGCTTTAAAAAAATAACTCTAACAAGAATAAGAACAGTTTGGAAAAGGAAGCTAAGAAAATAGTTAGAAAGCTTTGGTAAGAGTCCACAGGTGATAAGAGATAAGACAAGATAATGGAAATGGAAAGTTGTTACCTTGTTGTTGGAAGAGTTTGAGGATGACGACACTTTTTCTGGGCTCTTAGATTTTTCTGTTTTTCCAGGCTTCTCTGTAGGCTCTTTACTGTCATTTGAAGACTTCTGGGATTTATCAAAAATGTTAATTCCCAAGATCTGAGCCACTTTGTCTAGTTCAGATTGCTTCTTTTCTGCCTCTTCTGCTTCTTGTCGTAACTCTGCAATGTCCTTCATAATGTTATCCTGAAGCCGACTCACCTCCACCAGGAGTGGGTCTTTGTGGCCATCCTTCTCCCTTCGTTTCTTGCGTAGCATTTCTCCTGAGTAGTCAAATGTCAACAGGAAGTGACATAGGGAAAGCAGGTTAAGACAATGAGCCATTTTCACTCACTAGTAGAAATCTATTAGGACTTTATGGTTATAAAATCTTTTCTCACAATGTTTTTCTAAGACCTAGCAAAACTCTGCTTCCACATGGGCTGGTTTAGGAGAGCTCCTATGGAGGTAAAGGATGGATAATTACATCATCCCCCTCACACAGACACCCAACCATACCTTTACTGTGTTAAATCCATTTTCCCGTTATCCTTTACTTTCTTCTACCAGATTCCCCTGCCCCCACACCTTTTTTTTTTTTTTCCTTTAAACTTTTTATTTTGAAATACTTTCAAATTTGCAGGACATTTACAAAAAGAATACAAACTCCACACAGGGAAGCAGCTGTGGCTCAATTGATTGGGCTCCCGTTTACCATATGGGAGGCCCTGGGTTCGATTCCCGGGGCCTCCTGGTGAAGGGAGCCAGCCTGCACGGTGCGATGAACTGGTGTGGCAAGGTGGCGCAACAGGGGGAGACAAGGAGACACAGAGAAGCGCACAGCAGGTGGACACAGAGAGCACGGGCAGCAAGGGGGGCATAAATAAATAAAAATAAATCTTAAAAAAAAAAAAAAACTCCACACAGAGAACTCCAACATACCACTATTTCCCCGGATACCCAGAATCCACCAATATTAACATTTTGCCACATTTGCCATATCATTCTCTCTCTCCACACATCTATCACTCAATCTACCTATCATTCTATTTTCTGAACACTTGAATGTATACTTTATACATTATGTTCCTTGAACATGTTTTCATTTTTTTTATTTTTTTATTTTATTTTATTTTTTATTTTACTGGGAGGCCCCAGGGATTGAACCCAGGTCCCTCCATATGGGAGACGGACGCCCAACCATTTGAGCCACATCTACCCCCTCCTTGAACATGTTAATACTGCCATGTATATTTACTAAGAACAAGGATATTGGGAAGCGGCTGTGGCTCAATCAGTAGGGCTCCTGTTTACCATATGGGAGGCCCCGGGTTCGGTTCCCGGGGCCTCCTGGTGAAGGCAAGCCCGCCCGCACGGCGTGGTTAGCTGACCCAGCGAGCACAAGCAGCAAGGGGGGGATAAATGAATAAATAAATAAAATCTTAAAAAAAATAAAAATAAAAAA
>JAKSZT010018658.1:11270949-11292581 GCA_026826555.1 Tolypeutes matacus | reverse complement strand
ATAAAAAAAAAAAAAAAAAAAAAAAAAAAAAAAAAGAACAAGGATATTGACTTATGTAACCACTTCAAGTGCAGTTATCAAGTCCAAGATATTTAACTTTGATATAAAGTTTATAGTCTCTGTTCCAATTTTTTCCACAAGCCCCAATAATGACTATTTGAGTCTTTTCTCCTCCTATATTAGATTGTTCTGGATCACATATTGTATTTATTTGTCACTGTCTCTAGCTGCTCTTTCTTTATCACATTATCTTCTGAGGCGAGGTTATTAGCCAAGGATCTATGGACAGGCTTCAGGAGTACCATGAACTCCCAAAATGGTATATACAAGTTGGTGTATATGTGCCCCACAAAGAGTGAAAAAATGCTGTAATTATGAATCCACAGAATTATTCATGTTAAATTTTTTTTCAAAGTCTTATGTGACTTTATCTGATTTAAGACCCTTCAATTCCTTCATTGAATTTTAGGTTTTTTATTAAGCTCATCTAATGTTCTGTCCAATCCTAAACTGCAGGTCTTCATGGATCAGTTCTCACAGGATTAATAACTAAGTTTCTCATCCCTAACCAGTCCAAACCCAGACAGAAGCATCTAAATTTTCTCCCATCTTCTGTTCTTCCACACTATTGCCAAACCGCACTACATAGAGGCTTTGTAATATTCTTTCCTCACATTCCTAAAATTATAGTTAAAGAGATGAGATCAAAGTGACACATCTAGGAATACCTTTTAGTCCAAAAAGGAAACACTTGGAAAAAAAAAAAAAATTATGTGGACATATCAAAAGAACACAGATGCCAACACAAAGGGGCTCCCACTGGCCAACTAAGAGACAATTTGAGCAAGAAAATAAATGATGATAGCAAAGATTATAACCTATTGAATGAAGAATCCATGTGTTCCACTGATATAATGAATGAATAAATAAAAGAGGGAAAAGGAAAGCTTCCACTTACAGTAGAAAGCCAACAAATAAAAGGAAGGATGAAATTAGAATCACTATTTAACAACCTTCATAACAGCTGATTCAGACAAGAATCATCAATGGATGCTAAAACTAGTGAGTTAAAATTTTTCAAATTTGAGGAGTAACTGAATATTTACATAGTCTCAAAATATCTCCCTTGTAAGACACTTTTTAATTAAAAAGAGTAAAATAGTAACTATACAGTAAGGAAACCTGGCAGACATCACCTTACCCAAATGATCAAAATTAATATCACCATGTATGGGAATTCTGCATATTATGCATAATTGAAAGCTCACAACTTCTCTAATTAAAAAAAAAAAAAAAAAAAAAAAAAAGAGCATCACTAGTAATGGGGTAAATTAACACCTGACACAAAGTCAGCACTACTACTGTGATATTCCTGCCAAAAATGCATAACCTGAATTTAATCATAAGGAAACATCAGACAAACTGAAATTAGGGATATTTTACAAAATTCTTTGAACTATTATGGCAACTTTTCTGTAAGTCTAATTATGTAAAAAAAAAAAAAATTTTTAAATAAGGATTCAAGTCACTGAAGTTGTCTGAGAGGCCCAAAAGCTCTCCATTTGGGTCTCCTACTCAAGTTTCTACAAAAAGGCAGTCATGCAAAGGAGTTTCTGGTACCTTGTTGTTTATGAAGCCGCTCTAGCTCGGTCCTGAGATAGTACATCTTCTTCTGGCGGGCTTCCCGGTCATTCTTAAGCTTTTCCCTCTCTTCAATAACCTGCAAAGCACAAAATATGCTAAGAAATCCCTTTGGTTTCCAACAACCTCCTTTTTCTACTGTTCTTCTCAATAAGCTCTTGTGCCAGAGATAATATCTGAATGAAAGAATCCAAATGCCTGCCCACAGAAGCTCTGGCTTTATAGTCAAGGTGAAATTTCATTCTGATCCAAGTTCCAGAATAGAATTATCTTTCTTTTCAGAGCTACACTGCCCAGAAAGTATTATTCTTACACAGGAAGCACTATAGTACTAATGTCAACCTAAAGCCACTACCAGCAACCAATAGATAGTGGTTTTAAGCCCAAAGGAAAAAATAAATAACAACAACAACAACAAAAAAGCCCAAAGGGAACCATCAAGAAGAGAACTAATATGTGTTCTGGGTGAGACACTCTGTTAGTTGCATTATATACATATCATCTTATTTAATCTTCATGACATTATCTCTGTTTTATAGTAAGAAAACTGAAGTTGTGAAAGATTAAGTAAATTTACCTAAGCTCATTCAGTAAGAACAGATTTAAAATACAGGTCTATCTGCTCTAAAACTTACTATCTTTTCAACTTTTACCTAATGGAAGAACCAAATAAGGCTTGACTAAATGGGCTAGGGTGAAATATCTGTGTATATCAGCCTGACCTAAGTGCTGGCTCTAAAGCAGAGTATTAAGGGAAAGAGCTCAGTATCCAAAAGGCGTCTCTGAAGTTTTAAGTTTTATCCTGATTGAACTTATCCTCTTCCTTCCCAAGAGTTCACTAGAACTAAAGAGTCAATCAAATTCAGGGTACCCAAGAACAATGGAAAATTACGGGAAAGGTTTTTGATTTTTTTTTTTTCCTTTCCCAAGGATTAGCGAAAAAAGATTTTATTTTAACTGGGGGGGGGGGGGGGGGGGAGAAGAGATTGGCCCTCCAATTTTTCCTTTTCTTTTCTCCTCAGGTCTTGATTACTTCATGAGCAAACCAAAATTATACACATTAGATTTTTATGCTCCTAAACAAAGTACGTTATTAGCTATTAAGGGCCTTAAAAATTAACAATTGTATTAATTTTTGCATTCTAATTTTTTTTCTATTCTGTATTCCCTATCCCTACAAAAAGTTTATCTTCTGCTCCAAAACATCTTTAATTATTATATATTTACCCCAGTCACTGATCCTTTCCCATACCTGGCAACCCAATGAACCATAAAGCAGTATAAAAACTTTTTTTTTTAAAAGTGTCATAAAAATGTTATTGTCTCTTAAAGCTTTACGTATTTGGTTTAAGGTGGAGGGAAGGGAATAGCAAAATATTATAATACCCTTCCACTGAATAAATTTTCAAGCTCCAATATCCTCAGTCTTCCCTGATAAATCCTCTGGCTTCTTCATGCAAAGTGAGCTTAGAGATTCAATATCAGTTTCACAATCTCCTATCTCTCATCTTGAACCTACTGATCTCAGGCTTTGGAGCCTCTGCTAAAACCCTGAAACCACATGAAAAGTTATAGTTGGCAGCCTTTGACATCTGTAATCAGAAATACACTTAACACTTTATATATATTTCCTTTTGGTTATATGTATATAATATGTAAATGTATTATATAATATTTATATTTTAAAACAGATACATTCTATTGCTCATTAAAAACTGAGGGCATGTGATAGTAAATATTTCATATACTGATCTGTGGTAGATTATTTACAATAATGGTCACAATTATTCCCTTCTTTGTATCCTTCCTGAAGTTTTTCCCATGAAGAGATGGAGTCTAATTCCCCAAACCCTAGAATCTGGACTGACCTCGACTCACTTTGTTAAAAAGAACCTGGCAGAAATGAGTGTGTCAGTTGTGAGCCCAGGCCTCAAAAGATTTTACATGCTTCTGCCAACTTTCCTGGAACCTGTCTACCACCACGTATACAGACCTGAGCTGGAGGATGAAAAGACCCCGTGGAGTAGAAACAGTGCACCAAGAGAACATCTAGCCAATCCCCCAGAAGAATACCTGCCCAGCCAACTTGCATCTTACCACAGATGTATGCGGAAACACACTATGCTGAGACTAGAACTGCCCATTTGAGCCCCGTCTAAATTGCTGACCTGAAGAATCATGAGCTAAATCTGCATTGTCCAATATGGTAGCCACAAACCACATATGGCTATGTAAATTTAATTAAAAAAAATTTTTTTAATACTTTTAAAAAATTTTAAAAAAGGTTTCGATTACATAAATGTTACATAAAAAATACAGAGGATTCCCATATGCCCCACTCCCTACCCCTCCCACACTTTCCCACATTAACAACACCCTTCATTAGTGTAGTACATTTGTTATAATTGATGAATACATATTGGAGCACTGCCACTAAGTGTGGATTATAGTTTACAGCTTACACTCTGTCCCGCACAATTTTCTAAGTTAGGACAAAATATATAATGGCCTGTATCCATCATTGCAATGTCATTCAGGACAATTCTAATGTCCCGAAAATGCCCCCATATTATACCTATTTTTCACTCTCCCTTCCCTCAGAACCTCTGGTGGTCTCTAAATTTAAATTAACTCAAATGAAGTAAAATTTAAAATTCAGCTTTCAGGGAAAAAGTTATTGTTATTCCTGTATTCTAAGATAAACAAGAAGCAGCAAACTTCTTAGTTTGTTCTAACTAGCAAGCAGCAACCCTCTATTAGCTTTTTTTTTTTTTTTTTTTTTTTACCGGGAGGTACCGGGGATCGAACCCCGGTCTCTCCATATGGTAGACGGACGCCGAACCTCTTGAGCCACATCCGTTTCCCCCTCTATTAGCTTTTAATCTCCATAATCATTATAGGGGAAGGATCCAAAAGCCATTGGTATGAAACATAATTTTACTGATTCTCCTTTACCCAAACCAATTTTGGCTCCCCACACCCTGATGAGGTCATACTGAAGATTTCAAGACTACCAGCTCGTACCCACAGTGTTCTAAGTCCATTAATTTGGACAGAGAAATGAATTCTTTCCAGGAAAAGTCTGGCAATCACTGTGGGACCTATGGCCAAGACTTGTTTTATTTTGTGAGGAATCATGTGAGGAAATTAGTGAGGCTATATACATCTACTTAGGGCAAAGACAACAACTTCCAAAAAGACTTAAAATCAAAGGACCTGAGAAATGTTCAGTCCCCTGTAAAAGAAAAACACAAATTTATGTTAAAATAGAACTCAGTTGCAGGATGCCCAAAGCTAATATTCACCTTCTGCTTCTGGGAAGCACGGTTCTTCTCATCAGAGATCTTCTCTGGATTATATCTTACAAGCGATGGGATGGAGGACACTTGGACAGGCACTGGGATAGCAGGAATTGAGCCTAGCACTGACTCCTCCTGCTTGGGATCGTCAGGAGTCACAGTGGGGATCACACGGAGATTAGGACGGCTACGAGTAGCTTGTTTGGTAACTGGCATCACCCTGTGTGGTTCAGGTAAAGGGTGGTTTGATGGTTGAGAGGTGGGGTACATGGGCCACCTTGAAGCTGCATATGCCATGTAGTGCCTATAGGCATCAAAGGAGGCAGGGGGGATGGCAGGTCCCTGGTAGTTTGGAGGTATCCGAGCGGCAGCAAACTGAGTGGTCCGTGGCATATGAAACTGAGATAAAGCAGCAGGGTGTGGAAGTCTAAGTGGGGCAGATGGGGCTGATGGCAACATGCACCTGACTGCAACAGGTGACTGAAACCCACTGGCAACCACCTTTGGTCCTGAAATCTGACCCATTGGACAATCAGACTTTAGAAATGGGGGGCTGTTTTTTGTGAGTAGGTAAGAATCCACAGGAGAGGCTGGGTGTGGATGGGACATCTCTGAGGAATGAGTACTGATATGGTGTGCCTCCCGGCTCTCCAGTCTGTGGGGATCCGAGGAGTGCCGATCAGATGAGAAATGGCGGTCAACCGAGGAACGGTGGTCAACTGAAAAGTGTCGGTCAACTGAGGAACGGTGGTCAGTTGAGGAGCGTGACGATGGCTTCTTGCCATGAAGTCGTTCCTGGGTACGTGCAGCCAGTTTACTAATCTCTACTACCCCAATATCCAGCCCTATAGTCTTGAGCAAGTCATGGATCTTTGTATATTCTGGATTGGTCTCCTCTAGTGATTCTAGCTTTACAGCTGGAGCTGAAGAGGGAAGGGAGCTTGCCTTCTGCCTTATAACATCATTCTCAGAGCCCTCAAGAGGCTTTGGTGGGGATTCTGCCTTTAAATCCTCTTCTTCATCCCCATAGAGAAATTTCTCCTCATCCTCAATGTCAGGGAAACTACGTCGCCTTTTTTCCTGTGTACTGGTAGAATCTGCCAACATGCTCAGAATACGGGAAAAACCACTGCCATCCTGGCTAGCCCTCTCATGGGGCAGCAAGAAATCTGTGTGTCGTTCAGGTCCCTCAGACTTCGTATCCAATTTCTCCTTGTGGCACAGAAAAGTTCCAAACTTTTCTCTGAGAGGACTTTCTTTGGGTATCCCTGGAAAGGGACCCCATTGATAGAGGTTGTCCTGAGATTCCTTCAGGGTGGTTTCTACCATAGTCTCCTTGTTGCTCTCAATTTCTGAGGCAAAAGCAGCTATAGCACCACTTAGTGGAAGTGATGAGGATCCAGAGTAGAGAGGGTGATCCTGGCTGGAGCTAGTACTGCTGGAAAAACTCTCAAGCTGCAAAGAAAAATACAACTAATTTAACCACTTAGTTGAATCTCTGAAAAACAGTAATTGAGATATTTTTGTTCTTCCTGAATTAATAGGGAAAAGTATGGATGAAAGGGAGGGAGAATAATCCTTAACCAGGTTCAAGACATGAGTCCCCATCTCTCAGACATCTCTGCTGTAGCAAGTCAAAATAGGAAATGAGGCAGACTGGACTGAATCCTCACCTTTGCCCATGTGTTACAGTCCTAATCAAGAAATGTGAAATGAAAAGGACTTTAGGGATCCTCTAGCTTACTGGTTTTCCTTTCTGTGGATCTCCAACAAAGAAAACATATAAAAGCGGAGTGTTATGGTTGAAGTGGGGATAGAAAACTCTGGAATCCTAACTGTTCAGCCTTGTTTCAAGTGCCTTTAGGCACTTCTACAGAAACCTTTAGCTCCTAAGAGGACAGCTGAAAACTAGCGTGCTTGCCCAACCACGTTTTCATAGGTGAAGAAAAAAATATCAAAGCCCAGAATGCTGAGGTGACTTGTCTAAAAAAAAAAAAAAAATCACACTCGACCAAGTTGGTTGGTGGTGGAAGTGGGTCCAGAATCAGAATCACCTGATTGCTGATCTAGTGTATTATCACTCAACATGCTGTCTTTTCTATAGAGACATGAGGAAATTCAGATCATCTCCAACCCATGCCATTTAAGTTTCATTTCCAATAAACCCATATTCAAAGACTCTATACAGCCATCCAGTTTAGAGAAAAAACTTAAGCACTCTCCAAAATGTTTGTTTAGAAAGCCTAGTTTGTGGCAACAGAAGCCCTCTACTGATGCACTATGAGGACTGAAGCTTCTTGGAGAGTTCTGAAAGATGCAGCTCACAGGCATGGCAAGGCTAGTCCAGCATATATTTCAAAGAAACCATCAGGAAAGGAACCGGGATTTAAGATATCAGAGGGACTAGCAAGAGAGCCAAGAAATGCAGCAGAAACCTGTATGGAAGGCTCCACGTCCACCTCAATTCGTTTCTTCAGAATGGACTTCTTGGGCATCACAGATACTTCCTCAGGCCGATGCAAAGAATATCCTGGCTCCGATGCTGTGAGAACACCTGACAATCCAGGGATTGGACAGCTAGTGACACCACTATCCACTCCCACCAGTTCCTGACTTAAGCTCCTACTTCGTTCCTCCTCTTCCTCTCGCTTTCGCCTGGCAAGGTCCAGCTCTCGAAATTCAGGATCTAGAAACCTAGGGCTAGGGCTTCGTCTACGCTGTCGATAGTTGCGGGTCCCTGATGTAAAACTTGGGTGATCCCCCCCGATGCTATGTATCTTCTCTGTGTTGTCATAACGGGGCCGTTTGGCCTCCCGATTCCTCTCCTCAGATCGTATAGAGTAGGAACCTTTGAGTTTGTCTCTATTCCGTTCTGTGCCTCGCAACAACTCATCACGACAACCGATATGGGAACTATAATCAGATCGACGCAGGAAAGTTTCTCTTGCTCGGTAGTCCTCATCAAGTTGTCCCAAGAAGGGACTGAGAGGCCCCTCCTCCCGGGAAATATATCGTTCAAGACCTCGAGAGCATTGGGAGCTTCGAGTGAAGACAGAATCATCAGTCAGGTCATCCCTGAGGAAAGAGACAAGTATCACTGAATATAATGGACTTGGAACAAGCAAGATCAGGCAAGACAAAGAGATTCACATTTGACAAAGGGTCTACTGAATGCTTAGGACAAGACAATAATCACGAAGTCCATGAACAAATCTATGTCTATATATTTGGAATACTGGAATATTTCCTCTCTCTTTCCCCAGGACACAAACAGCATCAGTTTCTAACCAAGGGGAGATATCACCAATATAAATGGACAGAGATATTAGGGCCAATTTCATCTACTGGACTTTGGGGATAAAGCGTATCATATGCTAGGATTTGGGAGATGTGAAAACACCAATAACAGACTAAAACAGCTCCAGGCTACACAACTCTATACCAGCTAAATTCTAACTCCTTACTACTACTAAAAGTGTGGCCAGGACCAGCATGATCAATCAGTATTACCTGGGAATTTTTTAGAAATGCAGATTCTCAGACTCCACCCCAGATCTACTGAATCAGAATCTGCATTTTAACAAGATCGCCAGGTGATTCTTAAGTACTTTAAAGTTTGGTCTATATCAATGGTTTCCAGACTATGTTCCATGGAGATTCTGAGTGCTCAAGAACTGCCCCAAGGAAAGAGATTCTGGGAAAACAGAGCAGGCAAGGCTCTGGACCTTGCACCCCATTTAAATCATACTAACCCCAACCATCCATTTATATATTATATCAACTTTATCTGTTTTTATATTAAAGTTCTATGTAATATTCCATTTGGAAAAATAGGATTTCACATGGGAAACATTTTTTTAAAACTACTGATCTAGCTGAGTGCCCTGATTTCCTCAGAAGTGTCAGAAGGTTCTTTGTTTAGAAGTTTAGAAGGTTCTCTAAAAGTATTCTTTTAGAATGCTTTGACTTGCTGGCTCACATATTAAAAACCACAAAACTCCTTCAGCCTATTTTGTAACCCTCTTTCCTGCCTTGCCTTGTCCACAAGCACTCTGCTAATCTTGGACCCAGGAAAGAGTAAGTGATGGTTTGACTCATTATATATTTTTATTTCATAGAAATTCATTCAATTGATATTCATAGAAATAAAAAAGTTTCATACCTTTCTGGCATGGAGGCAGAAATACAGGGCAGAGTACCTGCTGTCTCAGCTCAGAGCTCTAAACCACACACAATAGTTCTAATCTTTTTGGGCATTATGGCTGTAGAGTTTCTGTGGCCCAAAAAAGAAAGTTTCTGATTTAAATCATAAAGATCCTCTAGCACTTTAAGCACACAACATGTAAGTATCTGAATGAAAAATTAAAGTGCTTACAAGTCATTCACATTCCAGAGTGGCAATTACCATCCAAGGGGCAGTAATTATTGGTGTCTTTTAGTTTTCAATAGTTACTTCGTTTTTTGTGTGTTTGAGTTTCTAGAAATGACTTTCTTCATTTTTTCTTATAGTTGCTTTCCAATTTCTGGGATTCAGAGTTAACAGAACATCAAAAAGTTGCTTTGAAGCACGTATAGCTCAGTGGTTGAGCACACATTTCAAATGCACGAGGTCCCAGGTTCAATCCCTGGTACCTCCTTTAAAAAAACAAACAAACAAACAAACAAAACTAAGTTGCCTTTTCTTATTCACCAGCCCTACCTTTGTTCAAAGTTTTAGACCTGGGCAACAGCTGTAAACAACTCTGAAAGGCAATTAAGAATGAACTTTATCACCTCCTCTACAAAAGTGACACCTACTGCATAGAAATCCAGGTTCCTATCACCTATCTCCACCACAAGAATTTGGGGGAATTTTGAAGTCTCAATCTAGTATGAAATAGAATGGAATGGGAATGAACCCAGGATGATCTCTGAAATCAAATGTAACTGGAGTAGAAAGTTTGGCTCTGCAGGTCTGTTGGCTATGAACAGCTTTTCACACCTATATCCAGGGAAGAATGTCCATGAATCGAGTCACTCCACTGCTAAAACACAATGCACCATACAAAAAGTCTCTAATCATATTAGTGTAGGGAAAAAAAACACAGGCTCTGTGGGTAGCGGTAAGTTCATCCATGCTCCCATGTTTAACTGCCTAGCTAGTATGTCACCACCAAATGGCATAATAGCCCAGGATTAATCTAGCACTAAATATCAAGAAGCTAGGAATAATGAGATGGCTCTCAGAAAGTCTCAGTGCACATTTGCAATCTCCAGCAAAAGGAGGCAAAGAACAGTGAAAGAAGATGAAGAAACAGTTAAATAAATGATATATCACATAAATACAGGTGAAATCAGGTGGCGTATTAAACGCTCATGTTATCCTTCCCCAAAACTCCCAAAGGCTAAAAGAGACGCTAAAAAGAGCCCCTATCTCCTGTAGCTAGGAATACTACAGTGAAAGACAGTCTCTGAAAGTCTTGGTTATGTCCAATTATTTTCTAAAACAAATTATATTTAAAAACACTGTTGGGGAGTGGATGCTGCTCAAGTGGTTGAGCGTCTGCTTACCATGTAGGAGGTCCTGGGTTCAATCCCCAGTATTTCCAAAAAACAAGCAAAACAAAAACAAACGAAAAACCAACTCTCATTGGGGAGCAGATATAGCTCAGTGGCTGAGTCCCTGCTTCCCATGTAGGAGGTCCTGGGTTCATTCCCCTGGTACCTCATAAAAAAAAAACCATACAACGGGAAGCAGCTGTGGCTCAATCAGTGGGGCTCCTGTTTACCATATGGGAGGCTCCGGGTTCGGTTCCGGGGCCTCCTGGTGAAGGCAAGCCCACCCGCACGGCGTGGTTAGCTGACCCAGCGAGCACAAGCAGCAAGGGGGGGATAAATGAATAAATAAATAAAATCTTAAAACAAACAAACAAAAAAAAAAAACACACACACACAACAAAAACAACAACAAAAAAAACACCTGATTGTTGAATGAGTGATGAGTACATGGAGGCTCACTGTACTAGACTACTTTTTTGTTTAAAAATTTCCATTAAAGTAGGTTAAAAAATGTATATAACACAAGTCTATATGAAAACTTGTACACAAATGTTCATAGTAGCATCATTCTTAATAGCCAAAAAGTGGGGGAAAACAAAACAAAACAAATGTACATCCCTGATGAATGGATAAACAAAATGTGGTATAGCCATACAACGAATTATTATTGGCAATAAAAAGGAATGAAGTACTAATACATGCAACAACATGAATGAACTGTGAAACATAATGCTAAGTAGAGTAAGTTAAAAGGACCACATATTGTATGATTTCATTTATATGAAATGTCAAGAATAGGCAAATCTATAGAGACAGGAAGTAGATTAGTGGTTGCCGAGGTCTGGGGATAGATGGGAGCTTGGTGACGTTGTGGGGTGATGGCTAAGGAGTATAGGGTTTCTTTAGGGTAATGAAAAGTTTCTAAAATTGATTGTGGTAGTGGATGCATAGTTCTGTGAATATACTTAAAGTTACTGAATTGTACACTTTAAATGGGTTTACTGTATGGTATGTGAATTATAGCTCGATAAAACTGTTTAAAAATGTCTATGATTAAAAATAGAAAATAAGTCCTTCAGAGCCCAAACTTCCCATTCTGTTCCTCTGCTGATTCCCCAAAGAGCCCCAAGGATACTGCTTCCTTTTGTTTTTGTTTGCTTGTTTGTTTTTTCCCCTAAGGGGGAAAAAATCTTATTGGCTTCAACCTATGCAGGGGCAAGGAGTAGTTAAGAGAGAATTCCATGAATGTTCACAGTACTCTGAAAGCCACACCTCACTAAATCTTTAGAAAGCCAAGTGTCATAGACTTTTTCACACAACACAGTCATGTACCCTTTCCAGAATAAGTTACACACAGAGACAACCTGGGAGCTTGGCTTTAACCCAAACTTGATATAAAATTTAACAGATTGAATAAGAGAAGAGAAAGAATACCAGAGTCTTGGGGGTGGGGTGGGAGGAGTATTAAAAAAAAATCTATATACAAAGGATGGCAACAGCCAGATTCATTAGCCGAAGACTGGACTGTCAGAAGACATCCTGAGTATGACAGAGGTCTTGTGACCTGATTTTAATGGACAGTAATTATCCACACTGAACCAGAGGTAAGGAACACAGATGTGCATGGGTCAAATAGTATAAAGAATGGCCTTGTACCTCTTTTCTGAAACTCAAATCTCATTTTCTCTAAAGTAGACTTCTTTCTGAAACACAATTCTGGGAAAGTCTCAGTACTCCATGTTCCAAAAAGGAAAATTTTAATTTTTATAACTTAAAACCACAATTGGCTATCCAAAGCACACATGCCTAACAAAGCTTATGCAAAGGGGAGATGATACCTTAGGCCTTATAAGAGGAAACGCTCGGGAAGCGGCTGTGGCTCAATCAGTGGGGCTCCCGTTTACCATATGGGAGGCCCCGGGTTCGGTTCCCGGGGCCTCCTGGTGAAGGCAAGCCCGCCCGCACGGCGTGGTTGGCTGACCCAGCGAGCACGAGCAGCAAGGGGGGGATATATGAATAAATAAATAAAATCTTTAAAAAAAAAAAAAAAAAAAAATAAGAGGAAACGCTCAAGTTATCTCAAAATCTCAGCAAGGAAAGAAGAGAATCACACCGCATACTATCTACCCAGATAGAAGCAGCAGGAAGGGCAAGGGCTGTTGCCTCAAATAAGTGATATTGTTACATACCTTGAAGTCCTATTGTCAGAATCTTCGGTATTACATGGCATAGGACTATTTTGCCTTGTTTCACTGCATCCACAGCTACTGGAGCTTTGAAGTAAATATTACCCAAGAGCAGATTCCCTGCCCAGCTGTCCCCGTTCTGCCTGCCTATGATCTGTGCACCACTGCATGGACAGTCTCAGTTTGAAAAGATATTACATGGATTTATTGCTGCTGCTGCCGTTTGTGAAAACTCCCAATGTGCTGGTCAGAGAACATAACATGGTCTCAGCTCTCAGAAGTACTCTCCTGCATTCCCATCCTCATTTTTAAACTTTTGAGGTGAAAGAGAAAAACATCTAATGTGATTATTTACATCTTATACATAATAAATTCCTAAAGTATGTGAGGTCTACATTTCATATACTGTGGAGTGTATGCCCTTCCCTCAGCACCCAATAGCTGTAAAGTGATAAGTGAACTTAAGAATTTTTAAAAACTTTCCAACTTTCTATTAATGCTTTATGCATTTAATATACACACCTATATTAGACATGAATTTATTTAAACCCTTTCTAATTCTATTATTTCAGCCCAGACCAGGTGAAAAATAATACCATTAAAAGAGAGTTCCTATTTTGTCCAGAACCCCTCCTTTGCAGAAGGAACCTCTAGCTCTAGTACTTCAGAATTCATATCATTTCAACTGTTTTTGATTTGGGGGACTCTGATTATGTCCCCTCAGCCTTCCTTTTTCCATTTGGCTATGGTGATCTTTTCAAGTCCTTTCTTCCACAGTAATTTATATTATGTGGAATATAAGAGTCCACAAAGTCCACATCAATACAGGCATACCTCATTTTATTGTGCTTTGCTTTATTGCACTTCACAGAAGTTGTGTTTTTTACAAATTGAAGGTTTGTGGCAATCTTGCATTGAGCAAGTCTACTGGTGCCATTTTTCCCACAGCATGTGCTCCTGGTGTCTCTGTGTCACATGTTAATTAAGGTATGTACATTGTATTTATTTTTATACATAATGCTCTTATACACTAAGATTACAGTATAGGGTGAACAGAACTTTTAAACCCACTGGGAAACCAAAAAAATTGTGTGTCCCACAGGTTCCAGGCTGCAGTGGTTTGGAACCAAGCCTGCAATATAGCCGAGATATGCCTGTATACTCCCACCACTCCACTACCTTAGAAGGGTTCTTCCAGTGTTTTACTCTGACCTGGATACATGACAACAGGGCTTAACTTCAGTGTTGGCACCATCCTTTCAAATACATCACTCAGAAAGCAGCAATATTTCTGCCTTCAAGCACTACTGTAGTGTGCCCTGCTTTGGGCAAAGCCTACCTGTCCATGTCCTCCAGATTATCCACTGGGGACCCTAGCCGATCACTAAGCCGCTGCCGTTCTGGTGTGCCAACACAGAAGTGGTCATTGCCAACAGTAATTCTTAAGCTCTTTTCCAAGGAAGAGTCAGAACGCAGACCAGGAGAGCGTCTCTACAAAAGTAAAAAATAATATTTTAGTCAAGTAGAGTCAAGACACCCCTATACCCAAAAATATTCTCCTTCCTTTCAGAGTTGTGATCAAACAAGGAAGGAAATTACCATGGTAAGATACTACTCCACATATAAAGTTCTTTTAAAAAATTATCATTTTCTGAGAGATGAAAGTTCACACTTCCAGCCTTCCAAATGAGTGACCTCTCATTATTTCATTTACTGATACTAGACACAGGAATAAGAGGAGTGAATAAAATCTCTGCTCTCAGAACCTACACATTTTAGTGAAGAAGGCAAGCCAGAAGCAGGCTTTCAAAAAAGTACTTCTGATAGTGATAAATGCTTTAAAGTCATTAAAATATGACAACATGAAAGAGTCTGGGAAAAAGGAGCTATTTCAGATGGTTAAAGACTTTTCTGAAGTGATATAATTCCTGAGGCCTGAATGATGAGATGCCGCCTTGCAAAGAAAGGTGGAAGAATGTTTCAGGCAAAGGGAAGAGCATCCTTGGTAATGAGCTTGGTGTGTTTTGAGTAACAGAAAGGTCAGTGTGGATCCAGCAAAGCAAGAGAAGAGAAGATAGGCAGAGGCCATGGCTAGGAAATCTGGATATTATTCTTAGGTGTAATAAAAGTCACAGAAGAGTTTTAAGCAAGGGAGAGATGTGATCTGACTACATTCCTACATTCTTCCTCCAGATGGACAAATGGCTCACATTCTCACCTCCTTCAGGTCTTTATTCAAAAATCACTTTCCCGGGAGGTCTTCTCTGGCCACCATATCAAAAACTAACTCCTTTCTCTGCTTGATTTTTTTCCTTAGCACTTAATCACATTTAACATACCATAGCATTTTAGTTCTCCATCATATTATCTGACTCCCCTGCTAGAATATCAACTCTATGAGGGCAGGAGTTTTTGTTTGGTTTGCTCACTGATGCATCCCCAGTGCCCAGACAGTGCCTAGTATGTGGTGGGTACCCAGTAACTATTTGTCAAATGCATACAATGAAGGTTTCAAAATATTATTCTGACTGTTGTGTACAGAATACTGGACAGTAACAAGAGTGGAGTAAAAAGGAGTCTAATGCAATAATCCAGGCAAGAGGTACAAAGGATTATACCAGAGTGGAGTAGGGCAGTTTTGGGGATATACTTTGGAGGTAGAGCTGAAAGAGTTGATGACCAGACATGAGAAGGGAAACAAAAATGACTGTTTTTGACTTGAGCAGTGGATAATGCCACTTTCTGAGGCAGAGAAGACTGGAGCAAATAAACTGTGCATTGGAGAAGGGAGAGGATGAGGAAACAAACATTTTGTTCTCTTTTCTTCCTTAGTAGTGACTGACTTGCAGACTGACACTGCTCTGCTTTGAAAATCTAAACACAGGGATAAGCCAATTCACCTATGAGCACAGTACCCAGAACACTTGCATACATATTACAGAGCCACCCAAGAAAACAGAAACTTTGTCACTGGGTTTACAAAAAAGATTGGTTAACTGAAAAGAAAAACGAACTCCAAAACACCAGACCTTGCCCAGAGACTGTGTTACAGTGTTGGGTTATGGTGAGAAGTCAATGTTGTTTTAAAACTAAATTTCTTAATCTCATGCTCTGTCCCTCTAGCAGCAAAATATAACAGTTAAAAACATGGGACCCAGGTGGTTCTGAGTGGAATCACAGCTCTATCATTTCTTGGCTCTGTGAACTTGGTCAAGTTATTCTACCTCTCTGGAGTCCCTCAATGTACAATAAAGAATAATATTAACTGCTTCAGCTCATGGAGCTGTGAGGATAAGATGAGAATGTCTTATGTTAAGGGCTAAGCATAACTCCTGGCATAAGATGGCAAGAACGATTACAATGATTGTGGTTATGCACACTTCCTTTCGCAGAAGCAGATAGCTAACATTTTCCACTCTAGGTGTCTACTCCAGTACGGTTCAAGCAACTCTTAACTCGCCACAAAGATGGACATTCCAGCTTCTTTTCTAAGTCCGAGGGCGCAGCTTGGGCCTAAGGGGATTCAAAATCACTGAACTCTGAGGAAACGTCAACTATCCAAAAATTACCAGACACACGATTTGGATGAAATCCCCCCTCCACCTGGCAAACTTTTTCACACCTCACCCACGGTGAAAGAAACAGCCTATTCCTAGGAAATGGAGCACTCCCTCCCGACGGGGCGCCCGAGCAGGTTCCGCGTCCGTTATTGTGTAAATGAAGCTGCCCGGGCTGCCAGGGAGCCTCCGGGCTCCGGCGTCGCTGAGGGAACCCCGGGGGATGAGGGAGGGGTGTTCTGGTTTTGGTATACTGGCCTGAAGGCCTCGGCGCGCTCCGACTACGTTTCCAGAAGCGGGAACCCGGATTAAGGGGTCGGAGCACGGAAGGGGTCCTGGGCAAGGGGTAGGATTACCCGGCTGCCGCTGTCGCCTGGATGGTCTCCGCGGCCGTCCCGAGCGAACTCAGCGCGGGACTCCCCGCGGCTGCTGCCTCGGAAGCTGGCCTGGCCGGGCGGGAAGAGTCGTCGGCCCCGCGGCGGCGACGGGGATCCGCGACGCGCCCGTGGCGGCGACGGGGAGGCCCGCCGGCCGCGGGGCGGGGACGGGGAGCCTCGGCGACCCCGTGGCGGGGATGGCGAGGCCCGGCGGCCACGGTGCCCTGAGGGCGAGCGGGGCCGGCGAGCCGGGGTTCGCGAAGAGGAGGAGCCGGAGGAGGGCGGCGAGGCGCGGCGAGCCGGGCCAGAGGAAGAGCCGGAGCTGCGGCCGGTGCGCGGGCCGCCCCCGCCGCTGTCTTTAGGCCGGTGCGAAGAGACCGAGGAGCGGGCGCCGCTGCGGTACATGGCTCCGGCCGCAGCAGCCACGGCGGCAGCTCTGACCCGGCGGCGCCCTGGACGCCGGCCCCGAGCGCGCCGCTGCAGCTGCAGCCGCCGCCGCCACCACAGCCGCCGCGCGCCGCCCCCGCAGCAGGAGCAACCCCCTCCCCTCCGCCCCGCGCCGCCTCAGGGGCCTAGCCGAGCGCGCGCCCGCGGCCGCGGCCGGCGGTTTGAAGGCACGAGCACGCGCCCGACACACCCCCTGCGCCCTCGGGGCTCTCGGCTCCTCCACTCACAGCGCGGCCAAAAGAGCCAGGACAGGAGGGGAGGAGCGCGGAAGCTGGCGCGAGGCTGAACGAAGGGGCTGGGAAGTGAAGCGCGCGACCTGCGCTCAGCACGCCCCGCCTCCAAGCCGGCAAGATGGCGGCTGCTGAACCGCCCACTTCCCCTCCCTCGGCGACCACGTGACTCCGAGGGCCTCGGCGCTGGGCAGACGAGAGCGGAAGAGAAAGGATTAGCGGGAGAGGAGCTGGGTTTTCCCGGGATGCTCGAGGTCTCGAGACCGGCGAGCTTCGAAGCGGATGGTGCATCTTCCTCTTTTCCCTGTTCCCCAGCCCTGTTCATTTATTTGATGACAATAAATGCATATGAACGATGGGGATATAAAAATCCCGAAACGTTAGCTAGTTTGGAGGTTACGCACCTCAGCAATAGTGCCCGCCGAAGTCCTGAAGCAGGACGGCAAGTATTGGCCTACTTTCCAGTTTTCCTGATTTCTAGAATTTGAAATTGAGGATAAGAAAGTGTCGGGAGCAAAGAGCGGGTTGGCGAGAATCAAACCCAAAAGGCGCTCTGTCCCTCGCAACCAGAGCATTGGTGGTCAAGGTGAAAGGTCACCACCAGGAGCTCAAGTCATGACATACTGGAGGCCTGGAGGGCTTTTTGTGAGCCATTCAGAGCCCAGTCTCTGACTAGAATTTTCTTGGAAGACTGGCTGTAGAAGTAGTTTCAGGCCCTGCATCCAAAATACAAAAGTGAAAAAAATACGTACCAAAGAATAAATACATTGGTCAGAACATTTAAGAAAGTGTTTACCCTAACGAAACTCTTTGCAATGAAACAATGGCCTAAACATTTTCCATCTATCAACCAGAAAAACAAAATCTGAAATTGGCTTAAAAAATCAGGTTTCTCATTCTAAAGCAAAGACAGAACAAAGGAAAATTTGATTATAAAAAAATTCCAATTTCTAATTTTCTATT
Organism: Tolypeutes matacus; assembly: GCA_026826555.1. NCBI lineage: Eukaryota > Metazoa > Chordata > Mammalia > Cingulata > Chlamyphoridae > Tolypeutes > Tolypeutes matacus. Next base: position 11,274,343 of record JAKSZT010018658.1, on the reverse strand, counting down.
TCAAATTTAAAATATATCCAATTTCATATGTTTGTATTATGGCATATGCTTACACCATAGATTAGTCAAAATAAAGTTTAAGATTTTTAGTAGTTCATACATTTTTCTTACACCAAGCTTGCTTCGCTCTTTTTTTTTTTTTTTTTTAAAGATTTTATTTACTTATTCACTTATCGCCCCCTTGCTGTTTGTGCTTGCTGGGTCAGCCAACCACTCGTGGGCGGCGGGCTTGCTCTCACCAGGAGGCCCCGGGAACCGATCCTCGGGCCTCCCATATGGTAAACGGGAGCCCTACTGCTTGAGCCACAGCCACTTCCCTGTTTCACTCTTTAACATTAACTGCCTATAGGCATTTGAATTTCCAGTGTCTGACGGGTTTTGTGGCTTAACAAAGCCTTTACTGTGCCAAAGTTATTAACCTATTTTCCTATACTTTAAAAATATTTCAATAATCTTGTTTTCCATATTTAGTATGGAATTTTGTGCATGACTGCTCACATAATCCATTGAATTAAAATCCAAGAAAAGTTTTAGATGAATTTTGTTAGAAACATGAATTTGGGAAGCAACAGTGAAGGAATGAATGACCCAGTTAATACATGAACCTGACCAAATGTCCATTATTCATTTCTCAATTCAGTACTATTGTTTTCTTTCGGTTGTGTAGTGTGTTTTATTTTAAATTTTTTTGTAGTTGAAACAGGACTTTAAAAAAATAGTGTGTTTTAAATAAAGAGATTTAAAATATGTGATTTCTTTGAGGAAGAAAGTGGTCCTTAATGAAAACTAAACACCAGGATTGTAGACGGCAGTGAAAGTAAATAAAGCAATCTGAGAAAGTGATGGCTCTTAACGCGAAAATATGGGTTATGTGGAAAGTTTCTGAGCAGTGTAGAGAACATACTTCATAATAAGTATGTCCTGCAAAACAGAGACCTACATTCAAGAGATCGAGATACATAAGCCCAGTAGCATAAATGGTATGTCTGAGAAGGGCAACAGTTATGTAAGTGAAGCTGCCACATAAAATAGTCTGGAGAAGCTGCTTTTAGTCATCTCTGACAGATTAGGAGATTTAGGAGACATTACCAGAGCAAACCAGTATCTGGCTCTCCTATCATTCTGGGCACAAAGAAAATGACACTGTGACCTGTGGAAGTAACCTGTGTCATTTCAAGGCCAAATCAGGGAAGAGTAGTTGTAAGAGTTCCAAGTTCTCTCTTCCCTTGCTGTGGCAACTGAGGAAGCCCCATGTTCCAGATAGTGCCGCCTATCAGCCTGGGTCCCTGAATAACTGTGTGGAGCATGTTTATTGAACATCTACCATGAGAATGATATAAAACTTTGTGTTAAGCGCTGAGATTTGAGGGATAACCTTGCCTAATATGACTATTAACAGAGGTATGGTTTTGTTGTTGTTCAGCCACATTTCCGGTTAGGAACATATCTATTTCTATAAAAATTTAAAACTCAGAGAAGTTATTTTAATGAAAAAAAAAAAAAAATAGAAAAGCTGCCAGAAGTGTAATAAAGTAACTATCTTTATCAGCCCATTTGTATATTTCAGTTACCCACGATTTTGGTGGGATCTAAATAAATGTGAAGAAAATGTGATTCAATGTGATAGATACTTGGAACCAAAACATTTAAATTCATAGTTATACTTTATGTCAACTTTCCCTCCTCAATCCTTCTCTAATGCTGAACAACGATTTTTATCAAAGAAGCTGGCCTCCATGGAATATAATCAGAAAGCTCTCCTGTTTCCTCTAGTCATCTGCTTAGTGCATAGTTTTTTCCTCGCCCTGCATTAAATATCTTGTAGATACCTTCACTTTTCAAGTATTTTCCACTCACACGAGTAGTCTTATTGCAGTAATGAAAATGTCTAGTCCGAGGTAACAATCTAAACTCTAAAATTAAACCTAAAGATCCTCCCCTTCCCCAATTCTTGCCTGCTTCAGACTTGAAGCTTGTTGTGAATGAAGGGAGGGTGTGGTTGGTTGGTTTTGCTACATCCTTGCCTGCACTCCTCAGTATTTACCTCTCCTTTCCCACTGGCTAGCTGCTATTTCTTTTTGTTTGTTTTTTAGGAGGTACTGGGGATTGAACCCAGGACATCATACATGGGAAGCAGGAGCTTCAACCACTGAGCTACATCTACTCCCCAATGAGAGAGTAGGTTTTTTCGTTTTTGTTGTTTCTGTTGTTGTTGTTGTTTTTTTAGAAGGAACCGGAAATCGAACCCAGGACCTCGTACATGGGAAGCAAGCACTCAACCACTTGAGCTACATCTGCTCCCTATAGCTGCTATTTCTGATACCCCTCCCCACCAAAGATTTGGCCTAGTAGTAGAGGGGTTAGAGGAAAAGGGTGCAGTCTTTCCTATTTAGTGCAGAGTGCTGTTGTCTTCAAAAGTTGACTGCCTGTGGGCAGGACTTAGAAAAGTTGGCTTTCTTTTTTGCTTTGTTTTGTTTTTCTTTTACTGGGAGGTCCCGGGGATCAAACCCAGGTCCCTCCATATAGGAGAGGGATGCCCAACCATTTGAGCCACATCTGCCCCCTTGGCTTTCTTTCTCATGGCACCTTTATGAGCTTTTTTAAGGCCATCCTGCCTGGACTTGGACAATTCTCCTCCTCTGGCTGACTGACTATGACTCCCCTCCCCCCATCCTTAGCCTCCTAGAGGCTCACCCCATATAAAACTCACTCCTCTGGGGACCCTTTCTCCTCTGGGTGGGGGAGTATGTGGGAACTCTACTTTCTATATGATTTTTCTGTAAACCTACAACTTCTCTAATTAAAAAAAAAAGGGAGAAGTAGAAGGAGATGAAGACATGGTTCCTCCTCTCATAGAACTTAAGGTCAAGCTGAGGAGACATAAATGTAACATTACAACTGTGATAAATACTAAAAAGGAAAGGTACAGGGTGGACTGAGAACAAATAGCAAGGAGATTTGATATGGTCAGAGAGGTCAGGGAGGGCTTCTCTGAGAAGTGATGTTTGAATTGAGATTTGAAGGTGAATGGGAGATAAAAGTGGAGAGTGAAGCCTTCTAGACGGAGGGAACACCTTACCTAGTGCTTTGCAACGTTCTTCACCTCTTTCACCCTTCTTAGCTCTGGCCACCCTAGCCATCCCTGTAACCCATTCCTGGCATAAAGTTTGGGAAGCTCTGCATATGCAAAAGCCCTGTGGCAGAAGAGACTGGTGATTTTGGGGCCCAGATAGAAAGCCAGTGTGATATGGAGGGCAAAGAGAAAGAGGGAGAATATTGGGAAAATAAGCTGAAGAGGTAGGTGGGAGTTGACCATGTCCACTATGTCATATCTATCTATCTCTATCTCTATCTATCTATCTATCTATCTATCTATCTATCTATCTATCTATCT
>JAKSZT010018658.1:11207426-11270939 GCA_026826555.1 Tolypeutes matacus | reverse complement strand
TCTATCTATCTATCTATCTATCTATCTATCTATCTATCTATCTATCTATCATCTACCTACCTACCTACCTACCTACCTACCTACCTACCTACCTACCTATCTATCTATATTTTCTTTTAAGTACCAGAGCCAGGGATTGAATCTGGGACCTAATATGTGGGAAGCTGGCATTCAATGACTGAGTCACATCAGCTCTCCTGCGTTGGTTTTTTCATTTGTTTGTTGTTTTTTTGTTTTTAGGAGGGACTGGGAACTGAACCCGGAACCTCCCATGTGGGAATCAGGCATTCAACTGCTTGAACTACATCCATTCCCCATGTTATATATTTTTAATATTACTCTGAGTCCACACCTGTGTGCCTACTGTACTTGACCAAATCGCTTAATTCTGTTGTATATTTTTTAACTCCAAGATTAATGAGGTGCAACTAGCCAAGATAAGGTGGTCCTGGCACATATCCTAACTAGCACATGTGCCCAGTGACACCAGCCTTGCACACAAAAAGTTGGGCCAGGAGAGGAACAGTTAGCCCTCCAGAAAGAATGATGTACTACTCATTTTATCAGGAATTATCTAGAACTATGGTCTCCTGTTTGGAGGTTTGCCAGATAAAACACTATGTTTTTATTTGTTAAATATGACAACCTGTTAGAATTTTGGAGTCTGCAAATCCCTACCACCTTCTGTCCAGAAAGTCGTTACTGATATATTTGCTGTGCTTCCTGCTTGTGCTGACATCCTCCTGTATCCTTTAAATAAGTAAACTCAGTTGGATTACCCAGGCAGCAATCAGCAACTATTTTCTTTTCATCCTTATAAGCCTACTAGTTCAGAAGTTGTGTAAAAATGATTAACAAAAATAAAAACTCATAGACCAAAGAATAAATCATAGGCGAAATTAGCAAACACTTAGAACTGAATGATAATGAATACACTATATATTGAAACTCATGGGATGGCATTTGTCAAAACTGTTCAAATGGTACATTTTATATTTGTGAATTTCATTGTGTGTAAACTATACCTTAAAAAAGGACACTATACTATTCGGCCCCAGCGTGAGGAAACTTTTAGATTGTAAGAAAAGAAAATAGAAGCCGTGTTTCGAAGACCTTCATCAGTTTGTAAGACATGAGTCTCAAGTAGCTAGCAGTTTGGTTCTTGAAAGATCTCTAAATCGTGTGCAGTTACTTGGGCAAGTGGGTCAGGACCCGGTCATGAGACAGGTGGAAGGAAAAAATCCAGTCACAATATTTTCTCTAGCAACAAATGAGATGTGGCGATCAGGGGAAAGTGAAGATTACCAGATGGGTGATGTCAGTCAAAAGACAACATGATCTAAGCACCTCTTAAAATATATGTGTATATATATATATATAAACAACATTTTTGTAAGCAAATACACATATATGCATATATATTTATATATCATTTTGCAAATGTTTGTATGTATTGTGAGAATTTTGATTTTTACCCATAATAAAAAAAAAAAAAAAAAAAGACAACATGGCACAGAATATCAATATTCCGGCCAGGCCTCAGAGATGTAGCATATCAATATGTGAAAAAGGGGTCTCGAATTTATGTGGAAGGGAAAGTAGACTATGGTGAATACATGGATAAAAATAATGTGAGACGACAGGCAACAACAATCATAGTTGATAACATTATATTTCTGAGTGACCAGATGAAAGAGAAGGCATAGAATGGATGACTCTTCCTTGGCCATTGATTGGTATAGTCTCATTTCTAAATCATGTATAGTCTTTATAATTTCTACAGACAAGAATTAAAATATTCTTTTACTAAAATGAGTGATAATATTTTCCCTGATTATTGCTCCCCGCCACCCTTTGGTATATAAACATTTGTAGCTTATATCTGTTATGTTTACTAGTTATTCTTTAAGGAATGGTTTCTATGTACAGATCTACAAAATAGTGAAATTTCAGGCTTACCTGTGTTATAAAAGAGATAAATGTTCTTTGAGAGGCACCCTTTTTTTTTTTTTTTTGCACACTTGTCATATGGTATTCATTCAACCATTCAGTATTTATTGAGCACTACTATATGTCAGGTAGTTAGTTATCCCACTGCAGAAACTTTGCTTTTCTTATTTGTTTGCTTTATTAGACTAAAGGTGGGGATTGTATCTTCTTTGTGTCCTTGGCACCCTAGCCAGTGCATGGCACAGAATAGAAACTCAATAAATGTTGTCAGGTGAATGATCCCAATGGGATATTAAAATTTAGCCCAAAGCAAAGGGGTTGCTGAACAGTGGTTGGTGTCTAACTTAAATGATTTCAAGACTAACCTATTTTCTAGACATCTTGTGTTTTTAGGCAATTTCACTAGCAGCATTTATGAAACAGTTTCCAAGCAGTAAAGATTGAAGTATAGCCAGGGATGAAATAGTACATCTCTAGGTGATGACACTGGGGGTTTGGGTCCACTATTTTCTGTCTTAATAAGACCCTATTCTCTTATTTATTTTTTAAGGTATTTCCTGCACCCTTGATCAGCTTTAAGTACTTATAGTGCAGTTTCGTTAAGGAAACGTGGGGCTTCTTAACTTTATCCTCACCTTGTCCAGGAACAGTAGAAATTTGCACCTTCCTATTATCAGCCAACTCCCCTCCCCTTCCGCCCCCCCGCAGCTAGGCTATAGTCAGCATATTAATTCTACTTTTTAAATTCACACAATAAAACTGTCTGGTGATATAGTTTGCCCTCCATTATGCCACATTCCTTACCTTAAGCAAAATTGTAAAGTTGATAAAATTTATCTTTTGGGCAAAGTCGATAAAATTTATCTTTTGGGTAATTCTTTATTCCTTCCCTCAGCAAAGCTGCTTTTATACTCTTTAAAAGTTGTAAGAAATTATGGAGACTAGTATTCCTATTTAAACAGTGTGATAAATTTGAGCTTTTGGAAAATGAGATGGTGAACAAAACATAATGACCAATCCTAAAGTCCAGGGTATAGGTCCAGAAAACTGAGTCCTGCAGGATTATATAAGCCCAGGGTCCCTTCTCCAAATTCTCTCTCCCATTGGATGTTACCTTTATCTCTACATCCCTGAAAGGCTGTGAGGCTTAGAAAACAGTACATAAGTATTGACTTCTCAGTGTGTATATGATATTGGCAGACCTAGTGGTTCAAACCCAGGTCAAACCCAGCATAAACTCTGCCCTCCTCACCTAGGCAACCCCATTTAATGAGAATCTTTCTATTGCTCCCAAGCTGGTCTAGGCACAGAGTAGACTTGTGGAATCTGACAACAGTGAGAGGCTGTAGATGTCTTCTATTCCCAAGTTCTCTGTTCTGCATTAACCTTTTTTATGTTGTGGTGTCAGGGAACAAACCTTGAAAAAGCTGCCCTATGATTTTTTTTTTTTTTTTTTTTTCCCCTATGATTTTGATTTGGAGTGTCCATGTTAAATGGCAAGATGAGTATAATAGAAAAATAGGAGAAAAATATCAAATAGTATGTGCGTTGTCATTCATTTTTGAAAATGAAGTTGTGATTAATATAAGTATATGCTTAGAAAAGTCTGGAAGAAGGATAAACCTCAGAATGTTGTGATTATCTCTGGATAGTGCAATTATCAATGATACTCCTTAATTATTTACACTTCTGTATATTTTCCTTTTTTCTTAACATTAAACATGTATTACTTTTATAATAAAAAAAATTAATAAAGCTGTTTTCGTTTTGGGGGAAAAAAAAAGGACACTATAAATATTGAACTTCAGGTAATGATATGCATTGAAATGCATGATAACCAAGATGTTTGATGGATGGCAGGATGGATAGATGGATAGTTACATGATAAAGCAAATATAATAAAATCCCAATTGTAGAATTTTGGTCATGGGTATATGGGTGTAATCATACAATTCCTTCAATTTTTCTGTATGTTTGAACATATCCAAAATAAAAATAAAAAAACCTCATGGGATGCATTTAAGTGATTCATAGAGAGAAATGTATAATCCTAAATGCTTATGTTAGAAAAGAAAGGTTGCAGAGTAGGTGTAGCTCAGTGGCTTCACATGTATGAGGTCCCAGGTTCAATCCCCAGTACCTCCTAAAATAAAAAATGAAAAATAAAAAAAGATTAAAAATGATTAAAACTAGCTTTCAATTTAAAAATTGGGGGAAAAATCCAACAGAATAAGCCTCAACAAGGAGAAAGAATGGCAGCAATAAAAGATGAGGGCAGAAATTAATTTAATAGAAGATAAAGATACAATGGAAGTGGTTAACAAAGGAAAAGTGATTCTTTGAAGAAGATAATAAAATAGGCAAAACTCTGGCAGCATTGATCAAGAAAAAAAGAGAGAGGGAACAAACAAACTTAGACTGGAAAGGAGAATACAGTTACGTTCTAGCCAGGCCACCTCTAGCTCTCACTGCTAGAGTCCTGTGTGAGTTAGGAAAATGGTCCCCCTCTGGGTCTAAGCCAGTGTTCATTACTTGGAAAGCAGAAAGCAAGCTGCTCCCACCTGCTCCTTGCCCAGATGAGCTGGTGCAGCAAACAACCTGCACAACTAACTATATTGACATCCTCGAATCACCATAATTTTAAAAGTTGTGAGATACTGTGAAAAACTCTATGTCAATAATTTGAAAACTTGAACAAATGATTAATTACCTTGCAAAATATAATTTACCCAACTATATCAAGGATAAACAGCCCCCAAAAACCTGTAACTAAAGAAATTAAATCAGTAATTGAAAATCTACTTATAAAAAGTGAGGAGTTTCTAGTTTTTTTCTATGGGCTGGACCAGTTAAACACCATTGGAATCATCTGTTTGCTGAAAGACAGCTATAACGCAGCTATGAAACCGTCTGGTTCTGGTGGCCAGTTGAGATTCTGAGAAAGGGCCACTAAAAATGCCACGGTGATCCATCTAAAAGCATTTATTAGGGGAACTTACATACAGAGAGCTGCAGCTACCTCATTACAGACAGCGAGATGTTACAACGCTCCTTGGAGTATGTCCACACTTATGGGAACTGCTAAACAGATTGTATATGGTTGAGGAACAAGGGTGGCTAAACGACAGGGGCTTGCATGAAAGTATTGGGAAAACATCTTGGTGTGTGCTCTTGTCTCAAAACAAGATGTGCTCAGGGTGGACAGCATTCAAGGTTATAGCAACTAAAGCTTGGAGTGCTTCCAGGCTGTAATGGGGAGGAATGCATGATGAGGAGGGCAGGGGCAAGGTCAATCCTCAGTCAGTTTGGAGATGCTATATGTATCACACAAGAGGTCCTTTGAAACTATAAAAATCCTATTTCTCACCATACTTTCAATTCATTCATTCACTCATTCATTCACTCCATCATTTATATCAGTATGGACTCATGGCTTTCTATTCCATTCAATGAATGGTAATTGGGAACTATCATTTATTTTGATCTTAACATTCCCCCTATTTGACCAGTGTGAGCTCCTTTTGTATTCTTTTGACAAATGTTTCAATTATTCGAGTACTTCCTTATTTTGGGGCCCAACAAAATGTTTCAGGCTTATCTTATACTTTCCCTACCCTTGCCCTGGAGTCAGTCATTCCTGTCAGTAAGCTTGGTTCCTTTCAGTGAGGAAAAATATTTATATAAACCAAGATCTGGACACTAGGTGTGTTCATTGCTGTTGGAGAGTTGTTGCTTCTTCTTCTTACCTTGGTGGGCTCTGACTCCTATTAACAGACCACCTGTGAATGGACAACCTCCTGAGCCCGCTCTGGCCTCAGCACATCACAGCTGGAAGCCCTCCTATGCACACACCATTCTTACCCTGTTCAGGTTTTCACACCCCATGCCAGGCTGCTCCTCCTTATGGACTCCACCCTACTTGTACTCTGCTACCCCGAGCCAGGCTGCTTCCCTGAATTAATATTTTCCTCACCCCTCTGGGCTCTGATACCCTGCTCAGGCAGCCATCCAACAAACATCTACTCACTCCATTACGGCTTCAACAAACTACGTTGGACCACCTCCCCATGTGGATGCCATCCTCATACCATTTGAGCTCCTGTTTCCATGCCAGGCTTCCATCCTTTAGGTATGCCCTTCTTGCTGCTCTAGGACTCTGACCCCTGCATCAGGCTGCTATCTCTGGGCTTCAACCCCTGTTCTGGGCTAGCATGGTTATCTCCCACATAGCATGGAGGACTACCTTGCTCAGCCCCCTTAAAGGAAGGGAAGTGGAAGAGTTTTGAGGGTTGAATTGTGTCCCCCCCCCCCCCAAAAAAAAAAAAAAAAAGATATGCTGAAATCCTGTCAACCAGTACCTCTGAATGTAACCTTATTTGGAAATAGAATTGTCACAGATGTAATTAGTTAAGATGCTGTATTAATCAGCCAAAGGGGTGCTGATGCAAAATACCAGAAATCAGTTGGTTTTTTATAAAAGGTATTTATTTGGAGTAGAAGTCCACAGTTACCAGGTCATAAAGCATAAGTTTTTTCCCTCACCAAAGTCTGTTGCTACGTGTTGGAGCAAGGCAGCTGCCGATGTTTGACAGGGTTCAGGCTTCTTGCGTTCCTCTCTTCCCGGGGCTGCGTTTCTCTCTGGGCTTAGCTCCTCTGGTTCCTCCACAAGGTCAGCTGTAGACTATGAGGCTCTCTAGGCTTTGCCTCGCTCCACGAGGCCAGCTGTAGACCATTAGGCAAATGGCTTGTCTCTATCCGGGGCCCTTTTCTCCTTCCTCACGACCAAGCTATCTTACTTTCCGGGGCTCCAGCTCAAGACTCCAACATCAAACTTCAACTCAAAACTGCTCCAACACTGTCCTTTGCCATGTCTTTTATCTTCGAGACCCCACCCACCAAGGGATGGGACTCAGTCAATGCCCTAATCATAACTTAATCATGCTCAGATTAAGAGACCAGTTTACAAGCATAATCCAATATCTATTTTTGGAATTCATAACTTCATCAAATTGCTATAGATGCTGTCATACTGGAGTAGGGTGGACACTTAGTCCAATATTACTGGTGTCTTTATAAGAAGAGAAGAGACACAGAGATGGACAGAAACAAGTGGGAAGATGGCCATGTATAGGCAGAGATTGGAGTTATGTTGCCACAAATTAAGGAATTGGGGCCAGCAGTAACTGGAAGAGGCAAGGAAGGATTCACCTCAACCACCTTTGGGAGAATATAGCCCTGCCGACACCTTGATCTCAGACTTCTAGCCTCCAGAACTGTGAGAGAATAAATTTCTATTGTTTGAAGCTACCAAGTTTGTGGTAATTTGTTAGGCAACCCTAAACTAATACACAGGGGAATAGAAATGTGTTAATTTCCAAGTAATATAGATAAAAAAAAAATAACTTTATTAATTCTTTCTAATTGCATTCAATTATAATCAGAACATTTGGCTCTGTACAAATTCTACTTTTTGGAATTTAATAAGGTTTTCTTTGTGTTCCCATATATCCCCCATAAACATATCCACAGTTTTCCCTATTATTAACATTTTGCATTAGCGTGGTACATTTGTTATAATTGATGAACCATTATTATAATAATTATATTATTAACTAAAGTCCATAGCTTACATTAGAGTTCACTTTTTGTGCTGTACAATTCTATGATTTTAAAAATTATTAAACATATATAACATAACATTTCCCATTCTAACCACTTTCAAGTATACCATTCAGTGGTTTTAATTACAATCACAATGTTGTGCTACCATTGCCACCCTTCATTACCAAAACTTTTCCATTTCCCCAAATGGAAACCTTGTACCAATTAAGCATTAATTCCCCATTCCCCACCATCCCTATGCCCTTTTTAAATCTCCTTTGTCTATCTGATTCTAAAAGATGTATATACTCATAGACGTTTTAGGGGCTGGCAATATTATATTTCTTGTCTTGTCTAGTGGTTACACAAGCATTTGATTCATAGTTATTCTTTACACTATACTTGTTTCCCACTTTTCTGTATGTTAGAGTCCACAAGAATAATGTGCCAGTTATTGCTTTATTGCTCACAGCTCTAAATTTATCCTTTTTTTCCTGCTATCTGAAAATAGATCTGGGCCCTTTAAATATTTTTCCTCTGTCAGTTGGTATGATGCTAAGCTTTCTTAGTAGAAATTGCTGGAGGAAAGAGTTTTGCTTCCTTGTTCCAGATTTTTGGCTGCTTTGGCATCCAGATCCTACATCCTGGGTGGCCTTTTCAGCATGTGGCTCCTGCAGGGACAGCAGCCATCAGCTTTCCAATGCATCCTCCTAGGGCAGTTTTGTAGCAGAGTGTCTCCGGTGAGATATCTCCCCATGAACAGCTTTGCCCAGCATACTAGAAGGTATATTTCCAACAAGTTCCACCAGTGTGGCACCACAGCAACTTCTCTGCCATCCAATGAGCTGGGGTGTGCTCTCCTCCAAAAAGGTCTAAATCTGAGCCCTGGATGGGGGAAGAACTCTTTGTCACTCTATCTCAGTCCTAAAATAGAGGTTGCTCCTTATATCTGCTATTCCTGTATTCTTTAGAGGTCTCTTCTTCCTAGGCAATCCTTCAACAATTCAATCCCCTATTATAGTTGGTAGTTATTTATATTAAACTCTCCCTGTTCAAATTATTGCATGGTTTCCCTTTCTTTTTTTCAAACTTTATTTCAAATTCCAAAAATAAAATAACAGATAAAAGGCAGCTCAACAAGTTATGAAAGCACTACTCTAAAAAAGTTCTGTCCAGGCACTTTTATTTTATCTAATCCCCAAACCAAACTCAATAGCTCCTTCAGTGTTCGGAAAGATTCACAGATGAACACGGATTAATTAAATGACATAATCAAGGTCTCAGTGTCAAAGAAGAAAATGAAGAAGAGAAAAAAGTACTTAATCATATTCCTATCTCACAAAACCAAACCCCTTTCTTTAGTGAACCCAGATTGATATAAATAGAAGACAAAAATTAAAAAGAACATAAATAAGAGAGATATACTTAAAACACCCATCATAACTGTATTTTTAGGAAGTTCTCCTTGTATTTTTAGTAATAAACATTTATTAACTTACTTTGTGTACTAAATGCCTCTCATGCATTATTAAGCTTACATAAGACAGCCTTATTCTCATTGCATTATATATTTTTCTGTGAAATTCAAGGAACTAATACATCTTCTTTTACATTTTTTTTCTATTTCAATAATCCTTATTTAACACTTAGATTACACATTTACAGGCACTTTAGCATTAGTCATTCAGATATCAACCTCTATATTCTTTTAAGGTTTCATACTTACCGCTGTCGCCTCTCTCCTTCATCTTCTCCTATCTTGATATCTTTATTCTGATTCATTTTTTTCTTTGTAATTTTTGGGGTGTTTTTTTTCCCCAGTTTTTATTATGAAAACTTTCATACTTATAGGAAAATTGGAAAAAAAATACAATGGTCACCCAGTTACCCTAAACCAGTGGTTCTCAACCAGAGGTAATTTTGCCCCCTCCCCTCCAGGAGACATTTGGCAATATGTGGAGACATTTTTGGTTGTCAAAATTGAGGGGGTGCTACTGGCATCTAATTCGGGAGGCTGCTTAACATCTCACAGTGCACAGAAGAGCACCCCATAACAAGGAATTTTCTGACCCAAAATGTCAGTACTGTTGAGATTGAGAAACCCTGACCTACACCTAGTCCCATCAATTAATATTTTACCGTATTTGTTTCATCTCTATATATGTAAATACACATGCTAAGATATCATGACACCTTACCCCTAGGCACTTCAGCCTGCATCTCCTAAGAATAAGGGCATTCTCCTCCATGACCACAATACTATAGTCACATTGACTATTTTTCTTGAATATTTTTCTCAGAGTGGGTATGTAAGATATTGTGAATCCTTCCATAAACACAATTATCTTTCTGTCACCCTGACAGGTGATTAACCTCTTGGCTGGATTAAGGATTCTCATGATGCAATCTTTCATAAGTCTGTGGATGGGAAGCTATCATCAAGGACAATAGGTTGCTAACGTTTAACAATGAGTACAGGAGGCACCAACCAGTGAAAACAAATGTTGACCTCAGCACTGAGGCAGGGTCCTCTGAGGCTAGCTCTCAAGCCAAGCATTACGCTTTAGTTGTTAGATCCTGGGGAAATCCAGGGAGTCCCAGGGGATGGGCAGGGGTTACTGGGGCAATGAGAATTGCACACCAATGTTACCAGCAGCATTATTCACAATAGCTAAAAGATGGAAACAGCCCAAGTGTCCATCAACAGATGAATGCATAAACAAAATGTGGCATATACAAACAATGGAATATTAGTCAGCCATAAAAAAAGAATGAAGTTCTGATGTATGCTACATGGATGAATCTAGAAGGCAACATGTTGAGTGAAATAAGCAATCCAGACACAAAAGGATAAATATTATATGAGTCTGCTTGTAAGAAATATCTAGAATAAGCAAATTCATAGAGACAGAAAGTAGATTAGAGGTTACCAGGGGCCAAGGGGAGGGGAAAATGAGGAGTTATTGCTTAGTGGGTACAAGATTTCTGATTAGAGTGATGAAAAGTTTCAGTAGTGAATGGTGGTGATAATGGTACAGCATTGTGAAAGTAATTAATACCACTGAATTATATACATTTCAAAGTGATTTAAATGGGAATTTGTGAGTTGTATCTATGTTACTATAATAAAAGTTATTTTTTAAAATATGGTATGGTCACATTGGGATTTACAGATGAATATCACCTGAATAGCACTCCAGTCAGTGGTGTGCTAGTAAATGTTTAACAACCAGCTCTCTGAAAAAAATCCAAATGTATATATTATGTATATATATGTACATATGTGTATTATAAAGGCTTGTAGCCTTTACAATTTACAAATAATATAAAATATACAATATTCTTAATTAAAATTCCACATAATGAATTGATTATCGTAGATGCATTAGCTGATATTTTTAACTTTTTCTTTGAAATAATTATAGATTAAGAGGAAGTTGCAAAGATAGTACAAAGAGGTCTTTTCTACCCTTCACTGACTTCACTCTATGCAGGTGTGTAGTCAAGAGGAAACAAAATGATTCATGCACAGAGCTCGGACTGTCTTAGAAAAGTTGGTATAAAGGAGTGGTTGGACCTGTTGATCTCTTCTTCTAGTCCATGTAGCCAGATGAATGCCTCTTTCCTTACCTAAAAGTTGGGAGGTTATTTCTAGAACAGTCTCCAGAGTGGGGCATAGTGATGAGATATACTGAAAAAAGGACAAAAGTCTGGCAAGACCTACCAATCCCCTTTCCTTTACCTGCTTCCAGAATGCAAGTAGGCAGTCCTTCACTCCTGGGCAAAATACTGGAGGATCCTCCCTTGAAGAAACTGAAACACCCCAGAGAAAAGGTCTACAGATATCAATATTTGGGGAATTCTGCAATGAAGTCCACTTGTCTACAGCCCACACAATGCACCTAGATCTTTCACTCAGTTTCTTAGTGCCTTTCACTTAAATACAAGTGGTAGCCAAGGATCACCAGCTAAGGAAAGCCTCTAACCTGAACAACATCAGACATAAAAAAAGAGAGAGAGAGAGAAGAAAAGAAAAAGAAACTCAGATGTACAGAGACATTATAGAATTACAGCAGCCAAAAGAAATCTAAAACTAAAAATAATAGTCTCAAAAAGCTATGAGATCAGGCACAGATGTAGCTCAGTGGTTGAATGCCTGCTTCTTATGTATGAGGTCCTGGGTTCAATCCCTGGTACCTCCTAAAAATAAATAAATAAATATTTAAAAGCTATGATATGAGATTATAATCATGAAATAAGAGAAAGAGGTTATAAAAATGAAAAGGGAATGGGAGGTAGGAAACATGAGAATCCCTGTAATTTTTGTGTAACATTTATGTAATCTAAGCATCTTTTAAAATATAAAAAAATTAATTAAAAATAAAAAATAAAAAATTAAAATAAATAAAATAAAATGAAAAGGGAGCAGATGGAGCAGATGTGGCTCAAGTGGTTGAGTGCCTGCTCCCCACATGGGAGGTCCTAGGTTCAACCTCCAGTGCCTCCTAAAAACAAAAAAACAAACAATAAGCAAACAAACAAACAAAAAAAACAACTAAGGAGAACTGATGTGGCTCAGTGGTTGAGCACTAGCTTCCCACATATGAGGTTCGGGGTTCAATCCCCTGCCCTGGTACCTCAACAACAACAACAAAATGAAATGAGAAAAAGCTCTTGAAAATTAAAAATGTAATAGGCAAATAAAAATTTAAATTGAAGGGTGGAATTTAAGGTTAAAGAAATCTCCTAGAAAATAGAGCAAATGCCAGAGATGGACAATAGGAGACAAAACAAAATAAAGATTAGTCATCAGTTCAGAAAACCTAACATCTGATTAAAGGGAATTCCAAAGCAATCTGAAATAATAGAGAGGAAAAATCACGGAAGAAATAAAATTATGTATAAAAATTCTCAGAACTAAATGATGAGCCTCCAAATAGAAAGGCCCTTTTAGTGCCCAATACAATGAATAGAAAAAGAACCATATAAAGCAGGGATTCTTTTTTTAAAAAAAAACAATTTATTGAAGTATATCATTCATACATAACATACATAAACTGCAAGTGTTCAGTACACATCGTGATCTTACAAAACAAACATGCATAACATCATAGAGGGCTCCCACACATCACCCTCCCCCCAAACACCCTGCATTGTTGTGAAACATTTGTTAAAAAATCATGAAAGCGCATCGTCAAAGTATTACTACTAACTATAGTCCATATCTTCCTCCCCTATACATTTTTTTTAAAGGATTTATTTATTTATTTATTTATTTATTTATTTCCATTTTTTCCCCGCCCCCCCCCCTCCCGTATTTGCTGTTTCTGTGTCCATTCTCTGGTTGACTCTGTGTCCATTTCCTGCCCTCTCTTCTCATCCTCTCCTCCTGTCTTCACTGGAATTTGATCTTGGGAACCTCTGATGTGAGAGAGAGGCATTGTACCACCTGCACCAACCTAGTTCCTGGTTTTTCGGCACATCTTGTCTTGGCTCTCCCTTGTGTCACGCTCCTATTACGTCATCATTGTGCTGCGTGGCTTGCAGGGCCTGGCGGCACACCTGCTGACAATGCCTGGCAGCTCCTCCGCTCATGGGGCCTGGCAGTGCACCCATGCATGGGGCATGGTGGCCCACGTGCCTTCTATAATTTTCTTTTTTAAATTTTTACCGCGAGGTCCCAGGGATCGAACTCAGGTCCGTCTATATGGGAGATGGACGCCCAACCACCCGAGCCACATACATCCCCTGCTATATCTCTTAAGGTTGACCAAAGATACCCAGAGTTACAGTCTTTTCCACTACATGATGGTCACATAATAAATCAGACTTAGTTTATCACCAGCATTCCAAAAACCAGACCTAGGTAGAACTAGGTCTGGGGACACATGCATGGTTTCTAATATAGCAAATGTTTAGTCTACCCTGATTAACACAAAATCAGGACAGCGAGAATATTTGCAAGGGATTCTTAACAAGGGGTCCATGAGCTTGAATTGAAATTCCAAAAAAAAAGTATTCTTGTGGGGAAGTGTTGGTGAGGGTGTGATATATTTCTTAAATAATACACAGTATAGTGTGGACTTAGTAAGGGGTCTGTGGTTTTCGCCTGACTGGCAAAGGGGTCCGTGGAACAAAAAAGGTCAAGAACCCCTGGTCTAAAGGCTCATCGGAGATATCAGAACACTGAGAACAAAGAGAACATTCTAAAATCTTCCAGAGAAAAAATGTGTCATATACAGGGTATCAGGGATCAGAATGACATTGGACTGAGTGACCTCATCAACATGACAACATAAGATATCCCCTGCAAAAAACCTCCCCAGAGGGAAGCGGGTGTGGCTCAATCAGTGGGGCTCCCGTTTACCATGTGGGAGGCCCGGGGTTCGGTTCCCGGGGCCTCCTGGTGAGGGCGGGCCCGCCTGCACGGCGTGGTTGGCTGACCCAGCGAGCACAAGCGGCAAGGGGGGGATAAATGAATAAATAAATAAAATCTTTAAAAAAAAACCAAAAACCTCCCCAGAGATTCAGCAAATAAGAAAACAAATCCCACTTGTTTAGAACTCTGGAGGACAGTAGAGACTGGAGAAGGACTCCACAAATGCTGAAAAAGAAAAATATCACATAGGAAAAGTCTGTCCGGGACCTGCTGGTCATCCTCTCTCCCCCTTACTCAGTCCTGCATGACTTTGGACTTGCTCAAAGGCCACACTAGGGACATAAACTATACACAGCAGCGAGTTTGCACCCCGTGCATATCCAGGCACAGGGACCCAAGTCAAAAGAAACCCAGGGCAGAACACAAGCTGCTGAGGAGTGTTGCATACAAAAGGGCCCCTGCAGGGGCTGGGGGGTGGGGGGACCACAGTGGATCAGCAGCTGGCAAGTGATGCACTCACTCAATCCAGTTTCTGTTGACTGGACCACCTAAATGCAAAATGGACTTTTCTGGAGTAGCCCACCTTTCTGGATTGACCCCATCTAGCTCTCCGGGGCAAGATACTCTAATGGAGAAGAAACCCTAGAGGCAAAAAAGCCTCACAGAAAGAGAGAGAGAAAAAAAAGGTGGGATTTAAACTGAACTTCTGTAAAACAGGAGCGCCCAAAACTGAAAAGTGTAAGGAAAAGGGGCTCTGAATGAGGAAGAGAATTTAAACAAATCATAGGAGCTGGGGAGAAAATTCTGCACAAAAAACAAACAGAAGAGATCAAGATTCCCTGAGGGACAGAGAAAAGGAAGCTTTCTCTTGGAAGTGAAACAATTGCATAAAAAGTGCAATCTTGAAATGCAGATCAAAACTGCAAGGAGATATCATTTCACACCTTACTGAATGACTATTATTTAAAAGAAAAGAAAAGAAAACTACCAGTGCTGGAGAGGATGTGGAGAAATAGGAAAACTCCTTTACTGTTGGTGGAAGTGTAAAATGGTGCACCTTCTGTGGAAGACAGTTTGGCAGTGCCTCAAGAAGCTAAATATAGAGCTGCTATATGATCTGGAAATCCTGCTACTAAGAATATATTCAGAAGAACTGAAATCAAAGACGCAAACACACATTTGCACCCCAATGTTCACAGAGGTGTTATTCACGGTTTAAAAGATGGAAACAACCTAAGTGCCCATCAAACGATGAATGGATAAACAAAATGTGGTATATATGTATGATATACTATTCTTCTGTAAGAAGAAATGAACTTGGGATGCATATGACAACATGGATGAACCTTGAGGATATTATGTTGAGTGAAATAAATCAGACACAAAGGGATAAATATTGTATGGTCTCACTGATATGAATTAATACCATAAGTAAACTTAGAGTTAAACTATAGCACATAGGTTAGTAGGAGACAGAATGTGGGTTAAGAAGGGGGAGCTGATTCTGAATGTATGTAGAATGTTTAATTAGGTGGATTTAAATATGTGGTAATAGATAGAGTTCATGGTAGCACATTATAGTGATTATAACTGACACACCTGATTTATAAATGTGATTGTGGCTGAAAGGGGTAGTTTAGGGAGGTTAATATCAATTGAAAGACAGCTAGGGGGTAATATAGTGATTTTGGTGGTAGATGAGGATTGTGGTTGATAATACAAATACAAGAATGTTCCTCTATTACAAGGTGTTAAGAATACGATGATACATGGGAAAAATACCACTAATGTAACTTATAGACTATAGTTAACAGTAATATTGTAATATTTTTGTAGCAAAGGCAAAGAAGGTACTATATCAATGCTAAATGTCAAGAAAAGAATATAGGGTTTAGTTTTATGAGATGTGAATATTTCATTTTCTTCAGTAACAAGGAGAACTTGGCCATGTCATTTAACCAATCTGTGCTCATTTATTCATCTTTTGGAACACTGGAGAAACAATTGAATTTTTTTTTAGTATTAAATAAGATAAATGTGCCTGGACAGTATTTTTTAAAGTAGCTTCTGTAATTTGCTAAGCTGCCTTTTGTCTGATATTTTATTTGTTGAAGTTGAAATAAAATTTTTTTTTTAAAAGTACAAATCTTAAAAAATTGTACCACATATCCAGGGCAAGAATCAGATGAAGAGCTGGAAAAAAAAAATCTGATCAGTTAAACACGGACTATTCTAAAAGACTAGAATAAGTTGGACCAAGTGTCAAAGAAGAGCCTTAACACAAAGCCAACCAACAATAAAGCCCTAGGGAAGCGGCTGTGGCTCAATCAGTGGGGCTCCCGTTTACCATATGGGAGGCCCCGGGTTCGGTTCCCGGGGCCTCCTGGTGAAGGCAAGCCCGCCCGCACGGTGTGGTTAGCTGACCCAGCGAGCACAGGCAGCAAGGGGGGGATAAATGAATAAATAAATAAAATCTTAAAAAAAAAAAAAAAAAAAAAAAAAAAAAAAAACAATAAAGCCCTAGATAAGAGGGAGACACTGACTTTCAGAGATAACTCATCAGCGTAGACATCAGCAAAAATTTACAAGCCATACTAAGCAACAGGAGGATATGGCTCAGTCAAGGGAACAAATTAAAATGTCAGAGGAGACATAGAATTTGGAACAACTAATCAAAGAAGTTCAAACAAATCTAAATCAATTCAAGGAGATGAAGGAAAGATGACTAAAGAGATAAAGGATATTAAGAAGACAACATGTGAGCATAAGGTATAATTTGAGAGTATAAAAAGAAATATACAGAAATTATGGGGATGAAAGGCACAGTAGAGATTTAAAATACATTAGAAGCATACAACAGCATATTTGAACAGGCAGAAGAAAGAATCGGTGAACTAGAAGACAGGACAATTGATCATACAGTCAGAAGAACAGATAGAGAAAAGAATAGAAAATTTGAGTGGTGTCCCAGGATTTTGAGTGACAGCACAAAGCACACAAACATATGTGTCATGGGTGTCCCAGAAAGAGAAGAAAAGGGAAAAGGGGCAAAAAGAATATTTGGGGAAATAATGGCCCAAAACTTCCCAAAATACATAAATATACATGTCCAAGGAGCACAATATACTCCAAACAGAATACATCCTAATAGAACTAATTTGAGACACATACTAATCAGAATGTTAAATGCCAATGATGAAGAGAGAATTCTGAAAGCAGCAATAGAAAAGCAATTTGTCACATACAAGGGATCCACAATAAGACAAAGTGCCAATTTCTCATCAGAAACCATGGAGGCAAGAAGGCAGTGGTATGATATATTTGAGGTACTGAAAGAGAAAAACTGCCAGTCAAAAATTGTTTATCCAGGAAAACTGTCCTTCAAAAATTAGGGAGAGTTTAAAATATTCACAGATAAACAGAAACTGAGAGAGTTCATCAACAAAAGACCTGTCCTACAAGAATTACTAAAGGGAGTTCTTCAAGTTGAAAGGAAAAGACAGGATAGGGTGACTTGGAGTAGTGTGACAAAATGAAGATTCTCAGTAAGGGTAACTAAAAGGGCAAATGCAAACCCCAGTAGTACTGTATCCTCAATATACAACTCTACCCTTTAATTCCTATATGAGTCAAAATACAATTGAACAAGAAAAAAAGCATATTTTCTGATAATAGACATGTAAAATATAAAGTGGTAAAGTGGGACAAAAACAACATAAAGAGGGGAAACAGAGGGATATGGGAGCAGAGAGCATTAATGCTATTGAAATTAAGTTGGTATTTTTTCAAATTAGTAGGTTACAGGTATAGGTTGTATAATATAAACCCCAGGGTAACCACAATGAAAGTATTTTTAAAATATACAGGAACAAAAAACGAGAACAAGATCAGTCAGCTACATCATAAAAGATCAATTATACAGAAAAGAAGGTTGCAAAGGAAAAGAGAGACAAAAAAAGATATGAAATTTAAAAAAAGAACAAAAGGGCTAAAGCAAGTATTGCCTTTATGGTAATAACACTGAATGTTAATAGATTAAACGCCCCAATTAAAAGACACAGATTGGCAGAATGGGTAGAGGAAAAAAAAGCATGATCCAACTATATGTTGTTTACAAGAGACTCACATTAGACCCAAAGACACAAATGAGTTTAAAGTGAAAGTTAGGAAACAGATATTCCATGCAAATAGTAACCAAAAAAGAGCTGGAGTAGCTATACTAATATTGGATAAAATAGACTTTAAATCAAAACCTGTTATAAAAGACAAAGAAGGACACTATATATTAATAAAAGAGAAAATCCACCAGGAAGAAATAACAATCACAAATATTTATGCAACTAACCACAGTGCCCCAAAATAAAAGAGGCAAACACTGACAAAACTGAAGGAAGAAGTAGACACCTCCACTATAATAGTTGGAGACCTCAATACACCATTCTCATCAATAAATAGAACATCTAGACAGAAGGTCAATAAGGAAATAGAGAACTTGAATGAAATGATAAATGAATGAGACCTAACCAACATATGCAGAACATTGTACCCCAGAACAGCAGGATACAAATTCTTCTCAAGGGTACATGGATCTTTCCCCAGGATAGACCATTTGTTGGGTCACAAAACAAGTCTCAGTAAATTTTAAAATATTTAACTTATACTAAGCCTGTTCTCTGACCATAATGGAATGAAGCTGAAAATCAATAACTGGTTAGAGAACTGAAAACTTCACAGATATATGGAAGTTAAATAACACTTTCTTAAACAATCAGTGAGTCAAAGAAGAAATTGCAAGGGAAATCAGTAAATATCTTGGGACAAATGAAAATGAGAACACAACATATCAAAAGTTATGGGATGCAGCAAATGCAGGGCTGAGAGGGAAATTTATAGCCCTAAATGCTTACGTGAAAAAAGAAGAAAGGGCTAAAAATCAAAGACTTAACTACACACCTGGAGGAACTAGAAAAAGAACAGCAAACTAATTCCAAAGCAAGCAGAAGGAAAGAAATAAGAAATATTAGAGTAGAAATAAATGAAATTGAGAGTAAAAATCAATAGAGAGAATTAACAAAACCAAAAGTTGGTTCTTTGAAAAGATAAATAAGATTGACAAACCTTTAGCTAGACTGACAAAGAAAAAAAGACATAAGATGCAAATAAATAAAATTAGAAATGAGAGGGGGAATATCACTACTGTCTCCAGAGAAATAAAAAGGATCATAAGGAAATACAATGAACTGTATGCCAACAAATTAGACAACCTAGAAGAAATGGACAAATTCCTAGAAACACACAAACAACCTATCCTAACTCTAGAAGAAATAGAAGACCTCAACAAACCAATTACAAGAGAGTGAATCAGTCATCAAAAACCTCCCAGCAAAGAAAATCCCAAGACCAATTGGCATCACAGGTGAATTCTACCAATCATTCCAAGAAGAATTAATACCAATCCTGTTCAAACTCTTCCAAATAACTGAAGAGGAGGGAACACTACCTAACACATTCTATGAGGCCAACATCACCCCAAAACCAAAGCCAGATAAAGATATTACAAGAAAAGAAACTCACAGACCAATTTCTCTTATGAATATAGATGCAAAAATCCTCAAAAAAATACTTGCAAATCAAATCCAATAGCACATTAAAAGAATTAAACACCATGACCAGTACGTTTTGTGGCAGGTATGCAAGGGTGGCTCAACATAATAAAATCAATTAATGTAATACATCATATTAACAAAACAAAGGGAAAAAAAACTCAGGATCATCTCAATTGATGCAGAAAAGGCATTTGACAAAATCCAGCATCTTTTCTTGATGAAAACACTTCGAAAAAATAGGAATAGAAGGAAACTTTGTCAACATGGTTGTAGCAGTTTGATATTATTTATGAATTCCAAAAATAGATATTGGATTATGTTTGTAAATTGGTCTGTTCCTCTAGGCATATTAGATTGTATTAGATTCAGAGATTTCACTTTTACTTGATTAAATTATGATCAAGGCTTTGATTTGGACACATCAGTAGGACATTGAGAAAATGACATGGCAGAGGAGAGAGTTGGAGTTTTGATGCTGGAGCCCTGGGAAGTAAACACACAGAGAAGCAGAGAAGCAAGGAAAGAGAAAAGGCTCCATTAGGCAGAGGTCCCAGGAAATGAGACAAGCCATTTGCCTGATAGTTTACAGCTGGCCTTGTAAAGAGAGCAGAGCAGCTGAGCCCAGAGAGAAATGAGCCCTGGGGAGAGAGACAATCCTTATGCTCACCTACAGCTGAGAGACAAAGGAACTGGGACCACGGAGCCTTAAGGAGGAAGAGGAAGGTTGAACCGTAACAGAGACTGGCAGCCGTCTTGCTCCAACAGGTGGCAACAGACTTTGGTGAGGGAAATAATTTATGCTTTATGGCCTGGTGACTGTAAGCTTCTACCTCAAATAAATACCCTTTATAAGAGCCTAAGGACTTCTGGTACTTTGCATCAGTGCCCCTTTGCCTGAATAATACAGTGATAAACACCATATATGAAAAAACCACAACTAACATCATACTCAATGGTGAAAGACCAAAAATTTTCTAAGATCTGGAACAAGGCAAGGATGCCCACTGTTACCACTATTATTCAAGATTGTGCTGGAAGGTCTAGCCAGAGCAGTTAGGCAAGGAAAAGAAATAAAAGGCATCCAAATTGGAAAGGAAGAAGTAAAACTTTCACTATTTGCAGATGACATAATCTTGTATAGAGAGAGTCCCGAAAAATCTACAACAAATCCACTAGAGCTAATAAACAAATTCAGCAAAGTAGTGGGGTATACAAGATCAACATGCAAAAATCAGTAGTGTTTCTATACACTAGTTATGAGCAATCTGAGGAAATCAAGAAAAGAATTCCATTTACAATAGCAACTAAAAGAATCAAATATCTAGGAACAAATTTAACCAAAGTTATAAAGGAATTGTACACAAAAAACCTACAAAGCATTGCTAAGAGAAATCAAAGAAGGCCTAAACAAATGGAAGGACATTCCATGTTCATGGATTAGAAGACTAAA
Organism: Tolypeutes matacus; assembly: GCA_026826555.1. Lineage (NCBI taxonomy): Eukaryota > Metazoa > Chordata > Mammalia > Cingulata > Chlamyphoridae > Tolypeutes > Tolypeutes matacus. The sequence goes on along the minus strand of JAKSZT010018658.1, from coordinate 11,249,953 downwards.
TATCATTAAGATGTCAATTCTACCCAAAATTATTTACAGATTCAAAGCAATCTTAATCAAAATTCCAGCAGCCTACTTTGCAGAAATGGAAAAGCCCATTATCAACTGTATTTGAAAGGGTGAGGGGTCCAAAACAGTAAAAAACATCTTGAAAAAGGACAAAGTTGGAGGAGTCACACTTCCTGACATTAAAGCTTATTACAAATCTACAGTGGTCAAAATAGCATGGTACTGGCAAAAGGATAGATATACTGACCAATGGAATCAAACTGAGAGTTTAAAACTAGATCCTCACATCTATGGCCATTTGATTTTTGAAAAGGCTGCCAAGTCCACTCAATTGGGAAAGAATAGTTTCTTCAACAAATGGTGTGGGAAAACTGGATATTCGTATGCAAAAGAATGAAGGAGGACCACTATCTCACACCATATACAAAAAGTTAACTCAAAATGGATCAAAGACCTAAATATAAGAACCAGGACTATAAAATTCCCAGAAGAAAATGTAGGGAAGCACCTTCAGGATCTTGTGTTAAGCAATGGTTTCTTATACTTTACTCCCAAAGCACTGGCAATGAAGGAAAAGATAGATAAGTGAGACCTCATCAAAATTAAAAACTTTTGTGCATCAAAGGACTTTGTCATGAAAGTGAAAAGACAACCTACTCAATGGGAGAAAATATGTGGAAGACACATGTCCGATAAGAGTTTAATATCCAGAATATAAAAAGAAATCCTACAACTCAACAATAAAAATACAATCTAATTAAGAAAGGTGCAAAAGACTAGAACAGACATCTCTCCAAAGAACATGTGCAAATGGCTAGAAAGCACATGAAAAGATGCTCAACATCATTAGCCACCAGAGAAATGCAAATCAAAACTACAATGAGATACCATATCACATCCATTAGAATGGGTAAAAAGGAATGAAGTACTGTTACCTGCAACAGCATAGATGAACTTGAAGACATCATTTGGAGTAAAATAAACCAGACACAAAAGGACAAATATTGTATAATCTCACTGATTTTAAATAATTAGAATAAGCAAACTCATAGAGTCAGAATCTAGAATATAGGTTACCAGGGGATGGAGGGTGAAATAGAGAATGGGAAGTTAAGGCTTAAAATGTACAAGGTTCCTGTTTGGAATGATGGAAATGTTTTAGTAATGGATAGTGGTGATTGTAGCACAACATTGTGAATGCAATTAATAGCACTGAAATACATATCTGAATATGATTAGAAGGGGAAATATTAGATTGTATATATGGTAACTGAATAAAACATTTTTAAAAATCCATGGAACTACACTACACAGACCATGAACACTAAGTGTTCCATGAACACTAAGTGAAACCATGGACTTTAACTAATAGTATAATTTTAAAAATGTACTATCAATTATAACAAATGTCCCACACCAGTACAAGGTGTTGGTGTTGTGGTGATATATGGGAACCCTGTATTTTACGCTTGATTGTTCTGTAAACCCACAACTTCTCTAATAAAGAAAAAAAAAATTTTAAAAAAAGCACATGAAAAGATGTTCAACACCACTAGCTATTAAGGAAATTAGGGAAATGCAAATCAAAACCACGATAAGATATAATTTCACGCCCACTAAAATGGCTACCATTAAAACAAAACCCAAAACTACAGATGTTGGAGAGGATGTGGAGAAAGAGGAACACTCATTCATTGCTGGTGGGAATGTCTTTGCTGAGAAGACAGAGGCAGTTCCTCAGAAAGCTACATACAGAAGTACCATATGGCCCGGCAATCCTGCTACTAGGTATATACCCAGAAGAATGGAAAGCAGGGACTTGAACAGATATTTACTCACAGATATTCTTAGCAGCATTATTCACAATTGCCAAAAACTGGAAGCAACCCAAGTGTCCATCAACCGATGAATAGATAAACAAAATGCGGTATATACCTATGATGAACTATTATTCAGCTGTAAGAAAGAATGAAGTCCTGATGCATGTGACAACATGGATGAACCTTGACGACATTATGTTGAGTAAAATAAGCCACACACAAAAGGACAAGTATTGTACGATCTCATTGATATGAGCTAACTATAATAAACAAACTCATAAAGTTAGAATCTAGAACACAGGGGCTAGAGAGGGGTTACGGAACGCGGAGTTGATGCTTAATTTGTACAGAATTTCTATTTAGGTTGATTGTAAAGGTTTGTAAATGGATGTTGGTGATGGTAGCACAATATTGTGAGTATAATTAACAGCACTGAATTATATAGGTGAATGTAGTTAAAAAGAGAAACTTTAGGTTGTATATGTTACTTGAATAAAAATTAAAAGATAAAACAGTATGTACAACAGAGTGAACCGTACTGTAGAAGATGTAGAAGATATTACTAATATAAGAATGTTCGTTCATGAATTATAACAAATGTATGACACTAATACAAAGCGTTAATAATAGGGTGGTATATGGGAAAAAATACACCTAAGGTAAACTATGGACAATAGTTAGCAGTACTATTTTGATAATCTTTCATCAATTGTAACAAAGGTAACTGTTAAAAAAAACTACAATTTTTTAAAAGTGCTGTCATCAGTTGTAACAAATTTTCCACATCAATACAAGGTGTTGGTGATGTGGTGGTATATAGGAATCATGTATTTTATGCATGATTGTTTTGTAAACCTCCAACTTCTCTAATAAATAAAATTGTTAAAAAAATAATAATAATGACACTGGATTTCTCAATAGGCTCAATGCAGCAAAATACTGAGTGAAAAATGATTTTCAGTTCAGAACTGAATACCCCACCAAACTATCTGTGGTAACTCTGCAAATATGGTCCCCAATGAACCACACCTCCTAGTAATTACGAACTTGCGTAGTCTCTTCCAAGTTTGAATCTGGGCTGGTCTATGCCTCGCATTAACCAATGGAATGTGGTAGAAGTGCCAGTGCCAGTTTGGGGCCTGGCCTTTAAAAGAACTAGCAGCTTCCATTTCTTCCCTTTCGGAAAGTTTTTGCTTTTAGGAGCCAGAGTTGCTGTTTAAGTAGTCAACAGTGCTGGAGAGACCAGTGGAGAGGCCAGGTGGAGTGGAAAAGTCTTTGAGAATACATGCAGGTGAGCAGGAAAGAAATCCAGCCATTCCGGCATCCCAGCTGAGGCCTTCCAGCCATCCTTGCTGTCCAAGCATACTTGCCAAGACACCAGATATATGAATGCATCATCATGGGTGTTCCAGTCCATCATATCCTCAAATGACTGCAGCCCAAGCCCACATCACGTGGAGCAGAAAAACTGTCCCGCTGAGCCCAGTGAATCCCCAGAGTAGTGAGAGATAAAATGTTTGCTGTTACCAAGTTTGGAGTGGTTTGTTAAGCAGTAATAGATAATGGGACACTATCAGTCTTGCAGGAGAGTAAAATGAGATATTTGCCTCCAACATAGCCTTTCTCAGGAAGCTACTGAAAAATGTGCTCAATCAAAGCAAGAAAAAGTCAAGAAAGCTAAAGACTGCAATCTAGCAAACAAAGTTTCAAACACTGAGAGAGGTGAAAGGAAAGTCCAGGGTGATGATGAAGAGTCACTTGCAGCAGGGCAACAAGTCCAGAGTGGAGAAGGGACAGAGAGGGCTCCAGAAAGCCCATATCCAAGAAAAGAAATGGAACTGCTAGAGTCCCTGATGTGTTTGTACTGAGAAGAGTATTATAGCTTTGGAGGAGCAAATGAAAAATTGAGGCCATTATTAAACCCAAGAGAAGCAAAATGTATAACAAAGAAAACGTAATTATACTACAGTGCACGGCTCAGCTATGAATGATATCTAATGAACTCTCATACAGAGGTTACTATGTGCCAGGTATATTGTTCTAAGTGCTTTACAAATAATAATTTATTTAATTTGTACGATGATGTAGTGTATCAGTCATGGTCTTGGCAGGAAACCAATGGCATACTCAAATTGGACAGCCAGAGAAAGGTTTAATGAAAATCATATGCAAAGATATGTGTAGGGTCTAGGGAAACCACAAGTCCTTGGGGCTTCTATATAGAAGGCTCATTCTCCCCCTAGGTCTGAGGGTCAAAGGAAAGAAGCAGTTTGTCTAGGATGGGTGGGGTGGGGTGGGCAGAGAGAGAGTGAGCAAGCACTGTTTGAAGAGGGCTACCTAACAGAAGTTGGGACTGGCTGTCAAGGAATGCAGCCAAGTTACTGCAACCTTACGAGGTAGGAGCTGGGGAATCATCTCCAACGTTGCTCTTCACCCTCTCTCTGATCTCCCATCAGTGCTCCCCATTCACAGAATCCTACAGAAAGTTAGAAGGCAAGGGAGCCCCTGGATGGAGTACATGGAGCATAGAGAAGGGCAGAAAAGGTAAAGAGCAGGTACAGAGAAGCAGAATAGACTGAGCACAGGTAGGTACTATTGTTATACCCATTTTGCAGATGAGGAAATTGAGCTATAGAAAGTTTAAGTAACTGGCCAAAGATTATACAACCAGCTAGTAGATTCAAATCCAGGCAGTCTGGTTCCAGAGTCAACACTTATGATGGTTAATTTCATGTGTAAATTTGGCTAGGTTATGGTGTCCAGTTGTTTGGTCAAGCAAGCACTGGCCTGATTGTTACTGTGAGGGTATTTCGTAGATGGATTTGTATCTATATCTGTTGATCGCATCTACAGCTGAATCAACAAAGGAGATTGCCCTCAGCAACGATGGTGTCTCCTCATCCAATCAGTTGGTCTTAAAGTCAGAACTGAGGATTTCAGAAGCCCGAAGGAACAACTCCTGCCTCTACTTCAGCCAGCCAGCTTCTCCTGGGGAAGTCAACCTCACCTTCATCCGAGTTTCCAACTTGCACCCTGCCCTATGGAATTCAGACTTGCCAATCTGCACAGTTGCATGAGCTAACTCCAATAATAAATCTCTTAATATTTGCATATATCCTGTTGCTTCTGTTTCTCTGGAAGACCCTGACTAACACAACACTCAATCACTATGCTGCTTTTTAACAAAACATATATACTTATAATGATATAATATATATGATAATAAATTATAATGATATAAACACAACTCTAGCCATTCTATGGGCAGAAGAGGGCAAAGTGTGGTGTGTGAACTTGTGTTCTATCTGTTGTGGTAGAGGAGGAATAAAAGAGAGCTAAGTCCTTACTTCCATAATAGGAAGACAAAAGATAATGTATAAAGTGAAAAAATGAAGAAATAGCAGTCTACATATGTTCTTTAGAAATGTGGAGGTGAGACTAGAAAAAGCTGAAACAGTTAAAAGTGGCTGACTCTTGGGGGTGGGTACAGGGTTTGTGACCAGTGGACCAAAGGATTGCTGTCTTTCATTGTATACTTGTAGCATTACATAGCATTTTAAATCTTGAATATGAAACGCACCGATAAAGACAAACATTCAACTGAAAATAAAATGCCACCTTTTCTCAAATCAATTTTCTCTCTAGCCTTTGAGTCTGGCTCTGACAGAGACAGCAAAATAACTTTGCAAGAAACATTTTTAAAAATTACTGTACTAAAAAAAATTACTGTACTAATTTTGGGGTTTTTAAAATGTGTGTATGTGAGAGAGAGAGGGAGTAGGGAATGTTTTCAGTTCTGGGTTACCATAGTGGAGAGAATCTGGGTGGACAAGTCCTGCAGTTGCCCGAGGCCAAAGCGAAGCCTGTGTGAGCAGCTCACTGCAAGCTTCTGGGATGCTGAGGCTCCGTGTGGGGTCCTGGACATGCCTCTGGGTGACATCTCTTAGTCCTACCCTGTTCTAACAAGAACGATTCGTGGCTCCCAAACCACAGCTCCTCTCGTACTCTAACTAAATCTGCAAACCTGTCCATACCAGGACCCTTGTGTCTGAGGCTTTCACACCCGCTGGTATTCCCAGAGGCTCCCTCCTTATCTTGTGCTCAGGAGGGTCAGCTCTGCTGGGTGCAAATTCTGCTAGGCCAGTGGGTATCATTCTTTCTGTTTGTCAGCAGATCTCTTTTCGAACAAAATCTTTTGCATGCAAAACCACCAATTAAGAAATTATTTTAAGAAATAATGATGAGCAACTAGTCTGTCTGTGGACAAAAGCATTATCACTAAGAAAAAGATGTAACCACTAGAATGCAAGTCACTTAAGTGTAGAGATTTGTGTCTGTTTTGCTCACTGCTGTATCCCCAGGCCTAGAACAGAGTCTGGCAATAAAAAAAAAATTTTAGGCCAGTAAAAAGAATTATTGGGAAATGAGGGATAAGAACAGAGCTTGCTGAGAAATGGGAGAGAAGGATGGAAATACATACTGACATTTGGTGTTGGCTCCTCTAGGTGGAGAGAGCCTCAATAAATATTTTAATTACTTAATGAAAACAAATGACAACTATATTTCTGGTATGGTAGGAGCCTAAGGATCCTAGTTTGAAAACCACCACTTGAGTCCTATCTGCAGAGTCAGGCCTCTTCTCTGCTTCAACAGACACATGAGCCTCCAGTGGGCATCACACTGGGTTTTCTAATGGGGGTTTCTTCATCTCCCCTTCTTTTATTGTAAATCTACAAAATCTTTGAAATTCACTTCTAAGTAGCCTGAGATTACAGAGTTAGAAGATCTAGTTTTAGTCCAGTCTTGCCATTTGTCAGCCATGTGACTTGGAGCCAAGAAGTGCCTAGCCTCTCTAAAGTGGTAATAAATATAACAGTTCCGGGCCTATTTCCTTAAGTTTCTGTTATGACCAAATAGGATAACAAGTGTTAAAAATGCTTTGAGGGAAGCGGCTGTGGCTCAATCAGTAGGGCTCCCGTTTACCATATGGGAGGCCCCGGGTTCGGTTCCCGGGGCCTCCTGGTGAAGGCGGGCCCGCCCGCACGGCGTGGTTGGCTGGCCCGGCGGGCACAAGCAGCAAGGGGGGGATAAATGAATAAATAAATAAAATCTTTAAAAAAAAAAAAAAAAAAACTTAAAAAAAAAAAATGCTTTAAAAGCTTAAGCATTATACATAGCCAAAGTGACATTATTAATAATAAATAATCTAAACACATGCTTCTCCAGGCTATAAAAAAAAATGGGCAGATTTAAGACTCTCTCCTCCCAATTTCTGGAAATCACATATCCTATAAAGGTGTGATCTTCATGTTATATAAAGAGATCATATAACTCAACGATAAGACAAGCAACCCAATTTTTAAAAATGGGCAAAAGACTTGAACAGACATTTTTCCAAAGAAGAAATACAAATGGCCAAAAAGCGCATGAAAAGATGCTCATTATCACTAGTTATTAGGGAAATGCAGATCAAAACTACAATGAGGTCTCATTTCACACTTTACAGAATGGCCATTATTTTAAACAAACAAACAAACAAACAAACAAACAGAAAAGTACATGTGCTGGAGAGGATGCAGAGAAATAGGAACACTTCTTCATTGTTGGTAGGAGTGTACAATGGTGCAGCCTCTGTAGATAGTTTGTCAATTCTTCAGGAAGCTGAATATAGAAATGCCATATTATCTGGCAATCCTGCTATTAGGAATATATTCAGAAGAACTGAAAGCAAAGACATGAATAGGCATTTGCACACCAATGTTCATAGTGGCATTATTACAATTGCTAAAAGATGGAAACAACCCAAGTTCCCATCACCTAATGAATGGATAAACAAAATATGGTATATACGTATGATGGAATACTCTTCAGCTGTAAAAAGAAATGAAGTTGTGATGCATAAGGCAACATGGATGAAACTTGAGGATATTATGTTGTACTAATCAGGGTTCTCTAGGGAAACAGAGTCAACAAGAGATATCTGTAAATAGTATGAGATTTTATAAGAGTCTCTCACGTGACCATGGGAATGCACAAGTCCAGGTCCTGCAGGCAGGCTGCAAACCAGGGGCTCCAGTGAAAGACCAATAAAAGTCCTTGATGAGTTTCCAGGAGATGTTGACTGTCCAAAGACAAGCTGGGAAATTCTCTCTGAATGCTGAAATCACTTCCCCTTTTAAGGCATTCAACTGATTGTATAAAGCGTCACTCATTGCTGACGGCAGTTGCCCTGGTTGATGTAGATGTAATCAGCCATCTATGCAGTAAACTCACTGATGACTAAAGCCCATAAATGTCCTTGTATTCCATTAGCTCAGTACTTGCTTAACCAAACAACTGGATACAATTACCTGGCCGAATTGACACATTAGCCTAACCATCACATATGTTGAGTGAAATAAGCCAGATACAATAGGACAAATATTGTATGGTCTCACTAATATGAACTAAATATGATGAGTAAACTCACAGAGGTAAACTCTACAGTATAGATTACTAAGAAATAGAGTGTGGGTTAAGAATGGGAGCTGATGCTTAATGTATGTAGTAGTATTAATAAGGTTAATTGTAAAAGTGTAGAAATGCATAGAGTTGAGAGTAGCACATTATAGTGAGTATAACTAACACTGCTGATTTATGAATGTGATTGTGGCCTTTGGGTAGTTTAGGAAGGTTAACGTCAATTGAAAGAACACTAGAGGATAATCTAGGGACTGTATAAGATAGTGATTTCAGTGGTAGATGATGATTGCAGTTAATAGGACAATACAAGAATGTTCCTCTATTACAAGGTGTTAAGAATACGGAGATACATGGGAAAATACAGCTAATGTAAAGCATAGATGATAGTTATCAGTGATATGTAATATTTTTACAACAATGGAAAAGAAGGTACTATATCAATGCTGAAAGTCAATAACGGAGGGGTGGTATAAGGGGATATGGGACTTTTCTTTTTGGAGTAATGAAAAATTCTGACATGGACTGAGCTAATGACAGCACAACTCTAAGAGCCAGTAAGTGTTCACTTTGGATGTATTATACAAGGCAGGGGATCATATAACACAGTGAACCCTGTGGTGGATGATGGACTATGGTTAACAGTACAAATATGGGAATGTTCTCTCATGAACTACAACAAATATATAATACCAATACATGGTGTTAATAATAAGATAGTTTATGGGGAAACTACACCACATATAAGCTATGGACTATAGATAACAGTAATATTGTGACAATGTTCTTTCATCATTTGTATCAAATAAGTTACTACAACAAAAAAAGAAAAAAAAATAAGTCACTACAATGTAAGATGTTGGTGGTGGGGCAATATATGGAAATCCTGTATGGTATGCATGATTGTTCTTTAAAAATGTGGGGGAAAAAAAAAAGACTCTCTCCCCACTCCCAAAAAGCCTTACCACTCCCAAAAGACATAATTTAGAGGATCAAGGGAAAGGGGAGAATATCTAAAGGCCTGAGAATTTACCTGAAGGAGTTGTTTTACCCAGAAGAGTCCACTTAAACCAACAGAGATGGAAAGTCCATTAATTATTAAGTTTAAGTTACCAAGTAACCAGTGGGATTGAGATTTGTGAAAAAGATTTGATCAATTATAGAAAATAAAGAGGGAAGCGGATGTGGCTTAGGTGATTGAGCTCCCACCTACCACATGGGAGGTCCGTGGTTCAGTTCCCGGTGCCTCCTTAAGAAGACAGTGAGCTGGTGCGATGGGCAGGCGTGGCAAGCTGACACAACAAGATGATGCAATAAAGAGACACAAGCAGAAAAACATAATGAGAGACACAACAAAGCAGGGAGCAGAGGTTCCCAGCGCCTCCTAAAGAAAACGAGCAAGACAGCTAGTTGATGCAACGGGCAGGCTCAGCAAGCTGATGCAACAAGATGATGCAACAAGAGACACAGGAAGAAAAAACATAATGAGAGACACAACAAAACAAGGAATGGAGATGGCTCAAGTGATTAGGCACCTCCCTCCCACATCAGAGATCCCAGGTTCAGCTCCTAGTGCCTCCTAAAGACACAGCACACAGCAAGTACAAACTACAAGGGGGTGGGGAGGAATAAATAAATAAATAAAATAAATCTTAAAAAAAAAAGAAAAGAAAGAAACTATTTTCTTGGCACATGTGATTACATAATTTTGTAACCAAGCTACTATCACAAATGTTTATGATATTTACACTTTTCTGCCTCAGGAGGGAGCTTCTTTCACAATTATTCCCATTTTTGGATATTAATTTAAACAAGACCAGACTCATTGTCTTTGTTAAAATAAAAAATTACCAGTCAGGGGTTTTTATGTTTTCCATTATGTCAATCATCCTCTTCTGATTTGATGAGGCCATATTTATACTGTTTCAGAAGACAGAAATGCCAATATTATATTATTATTAGGGGAATAAATCAAATAAATGATCAGGTAAGAAAACTAATGAGAATTACAGGTTTATTTTGAAAGTAATTTTTCCAGGACATGAATCTTACATGATTCCTTTATTCAAATTATACTTCCAAGGATACATTTATATTAATAGAGAACAGAGCAAGTTGATAATAGTTTTGAACAATCACCAAGTCTCCAATTTGCCCAGGAAAACAAGACTGGTATTTTTGTAATGTTCTCAATTAAAACCTTATCAAATCAGATTCTTTGAACTAGTTTTATAGTGCAGTATGATATTGCTCCCTCTTTTGCTGCCTCCCCCACATATCCTTCATTTCTTTCATAAACATCTTTTTGTTAATTTTCAAAACTTGCTTTTTAAGGCCATGCTCTAGAATTTCATTAGCTAGCATTATAAGTTAAATGTACCTTTGGATCTCAGTTTGGCTGACTGAAAGGAAGAAAGAAATGAAAGACTTTTATTTTAAAAGGAACATACAGCATGAATCTTTCATATATGTCTTCCACATTAGCAACTCCTTTCTTCCCTTTTATATTGACTCCTTCTTCTCTGCCCTGAAACATGCAGATATCTCATCTCAAAACTACCTGAATGTGGGAAACAGATGTGGCTCAAAAGGTTCGGCGTCCGTCTACCATATGGAGAGACCGGGGTTCGATCCCCGGTACCTCCCGGTAAAAAAAAAAAAAAAAAAAAAAAACTACCTGAATGTGGGAGCAGATGTGGCTCAAGCAGGTGAGCACTCGCCTCCCACATGGGAGGTCAGGAGTTCAGTTTCCAGTGCCTCCTGAAAAAACAAAAACAAGCAAAACAAATGAAAAAAACAACTCAAGGAAGTTGATGTGATGCCCGCTTCCCATATATGAGGTCCTGGGTTCAGTTCCTGGGCTCCCGTACCTCAAAAAACAAAACAAAACCACCTGAACGTGATATATCTACACAATGGATTACTACTCAGTAACAAAAGGAATGAACTACTGATGCATGCAACCAGATGAATGAATCTCAAAAACTGTGCTGGGGGCGGATGTGGCTCAAATGGTTGGGCGTCCGTCTGCCATATGGAGGGACCTGGGTTCGATCCCTGGGACCTCCCGAAGGCTCATGGGCTGCCAGGCTCTGTGTGCCGCTGAGCTCTCGGCCCCGAGAGCCATGCAGCAGGATGATGATGTAACAGGAGAGAGACAAGACAAGATGCTCCGAAAGCTCCAGAAGCCAGGAGCTGAGGTGGCGCAGGCGGCAGAATACCTCTCTCCTACATTGGAGGTCTCCAGGTTCGAATCCTGGTGAAGACCGGAGGAGGATGAGAAGAGATGGCAGGAAACAGACACAGAGAATTGCCCAGCGAATGGATACAAAAACAGCAAATGGGGAAGGGGGGGTTTAAAATGGATAAAGTAAATAAATAAATCTTTAAAAAAAAAAAAAACAACAAACAAACAAAAAAAACTGTGCTGAGCAGAAGTCGGGCACGAGAGTGAACACTGTATGATTCCATTTATATGAAATTCTAGAAAAAATGAAAGACATGTATAATCACAGAAAGCAGATCAATAGTTGACCTGGACTGAGGCACAGTGAGAGATTGACTGAAAAGGGGAATTGGGGGATGGAAATGTTCTATATGTTAATTGTGGTGGTAGTTACATTGATGTATACATTTGTCAAAATTCATCAAACTATACAATTGAATTGGTGCATTTTCATATGTAAATTTACCCCCAATAAAGTTAATTTTAAAAATGAACTAAGGGGAGTGTAGTGTGTTAGAGTTCTCTGTATGGGGTCTGTATTATTTTTGCAACTGTCCTGTAAGTTTGAAAGTGTTTCAAAATACAAAGTTTAAAAAAAGACATATGTATATAAAAACCTAGACTTCAAGGTGACATATCACATGGGAAATTAAAATTTTGATGAATATGAAAAATATTGAACTGGAAAGAAATAGAAAAGAATAAAAGAAGTTCAACTTGATGTTTTGTTTTTTTCTTAATAAATTTTTTAAGGATTTATTTATTTACTTACTTTTATCCATTTTTACGCTCCCCCCAACTTCATGTTTCTGACATTGTGAAATAAGAGTCAAAGTTTAGCCTTCTGACTGAAAACAACTAAAATGCTGTATAAAAGAGAAGGAAAAAATATTGAATGTGTCCATGAGTTGGGAAGAAAGGAGTAATATTCATACCAGGAACTGAGAAAATCAGGAAACCAGAGATAGACTAGCTATCACTTCTAAAGCTAGAGGCAGCTTTCACTTACAGGGTATTGCCAAACCAGTTGAACTTGAACCCTGGTTTTTGAGGCTTCATGGATCAGTAATGTGGTATATTTATACAATGGTATATGTTCAGTCATAAAAAGGAATGAAATACTGATGCATACTATAACATGAATGAACCTTGAATACATCATGCTAAGTGAAAGAAACCGGTCACAAAAGGCCACACATTGTATGATTCTATTTATATGAAATGTCCCATATAGAGGGTAGATTAACGATGACCAGGAGGAGCTGGGAAGAGGGAGGAATGTGGAGTGATTGCTAATGGGTACTGAGTTTCTCTGTTTTTTTTTGGAGGCACTGGGGATTGAATCCAGGACCTCATACATGGGAAGCAGGCACTCAACCACTTGAACTAAATCTACTCCCTCAGAGTTTCTTTTTGGGATGATGAAAATTTTCTGAAACAAGGTACTGGCGACAGTTGTACAACTCTATATAATAATAACTGCTGGATTGTAAACTTTGAAATGGCAAATGCTATGGTATATGAATTATATCACAATAAAGCTGTTATTTAAAATAAAATAAACCTGCCCTTCTCCAAGGGATTGTGAGGAAAATTGCCTGTCTTGACTCTTACTGCTGAGCAGAAGGAGAAAAGTTTTCTCCTGGAGAATTCATGCCTTCAGTCCAGTCCTTGCATAGGTTTATAGCTCAAATTCGTACAGAGTGGCCTGAAAAACTACTCTCATATGAGGCAGACCCTACTTCTCAATATAGAAGCTGAAAATGCCACTTACTTGCTTTCCCAGCCCCCTTGGCAGGTGGGTGCTGGCACATGACCTAGGCTGGGCCAATCAGATGCAGCTATTCTAGGCTTTGACTTTGGAGTTATTGAGGAAAAGAATAAAGTAAATGAATGAGGGTTTCTGGTGGTGGCAATTTTGTTTTTCTGTGACAACCGTGGCAGCCGTGTCAAGCATAGAGTCCTGGCCTGATGGTGTGGGTGGTGTGAGGCATCACCAGACACTGTTTATGGAGTGGTTTTGGTTGTAGTTATACTGCTTAGTTCCTGGGCCTGGTTCTCCAGCTTTCTCAGTAATTCTGTGAGCTACTCAATAGCTTAAACTAGTAGAAATCTATTTCTGTTGCTTACAACTGAGAACTCTGACAAATACAGCATTTCAGAAAACTGTTCTCAATTTTTTCTCTATACCACCTAAAATCACACTAATCTCTTTACTTTCTAAACTTCTATTGCATCATTAAAGAATCAATGGAATTTAGCACATTATCATTTACCATCTTATGATTTAACTTTTTCTTTTTCATAGGTTTATTTATGTTTATTTACTGACCCTGTTATAGCTGTAAATTATGGCTCTCCAAGAATACCATTAACCATAAGAGCAATAAAATGTCACATTAAAAACATACTTTTTGGTACCAGAGTATCATTTTTTTTAGATTTATTTTAATATTTTTATTGTAGTAACATATATAAACATAAAATTTCCCATTTAATAACTTTTTCAGATCCAAGCATTTGTAATCACAATGTTGTGCTACCATCAGGTACCACAGTATTATTTTATTTTTTTATTTTTTTATTTTTTTATTTTTCACAGTATTTAATATTAATTTTTCTTTCATCATTTATTCAATATTTCAAATACCTACTGGGATAGTTAGGCCAATGTGTCAACTCAGCCAGGTAATGGTGCCCAGTTGTTTGGTCAAGCAAACATTGGGATAATTGTAATACAAGGGCAGTTCATGGACTTTATTTTTTTTTTTTATTTTTTTTTTTTTTTACAGTGTAAAAAGTAATTTTATTATGTGTAGCAAATTAAGTTAATAAATTTTTTATTTACAGAATTAAATATGTGATCATTCCACTGCTTAATTATCAAAGTCAAACTTAGTTCTCTGAAGCTTGAAACAATGAAACAAGATTTATCTTCGATAGTCCTCTTAAAAAGAATCCACAGCTGTTTCCAGTCACCAGAATATAAAGGTTATATATCCAGGAATGGGTTCTGGAGCCAGTTTCCTTCTGTGAGATTTGCTACACAACAGTTAATAACCTAGATTATTTTGATTATCCAGTTAAAGCACATTTGCAAGCAGAATAGTTTTTAGCCTTTACCAGATTTCAGAAATATACAGCATGAATACATGTGCTATCTCATTCATTACAGATATTAGAAAACATATAGTTTCCATTATTCCATTATTTCTATTGATCAGTGCTGATACAAGCAATGTATTGAAATAAAACAAGGAACTAGAATGTTCCCAATAGGCTGAATGCTAGCAAGGTAGCAAAAAGAAAGCCTAGTGGGGAGTTTTTTTATGGTCAACTCCACAGCAAATCAGAAACTGCATTCTAAAAGCCTTGGTAATGACCAAGTTCATGGACTTTAATCATCAGTGAGTTGATTGTACAGATTACTGGTTACATCTACAGTCAACTGAGGAGATTACCTTCAGCAGTGAGTGACGTCTCATCCAATCAATTGAAGGCCTTAAAAGAAGTGATTTCAGCATTCATAGAGAGAACTCCCATCTCTACTTCAGATAGCCAGCATCTCCCGGGGAACTCAATGAGAACCTTCATCAGAGTCCCTGTCTTGCAGCCTGCCCTACAGATTTGGACTTGTGCATCCCCACAGTCCTGGGAGACAATTTTATAAAATCTCATACTAATGCAAATATTCTCACTGACCTGATTTTGTGATAATCAGGGTAGGCTAAACATTCGCTGTATTAGAAACCATGCATGTGGACTTCCGGGAAGATGGCGGACTAGTAAGACATGGGAATCTCTTCTGCAGAAAAGTAGCTAGAAGAGAGGCTGAAACAGCCCTGAAATAGATCTTCTAGGGTTTAGGACAGCAGGTGAAGGCTGCACACCACCCAGAGGAGAGAGGGACAAAAGAGGGAAATTGTGACGACAGAACCGTGTGTTGGAACCAGCACACTGCCAACATCCTCCCCCACACTCTTTAGAATTCTCAGGCCTCTGGGCCTGTGACTACAGATAAAGGGGGCTCCAGGGATCTACCACTCCTGGAAAGGGAGAGAGAGGACACAGCCTTAGGCTGACTCAGGTTCTGACCCGCAAATTTGGGCTGTGGAGCCCCACGGACCCTTCCACATGGTGGTTTGCCCTGGGAGCCTAGGAAGGACTGGAGAAATCCAACCCTTGCAACCTCCCTCTCTTCTAGCCTGGACTAATTGTTGAGGACTCCACAGAAGAGGGGAGAGAAAGCCTGGGGCCGACCCTGCTTTTGATTCCCAGGTTTGGTCTGCCCTGTCCCGAGAGCCCTTCCAGGCCAGGTAGGCTGCGCCATTGATTGCCTTGGAGCCTGCAAGGGACTAAAGATACACAAACCTCCCAATCTCCTCCTCTACTAACAGAGACTGATTGTTGAGGACTCAGAGGGGAGTGGAAATATTTCCTAGCTGAGAAAAGGGAGGGGGTTGCCAGAGAAGACTGGAGAACTGTCTCAGAAAGTTTGAATTACAAGGCTCTTAGCCTCCAGACAGGAAGCTCTATCACATTGATCTGGCCTGTGTCACAACAAATACACTCTGACCAGGCATTGAATTGAGATCTGCCAACAAGCGGCCATCTCCTGGCAGACCAAGGAAGTGCACATAAGAAAATTATAAATAAATAGGAGAGGCTTTTCCTGGCCTCTATAGCCTCCCTGCCCAAGGCCCTAGGAAACGACTCTACAACCAATTACTGGGTCCAGTGCCCAGTTTTGAGCAACCAGCAGGACAATCCTAACAATCAAGGTTGAGCCAAAAATCAAAGAGCTGTGGTAACTCCTGCCACTAAAACCCTATAAAAGAGAAACAGATAGAGCATCTAAGTAAAATGTAACCTAACCAGATGCTTAAACACCAGCAAAAAATTATGAGCCATACTAAGAAAATAGAAGACATGGCCCAAGAAAAGGAATACAGCAAAGTCCCAGAAGAGGTGCAGAATGTGAAAGAACTAATAAGTAAGATGAGCACAAACTTCCAAAATCAAATTAATGAGATGAAAGACAATATAGTTAGAGAGAGAAATGACATCAAGAAGACATTGAGTCGGGGAAGCGGCTGTGGCTCAATCAGTAGGGCTCCCGTTTACCATATGGGAGGCCCCGGGTTCAGTTCCCGGGGCCTCCTGGTGAAGGCAAGCCCGCCCGCACAGCGTGGTTAGCTGACCCAGCGAGCACAAGCAGCAAGGGGGGGATAAATGAATAAATAAATAAAATCTTTAAAAAAAAAAAAAAAAAAAAAAAAAAAAGAAGACATTGAGTGAACACAAAGAAGAATTTGAAATCCTGAACAGAAAAGTAATGGAGTTCATGGGAATGAAAGACACAATAGGTGAAGTCAAAAACACATATGAGGCATAAAACAGCAGACTTGAAATGATAGAAGAAAGAATAAGTGATACCGAAGACAGAGCAGCTAAAATTGAAGAGAGAAAAGAACAGCGAGAGAAAAGAATGATAAAAATTGAGCAGGAGCTCAGAGAGTTGAATGACAACACAAAACGCAACAACATACGTGTCATGGGAATTCCAGAAGGGGAAGAGAAAGGAAAAGGGGCAGAAAGAGTATTTGAGGAAATAATAGCTGAAAATTTCCCAACTCTCACGAAAGAAATGAACTTACATGTCCAAGAAGCACACCGTACCCCAATAAGAATAAATCCAAATAGACCTATGCCAAGACACATACTATTCAGAATGTCAAATGTAAAAGATAAAGAGAAAATTCTCAGAGCAGCAAGAGAGAAGCAAATGATCACGTACAAAGGACGTCCAGTAAGACTTAGTGCAGATTTCTCTTCAGGAACCATGGAGGCGAGAAGACAGTGGTATGATACAATTAGGAAACTGAAAGAGAAAAACTGCCAGCTGAGAATTCTTTATCCAGCAAAACTGCCCTTCAAATATGAAGGTGAATATAAAGTATTCACAAACAAACAGAAACTAAGAGAGTTTGCAAAAAAGAACCCACCTTTGCAGGAAATATTAAAGGACGCCTTAGAACCTGAAAGAAAAAGACAGGAGAGAGAGGCTTGGAGGAGAGTATAGAAGAAAGAAAAGCAGAAAGGATAACCAAAAGAGTAAAAAGAGAGACAAAAACAAGATGACATATGAAAACCAAAGAATAAAATGGAGGAAATAAATAGTGCATTTTCAGTAATATCATTGAATGTGAATGGATTAAATTCCCCAATCAAAAGATACAGGCTGACAGAATGGATGAAAAGTCATGAGCCATCCATATGCTGCTTACAAGAAACTCACCTCAGACCCAGGGATACAAACTGGCTGAAAGTAAAAGGTTGGAAAAAGATACTCCACGTGAATAGTAAACAGAAAAGAGCAGGGGTAGCTATACTAATATCAGACAAAACAGACTTTAAATGCAAAAAAGTGATAAGAGATACGGAAGGCCCTTAGATATTAATAAAAGGGACGATCCTCCAGGAAGATATAACAGTCATAAATATCTATGCACCTAATCAGGGTGCCCCAAAATATATGAGACAAACTGGCAAAACTGAAGGGAGAAATAGACATTTCTACAATAATCTTTGGATACTTCAACACCCCTCTCACAACATTAGATAGAACAATTAGACAGAAGATCAACAAGGAAACAGAGAACTTGAACAATATGATAAACAAGTTAGACCTAACAGACATATACAGAACACTGCATCCAAACTCAGCAGTTTATACATTCTTCTCAAGTGCCCATGGATCTTTCTCCAGGATAGACCACATGTTAGGTCACAATTCAGCTCTCAATAAATTTAAAAAGATTGAAATTATACAAAGCACCTTCTCAGATCATAATGGAATGAAACTTGAAATCAATAACAGACAGGAAAAAAGGAAATTTGCAAATGTGTGGAGACTGAACAACACACTCCTAAATATTCGGTGGGTCAAAGAAAAAATTGCAAGTGAAATCAGTAAATATATTGAGACAAATGAAAATGAGAACACAGCATATCAAAACTTATGAGATAGGGGGCGGATGTGGCTCAAATGGTTGGGTGTCCGTCTGCTATATGGAGGGACCTGGGTTCGATACCTGGGACCTCCCGGTAAAATTAAAAAAATTTAAAAAAATAAAAAACTTATGAGATACAGCAAAGGCAGTCTTGAGAGGGAAATTTATAGCCCTAAATGCCTATATTAAAAAACAAGAAAGAGCTAAACTCAAAGATTTAACTGAACAACTGGAGAAACTACAAAAAGAACAGCAAACCAATCCCAAAGCAAGCAGAAGGAAAGAAATAATAAAGATTAGAGCAGAAATAAATGAAAATGAGAACAGAAAAACAATAGAGAAAATCAACAAAACCAAAAGCTGGTTCTTTGAGAAGATCAATAAAATTGACAAACCCCTCGCTAGACTAACAAAGAAAAAAAGAGAGAAGATGCAAATAAATACAATCAGAAATGAAAGGGGGGAGGGGATTACAAATGACCTCACAGAAATAAAAAGAATCATAAGAGGATATTATGAGAAACTATATGTTTCTCATAAACATATAGACAACCTAGTTGAAATGGGCAAATTTCTAGAAATGCACAATCAACCTACACTGATGCTACAAGAAATACAAGAGCTTAACAAACCAATCACAGTTAAGGAGATTGAATCCATCATCAAAAATCTCCCAGCAAAGAAAAGTCCAGGACCAGATGGCTTCCAAGTGAATTCTACCAAGAATTTCAAAAAGAATTAACACCAATCCTGTTTAAACTCTTCCAAAATATTGAAGAGGAGGGAAAATTACCCAACATGTTTAATGAAGCCAACATCACCCTAATACCAAAGCCAGATAAAGATTCCACAAGAAAAGAAAATTACAGACCAATCTATCTAATAAAAATAAATGCAAAAATTCTCAACAAAATACTTGCAAATCGAATCCAACAGCATATCAAAAGACTTATACATCATGACCAAGTGGGATTTATTCCTGGTATGCAAGGCTGGTTCAACATAAGAAAATCAATCAATGTTATACACCACATTAACAAATTGAAGGAAAAAAAAACACATGATCATCTCAATAGATGCAGAAAAGGCATTTGACAAAATCCAACATCCTTTTTTGATAAAAATACTTCAAAAGATAGGAATAAAAGGAAAATTCCTCAATATGATAAAAGGCATATGATAAAAGGCATATGAAAAACCTACAGCCAACATCATACTCAATGGGGAAAGGTTGAAAGCTTTCCCCCTAAGATCAGGAACAAGACAAGGATGCCCACTGTCACCATTGTTGTTCAACATTGTACTAGAAGTTCTAGCTAGGGCAATTAGACAAGACAAAAAAATTAAATGTGTCCAAATAGGAAAAGAGGAAGTAAAACTCTCACTGTTTGAGGATGACATGATCCTTTATTTAGAAAATCTTGAAATATCCACAACAAAGCTACCTGAACTAATAAATGAGTTCAACAAAGTGGCAGGATATAAGATCAACATGCAAAAATCAGTAATGTTTTTGTCCACTAGTACTGAACAACCTGAGGAGGAAATCAGGAGGAAAATTCCATTTTCAATAGCAACAAAATGACTCAAATACCTAGGAGTTAGTTTAACCAAAGAAGTACAGGACCTATATGCAGAAAACTACAAAACAATGCTAAAAGAAATTTTAAAAGACTTAAACAAATGGAAAGACATTCCGTGTTCATGGATTGGAAGAATAAATATCGTGAAGATGTCAAACTTGCCCAAACTGATTTATAGATTCAATGCAATACCAATCAAAATCCCAATAGCTTACTTTACAGAATTAGAGAAGGCAATTACCAAATTCATCTAGAAGAGTAAGTGCACCCGAATAGCCAAAAGCATTCTAAAAAAGAAGAGCAATGTGGGAGGAATTTCACTGCCTGACCTTGAAACATATTACAAAGCTACAGTGGTCAAAACAGCATGGTACTGGCATAAAGATAGACACATTGATCAGTGGAATAGAACTGAGAACCCAGAAATATACCCTCACCTTTACAGTCAACTGGTTTTTGACAAACCTACCAAGCCCATGCTAATGGGAAAAAACAGTCTCTTCAACAAATGGTGCTGGGAGAACTGGATAACTATAACCAAAAGAATGAAAGAGGACCCCTATCTCACCCCCTATACAAGAATCAACTCAAAATGGATCAAAGATCTAAATATAAAAGCCAGGACCATAAAACTACTAGAAGAAAATGGAGGGAAACATCTTCATGACCTTGTAGTAGGTGGTGGTTTCTTGGACCTTACACCCAAAGCACGTGCAACAAAAGAAAAAATAGATAAATGGGACCTCCTCAAAATTAAACACTTTTGCACCTCACAGGTCTTTGTCAGAAGGGTGAAAAGGCAGCCAACTCAATGGGAAAAAATATTTGGAAATCACATATCTGATAAGGGTTTAATATCCAGGATATATAAAGAGATGTTACAGCTCAACAATAAAAAGACAAATGACCCAATTAAAAAATGGGCCAAAGACTTGAATAGACATTTCTCCAAAGAAGAAATACAACTGGCAAAAATCACATGAAGAAATGCTCAACATCACTCATGATTAGGGACATGCAAATCAAAACTACAATGAGATATCATTTCACACCTATCAGAATGGCCACTATTAAAAAGGCAGAGAACTTCAAATGTTGGAGAGGATGTGGAGAGATAGGAACACTTATGCACTGTTGGTGGGAATGCAGAATGGTACAGCCACTGTGGAGGACTGTTTGGCAATTTCTAAAGAAGTTGAATATAGATTTTCCACATGACCCTGCAATACCACTACTGGGTGTATACCCAGAAGAACTGAGAGCAGTGACACGAACAGACATCTGCACACCGATGTTCATAGCCACATTATTCACCATTGCCAAAAGTTGGAAACAACCCTGGTGTCCATCGACAGATGAATGAATAAACAAACTGTGGTCTATTCACACAATGGAATATTATGCAGCTGTAAGAAGAAAGGAAGTCATAAAGCATATGGCAACATGGATGTACCTGGAGGACATTATGTTGAGTGAAGCAAGCCAGACACAAAAGGACAAATACTTTATGAATGCGTTACTATGAACCAAATATATTGTGTAAGATATTGTTTGATTAAAAAAAAAATTATATGTATCCATTAAAAAAAAAAAGAAACCACGCATGTGTCCCCAGACCTACTTTTTCTCCTTGGTCTGTTTTTTAAAATGCTGGTGATAAACTAAGCCTGATTTATTATATGACCATCCTGTGTGGGAAAAGACTGTAACTTTGGGTATTTTTGGTCAACCTTAAGTGATATAGCAGGGGGACAGATGTGGCTCGGGTGGTTGGGCATCTGTTTCCCATATGGAGGGACCTGGGTTCAATCCCTGGGACCTCTCAGTAAAAATGAAAAGAAGAAAAATACAGAAGGCACGTGGACCACCAGGCCCTGTGCGTGGGTGTACTGCCAGGCACCGCGAGCCATGCAGCCAGATGATGATGTAACAGGAGTGTGACACAAGGGAGAGCCAAGATGAGATGCACCAAAAAAACAGGAACTAAGGTGGCACAGGCAGTAGGGTGCCTCTCTCCCACATTGGAGATTCTGAGGATAAAATCCCAGTGAACACAGGAGGAGGATGAGAAGAGAGGGTAGGAAACGGACACAGAGAGTTGCCCAGTGAATGGATACAGAAACAGCAAAAACAGGGGGTGGGGGTAAAAATGGATAAAAGTAAATAAATAGATAAATAAATCCTTTAAAAAAATGTATAGGGGAGGAAGATATGGACTATAGTTAGTAGTAATACTTTGACGATGCACTTTCATGATTTGTTAACAAATGTTTCACAAAAATGCAGGGTGTTTGGGGGGAGGGTGATGTGTGGGAGCCCTCTATGATGTTATGCGTGTTTGCTTTATAAGTTCATGATGTTTACTGAACACTTATAATTTATGTATCTTCATGTATGGATGATACTTCAATAAAATGTTTAAAAAAAAAAAAAAAAGACTCATACTATTTACAGGTATCTCCTGTCAATTCTTTTCCCCTAGAGAACCCTGACTAATTCAGCTTGGTACCAGGAGTGGTTCTTGAGAAACAGAATCTTAAAAATGGAATTTTTAAATTAGTTCTGAGATTTTTGCAGTGGCTCTCTACTCTGATTAGATTCAAGGCCACTAATGACTCCCTTTCCAATAATAAAGAAGCCACTGACAGTCCATGGGATGAGCTGGCAATAGACAAGCAAAATATCACCACTGGATGCTACTACTTCCATGTTTCTAAGAGGCAGGGATCTGAGAGAGTGTGTTTTTTTAGCACCTTAACAGAGTTTTGTCAAGTTAAAAGTTGCAATGATGTTAGCTGGCTGTACCTAAATATGCTGGATACAGTTTACAAAAGAAAGGGAAGAGGTGAAGGCTTCAAATTTGCAACTTAAGTGCCTCATGAATGATATGATGAAAGTTTCTATGTGTGCTCTGAAAAAAAATCTTGTTTTGTGCAGTGACAGACTTGAGATCTCTGAAAAGGAGACTCAAAGTTTCATTGTGCGAGCAGCAGAGTTACAACGGAAATTAAAATCTCAATCTTACAGGTCTGCCTTTAAAGTGAGGGCATTGATTGGAAAGGAATAGAATCCTTAGCATTGGGATAGAGACATATGGGTTGATGATGATGGCAGTGGAGACAGTGAAACCCTAAATTCTGCTGAGACTTTGTCAGATAAATCTGTAGTGATTTGCTCTGAGGAGACCACCCAATGCTAAGCTTGTATCAGCTACTCTCTAGCCTGTCCCAAGGAATCCCAGCCTCCTTTCTACAGACATTTCACCTGAGGAGAAAACCACGCAAAGTCAAACCTGCATCACCCCTTCTCCAGCCTGCCCCCCAAAATTTTGACCTCCTCCCTGCCCTGAGGAAACCATTACCCAACTTCCACCCTGCTCTGAGGAGTCTGCCATCCAACCCCCACCTGAAGACATTAATCCTGTCTCACCAGATGAAACTAAAAGGAAATGCCCTGAGGTTACTGGCTTGCAAGACACTTCTAATGCTTCTCCTTACCCACCCCCACCACCCCTCTTCTCTTCCAGACCTATAACTAGACTAAAGTCACAAGTCCAAAAAGGTGAAGCACCAACTGTGACCCATGAGGAAGTATGCTATACTCTAAAAGAACTGCATGAGTTTTCCAATTTATATAGACATAAATCAGGGGAATATGTGTGGAAATGGATATTAAGAGTATGGGATAATGGTAGAAAGAATATAAATTTGGATCAGGCTGAATTTATTGATTTGGGCCTACTAAGCAGAGATTTTGGATTCAGTGCTGTAGCTCAAAGGGTTAAAAAGGGTCCTAACAGTTTGTTCGGGTGGCTGGCTGAAATATGGACCAAAAGATGGCCTAGCATGTCTGAGGTTGAGATGCCCGATTTACCCTGATATACTGTAGATGAGGGGACCCAAAGACTTAGAGAGACTGGAATGGTAGAATGGATTTAGCATCTAAGACTTGCCCACCCACCCCAGAAATGTACAGAGGACACACCTTTCACCAGAACTGGGAGGAATAAATTTGTGAGACTAACTCCATCTTCCCTGAAGAGCTCTGTGGTTGCTCTTCTCTGTAGGTGAGCTATTACTGTGGGAACTATTGCCACAGAACTAGGATCCTTAAACACTGTGGAGATTATCAGATCCCAGGCTGGCAGAAGCCAAATATTAGCACAAAGGTGGGCGTGGCTACCACAATGAAAGGCAGATTCAAAGCAGCAATCAAAAGAGTCTGAGTTGCATAGAGTTATGGCATTGGCTAACAGATCACGGGGTACTTACAAGTAGAATAGATGGGCAGTCTACTTAATTCCTACTTGATCTTGATAAGCAGAAGAGCTCTAGGCTGAGTGAACAAAACCCTAACTTAAATTACAGTCACAGCCCCTTCATCAATTCCCAGACTTGAGACAGTTTGCAGACCCAGAGCCCCTTGAATGAGGGGAAGGCCAGGTCCCCTTGGGGAAGGATCCCATTACACTGCTAAAAATTTATACTGTTAATATTCCTTCCAGCTTTCCCCAAGGAGACCTGTAGCCTTTTACCAAGGTAACCACGCATTGGGGAAAAGTAAATGATCAGACATTTAGGGGATTATTAGACACTGGCTCAGAAATTACTTTAATTCCAGGAGACCCAAAACATCACTGTGGTCCACCTGTCGGAGTAGAGGCTTATGGAGGTCAGGTGATTGGTGGAGTTATAGCTCTGGTCCATCTCCCAGTGGGTCCAGTGAGTCCTGGACCCATTCTGTGGTTATTTCCCCAGTTCCAGAATGCATAATTGGAATAGACATCCTCAGCCACTGACAGAATCCCCACATTGGTTCCCTGACTTGTGGAGTGAGGGCTATTATGTAAGAAAGGCCAAATGGAAGCCACTAGAACTGCCTCTGCCTAGGAAAAATAGTAATCAAAAGCAATACCAGATTCCTGAGGGACTGCAGAGATTAATGCCACCATCAAGGATTTGAAGGATGCAGGTGTAGTGATTCCCACCACATCCCCATTCAACTCTGTTATTTGGCCTGAGCAGAAAACAGATGGATCTTGGAGGATGACAATAGATTATCATAAACTTAACCAGGTAGTGACTCCAATTGCAGCTGCTGTCCCAGATGAGGTATCATTCATTGCTTGAGCAAATCAGCACATCCCCTGGTACCTGGTATGCAGCTATTGAGCTGGCAAATGCTTTTTTCTCAATTGCCATTAGTAAGGACCAACAGAAATAGTTTCCTTTCAGTTGTCAAGGCCAGCAAAATAATTTTACTGTCCTACCTCAGGGGTATACCACCTCTCCAGCCCTATGTCATAATATTGCCCACAGGGAACTTGATTGTCTCTCTCTCCCACAAGGCATCACATGGGACCATTTTTTTTAATGACATCATGCTGATTGGACTTAGTGTGCAAGAATTAGCAACTACTGTAGACTTATTTATAAGGCATTTGGGTAAGAAAGACTGGGAGATAAATCCAACAAAAATACAGGGGCCTTCCACCTTGATGAAATTTCTAGGTGCCCAGTGGTGTGGGGCAGGTCAAGATATCCTTTCTAAAGTGAAGGATAAGCTGTTGCATTTGGACCCTCCTATGACTTAAAAAAGAGGCACAATGCTTAGTTGGCCTCTTTGGGTTTTGGAGACAACATATTCCTCATTTGGGTGTGCTACTCAGGCCCATTTACCAAGTGACCAGAAAAGTTTTGAGTGAGGACCAGAACAGGAGGAGGCTCTGTGGCAGGTCCAGGCTGCTGTGCAAGGTGCACTACTACTTGGGCCATACAGTCCAGAAGGTCCAATGTACTGGAAGTGTTAGTGGCAAATAGAGATGCCGTCTGGAGCCTTTGTCAGGTCCTTATAGGAGAATCTCAACACAGACCCTTAGAGCAAAGCTCTGCTGTCCTCTGCAGATAACTATTCTCCCTTTGAGAAACAGCTTTTGGCCTGCTACTGGGCCTTAATAGAGACTCAAGGAACATGATTGAAAAATTGGTGACAAAGAGGTCTGGGGAAGAGGTATGTGGATAGATATTTCTTAATGGGAAAGAAGCATGAAAATATTTGTGTCCCACATGAATGTTCACCAGAGGGTAACTTCAGCAGAGGAAGACCTTAATAATCAAATGGATAAGATGACCCGCTCTGTGGCTAATGCTCAGCCTCTTTCCCCAGCCACTCCTGTCACTGCCCAATGGGTTCATGAGTGAAATGGCCATGGTGGCAGGGATGGAGGTTATGCATGGGCTCAGCAACATGGACTTCCCCTCACCAAGGCTGACTTGGCTACAGCCACTGCTGAGTGCCCTATCTGCCAGCAGCAGAGACACACACTCAGCCCCTGATATGGCATCATTCCCCAAGGTGATCAGCCTGCTACCTGGTGGCAGGCTGACTACATTGGACCACTTCCATCATGGAAGGGGCAGCAATTTGTTCTAACTGGAATAGACACTCTGGATATGGGTTTCCCTTCCCTACACACAATGCTTCTTCCAAAACTCCCATCCATGGACTTACCAGAATGTCCTATCTACCACCATGGCATTCCACCCAGCATTGCTTCTGATCAAGGAACCCATTTCACAGCAAAAGATGTGCAGGAATGGGCACAAGGTCATGGAATTTACTGGTCTTACCATGTTCCCCATCATCCTGAAGCACCTGGATTGATAAAACGGAGGAATGACCTTTTTTTAAAAAAAAGATTTATTTATTTATCCCCCCCTTGCTGTGTCCATTTGCTTTGCATTTTTCTGTGTCTGTTTGTCTCCATTTTATTCGGTCATCTTGCTGTGCCAGCTCACTGTGCCGCGCGGGTCGTCAGCTCACCACACCATGAGGGCCAACTTGCCTTCACCAGGAGGCCCTGGGAATTGAACCCGGGGCCTCCCATATGGTAAACGGGAGCCCAACCAATTGAGCCACAGCCACTTTCCTGACCTTTTTTTTTTTAACAAATCAATTTTATTAATACATTTTAATAAGGCATACAATTCATCCAGAGTATACAATCAATAGTATTTGGTATAATCACATAGTTGTGCATTCATCACTTCAATCACTATTAGACCATTTTCATTATTTCAATAATAATAAGAAACAAAAAACAGACAAGAAAATTCTTCACCTCTCAATCTCTCTCTGTTTCCCTGCTGTACATAGCTGCTATTTCTGGCTATTCTTGCACAATCATTTATTTATTTATTAAGCAGTTTTATTGAGATATAGTCACATACCATACAATCTATCTAAAGTGTATAAACAATGGCTTTTAGTATAATCACAATGCACATTCATCATCACAAAAATTTTTAGAATTATTTCATTACTCCAAAAAGAAAAACTCCACACCTCTTAGCATGCCTTCCCTAGCCCTACATAACCACTACTCAAATTTCATCTTTATAAATTGATTTATATTTACATTTTATATAAATGGATTCATACAGTATGTTACACAATATATATAGTTCATAGTAAAGCAATCATAGAGTATTTGTCCTTTTGTAACTGGCTTGCTTCTCTCAGTATAATGTCCTCCAGGTTCATCCATGTTGTCATATGCTTTACGACTTCATTTCTTCTTACAGCTGCATAATTTTCCATCATGTGAATACACCACAATTTGTTTATCCATTCATTGGTTGATAAACACCTGAGTTGTTTCCAACTTTTGGTGATCGTGAATTATGCTGCTATGAACATACACCCAGTAGTGGTATTGCAGGGTCATGTGGAAAATCTATATTCAACTTCTTTAGAAATTGCCAAACAGTCCTCCACAGTGGCTGTACCATTCTGCATTCCCACCAACAGTGCATAAGTGTTCCTATCTCTCCACATCCTCTCCAACATTTGAAGTTCTCTGTCTTTTTAATAGTGGCCATTCTGATAGATGTGAAATGATATCTCGTTGTAGTTTTGATTTGCATTTCCCTAATCATTAGTGATGTTGAACATTTTTTCATGTGTTTTTTGCCATTTGTATTTCTTCTTTGGACAAATGTCTATTCAAGTCTTTTGCCCATTTTTAAATTGGTTTGTTTGTCTTTTTTATATATCATAGATATAAACCCTTATTGGACATGTGATTTCCAAATATTTTCTCCCATTGAGCCGGTTGCCTTTTCACCCTTTTGACAAACTCCAGTGACATGCAAAAGTGTTTAATTTTAAGGAGGTCCCATTTATTTATTTTTTCTTTTGTTGCATGTGCTTTGGGTGTAAGGTCCAAGAAACCATCACCTACCATAAGGTTTTAAGATGTCTCCCTACATTTTCTTCTAGTAGTTTCATGGTCCTGGCTTTTATATTTAGGTCTTTGATCCATTTGGAGTTGATTCTTGTATAGGGAGTGAGATAGGGGTCCTCTTTCATTCTTTTGGTTATATATATCCAGTTCTCTCGGCACCATTTGTTGAAGAGACTGTTTTGTCCCATGAACATGGAATTGGTAGGTTTGTCAAAAACCAGTTGACCTTAGAGATAAGGGTTTATTTCTGGACTCTCAATTCTATTCCACTGATTGATGTGTCTATCTTTATGCCAGTACCATGCTGGGTTTTTTTATACATTAAAAAAAATTTTTAAGATACTTTAGATTACATAAATGCTACATAAAAAAATATAGGGGATTCCAATATGCCCCTCTCCCAACCCCTTCTACACTGTTTTAACAACATCATTCATTAGCGTGGTACACTTGTTACAATTGGTGAACATGTATTGAAGCATTGCCACTAACTGTGGACTATCGTTTACATTATAGTTTATATTCTATGTAAGTTATCACAAAATATATAATGGCCTGGCTCTCCCTGCCTAGAGGGGCCCACACCAAATCTTGGTGTATATTTCTGTCCTTCTCTCCCATTTCTCAACAAGCTCTGTTTTTTTCCCCCATTTCCCAATAAATTCTTTTTACTGGCCTAAAATATATATCATGGCCTGTATCCATCATTGCAATATCATGCAGGACAAATCCAATGTCCCAAAAATGTCCCCATACTACAACTATTCTTTCCTCTCCCTTCCCTCAAAACCTCTAGTGGCCACTGTCTTTATATCAATGATACAAGTACTTCCACTGCTATAATAATAGCAAGTCTACAATAGAATAATAAGTCTACTTTAGTCCGTTGTTCATTCCCCAATCTTGAGGATATTGGGTTGGTGATGCCCACTCTATTTAGAAATCAGAGGGCCTTGATTCCATGGGGCAGATGGATGGAATTGTCTTGCTTACAGTTACAGACACTCTCTGTTCCTTGGGATCGTCGTTGTCCATCATCATTTCCTTGTTAGTTGTCCTGAGTGAGTTCAATGAACTGGAGAGTAGATGTTGTAACTCTGCTGAGATTCAGGGCCCAACTGACACATGGAGAGACCAAAGATTTAAGTCTCTTGGATATACACCTATCAAGTATAGTACTAACTATAGGTTCAAATAGAAGGGGCAAAGAGCCATGTGGAGGGAAACCACAAATAGTACCAAGCTTTTTTGACCACTGTAGCTTTGTTATATGTTTCAAGGTCAGTCAGTGAAATTCTTTCCATGTCACTCTTCTTTTTTAGAATGCTTTTGACTATTCGGGTGTACTTTCCCTTCCAAATGAATTTGGTAATTGCCTTTTCTATTTTTGTAAAGTAAGCTTTTAGAATTTTGATTGGTATTGCATTGAATCTATAAATCAGTTTCGGTAGGATTAACATCTTCATGATATTTAGTCTTCTAATCCATGAACATAGACTGTCTTTCCATTTATTTAGGTCTTCCTTGGTTTCTTTTAGCATTGTTTTGTCGTTTTCTGCATATAGGTCCTGTACTTCTTTGGTTAAATTGATTCCTAGGTATTTGAGTCTTTTTGTTGCTATTGTAAATGGAATTTCCCCCTTGATTTCCTCCTCAGATTGTTCAATACTAGTGTACAAAAACATTACTGATTTTTGCATGTTAATCTTGTATCCTGACACTTTGACGAACTCCTTTATTAACTCAAATAGCTTTGTTGTAGACATTTCAGAATTTTCTATATATAGGATCATGTCATCTACAAAGAGTGAGCGTTTTACTTCCTCTTTTTCTATTTGGATTTAAAATTTTTTTTTTTCTTGTCTAATTGCTCTAGCTAGAACTTCTAGCAAATGTTGAATAATAATGGTGATAGTGGGCATCCTTGTCTTGTTCCCAATCTTAGAGGGAAAGCTTTCAATCTTTCCCCATTGAGTACAATGTTGGTTGTGGGTTTTTCATATATGTCTTTTATCATATTGAGGAATTTTCCTTCTATTCCTATCTCTTGAAGTGTTTTTATCAAAAAAGGATGCTGGAATTTGTCAAATGCCTATTCTGCATCAATGGAGATGATCCTGTGATTTTGTTCCTTCAATTTGTTAATGTGGTGTATTAAGTTAATTGATTTTCTTATATTGAACCAGCTTTGCATACCAGGAATAAATCCCACTTTGTTGTGATGCATAAATCTTTTGATATATTATTGGATTCCATTTGCAAATATTTTGTTGAGAATTTTTGCATCTATGTTCATTAGAAAGATTGGTCTGTAATTTTCTTTTCTTGTAGCGTCTTTATCTGGCTTTGGTATTAGGGTGCTTCAACCAGGGTAGGAGGAGTGCTTTGACCAGGGAACACAACAATGATTCCACTAAACTGTAAGTTAAGACTGCCACCTGGCCACTTTGGTCTCCTCATGCCTCTGAATCAACAGGCAAAGAAGGGGATTACTGCACTGTCTGGGGAGATTGATCCTGACAACCAAGGGGAAATAAGACTATAAGTGCACAATAGAGGTAAAGAAGAGTTTGCCTGGAATACAGGAGATCTCCTAGGGCATCTCTTAGAAATACTATGTCCTATGATTAAAGTCAATGGAAGATTGCAACAATTCAATCCAGGTAGGACTAACAATGGCCCAGAATCTTCAGGAATGAAGGTTTGGGTCACCCCACCAAGCAAAGAACAAGCTGAAGTACTTGCTGAGGGTAAAGGGAATATGGAATGGGTAGTGGAAGAAGGTAGCGATAAATACAAACTTCAACCAGGTGACCAGTTACATATACAAGAGTGCAATGGTCATGAATATTCCTTCCTTGTTTTGGTATGAGTATGTTTGTATATGTACATAAGATGAGTATCTTTATTTTCTTCCCTATCCTTTCCCCTTATCATGTGACGTAAGTTGTATTAGTTTCATGTAGTATTTAAGGATGTCAAGTTTAAGAGTGAATATTACCCAAGGCCTTGCAGCTTATTCTGGAGGGATTTAGTGCATTTCTAGTTGTACACAGGACAGTTGAGTACAGCAGGGGAAAAATTTTATATGTATATATATATATGTCTGTTATTGTTTTTATTTAGAGACTAAGTGTGGTTTAAGGTGATGTGTACAGCTGCCAATTTGACAAGGGGTGGACTATGATGGTTAAGCTAATGTGTCAACTCAGCCAGGTAATAGTGCCCAGTTGTTTGGTCAAGCAAGCACTGGGCTAATTGTAATAAAAGGACATTTTATGGACTTTAATCCTCAGTGAATTGATTGCATAGGTGGCTGATTACATCTACCATCAACTGAGGAGATTGCCTTCAGCAATGAGGGACTTCTCATCCAATCAGTTGAAAGCCTTAAAAGAAGTGATTTCAGCATTTAGAGAGAGAATTCCCATCTCTACTTCAGTTAGCCAGCATCTCCTGGGGAATTCGATGAGGACTTTCATCAAAGTCCTTGTCTTGCAGACTTCCCTATGGAATTTGGAACTTGTGCATCCCCATGGACCTAGGAGACAATTTTATAAAAACTCATACTGTTTAGAGATATCTCCTGTCAGTTCTGTTTCCCTAGAGAACCCTGACTAATACACCTACAAAGTGCCAAGCACTACAAAGAAGGTGAAGTCAGAGATGAATAAGACATGTCCCCGACTTCCAGGAACTTTGCCGTGGTGGAGGCAACAAACATGGATGTATCTTTAGGCACAGAAGCTGGGCACTTGGAGATGGGGCCAAAGTGCTGTGGGGTTACACTGGGGGTTGCTGGGGGTGTCACGTCACCAGGGTGCTGAGTTTCAGCTTGGTCCTTTAGGACAGGCACTCCAGTATATAAAGAACATGGGCTTACCTCAGGAGGAGGACCTGTGTTCAAATCCTGGCTTGACTACATACTAGCTTTGTGACCCTGAGAAAGTTATTTATTCTCCTTGAACCTCAGTTTCCTGATTTGTGAAATAGAAATAATAACACCTACACTGCTAGGTTGTTTTGAATATTAATAAGATAAAATTTATCTTATTAAATGGCACATGTGGGCAGGCCCTCATAAATGGTGATTATTATTCCAGGAAACCTCCCCTGACTGCTGGCTATGATCTCTTCTTCCTCCAAATTCCAGTAAAAGCAATGGTACTACTTACTTGGCTTTATGATGTTCTGCTTTGCGCTAAGTTAGTGGGTTTGAAACTCAGTGAATAAACTTAAGCATACACAAAATATCTCATGTTTTATATTCTATAAATCAAATTAACTTCAACCTTTCATCTCTCTCTGTGGTAGACTGAATCATGTCCCCTACAAAGACGTGTTCAAGTCCTAACCCTTGGTCCTATGTGTGAACTCATTTGTAAATAGGACCTTCAACGATCCTATTAAGATGAAGTCAGACTGAATCAGGGTAAGCCTTACTTTGGTATGACTGGAACCCCTCTTTTTTTTTTTAAGATTTATTTTATTTATTTCTCTCCCCCCTCCCTCATTGTCTGTGCCCATTGTCTGCTCGTTGTGTGCTCATCTTCTTTTTTTTTTTTTAGGAGGCATCGGTAACTGAACCTGGGACCTCCTATGTGGGAGGGAGGCACCCAATCGCTTGAGCCACCTCTGTTCCCTGCTTGTTGTGTCTCTCATTGTGTTTCCTCATTGTGTGTCTCTTCGTTGCATCATCTTGTTGCATCAGTTCACCACATCAGTTTGCTGATCAGTTTGATGGGCAGGTGCCCACTTGCTTGAGCCACATCTGCTTCCCTGACTAGAGCCCTTTAAGCAAAGGAAATTTGGACCTAAAAGTACAAGTCACAGGAGAGAGATCGCTATGTAACAGAGACAGAGACTGAGTTTTGGATTGTTGGCAAGCCACCATCAGAATGCTACAGATTGGGAGCGGATGTGGCTCAAGCAGTTGGGCACCCGCCCTCCACGTGGGAGGACTTGGGTACAGTTCCCGATGCCTCCTAAGGAAGACAAACAACAAGCAGACAATGAGCAGACAATGAGATTAAAAAAAAACACACACACACAAGCAGACAATGAGCAAAAAAAGAAACGAGGAAGGTGCAGATAAGGCTCAAGCAGTTAAGCACCCGCCTCCCACATGGGAGGTCCCAGGTTTGGTTCCCAGTGCCTCATAAAGAAAAAACAAACAGACAATGAGCAGAAAACAAGCAAAAACAATGAGCAGACAGATGAGAGAGCCATCTGGGGAGTGGGGGAGAATGCTACAAATTTCAGAGAAAGCACAATCCTGCCAACACCTTGATTTTGGATGTGTAGCCTGCAAAACTATGAGGCAATAAATTCCTATTGTTTCAGCCAACCAGTCTGTGGTTTTTGTTGTAGCAGCCCTGGCAAACTAAAATATTATCCCATCAAAATAGCTGGAAATTCAACCTTGTGGGTTCTCCCTGGATTACACCAATATTCTGGGATATGGCATTAGGGGACATTACTGTCCATCCAGGTTACACTGAATGCCCCAGCCCTCGTGCCCTTGGCTCACAGATCTGCTGCATTCCTCTTGTATCCAAGGAATTTTTGTGGAGGGAAAACCAGGTCTAGGATTCAGCCCCTCTTGGGATTACATGGCCATTCGCTCTGGAGTCCAGCCACATCAGAGTGTACAGTCAAGGAACAGAGACCAGGGTCCATGTTTCCACATCTCTCAGCCCTGCAGATAGCCTTTTCCTCCTTCCATCCTGAAGGAATCTCTTTGTAGCCTTTGTGTTGCTCTCTCTCCCCTCGCATTTTTCCATTTAAGAAGAATATGTTTACAAACATGGGCTTTCCTAATACCTGAGCCAAGTTGGTCTCAGCAAGTCGCATTCTTGCCTAGAGGAAGAGAGCAGTAGCAGTACCTTGAGGCCCCCAGACAACACCTGTGCCTGACAAGGGCAGCTCAACCAATGTTTGTTGCCTATGGCAACCACGTTTCTCAACTCTAATGAGCAAACACTTGCTTATTGGTCAAAAGAAAGAGCCAACAAGATGAAAAAGGTGTCCCCAGAGGAAAAACAGCATTTTTCAGCAGAGAGAAGCATCACTAGATAGTGTACAAAATATGTTCTGAGGCCATCCCAAATCCCTGCTCAGCCCTTTATCAGCTGCGTGATCACGAGCATATTATTGAGTATAATAACAGCTATTAAACAACTATTATATTCCAGGCAATTTGCTAGCTGTTTTGCACACATTATCTCATTTACTCCTCCCAAACCGACCTGTGTGGGAGTCTGTTAATAATCACACCTACAGATAAGCAAACTGAGGCTCTTCAAGCTTAAAGAATGTGTGCAAAATCACAGAGGTAGGGAGTAGCAGAGGTGAGATTCAAACCTTGCCTCTAAAGCCTGGTCTGTTCACCCTCATGCTCTATACCCATCTTGCAGGGTAGTTTTAAGAATGAGAGATAATGCGTGAGAGCGCCAAGAACAGCCCTGTTCACCTAATGCACATTCAGTCAGGTGCAGATATTGTTGTTGTTATATTTTGAGAGTGATACTTCTAGCTGTTGCTGTGGGCTTGCTCAACCTCCCATTCCAGGCCTGTTGAAAGAATAGGTGGGAGTAGGGAAGCAGAGTCTGAGCCAGGGATTTGGTTGCATGTGATTTTTTAAGGAAGTGATCTCAGGAGAAAGGGAGCAAAGGAAGTAGGGCAGATCTGGGGGAAAGCTAGATAAGAATATGGTCTCAGTTGGAGTTTAGATTCAGCCTGATCCCACAGGAATTCTGGGGCATGAACTGCTCTGCAGAGCTGGTTCCACCCTGAGGTAAGGAGTTGGATTTTTGAACTTCACCTCATTCAGACATTGACTGCAGACTGGGGCAGGGGTAAAGGGAGGGCAGGCAACTCTACAGAGAACCATTAGCAACCAACAGTCACAGCAGCTGGGGGGTGGGTGCAGCTAGTGTAGCAAGGGGGATCTAAGTGGAGCATCAACAACATCCATTACAAATGAGAAATGAATCCAAAAGCACTTTGAGATTAGGAGGATGAGGAGAAATCAGTACAGCAAACTGAAAAGCAATCAATGAGATAAGAAAACAAGATGGGAAACGGATGTGGCTCAAGAAGTTCGGCGTCCGTCTACCATATGGAGAGACCGGGGTTTGATCCCCGGGACCTCCCGGTAAAAAAAAAAAAAAAAAAAACATAAAAAAAAAAAAAAGAAAACAAGAAAGCCTGGAATCCTGAAAATCAAGAAATGTAAGTGTATCACAAATAAGGGAGTTTTTTTTTTTTTTTTAATGAGGGAGAGGTCAACTGAATCATATACCACTGTGGTAACTAGCCTCCAAGATGGTTCCCAGTGGCTTTCATTTCCAGAATACATGCCCCTGTGTAATCCCTTCCCACACTGAGTGGGGGTGACCTCTGTAACCAATAAGATATTCCAGAAATGATAGAGTGTGACTTATGGGGCTAAATCATAAATGATATTTCAACTTCTGCTTTGCTTTCTCTTAGATCACTTGCTCTGGGATAAGCCAGCTGCCATGTTGTTAAGGATACTCAAGCAGCCCTGTGGGGAAGTCTACATGGTGAAGAATTATGGTCTACTACCAACAACCAGCACTAATATGCCAGGCATATAAGTGAGCCATAATGGAAGTGGGTTCAAATTCAGTCAAGCCTTCAGATGACTGCAACTCCAGCCAACAGTTTGACTTCTACTTTATGAGAGAACCTGAACCCAGAACCACACAGCTAAGGTATTTCTGGAGTCATGATCCATAGAAACTGTGAGATAAGTGTTTATTGGTTTAAGCCACTAAATCTGGGGGTGATTTGTTACATAGCAATAGGTAACCAATACAACCACTGATAGGTGAGGTAAGGCCTGAGGAATGACCATTGAAATGAACAATATAAGGCCATTGGTGATCTTGAAAAGAACAATTTCGGTAAAGTGCTGGGAGAGAAAGTCTAACTGCAGTGGGTTTACAGAGAATGTGGGGACAGAAAATACAACTGTTTCAAGAAGTTTTGCTTTAGAGGAGCAGGGAACTGGGCCAATAGCTGAAGAGGGAAGAGGAGTTAAGAAGGTTTTTTGGCTTTTGTTTCACTTTTAAGATGGAAAATATAATAGCCTGATTCATAAGCTGATGGTAATGCTCTAGTAGGGAGGATAGGAAAGAAAGACTGGCAAGCCCAAAGTCCTTGAGTAGTTGAGAGAGGAAGAGATCTAGAACCCAAGTTGATTGCTTGGGCTTGGGAGCAGAGATGGTCCATCTATAGCAGGAGGAGGGAAAGCAGAGTGTGTGGGTACAGATTTGCTGGGGGTGGTAGATGTGGTGGTATAAGAGAAAGGGAAGTCTCTTCTCTTTGCTTTTATTTTCTCTGTGGAATATGAAGCCATGCATCAGTTGAGAGTGAGAAGGGGTGGAGGTATAACATGTTGAAGAAGTCATGAAACAGTTATCAAGGACAGCAGATGGGGTGTCCCTATACCTGGGGCACAAGGAATCTTTCCAAGGGGTTCAGGCATGGATACTTTTAAGAGAATCAGCTTCCAAATACTCAATTTCCATATCGCTTTTCCTTAGATTGACCCAGCTGAGAATGCCACCTGCCCTTCCCCAGTCTCCCTTCTCCAACTTTACCGAAGCCACACCTCTCATCCAACCCAAGTTGTACCAGAGTTTGGCAGCATAACATGATGTGATTATGATTTCCAACTCTGGAGCCTGACTACCTAGCATTGACTCCCAGTTCTGCCACTTACCAGCTGTGTCAGCCAAACTCTGTGATGTTTTTCCATGATTCTCACCTGTGATTCACATCTTCCATATTATCAGGGCTGGTCTGTATGATTAATGTGTGACTTCTGAGGCAAAGTCATAAAGGGTATCTCAGCTTCCACCTTGTTCTCTTGGGTTGCTTGCGCTGGGGAAAGCCAGCTGCCATGCCATAAGGACACTCAAGTAACCTTAAGGAGAGGTCCACTTGGAGAGGACCTGAGGCCTCCAACCAATAGCCAGCACAACTTGCTAGCCATGTGAGTCACTGTAGCAGTTTGGCAGTTTGATGAAGTTATGAATTCCAAAAATAGATACTGGATTATGCTTGTAAACTGATCTGTTCATCTGGGCATAACTACGTTATAATTGGGGCTTTGATTAGGCCATGTCAGTAGGGTGTTGAGCCCTATCGAAGATAAAAGGCATGGCAAAGGACGGTGTTGGAGCAGTTTTGAGTTGGAGTTGTGATGCGGAGTCTTGACCTAGAGCCCTGGGAAGTAGCGTACAGAGGAGCTTGGTTGTGAGGAAAGAGAGAAAGCCCTGGGAAGAGAAGCAAGCCATTTGCCTGATAGTCTGCAGCTGGCCTTGTGGCACAAAGCAAGCCTGAGTCCAGAGAGAGGCAAGCCCCGGGGAAGAGAGGAACCCAAGAAGCCTGAACCCTGACAAACGTCAGCAGCTGTCATGCTCCAACACGTGGCAACAGACTTTGGTGAAGGAAGAAACTTATGCTTTATGGCCTGGTAACTGTAAGCTTCTACCCCAAATAAATACCCTTTATAAAGAGCAACAGATTTCTGGTATTTTACATCAGCACCCCTTTGGCTGACTAATACTGTCACCTACCTTGGAAAAAGACCCCCTAGCCCCAATCAAGCCTTCAGATAACTGCAGCCCTTGCCAACATCTGATGCAATCTCATGGGAGACCCCAGGGCAGAATATCCATCAAGCTGTTCCTGAAGTCCTGACCTACAG
Organism: Tolypeutes matacus; assembly: GCA_026826555.1. Lineage (NCBI taxonomy): Eukaryota > Metazoa > Chordata > Mammalia > Cingulata > Chlamyphoridae > Tolypeutes > Tolypeutes matacus. The sequence continues at coordinate 11,211,856 of JAKSZT010018658.1, read as the reverse complement.
AAACTGTGAGAGATAATAAATACTTATTGTTGTTCCAAGCCACTAGATTTGGGGGTAATTTGTATACTATGGAACAGACTAGAGAACCCAGAAATAGCTCTACACCAGTACAGCAAACTGATCTTTTACAAAAGTGCAAAAGCAATTCAATGGAAAAAGAATCTTTTCAACAAATGGTGCTGGAGCAATTGGATATCTATGGAGGTGAAAAAACAAAACCCTGCAACCTAAACCTCATACCTCATTAAAAATTTAACTCAAAATGGATCATAGATTTAAATGTAAATGAAAAATTACAAAACTTTTAGAAGAAAACATAGAAGAAAATCTTCAGGATCCAGTGAGGAGTTCTTAGGCTTGCTATCAAAAGCATGCTCCACAAAAGAAAATATTCAATAAATTGGACTTCATGAAAATGGAAAACTTTTGCTCTGTGAAACATTCTATAGAGAGGATGAAAAGACAAGCAACAGGGGAGCGGTATAGCTCCTGCTTCTGTTTCATGTGTATAAGGTCCTGGGTTCAATCTCCGGTACCTCCTTCAAAAAAAAAAAAAAAAAAAAAAAGACAAGCAACACACTGGGAGAAAAATGTTTGCAAACCACGTATCTGACAAAGGAGTCATATCTATACTATATAAAGAACTCTCAGAACTCAACAGTTAAAAACAAACAGCCCTATTATAAAATAGGCAAAAAGAAAAAAAAAAAAAAAAAGAAGAAACATTTCAGAGAAGAGGCTATACAAATGGCAAATAAACACATGAGATGTTCAGCATTACTAGATACTAGGGAAAAGCAAATTAAAACCACTATGAGGGGAGTGACCCCACATATGAAGTCCAGAGTTTGATAGCCGGCCCTAGTACCTAAACAAACAAACAAACAAACAAACAAACAAAAAACCCAACACTATGAGATAGCACTACAAACATATTAGAACAGCTAAAATATAAAAAGCTGTGACAATACCAAATGCTGGCAAGGATTGATCTCTTGCACATTGCTCAGGGAAAATGTGGGAAAGTGGGGCAGGAGAATAAAAGGATATAACCGCTCTGGAAAAGAGTTTGGCAGTTTCTTAAAAAACTAAAAAACTAGGGAAGCAGCTGTGGCTCAATCGGTGGGGCTCCCGTTTACCATGTGGGGGGCCTCGGGTTCGGTTCCCGGGGCCTCCTGGTGGGGGCGGGCCCGCCCGCGCGGCGTGGTTGGCTGACCCAGCGAGCGCGGGCGGCAGGGGGGGGATAAATGAATAAATAAATAAAATCTTAAAAAAAAAACAAAAAAAAAAAAACTAAAACTCCACTTACCATATGACCCAGCAATTGCATTTCTGGGCATTTATCCAGAAAATGGATAAAAGTAAATAAATCCTTAAAAAAATGTATAGGGGAGGAAGATACGGACTATAGTTAGTAGTAATACTTTGACCATGCTCTTTAATAATTTGTTAACAAATGTTTCACAACACTGCAAATAAACACATGAGAAGATGTTCAGCATCACTAGATACTAGGGAAAAGCAGGATGTTTGTGGGGGAGGGGTGATGTGTGGGAGCCCTGTATGATGTTATACATGTTTGTTTTGTAAGTTCACGATGTTTACTGAACACTTACAGTTTATGTAAGTTCATGTATGAATGATATACTTTAATAAATTGTTTTAAAAAATAAGCAAATAAAATAAAATCAAGGAAATAAAGTGTGACCCAATAATTGTACACTGGTCAAATTGATATCACAATAAAAAGACAAAAAAAAAAAAAAAAAGCCAATCTTGAAAGGTACACAATCTCATTCACATAACTTTTTTTTTTTTTTTTTTTTAAGTACTCAGGGTTGGGGAATGAAACCATATGAGACCTCGTATATGGGAAGCCAGCACTAAACCACTTAGCCACATCGGCTCCCCTGAGATGGTTTTTCCTTACAGTTGTTTTTGCTCATTTGTTTCCGTTTTCCTTAGGAGGCACGGGGAACCGAACCTGGGACCTCCCATATGGGAAGCAGGCACTCAAGCATTTGAGCCACATCCACTCCCAACATTTTTTTTTAAAGATTTATTTATTTATTTCTACCACCACCCCCCATTGTTTTTGCACTCACTTTCTGCTCTCTGTGCATTCTTCTCTGCTTGCCTCTCTTTAGGTGGCACCGGGAACCCATCTTGGGACCTTCCGGAGTTGGAGAGAGGCACTCAATCTCTTGTGCCACCTCAGCTCCTTGGTCTGCTGTGCCTCTTATTGTCTCTCCTCTGTGACTCTTTTTGTTGCATTATCTTGCTGTGCCAACTCTCCACGTGGGCCAGCGCTCTGTGCGGGCCAGCACTCCTGCACAGGCCAGCACTCCGTGTGGGCCAGCTCTCTGCTCGAGCCAGCTCGCCACGTGGGTCAGCTTGCCTTCACCAGGAGGCTCCTGTATTCGAACGCTGGACCTCCTCCTATAGGGTAGATGGGAGCCCAATCACTTGAGCAGCATCCGTTTCCCTCCCAACATTCTTTTTTTTTTTTCACGGTTCAAGATTTGAGTTTATTTTTTATGGGTGCTTTGATGTGAAAGGACTTGGTGCTGAACTGGGTGGGGTGGGGGGGCATGTTGGGGAGAGGTAGGATCAGACCTCCTTCCTCACTCGGTGGCTGGGTGAGACAGTGAGCATCTCCCTAAAGTTTATGAACTTGGGGGTGGAAGAGTCCTGGGAAAATTGTCTGAAGTCTTTATTTACCATGCCACCTTTTCCCTGGCATTCCTTTCACTATACTTTTCTGTTCTATTTGGAGGCCAAGCATCCCTATTCATTTCACTTGATAAGAAAAGAAACAGATTCAGGTTAGGGAAGGGGGTTGGGGAATAAATATAGGGTCTCATTAAAATAATATATTACTATTCATGGGACAAGTCATTAAAGTTTGATAATTAGCTGATATATGACTTTCAATTGGGAAAGGGTTATAACCATCTTTGGGTCTCATTAGTTGCAAAACAGGATGCTTTCCTGTGGATTTCCACCAGGAAATGCCTCTTTTAGAAGTTATACTGCATTGCATAGCATGCAGCACATCTGAGTCCAGGTATCCAACTCTAGAGACAGAGAAGAGGTCACGGATGAATTCAAATAAAAATTCTTGGCATTAAAACAGCATTAGTGAGGGCAACAGTCTCAATGTTATGGCAGAAACCAAATCTCTTTTTGGGGTATGGAATGTTTAAGCCAAGCCTTATTTAATAATCAGTAAAAAGAGAGCATTACAATTCCATTAGTCAAGTTTATGAATTATCTATATCATAATCAAATTTTCTCTTAGTCCTTCTCTTCTGGGAAATACTTAATTTTATAAACTTAGTTTATTCTAATTTAAATATACCTTTAATTTCCTGGACTTTGAGAATAATCATTCAAAGTATGAAAGTATAAAACATGTGTTTTTTATCTGCTAACACAGGGGAAATGTGCTTACTGCCTTAAGTAACTAAAACTATGCAAAGTTAAACACTCCTATCTTTCTTTTGGGCAATATGTCGATTGGAAAAGTAGTTTTTCTAGACATCTTCATAGGAAATAGCCTTGGTTTGAAAACTAGAGTAGCATAACTTCATTGCCTTTTAGAGATAGAACTTTACAAGGCACTCATCTGCTCTGAGTGCTCCATCTCACGTCTCCCTACTGTGCAGCTCTGGTACACAGCATCAAACATTGGCTGATAGTTGCCAAAACAGCTTCCCCCTGGGAGGATCACATAACTCACAAAGGGAGGTCCAGGAGAAGGCAGCGACTCATAGACCACTATGCCTTCACTCGGGAATGCAGCCCTCTGCTGCTGCTTGCTTTCCCAAAATTCCTGTAACATTGACACAACATTCAGGTCTTTGAAGACCAGAGCTGGGTCTCTATGAGGCAAGACTTGGGCAATGATGTGTCTCAGGGATTCCAAGGTTCTGTCCGTCTCGGATCTGTCTTTGCGAGCCTCCTGCACAGTGTTGTCCTCATGCCTGAATTCTTGCAGCCCTGGACTCCCAACATTCTTGATCTGACAAAATTATAGTGATAAACAGATTATGGTTTGCCAGGATTTGGAGATAATGGTTGGGGTTGTGCGGCTGTAAAGGAGTGGCGCGACGGAGATCTTTGTGGTGATGGTATAGCTCTGTATTTCATTGCAGAGGTGGTTACACAAACCTACAGGTAGAACATTACATATGTATTGCACATATTGTACCAAGGTCGGTTTCATGGCTTTGATACTGTGACTATAGTTATGTAAAATGCAACCATTGGGGGAAATGGGGTGAAGGGTAGAGGGGACTTCTCTGTACTGTCTTTACAACTACCTATGGGTCTACAATTATTTCAGAATAAAAAGTTGAAAAGAAAAAATGAAATGAAGGAAGGAAGGAAGGAAGGAAGGAAGGAAGGAAGGAAGGAAGGAAGGAAGG
>JAKSZT010018658.1:11137792-11195682 GCA_026826555.1 Tolypeutes matacus | reverse complement strand
TAGGGAAATGCAAATCAAAACTACAATGAGATATCATTTCACACCTATCAGAATGGCCACTATTAAAAAGACAGAGAACTACAAGTGTTGGAGAGGATATGGAAAGATAGGAACACTTCTTCACTGTTGGTGGGAATGCAGGTTGGTACAACCACTATGGAGGACTGTTTGACAGTTCCTAAAGAAGTTGAATATAGACTTGCCACATGACCCTGCAATATCACTACTGGGTATATACCCAGAAGAACTGAGAGCAGTGATACGAACAGACATCTGCACACCGATGTTCATAGCAACATTATTCACCATTGCCAAAAGTTGGAAACAACCCAGGTGTCCATCAACAGACGAATGGATAAACAAACTGTGGTGTATTCACATGATGGAATATTATGCAGCTGTAAGAAGAAATGAAGTCATAAAACATATGATAACATGGATGAATCTGGAGGACATTATGTTGAGTGAAGCAAGCCAGACACAAAAGGACAAATACTGTATGAATGCGTTACTATGGAATATATTGTTTGATTCAAAAAAAAAAAATTTATATGTATCCATTACATTTAATTGAGAAATGTATATATTTATTCATCTGTGTTTACTTTTTAGTTTTTAATTGTTTATATTTTCAATTATTAAATGTACAAAATAAAGTTAAAAAAAAAAAAAAGGTCTTTGCACTTGCTTTTTAAACCATTAATTATTCCACTCCTTTGCTAATGGCATGGGAGGAGTCCCAGCTGTGTGCTGTTTTGATTGATTACTCCACCCATCAATCCCCCAGAAGGGCCCAATGATAAGGTCCCTGGAGAATATCTGGGGCTTCTCCTGGCTTCTGGAGGAAATCTTGCTCCAAATGGCAGAATCTGAGAGTTTCAGCAGCCATTTTGGGGGTACTGATATCCATGTGGACTTCCTGCCAGGTTCCATATCCATCTACTGATTCCCTATCTAGCCTGCTTCAGTGGGATGCCAGAGGCACTCCCAAATGTCTCCCTCCCTCAGCTGACTCTTGCTTGAAATTCAGCAATTGGCTACATACACCACCAGGGAATTAAAATTTTCCTTATACCTTTCTATATGTCTACATTTTCTACAAGGTATTACTTTTTTTTTTTTTTTTTTACCGGGAGGTCCCGGGGATCGAACCCAGGTCCCTCCATATGGCAGAAGGACGCCCAACCATTTGAGACACATCCGCCCCCCTACAAGGTATTACTTTTATAATCAAAAAGGTTATTAAAGTAAAATAATGTATTTTAGGACTTGACAGTAGTTCAAATGCAAAGTCTTGAAGGATGTTCCTGATCTAGAAATTAGACCATGAGGCCCTGTATTAAAGGGCACAGGTTTAGATATCAAGGTCACTGGTCTAGAAGGTGGGCTGTGATGTGTACTAGTCCTACAGTCCTGGACAAGGCTCCCAACATCCATGGGGCTTAAACCTGAGTTTAAGAATTACCTGTGGCAGATCAGTAGGCCCTTCTCCCAGAGATTCTCCTTTTGCAGGTCTGAAGTGGATCCCAGAAGCTACATTTTAATAATTAGCAGCCCAGCTAATTCTAATACAGGTGATTCACAGACTACTCTTTGAGCAACACTGTCCCAAACTCTCCAAATCTCCATTTTTTAAACTTTATTAGGAAAAATTTTCAAGCATACAAAAGTAGAGAGAATAATATCATGCACACCAATGTACCTATCACCCAGCTTCAACAATTATCAACTCAGGCCAATCTCTTTTTTGTTTTGTTTTGTTTTGGTTTTTTTGGGGGGGCAATCTTTTTTCAACTTTATCCACACTCTCTCCCAATCCTAAATGATTTTGAAGTAAACCCCTGACATTAAAATATTTCATTCATAAGCATTTCAGTAAGTATCTCTAAAGGATAAAAATAAACAACCACAATACTGTTATCATATTTGAAAAAGTTAACACTCATTTTTAAAATCATCCAATATCCAGACAATGTTAAAATAACTCTGGTAGGTCTCATCATTTTTTTAAATTTGTTCAAATCAGGACCACACTAAGGTCTAAACCTTACAATTGGTTACCATATCTCTTAAGTTTCTTCTAATTTACAGGCTTCCCTCTCCACATTTTTTTTTTGTTGTTGAGTTTTTGTTGTTTTTGTTTAAGAAATTGGATCATTTGTTCTATACAGCTTTCCTCAATCTACATATTGGTAGCTTCATCACTATTATAGATTTTCAGATGCTCAAACAGAACTGTCATGAGTTGGAGGCAAAATTGTGTTAAACAATTGTGGTATTGTTTAACGTGTTCTTATGTCCCCTATATTTCTTGCGAGTTGATTATTAGATCTGGTGGCTTGATCAGATTTAGGTTAGATTCTAGGGGGCAAGAATATTCTTTTGATTAGAACACACACAATGGTTGTCTTTTTTTGTGTGAGTCAGTAGCTGTTGATGATCATTGCCTGGGGGATCCATTTATTAGGGGTTGCAAAGTGCAAACCTCTAATTCTTAATTTGTAAAAATAGCAACATTAATTCTGGCCACTGGGAGACACCAGGCTTCTCATTGAGATCAAAGAGGATAATCAGTTCCAATTTGTTGATTTCCTCCCTTGCCTCAGGTATTGTATTCACTAGTGTGAGGTAGGTACCAATGCTATGCCTAGTAGATATTAAAACTAAGATGTCCAAGAACACACTGCTAAAAATTGGTGGGGCCAGGATTCTTTTTTTTTTTTTTTTAAAGATTTATTTATTCTCCCCTCCCCCCGACCCTGTTGTTTTTGTGCTGTCTGCTCTCTGTGTGTTCTTCTGTGTCTGCTTGTCTTCTCTTTAGGTGGCACCAAGAACCTATCCTGGGACTTTCCAGAGTGGAAAGAGGCACTCAATTTCTTGCGCCACCTCAGCTCCCTGGTCTGCTGCATCCCTTATCGTCTCTCTTCTGTCTCTTTTTATTGCATCATCTTGCTGCGCCAGCTCTCCACATGGGGCAGCATGGGCCAGCACTCCTGAGCAGGCCAGCACTCCGTGTGGGCCAGCCTGCCTTCACCAGGAGGCCCCGGGAATCGAACCCTTGATCCCCTATATGGTAGGTGGGAGCCCAATCGCTTGAGCCATATCCACTTCCCAGGAGGGGCCAAGATTCTAACCCAAGTCCATATAACTGTAAAGCTTATGTTTTTCCCACTGCTTGCCTGCAAGATTTATTTATTGGGGGGACTGCTCTAAGCAAAGCAATTGTGGCCCACAGCAATTTAAATCAAGCCCCACCTTGCTTTCTGCAAACACAGGGTCTTGATTGGGGCAGTCCTGTCCTCCATGAGCTAACGTTAAAGTTTAAGTTTTAGTTGCTTAGTTGATAAATTTGCCCAGCTTTTTCTGAAACAAAATGAAGCCTGAAACTGTAACTGAGAGCTAAGAATTAACAAATGATTATGATTACTGAAACACTATATAGATGCTTTTTCTTACTTTTCCAGTATATTAAGAATAGCCAAAAGTCAATACCTGAAATTACTGAAACTTGCTCGATTGACCTTACCCTTGTTTATGGTTATTTCAAAACTAGGCTCACCCTTGTGTATACTTACCATTGTGATGGTAACCACTTTACTCTCCCCAGTTTGAATCCATTAAACAAAACAAAACAAAACCCGCTTCCCCTTGTTCCGGGAAGACGGATTTGATACACCCGAGTCTCCCGTCCTTTCGTGACATTAATAAACCTGATTTCTCTCACGACCACCCCAGTATAGACTACAATTCATCCGCTCCGGGCAAGAACCCAGAGGAACCCCTGCAGGGTTTCCTTCACTTGCCCAAAGCAGTTTAATGTAATTACCTTATTTAGCACTCTGGGCAGTACTATGGTATTGGTATCCTTGCCTCCGACTTAACAGATAAGAAAACCGAGTCTTAGAGAGGTTAGGTCATTTGTCCCAAAGTCATACAGCATGGGAGAAAGGAGGAAAGTGATTTTTAAGTGTCCCTTAGTGGCATTATTCGTCGACGTAGCATGCATGTTTGGCTTCCCAGCAGTGCAAACTCAAATTAAAAATAAGAATGTGCAAGGCCTGTCAGCTAGTTAGTATTAGACAGATGGGAACGTGTCTTATACGACAGTGTGTGAGCGACGTTGTGACTTGAGCCTTGCGCAGATATCTGTACAGCAGACCGCCGAAGCCGTCCACATTCACAGGCGAGTCAAAGTAGAGGGCGGTGCGCAAGCGCAAAAGGCTTTGCGGATGGGCGGAAAGAACAGCGTCTGAGTAGTCTTCCCGCCTCTAGGGGGCGCCGAACGAGCCTGGCTGGAACCGGAATCCGGCAGCACGTTCCTTCTGCATCCATCAGTGCGCGGGATATCAGGATCCGGTGGCAAGCAATTTCTTCAGGTTAGAGGTTCCAGAACTCTGGGGACGGGGAAACAGGGGAGGGGGAAGAATGGTTGCAGGGCGGATGACCAGAGTCCAGAAATTCGCCAGCCCGGACGAGAGAAACGCCTCCTTTTCTGTCCCTCGAGGTACCGCGAGAACGGGCGGGGCTGGCTTCGGGGCAGAAGTGAGGGGAAGTCCTGGCGCTGGGGCGGGGTTGGAGGCGGGGAGACCCGGCTGTCACTCGTAGTCGGGGCCGACTGATTCTCCTCCCCCGCCCGCCCCCCCAGCCTTCTTGGTAGTGCCTGGTCAACCCGAGTGCCGGCTTCTTTGCTGAACCTCGCCCTTGGGGTCTGGATCTTTCCTCCCTGTGGGTGCTCTCCTCCCCACCCACGGCCTTTCCCGCAGGTTTGGCTTCCATGGAGCGGCTCCTGGTCCAGCTTTGTGGCACCAGCGCGGCGCGGCCGCTCCCGCTTTGGGAGGAAGACACTCCGGGCCACTGCTTCACCCAGCTGGTGCTCAGCGCCCTGCCCCACGCGCTCCTTGCCGTACTCAGTGCCTGCTACATAGGCACCCCGAGGTGGGTAGAGATGAGCGCAAGACATCTGTCCAGGTGTGCCTGGCTACTTCACCCCCAACCCACAACTCCCCGGCAGGGTCACCAGAATAGCGAGGTCACTGGAGTAGGGCAAAAGTAGAATAAAATCAGGGCTTTGCCTCCTACCAGCCATGTTGCTGTTTTTTGGCCAAATTGCCAATTTTCTCTGAGCCTCATAGCATTGTTGAGTTGTTTAAATCAAATTATGTATTTAAGCATATGTAGCAGTGCCTTGCACATTTCTAAAGGCGCAATGCATAGTAGAAATCACCACTACTGTAAATTTTCAGGCACCCAAACACAAACATTTATGTGCTAGAGTAAAATTGTGGGTGAAAAATGTTTTTAACCAAAAAGAATGACTTGTGTTTAGGTTGTAGGACCCTACACTTCCATCTCACCACTTCTATCCATGAAACCTCAGTGTTCCTGTGCTGAGAAAAGCATATTAGACTCAGCTGGAGAGAAAACAGTAGGTAGAAGAAAGAAAAGAACAAAATCAAAGCCTTAAGCCCTCCCTAGTGTAGGGCTATGAGGTAGGGCTAAACTTGCCTTGATTTTGTACTTAGTTCTTATATGGCTAGCAAAGGCTAGCTAAAGTTAGTCTCAACTCAGGTTATTGAGAGGGCAAAAAGGAAGTCTAGCCTCTGCCTTTTGGAGTTCCTGGACTGATGGGGGGATAATGTGCCTATCAAGAAGAATTAGAAGGCTGAGGAATCTCTTCCTTGGGCAAGAAAAACTGAGGATCTACTTGGTCTGGGAGGAATCTTTATTTCTTACCAGAGTGAGACAAGGTCCAAAAGGGGTTAGTCACTTAGCGCAGACATCCACAGGAAGAGGAATATCTAAGAAAAATTGACACAGTCCTTTGGGAACTCACAGTCTAATGAGAAGGCAAGAGAGACCAACAGGTAATCAATAGATGTTAGGTTTATCTCACTTCACTTATCAGGCTTTTGTGTGTCACCAAAAAGAGTTAATAGAGACCCCAAATCTCAGACAAGGATCTCAAAGAGCTTTGGGTTCAAACTCCTAACTGCACTGAAAAAGAAAGTGAGATGCAGAGAGAAAGAGACTTGCTCTAAGGTCATGAAGCTGGTTAATGGCCAAGTTGAGGCCAGTATACTGGCTTCCGAGGGCCCAATGTTCTTTCTTCTGTCCCTAACTTTTAGGAGATAGAATTAGTAAAAGATCAACATTGGTCAAAGATTCCAATCTAAACTCCTCCATGTAACAGTCATCAGCTGCACTTTAAGGAAAACTAAAGCATTTTTGTCTGCCATTCAACTTTTTCGGTAACCCAGCCCTGCCAACAAAGAGTGTATCAGATTCAGTGCTCTTTTTTATTAAACCTTCAAGGCATTCTAATAGTTGTTGTTGCAGGTGTGTTTTCCTGTACTTTATTTGTAATGCAGACAAATCATCCTTTTATTTATTAAAAACTTTTTACATGCCAGAGAGATACAGATAAAACTAGGAAAAGGTTTTTCTTCAGCTAAAGGAGTCACAAAAATGACCCACACCACCTTCTACAATCATTGAAAGGACATAGGATAGAATATTGTAAGGCTGTATAAAATTTAGGTTATAGTATTTTTTTTTTTTTTTTTTTTAAAGATTTTATTTTATTTATTCATTTATCCCCCACTTGCTGCTTGTGCTCGCTGGGTCAGCTAACCACGCCGTGCGGGCGGGCTTGCCTTCACCAGGAGGCCCCGGGAACTGAACCCGGGGCCTCCCATATGGTAAACGGGAGCCCTACTGATTGAGCCACAGCCGCTTCCCAGGTTATAGTATTAAAATATAGAAATTGTATGTAAGTCAAATTTTTATTCATCTAATAGTGCTTTTGGTGAATTTTTGGATTATCTTAGGTGGATACTTGTCATCCATTAATGGTTATCTGTATGAAAATTTAAGGTTTTTTTTTTTTTTTTTTTCAAATAGAGTGTTTGTGTTAGGTACAGTCCATAGAGAAAGAATGAATTAAAAACAGTGTGGGTAGATTAGAAAATATGTTAGATAAATCTGGGAAGCCTTCCTGAGAGAAAAGGCCTGGATGCCAGGATAAAATGGGTTGTAGATACCATGTACAAGGCAGGAAAGGGATTTGATTCTCTCTAGGGAGATGAGTTGTTGGAGGTATGTCTGGGTCCTGAGTCAACCATGATGTGCCTCCTTTTCTCTCTTCCCATTTGTCCCTAGGAGCCCAGATTACATCCGACACTGCAGCCCTGGTTGGCGCCTCCGACTCATAGCCTCCTTCTTGCTATCCATCTTCCCACTGCTAGACCTCCTTCCAGTTGCTTTGCCACCAGGGGCAGGCCCAGGGCCCATAGGGCTAGAGGTGCTGGCAGGGAGCATAGCAACTGTGGCCTGGATCAGTCACAGCTTGGCCCTGTGGGCCTTGGCCCATTCTCCTCACAGTCGCTCCCGGGGACCCTTGCCCTTGGCTCTGGCTGCCTTCCTGCCAGCCCCGGCCCTGGTGCTGACCCTGCTATGGCACTGCCAGCGAGGCACACTTCTGGCCCCATTTCTCCTGGGGCCCCTTGCTCGCCTGTGCCTTCTCATATTACAGCTGGCTGCGCTCTTGGCTTATGGACTGGGCTGGGCAGCCCCTGGGAGACCAAGAGAACCCTGGACCCAGGAGCACCTCTTATCTGAGAGTCAGGATCCTGAGGTGGCTGAAGATGGGGAGAGTTGGCTATCACGCTTTTCCTATGCCTGGCTGGCACCCCTGCTGGCCCGTGGGGCCTGTGGAGAACTGCGGCAGCCCCAGGACATTTGTCGCCTTCCCTACAGGCTACACCCAGCCTACCTGGCCCGCATCTTTCAGGTCCACTGGCAGGAAGGGTCCCGGCTTTGGAGGGCCCTGTTCAGAGCCTTTGGGCAACACTACTTGGCACTTGGACTGCTGAAGCTGGTGGGGACAATGCTGGGCTTCTCAGGGCCCCTGCTCCTGTCCCTACTGGTGGGCTTCTTGGAGGAGGGACAGGAACCCCTAAGCCAGGGCCTGCTCTATGCCCTGGGGCTAGCTGGTGGGGCTGTGCTGGGCGCTGTGCTGCAGAATCAGTATGGGTATGAGGTACGGAAGGTGACACTTCAGGCTCGTGGGTCCATGCTGAACATCCTGTACCGCAAGGCTTTACAGCTGGGGCCCAGCCGCCCTCCTGTTGGGGAGGCCCTGAACCTACTAGGCACAGACTCTGAGCGGGTGCTCAACTTTGCCGGGAGTTTCCATGAAGCCTGGGGCCTGCCCCTGCAGCTGGCCATCACCCTCTATCTGCTGCATCAACAGGTGGGAGTGGCCTTTGTGGGTGGTCTGGTCCTGGCACTGTTTTTGGTACCTGTCAACAAAGTGATTGCCACCCGCATCATGGCCAGCAATCAGGAGATGCTGCAGTACAAGGATGCACGGGTCAAGGTGAGGGGTTGCTTGGGGTCCCCCAGTAATCTGGAGATTCCATCCATCGTGGTCCCCAGGGACCTCCCATGCATACTGCCTGAGGGAGTAAGCACCATATAGAAATTAAGAGCTCAGATTGGAGAAAGTCAGACCTGGGCTCAAATCCTGGCTCTATTATTTACTAGTTCATTCTCAGATAAATCACTTCCCTCTCTGGGATTCCATTTCCTCATTTGTAAAATGAGGATAATAGCCCACGCCATAGGGTTGATCATATGAGAGAACACTTAGCAGAGTGCCTATCACAATGCTAAATAAACGTGACCCACTAATAATATTACAATATTAGCTCATGTGGACCTAAGCAGCATCCCTAGGAGGTTGGAAATAATTTCTTGGGACCAAATGGGTTTTTAGTGACAGAGCCAGGACCCAGGTCTCCCACTTCCTTGTCTAGGGCACAGACCACCCTATGGCTGCATGTAAAGAGGCCTTGGAGAACCCCAGCTACTTCCTAGGGGTGGGCAATAGAGAAGGGAATGGATCATTTTCCTGCCTGGGCCAATTCTAGGTGTGGAGGGTCTGGCTGCATCAGGTCTGAGTTTTGTAGTGATGGTGGGTACCTTTCCAGAAACAATGACTGTCCTGGGGGTCCATACAGCACATTTGTCAACCTCTTACTGGAAGAACTCAGAGTGCTAATGGGGAGGGTACTGGTTCCAGCATGACCCCGCCATCCCCATGACAGCTACAGAATAGGTCTTCAGAACTATCTGAAGAGGCCTCCTAGGACCTCCCTGGATTGTAGATTGGGGATGGGTGAAGGTCAGGATCCAAGGTGTTCCCTGACTCTTGCCCATCTTGCCTGGGCCCATTGGCCTGTCTGACCCTGGGCTGTGGTGTGGTCTCTTGTGGTTCCTGTACCACTCAAGCCATGGGCCAGAACTGGTTTCCCAAAGACCCTGCATCTTTTGACTTTGGGAAATAGTCCTTTGTCCTCCATCTAATGGGAGGAGTGTGGTGACCCACCTGCACCTTCCACCACATCATCCCCTAGGAACACGGGGAGTTCCAGCTCCAACCTAGCCCCAAGTGGGGCACACAGAATAGAAATAAAAGAGACTGGGAGGGAAGCACCTTGTGGTGGGTTTGAGGAGTAGGTGGGGCTTCCAGAAAGAACTGAGATGAGGCCAAAAAAACCAGGCTAACTCTAGAGTGCTCAGCATTCTCTACCAAGAGCTTGGGAAGACTTTGCAGGGGATAAGATATATACATAGTATCTCCACTTCACACTGCTCCCTTGTCCCCTGTTCCTAGCTCATGACAGAGCTGCTGAATGGCATTCGGGTCATCAAGTTCTGTGGGTGGGAGCAGGTACTGGGAGCCCGAGTAGAGGCCTGCCGGGCTCGAGAGCTGGGGCGACTCCAGGTCATCAAATACCTGGACGCGGCCTGCGTATACCTGTGGGCTGCCCTGCCAGTTGTCATCTCCATCGTCATCTTCATCACCTATGTCCTCACGGGACACCAGCTCACTGCGACCAAGGTGAGGACCTAGGGGGGTTGGGGATGACTCTGGAAGACATAGGAGGGAGGCAGCAGCAAGGACATTGCAGTGGGGTGGAGAGGTGCGCTCAGGCCTCATGGTGCTAGCTGGGAAGGAGGGAAGGAGGATCCCTGGCTGCCTTATCCTTTCCCAACCAAGAAGAAATTCTCTGAGGATGCCTCTTTCTGGGGTTTTGGATGTATAATCGCCCCCTCAGTGAAGGAATTCCTCTTCCCTCTTGAATTCTGGTCAGGCCCATGCTTGAGGTTATGTCCCCCTTATCCTCATTCTGATGGCCTTGGGAAAATATCCATAACCTAGAGCTGTGTCTGGCCAGGGCCAGAGAATGTTGCCACTTAGAAATTCTGAGGCATCTCAAATGAGCTAGGCCTGTGCTATTATCAGGATGCAACCTCAATCCCTGGAGGAACAGATCTGGAATCTCTAGGATTCTTAGAGTGGCCACCTCCGCCACCTCCTATCCATGGATTGTCCAGCCATCCCCTCAGCTTTGCTGCTGTTCTCTTCTCGCCACAGACCTGTCCACAAGGACATCCATAGAGCAGGTCCTCAGATAGCTCCTTGCTCTGGGCTCTTGGTGGTGCTTCACCCCCACCCCTTCCACCCCACTTAGGTATTTACAGCCCTGGCACTGGTGGGCATGCTCATCCTTCCCCTCAACAATTTCCCTTGGGTGATCAATGGGCTCCTGGAGGCCAGAGTATCCTTGGATCGGATCCAGCATTTCCTCGACCTTCCAAACCACAACCCTGAGACCTACTATAGCCCAGGTAATGGGAAGCTAGAGAGCAGAGCTTGACATAGTGTGAGGAGGGGATTTCAGCCACTTGGGCTCTGTACATAGATTCTGTTCAAAGGAGTCAAGGATAGCAGAATCAAGGCAGAGCAGGTGGTCAGTTTCTGGGGGAGGCCTGTTAGGACAAGACTGAGGCTGAGTTAGGTCTGGGCATGTAGATATGGGGCAGGTGAGCCAGTGACATGCCCCTGGCTTACCTTCCCCAAGCAAGTAGGTAGAGGAAAAGGAGCCTACATTGAGTGGCCTCGTCCCTGTTCAGATCCCCCCACAGAGCCCTCTACAGCATTGGAGCTGCATGGAACCCTGTTCTCATGGGACCCAATTGGAACCAGCCAGGAGACCTTCATCAATCACCTCAAAGTGAAGAAGGTTCGTTGGGCAGGCACCCTGGAAAAAGTCCCCAGACTAAGGGGGGAGATGGGGACTCGGCAGCATAAACAGCGACCAAACCAGTCATAGCTGGATGGCCCTGAACCTCATTGCTGAGGGGAAGACCAGAGGGGTCACGGTAAGGTTCCAGCCTGAGAGCAGATGACACCTCATCTCTGGGTCTCATTCTTCCACATGGAGCTTTTTCAGAGTAGTCACATCTCTCCCGGCCTTTAGGCAGCCTGCATCTATCCAGTTAGACCAATGGGCTTGTTTGGCTCTCCATGTCCTTCAGAGGTTACCGTGTTCAGAACAGATCCCAGGGCTTATCTAGCAGTTGGATAAGGCGGAGCACCTAGGGGAGAGACTCAGCAGCCCCTTCCAAGAAAGAAAGCTTTTGCCTGGTGAAAAGGAATCATACCCCTTGACTCACACCACAACACAGTCAAAGCAGTCCAAGAACTTGAAAGGAAACATTTCTGGCAGGAAGGTGACTCCTGTTCACCTCCAGTCCTGAGTTTTCACTCTCCCTTGACCTCAGTCTAACCCCTTGCCCTGCAGGTCGACCCAGCTTTCTACAGTGGTAGCTGAACTGCCTCTACCACATTTGGCTCACATTTTTGGCTTGGGCTGTATGTTTTGTTTTTCCACTTAGTTCAGACAAGACAAGGCTGGAATTTTTCAAAAGAATTTTACTAATGTGTTAGTTCGGACTTTTTTGGATATAAGTCATAGAAACGTACTGGAGCTAGCTTAAGCAAACAAGATTTTATAATAAGGATATAGAGATGAGTTGCAAAATGCAAAGACCAGAACAGAGCCAGATCTCAGAAACAGCTCAGAACCAGGCCTCGACTTGCAAAGCTGTTTGCCTTCTGTCTGCTTCTCTCTGTATTTGCCTCATTCTATCTCAATGGACCTACTCTGTTTCTAGAGAAGGAATTTTTTTTTTTTTTTTTTTTGAGTGGGAGATAGCTCCATGAATGTATGGTATGTCTCAGAAAGGAAGGAAGAACAGAAATTTTTAAACTGCAAATCATAGAAATGGGCACCTACACAAAGCACCACTTTTTGCCCTGAGATAACAGAAGTCTAGTCCTTCCCTGCCCTCCACCTGTTTTGGTATGCCTGCCTCAGAGCTTGCCCTTCCTCCCCTTCTCTGGGATGCTGCTCCCCTTCAGAGGTCCTTCACACAGACCTATAGCTGCTCTGATTGGAGAATAAAGCACCTCACTTCTCAAGATCCAGCAAGGCATCAGTCACTGAGGCACAGCTTAGCTTGTGGGATGGAGAAATCTTTCCCTACAAACTAATAGGGCCTAGAGGAGAGAAACCTTAGTGGAATGATTGGCATCCCAGAGCCTCAGGAGGAAGACAGCTGCCCCCTCTTTCCTTCCCCTGTGTGCAGCAGACCTTTACTTATGTGGCTTCCTTGCAGGGTTTCCTGGTGGGCATCGTGGGGAAGGTGGGCTGTGGGAAGAGCTCACTGCTGGCCGCCATTGCTGGGGAGCTCCACAGGTAATCAACCTCCAGGGCACCCCTATCCTTGGCTCAGTCATTTAGCAAACACTGAGCCTCTGCCATGTGTCAGACACCTTTTTAGGGTACCAAGAAGAACAAGACATGCTTGCTTTCTTGAAGAAGTATTCAATCTAGTAAGGGGGAGGCAGGCAAGAGAGTAAATCCTCCTAATCATGACACTAGAGAGTACTACAGCAGTGAGTGAAAAATAGAAATGGAAACATCCAGCATCAGCTACTCTCAGAATATGTGGTAGGGATCCAGAGCAGAGCAGAGTTCTGAGGGAAAGCCTTCATGTTTTATGGTGAGAATAAGTGCAATGTGATGGCTATACTCTCTGAGCTCCTGAGCACACCTAGATATGATACTGCTTGCCTGTAGTCAAAGCACAGCTTCTTCCCTTCCCAGTCCTGAGTGAGCCTACAGCCTCTTTAGGACCCCTCAACCTCAGTGCTGCCAATTCAGAGAGCCATGTGACAAGAAGGGGGACCCTATGTAGAAGACAGCAGTCTGGATAGGCTTCCCAGAGGCAGGGGCTAGGCGAGGGGGACCCAGTGGGGAGCTGGCTCCAATGTTGCTGGCCTGGCTCTCTGCAGGTTGCGTGGGAGGGTGGCAGTGTGGGGGCTGTCCAAGGGCTTTGGCCTGGCCACCCAGGAACCCTGGATCCAGTTTGCCACCATCCGAGACAACATTCTCTTTGGGAAGACATTTGATGCCGAGCTGTACAGAGAAGTGCTGGAGGCCTGCGCCCTCAACGATGACCTCAGAGTGAGTGCCTAGCCTCAGAACCTCTTGGCCCCCGGCCTCTCCATGTGTCTCTGATAGGTCAAATCAGAGACTTGTTTCTCTTGGAAGGGTTTCTTCCAACTCGGGCATCATTTACTTAGGACTGGCCATTGGGCTTTTGTCCTTCCCACAGTGTCTTCCTGGTTCTCCCTTGTCCACAGGACCTGGAGGGGTAGTGGTAACTGGGTGTTCACACAGTAGCTGGGAGAGCCCCGAGGCCTCTGGGGCTTGGGAAGGGTTCCCGATGAGCCTTAGCTCTGCATAGAGCTGCCTTCTGGTTCCGAATCAGGAGGCCCCCCCCGTCTCCTTCCAAGGTCTCACTTGGTGACCCTAGGGAAGCCTGCCAAGCCCAGTAGATCTTCTCCCATCCCCATCCAGAGTACTAAATGTAGGGGTCGGGGGAAGAGAGTCCAGATTTCTCCCATGACTGCCCCACCCAACCCTGATGCCCTCTTCAGGACTGTTATCACCACTACCCTGCCCAGATAAACTTAGAACTTTCCCTAGGAAAGAGGACCTTTGACTTTGACCGTGGGGCATCCATTATCCATTTATCATTTGTTTCTATTTCTAGTATTTCCAAATGCCTACTGGGTACTGGGAGGCAGGCAAGAGAGGCACTAAGAAAAGAGATGACTAACAAAGCATTTCCATCAGCAGGCTCACCACGTAGTGGACCACAGGTGCTTTCTCTGGACATGGGGCCCTTTGGCCAAGGGAACCACTCCTGAGCCACAGGAAGGCTCAGGGTACATTCCTTCTCTAAGAGCCTGTGAAAGTTTCATACCAAATTTTCCCATCACCCTTGCCTGTTAAAAAGGCAGAGTGGTAAGCGGGGCCGAGTGCCAAAGAATCTGGGTTTGAGTCCTGCCCCTTATTCACTATGGGATCTCGGGCAAGTTAGTTGACCTGTCTCAGGCTTGGTGTCATCTGTGAAAAGGAAACAATACCAGCTTCATAAGGTAGTTGTGGGCATTGAATGAAACAATGTCTATAAGTGCAAAGCACATAGTAAGTGTTTTATAAATGCCAGTGTTGGTGGAATTATGGCCTGGCCCCTATGGCACTCATACCAAATTCAAGTCCAGCGTCCCAGGCTCCCTGGTTCTTTTGACCCCTGCTGGCTCCTCCCTGCAAAAGGATAGGATATGGAGTGGACAAAGTATTGGGGAGCTCTCTACCCAACACTCTTTGGTGGGCGGGTCCTGTTCCATCAGATCCTGCCTGCTGGGGACCAGACAGAGGTGGGGGAGAAGGGTGTGACCCTCAGCGGGGGGCAGCGAGCCCGGATTGCCCTTGCTCGTGCTGTCTACCAGGTAAGTTAAAGGTGGGAGTAGCAGGGGCAGAGAGGTGGGAGTCAGGAGCCTTGGGAGCTTGTCTGGGAGGGGGAAATGGGAATATTTTCATTAGTGTCAGGCTTCTTCCCCCACTCCATCCCCACCCCACATATTCCTGAGGAATTGGTCCTTTGGCGATCCCATTCCCCATTTGCAAATTCAAGGCAGAATTAAACGCTATTGAAATCATATTGTGACTTGAGGAACTGGGACCCAGCAAAGCTGAGCACTGGCCTTGACTGGAGGGAAGTCCACCCTCAGGTCTCGCCTCCTTCTTTACTGCTGCAGGGGTAATCCCAGAGTTCCCCTCATCTGTCTTCTATGACTGCCTGGAGATCAATTCCTAAGGCACTTTGTGTTCTGGCCAGAGGACTTGGTGCTTGGTGCTCATGGTACCCCATCTCTTCCTAGGAAAAGGAACTCTATCTCCTTGACGACCCTCTGGCTGCTGTGGATGCAGATGTGGCCAATCACCTGCTGCACAGGTGCATCCTGGGAGTCCTGAGCCATACCACGCGGCTGCTCTGCACCCACCGCACCGAGTACCTGGAGAGGGCTGACGTGGTGCTACTGATGGAGGGCGGACGCCTGGTCCAGGCTGGTAATATGCGCAGCCAGGATGGAGCCTGGCCAAGTGGAGGAGGCATTTGCCAGGGTGTGACACGGAGCGAGACAGATGGATTGTCACATGCAGGCTCTCCCACCTCCTCCATGTGTGGCCTGGGCCCAGATAGTGCTTCCTTCTATATAATGGAAAACCCACTTCTGCTTTTATAGAGCTGGTGTGGGGAATATGGAGAACAGGACAGAAAAGGAGCACATGTCAACAGATTTGGGACTTGTGGGCTTTATGACTGAATGCTTGTGGGAACTTAGAGGCCCAGGATCTCTGAGAACAACTTGATGAAATTGAAGAAGAGAAAGCAGATTTAGAACAGTCCTTTTGTTAAAAACAAAACAAACAAACAAAAAACACTGAAAGATTATCCAGTTCAGAGAGAGAGAAACAGGAAGAAATGGGGCCTGACCATAGTGTTAGGAATTTAGTGAAGCATGAGAGAAAAGCTCCGCAGTAATGAGAGATGACTGGTTAGGGCACTCACAGGTGACTTTGACTCTCCTTTTAGTGATGAACACTTGTCAGTCTGTGCTGGTTGGACTCCAGATGCAAAGAGATGGACTCCATGAGTCCTGTTCACAGCCTGGGGGCATCCAGGTCAGGGCCCTGCTAGGGTAGGCTGGGGCCGAGGTCCAGAGAGAATGGGAGATGAGGGCTGCACAGATACTGAGAAGGATATGGTATGTATGCAGAACAGATCCCTCCTGAGCTCCCCTTCCACCTTTCAGGGCCTCCCTCTGAGATTCTACCATTGGTACAAGCTATCCCCAAAGTCTGGGCTGAGGATGGAAAGGAACCTGACTCAGGTATGGCCCAGGGGTGGGCTTGCTCTTCACCACCAAACTGTAGAGAGATGCTTTCCACAAAGCTTGCCTATACCTCTTCATTCCTCCCTGGGTCTGTCCCCCCCGTCCTGATTCCATAGCTCAGTCAGAATGGAACCCAGAGAAAACAAAGGAAGGGCTGGAGGTGGAGGAGAGCACTTGTGGCCGCCTACGTCAAGAAGAAAGCAAGAAAGAGGGCGCCGTGGCCTTGCACATCTACCGAGCATACTGGAGGGCTATGGGCCAAGGTCTGGCCTTGGCCATCCTCTTCTCTCTGCTGCTCATGCAAGGTATATCCTGGAGCCCCCGGTCCCCACCCACAGCCCTGCCCTTGAGGTGCCCATCACAGCCATCGCTTTGTACTAAGCATTACAAAGGCTGGAGGGGCTGGTCTGCCTCTCAGGCTACCTCCCATTCTGCAAATGTGAGACCATGTTCTCAGAGCTGAAGGGTGATGTGCCCAGGAAGGAAGCACACACCAGGGAGGACATGGGATAGAGGCAAGATGGGAGGGCCAGGAGGACCAAGAGGGGCAAGAACCAAAGCCATGGGCAGAGGAAGGGGGTGTTTGAAGAGAACAAAGTAGATGAATCTGTCACAGGGCTTCTTGCTTTCCCCACCCAGCCACCCGGAATGCTGCTGACTGGTGGCTCTCCCACTGGATTTCTCAGCTGAAGGCACACAAGAATAACTCGGAGGAGGTGCCAGCTCCCACCAGCCCTGTCTCCACAGGGCTCCTCTCTCCCCAGCTGCTCCTCTTCTCCCCAGGAAGCCTCTGGTGAGTGAGTGGGGCTGGGAGTGGGCAGGGCGCTCTTAGAGCCAGGCAGGGATGAGGGGTGAGGGGCTGGTGTTCTAGGGGCTGTGGCTCATGGAGGGTGGGGAGAGGACCCCTGAGTGGCCCTACTTTTGGTTACCCACAGACCTCTCCCCACCACCCAGTGCCCCAGTGTTACCTCTGCCCAAAGCTGCCCCCAATGGCTCCTCAGACATCCGTTTCTACCTCACCGTATACGCGACCATTGCTGGTGTTAACTCCCTCTGCACCCTACTCCGGGCAGTCCTCTTTGCGGCTGGCACCCTCCGGGCAGCTGGCACCCTGCATCGTCGCCTACTTCATCGAGTCCTAATGGTGAGGGGTTGGGGGGAGCAGGGGGGGAGAGGGAGTGCAGCCCCAGCCTTGGGGCGTGGGGAGTCTGCTTAGAACATGGGCTTCATCCGGAGTTCCATCCTACATCCCTAGTCTTTGGGATAAAACATCCCCTCCCAAATGGGTGCCGCACTTGATAATGTCTGAGGCCTGGAGAGGCCCTGTTTGGACTGGGTTCAAACACTGTTACTTGAGCATATAGTGTTCTCATCTGCAAAAGAGGAAGACTTAAGAGAATCTACAGGTGCAAGGAGTAAGGTATTATAGCCCTCATTTCCTGCCAGGCAGGCCCCTTTTTGTTTGTTTGATTGATTGATTGATTTATCCCTTTATAACTCCATACCCTATTTCCATTTCCCCTCCATTCCTTGATAAGCAACTAATCTAAGTGTGTTTAATACACATCTTTTTGTGTTTTTGCAAAATGCCTGTTTTATATGCATGTAGTTTTAATTTATGTAAATAATTGTTGTGTTAGATCTCATTCTCTTTCTTACTGTTCGTATTTAGAGCTGTTTCTAAGATCCATCCCTGTTGCTATGTTTATATCTAGTCTGTTGCTTACCCCATAGACTTAATATGAGCAGTAAGTTAATTAGTACCTGGAAAGTACTCAGGATAGTGCCTGACACACGTCAGTGCCCAAATAGCTATTATTATTAATGTTGTTGTTCTTATTACAAACCTTCCTATAAGACCTCACAGTCATCCTGTGAGGTAAGCACTGTTAGCCCCATTTTACACATGAGGAAACTGAGGCTTCAGGAGTTTAAATGACCTGGCCAAGGCTAGTTCTGTGGAGGGCCAAGCATTGAACCCAGCACTGGTGGGTCTTTCCACAGCCTGCCAGGGAGCCACTGCCCCATTTTGCGTCCTCTCCAAGAGCCACGGAGGGGACATTTTCATTCTGTGAAGGAATTAGCTTCTCATAAGCTGATTCTAGGAGGTGCTTCATCAAGTTATTCGGCGAGTCCTGTGCTTTATTTTTGTTTTATTCTTAAAGATTTATTTATTTATTTACACCACCACCACCCCCAGTTGTTTGCGCTCGCTGTCTGCTCGTCTTCTCTTTAGGAGGCACTGGGAACCAAAGCTGGGACCTCCCATGTGGGAGAGAGGCGCTCAATTGCTTGAGCCACCTCAGCTCCCTGGTTTGTTGTGTCTATCATTGTCTTTACTCTTTGTGTCTCTTTGTTGCATCATCTTCTTGTGTCAGCTCACCACATCTGCCCGTCATGCCAGCTCACCTTCTCCAGGAGGCACCGGGAACCGAACCCGGGACCTCCCATGTGGTAGGCAGGAGCTCAATTGCTTGAACCACATCCACTTCCCACAATTCTCTGCCTTATGACAGGACTGTTCCCAGAGTAAAGGCAGAGAGCAGGAGATGGGGAAGGTGGGAAAGGGAAAGGGCTACCTTTGAGACTGTACCTCCTAATAGTTTTCCCAGTGCCTAGCAATTACGGAGCACTTACTCCATGCCAGGCACACTATGCTAAGCACTTAAAATGCTATATAAATGGCCTTTAATTCTAACAGGTGCTGTTCCATTATTATCCCCCTTTTTCAGATGAGGAACAGTAGCATTTGAGAGATTAAGCCCTTTGCCTCACATCTAACACCTAATAAGTGGCAGGACTGGGACTTGCATTACAGTCTGACTCCCAAATCTGAGGTCTTAACTAGGAGACAGTAACCTTTAACTGCTCACTTTAACCGCTGCCTTCACCAGCTCTGTCCAGCCGCTGGCAATCAGGCTGTCTCTTCTGACTTCTAACTAAATCTCATTCGTTGGCCTGGAAGTCCCCATCTGGAAAGAGATGAGCTCTCTACTCTTGAAAGGGTAGTAGGGATGTCTGGTCCAGAGGAGTGGCCAGCGTGACCTTTTAGGGTCATCGGTGGCCAAAGGGATGGGAGAGTCTCTACCCCCCCCCATAGTCTTCCTCCAAGCTCTACCACTCCCTCCTCTCTGCCCCCAAGCCCTGGGGATGCTTTCCCCTTTCCTATTCTCTACCTTGGGTCTTCTTCCCCACCCCACCTCCCCCAGCATTGCCCACCAACCCCTCTTCTGCCAGACCCTGCCCTTGCCCAGACACATTCCTTCTCCCAGGCACCAGTGACTTTCTTCGACTCCACACCCATGGGCCGGGTCCTAAACCGCTTCTCCTCCGACATGGCCTGTGCGGATGACAGCTTGCCCTTCATCCTCAACATTCTCCTGGCCAATGCAGCGGGCCTGCTGGGCCTTCTGGCTGTGCTGAGCTCTGGCCTGCCATGGCTGCTGCTGCTGCTGCCGCCTTTGAGCATCATCTACTACCGCGTGCAGCGCCACTACAGGGCCTCCTCGCGGGAACTGCGGCGCCTGGGCAGCCTCACCCTGTCCCCACTCTATACCCACCTTGTCGACACCTTGGCTGGCCTCCCCGTGCTCAGGGCTGCTGGGGCCACCCACAGGTGTGTGGTGTCTGCCTCTCTCAACCAGAGCCCAAAGCAGGAGGTGCCAGGGTGGGAGTGTGCTGAAGAAGAGGGCTCCTCAAGAAGAGGGCATGTGGAGTGGGGGCATAGCAACCCTGAGGGAGAAGGGAAGGGTGAGGGCACTAGGGAAAAGGGGCAAAAACAACAGGAATAAAGGGCTGGTGATGCAGAGCAGACCCCCACTATGGAAGCACCCGCTACCGAGGAGGAGGTGTTCTGTTGGGAAGGAGTCTGGGTGGCCCATGGAACAATGGAGTGGCCTCACTCCCCTCTTGACCTCCGTCAGGTTTGAGGAGGAGAACCAGCGATTCCTGGAACTAAACCAGAGGTGCCAGTTTGCTGCCAGTGCCACGATGCAATGGCTGGACATTCGGCTACAGCTCATGGGCGCCGCAGTGGTCAGCGCCATCGCAGGCATCGCCCTGGTGCAGCACCAGCAGGGCCTCTCTAACCCAGGTGTTGCTCCAGGACCCTTCACCCTCACCCCAGATGCAAGTCATCCTAACCCCTGCCCCAAATCTCTCCCTGCACCACCATTTTCCCCTCCCACCCGGAGTTCCCTGTGAGTATGCATTGTATCACCACCACCTCATTTTAGAGTAGAGGAAACCGTCTCAAGGGGTGACTTTCCCAAGGGCTGGTGGACCTGGGCCTAGAACGAGTCTTCTGAAATTCTGATCTTAGCTCCTTTCCTGCTCCCACCCCCCATCCCTTCCACTCTACCCCTAGCCCACCTCAGCCTTTCTCCCATTGTCCCTCAGAGCTTCTCCAGGCCTACCCCACTCCCTTGCCTCTAGCCCCCTGCGGCCCTGGCCTTGGTCCTGTCCCGTCCTCTTTCTCCTCTGGTGGCAGCCTTTAAAGGCCTACAGGCCACAAACTTGTGAGTGTCCTGTTCTGCCCACACACACACACTCCAGTGTCCCAGCCTCCTCTAGTGCCTAGTGCTCTTCCCCTAGGGCTGGTGGGCCTGTCGCTGTCTTATGCCCTGTCCTTGACGGGCCTGCTCTCGGGCCTGGTGAGCAGCTTCACCCAGACAGAAGCCATGCTGGTGAGCGTGGAGCGGATGGAGGAGTACTCCTGCGACCTGCCCCAGGAGCCCCAGGGCCAGCTGCTGCAGGTGGGCCTTTAGCCCTGCCCCAGGCCAGAGCTCTGAAACCCTAAAGGGCCCCTGAAGGCCTCACTGGCCCTCCCCCACCCCCCAGTTCCTCTCCTTTCCCTCTTCACCGTCTTTCTCAGCTCCCCTAACCTCCCTGCATGAACCCACCATTCTTCACTGCATCCCTCATCTTTGTGTCTCGTTCTCTCCACCTCTCCTGCACTTCTCTTCATTTCCCCCACCTTTCCTCTCACACCATCCATTTCTCACTGTTTCCCCTTCCTCCTGCCCTCCAACCCCGCTTCTCACCATCATTCCTCCCATCTCACCTGTCTCCCTCCATCTCCCACCTATGGACCACCAGCCGGGCATCGGCTGGCTGACCGAGGGGAGTGTAGAGTTCCAGGACGTTGTGTTGACATACCGGCCTGGGCTGCCGAATGCTCTGGACGGAGTGAACTTCCGCGTGCAGCCTGGGGAGAAGTTGGGCATTGTGGGCCGCACGGGCTCTGGCAAGTCTTCCCTGTTGTTGGTGCTCTTCCGGCTGCTGGAGCCCAGTGCGGGGCGAGTGCTGTTGGACGGCGTGGACACCAGCCGGCTGGCGCTGGCCGAGCTCAGGTCTGCGGGAGGGGCGGCAGGAGAGGGTGCGGGCTGGGGAGAGGGGAACCAGAACCACAGGCCCTTTGAGGAGGGCCTGGCTAGGAAGGCATGTACTCAGGGCAGCCAGGGTTGATCAGGGGGTGAGACCTGGAGGACAAGATAAGCAGATAAGGACAGCGTCCTAGTAATCAAATCTGGATTCATAGCTGGAGCTCTCAAGTCCTTCCTTAACCTGACCCTGGCCTACCTTTCCAGCTTCAGTTCTCTCGTACTTTGCAAGATAGACCCTTCACTCTAGACCAGCCAGTCACCACCTCCTGAACCAGAGCCTTCCAGACACTGTGCCCCAAGATACTGCTCCTCGGCTCTCGGGCTCACCAGACAGTGCTTGGGACAGCTTGAGGCCTGGGTCAGTTGCCCTTGGCTGCCAGTGGCTTCATCTGGAGTTATACTCCACCCACCACAAGTCAGGTTAACCTAGTATGTTCTCCGAGTCCCATAACATGGACAAGGTAGGGAAGCTCTGGCCTAAAGCCCCGTGCACATTACTGACCCCAGGCCCTGACCCTGCCTCTCCCTGCATTCTCTTCTACCTGTGGTGGCCTTACCACTTAGCTCTGACATTGAATTCAGGACCCAATTCAAGGCCCACCTCCAACCTTGAAGCACCCTTTAATAGTTCAGCCTCTCTGGTCGTTCCTTGCCCAGCCACTACTCTTCCTATAGTCACTGGCACAGTTTAGCCCGTTCTTTTTCTGTTTTTGTTTTTCATACCTCAGTGAGATGTAAGCTCCTTAAGGACTAGATCTAGGCTCTGGTTTCTTTGGTATTACCCATAGCATCAGCACGGTTCTAGGCACACAGTTGGCTGTCATTTGGTGGGGATGGTGTGGGGAGCAGAATGGGGACATGTTCATGTCTTAGCCCCAGGCTTTCCTGAAGGTACTAGCCCCTCAAGGGAATATCAGCTAAAACCTGGGCTAGGAGCAGAGTGCCCACATCTCCAGCCTGGGCCTCATGCCCTGTTCTCCTCCTTTTCCCCAGATCCCAACTAGCCATCATCCCCCAAGAGCCCTTTTTGTTCAGTGGGACTATTCGGGAAAACCTGGACCCCCAGAGGCTGCATGAAGACAAGCACCTGTGGCAGGCCCTGGAGCAGTGTCACCTGAGTGAAGTGATTGTATCCATGGGTGAGTGTTAGGTCCTGCCCTGCAGAGTGGTAGGAGTGGGGGCCTGGCTTGGGCCTGGCCCTGAAGGGGAGGCAGTGGGGAGAGGCCTGGGATGTTGAGGTAAAGATGCTCTGCCCCGCAGGTGGCCTGGATGGTGAGCTGGGTGAGGGGGGCCGGAGCTTGTCCCTGGGGCAGAGGCAGCTGCTGTGTCTGGCCAGAGCTCTCCTTACAGATGCCAAGGTAAGGGGAGAAGAAAGGGCTGGGGCCATGTTGAGAGGTGAGGAGGTCAGATGGGGAGAGGTTTCAGGAACCAAGTTAGAGAATATTCAGAGTCCTGGGTTTCCTTTCCCTTTTAGGGCTGGAGGTAGGGAGCTGTAGGGTTGGCTGGCCCAGGAGGTATGGGGGCTGGTGCTTGGGTAAAAGCTCAGCCAACCCCTTTCCTTCCCCCTCTTCTCCCACCCCCTCTACGGGTCCCAGATCCTGTGTATTGACGAGGCCACAGCAAGCGTGGACCAGAAGACAGACCAGCTGCTCCAACAGACCATTTGTAAACGCTTTGCCCACAAGACAGTGCTGACCATTGCACATAGGTGTGTGAGCACCCAGTGTGTCTGATCGGGGCCTCCAGTGACATGGACCCTGAGCCTCCATTCCTTTCAGGGGTTTCAGGGGTCCAGACTCTAGAGACTTCCCCCAAGTCCCCTTCTCCCCCCAGTGAATCTTAGCTCCAACCTGCAGGCACTGAGAACGCCCTTTACAGCACATTATCTGAGGGAATCCTGCACAGAGCCAGGTGCTAAAGCCTGTGGGGACAGACCTGTGCTGTCTAGAGGGGAAGAGGAGGGGAAGCAGGTCAGCTATCTCCTTTTAGGGTGTTGTCCCCCATCCCCCCATCCTGACCATCTTCTTCCACACAGGCTCAACACGATCCTGAACTCGGACCGGGTGCTGGTACTGCAAGCAGGGCGAGTCGTGGAGCTGGACTCCCCTGCTGCCCTGCGTAACCAGCCACACTCGCTATTCCAGCAAATGCTGCAGAGCAGCCAGCAGGGAGCCCACTCCTCTCCCTGAGGCCTCGAGCCTGGTCCCCCACCCTACAGGGTTCCCCCATCACACCTCCCCAGTCTGCTCCAGCTGCTGGACTGGCACAGAGGTGGTGGCTGCTTTACATTCTCCTCAGTGGTTTTACCTCTCCCTCACTTCTCCCAGAGGGGAAAAGGGGCACCCTGATTTCCTCTTTGGAAGCCACTCCTTCTTGGTGGGTAGAATCCAGAGACTTCCTCAGAACTAGGCATCTGCTTGGCCTTCTTGCACCTGGGACTCCAGGCCGGTTTTCCTGGAATAGGACCCCACTTGCATTTTCATAGTTTTATTTGATAAAATTCCCATCTTACATTGTGTGTTAAAAAAATAATATTTCTGGTGTGAGGCTGAGGTCTCTCAGTATGTGTACGCCAGCTGAGGGTGGTGAGAAAGGACCACAACAGTCTGAGAGGTGGAGGAGGTGAAGAAAGGGGTGGGAAAGCCCCCACATCCATCACAGTGCTGTGGTCTTTCCAGGCTCACAGGGCAGGGCAGGCGGGAGGGGGCTCACGGCTGGCAGCATGCTGACCTGACACTCCTGGTCCTGGCGTGTCGGGACGTAGCGTGGGGCAGGGTAACAACAGGGTCCAGGGTAGCAGATGCCCCGGCGCCAGGCCCTCAGGGTCAGCAACACAGTGGCCAGGACCAGGGCGGCAGTGAGGGCCCCAAATACCACCACGGCCACCAGGCTGGACTCAGCCAGCTCCACCTCTTGCCTCCGCACCACCTCCTTCACAGAGATCCGCAGCAGACCGGCCCCTGCGCTGTGGGGGGCTGGCCCCGTGGCAGGGACCACCACAGCTGAGGTGGGCTCCAGAGGGATGTCCAGTGTGGTGGGGGGTTCTGGGACTGGTAAGACAAGCTCACAAGTCTTGCCACCATAGCCACTGGGGCAAAGACAATCAAAGTCGTGGACACGGTCCCGACAGCGGGCGCCTCTCTGGCATGGGCGGCTGGCACAGTCATCCAGGTTGATGGTGCAGAAGCGTCCAGCAAAGCCCTCAGGGCAGAGGCAGGAGAAGCGGTTTATGCCGTCGAGGCAGGTGGCACCATTAGCGCAAGGCCGCATCAGGCAGTCATCTACATTCACCTCACAGCGGGTGCCCATGAACCCTGCCAGGCAGCGGCAGGTGAAGTTCAGAGCAAAGCCCTGGTCGTCCTGGCACTGCCCGCCATTCCGGCACGGGGAGCTGGGGTGGGCATGGGAGAGGGGTCTTGATACCCACTTACTGACACCGGCGGGGCAGCCTAGCTCAGCATCCTGACTATGGCCGCCCAACTCCCATCCTAGCTAGGTCTTTTTGGGCCAGCTTCTCTGAACCTCAAATATGTCATTCTTAAAACGGTAATAAAAATAGTGCCCAGCTTGCCAAATTGTGAGGGTTAAATGAGATAATCCAATATGAAGCATTTAGCACAGCGCCTGGCCTGAAGGCAGGGCTCAAGATTGAGTGTGCTATTATTATCCTCACAGGTTTTCAGGCCTGCAGGGGAAATGAGGGCAACAAATCCAGCCCCTGCTTGCCTGTTCTCCCATCTGTACAATGAGGGATAAGACTGCTGTGTGGAGCATCTTTACGGGCTACAAGCCAACATTTGTGGGAGGCTGAGAGGAGTCCTAGTGCCCCCAGCACCCTCCAACCAGGACAGTCATACATTTATCTGTGTGTACCTCCAGCTCTTATAGTTTGGTGAGATTTTTTTTTTTTTTTTTTTAAGAAATGGTTCAGAGGGACAAAAAGGTTGAAAAACCCTGGACTAAGGATACCTACACATTCTGGGGTTTTATCCCAGTGTGCGCCCACACATATCTTCTGACCCTCAGCTCCAATACCATCGCCACCGCCCTCTCAACAGTCCTTCCTCCTCCCTCATACCGTCACCAGATTCTGATTTAAGCCTCCACTCACAGCACGGGCCCAGCACTCACCCCGCCTGCTCACAGGGTCCGGCCTTGCGCTCGCAGTCATGCCCGTGGAAGCCTAGAGGGCACACACAGTGGTACTCACCACCCCCATCGTACATACACTGGCCTCCATTCCGGCAGGGGGACTGCGTGGTGCAGACGTGCTCATCTGGAGAGGAGACAGGGCAGGCTCATACCCGGTCCCAGATCTGCTCAAACCCTACTTGGCCAAGAATCTCAGATTAAAGGCCCTGTGGGTATGGCTTGAACGACAAACCCACCCCAGGCTGATATGGTCTAGTTGGGGGAAAACAACACTGAATTTGGAATTAGGAGACTCCTGGCCCTAGCTCTGCTGATCTGTCTCAAAGTGACTTTGGGCAAGTTATATCTCTTCTGTGAGTCTCAGTTTCCTTATCTGTAAAGTGAGTATAATTTTTAGCAGCTGCCTTGCTTGCCTCAGGGTTATGTCAAGGGTTCCTCACACAACAGGTATAAAATCAGAATGATAAAATGCCATGTATTTGACGGTTTGAGCAGGACACAGTAGGTGCTCAGTAAATATGGACAGATGTTCTCAGGACACATGGGGTCCCCAGCCCAGCAACTACTGCCTTGCCTCCTCCACCCCCCCTTACCTTTGTCACAGAACTTGCCTGCCCAGCCACTGTGGCAGATGCACTGCCAGGGCTGGTGGCAGGTACCATGCTGGCAGCCTGGCATCCTCACGCAGCGCTCACAGTGCAGTCCCTCCCAGCCTGGGTCACACCTGATGGGGAGACGCACAGGGTCAGGGACCTGGGGCAGGGGATGTAAGGAAATGGAGGAGGCAGGACCAGTGCAGTAAAGAGGATCTATGCCTGCCCCAAGGGAAAGGAAATTGGCCTGTCCCAGGTAGGTGTTAGGACTGTGGCAGGGTCACATCAGACCAGAGTTCCAAGTTGTAGGTCTGTACTTTGTCTAACCTTTCTGAGCCCAGTTTTCCCATCTGTAAATTGGAGATATATCTTGCAGGGTTGTAGTGAGAAAGAAATAAAATAAGCTGATGTCAGTAAATGCCTCCGGTACCACACCTGGCATGTCTGAGGTGCTCACAGACTTTTAAAAAAAGAATGACCTTGAAAGGTCACCAGGCCTATCTTCCCACCCCTGATTCCAGGGAAAATTCCTGACCTAGTTTTTAAAGCCCTCCAAGGATGGAAATTTCCAAACACCCCCTAACCCCTTGAGCAGTCTGCCCTGTAGCTCATGACTTATGTCTAGATAACTTTCCCCTTGCTGTGAATCTGCCCAACCCCAACCCCAGAAAGTCAAATTCATGGACAAAAATCCTCCTTCATCAACCCATTCTCCCCAGCAACCCTCCCTGCAGCCTTTATTATCAAGGCCGAACCATTTCTTCTCTTTATCTCATGGGCCCCAATCCCCATACTCTGGCAAGCTTTGGGGCTTTTTCTTCTCCCTGTCTTTCCCATACTTCAATAGTGAGGCTCTAGTGTCTTGAGGAATATTTTGGAATCCCTGGATCAGACATAGGAGAGCAAACAAAGGGGGAGATATCAGCTGGAAGAAGTTAAAGAGAAGGCAGAGGGGAACTTGGGAAGGGAGCTGACCAGGCTGCCAGTGTGCGGTAAGGGGAATGGGGAGGAACAGAAGGATCTTCAGCCCCTAGGCAGTCTGCCCTGGATCCTGGTCTGGTTGTGGATGTAGAGGGTTGAGAAATGGGGCGGATACCTACACCTGGGGAGCAAAGGCTTTGGGGGCGAGCACTCTCGATGGGTACCTGCAGGAGCCGTCCGGTGCACAGCAGCCGTGAGCCAGGTCACAGTGGGAGCTGCAGTCATCGGCTGTAAGAGTGATGCGAAAGGGGTGAGCCCCGAGTCAGTGTTCGACTCCCTAGGACATGGGACTTGTGAGAGGATGTGGGGTCCCAGTAGTGGGGTGGGCTCAGCCCAGGGGCAAGGCAGCACACGGGTCCATCTCGTTCGCAAAGGGATCTTTGGGTCTCGGCCGCCCCGCTATCGGAGCGATTGCAGTGCCGTCTCTGGCCGGCAGAGGTCAACCTGCATGCGAGGGACGGCGGGACAGGGTCTCTGCGGGAGCCTGGGGGCGCGCTCACCTCGGGCAGGCTGACAGGGTGCCCCCAGGATGCACAACAGGCACACGAGATGTAGGCAGCGGCAGCCGCTGAGCATGGTCAGCACCGGCCCCAGGAGGCACGGCCGGATGGACGGCCGGACGTGCGGACACCTGTGGGATGGCACGGACTGAGAGGCGGCCGGATGCCAAGAGCGGCCCAGAAAGGAGCTTCCAGCGACAGGCGCCCGGGAGAGAGGGGAGTCGGGACAGGAGAAGGGGGTGGGGGCAGCGGAGGACCGAGGCGGGTTAAGTGGGTGAGGGAATGGAGCCAGCAA
The DNA here is from genome assembly GCA_026826555.1 of Tolypeutes matacus. NCBI lineage: Eukaryota > Metazoa > Chordata > Mammalia > Cingulata > Chlamyphoridae > Tolypeutes > Tolypeutes matacus. The sequence goes on along the minus strand of JAKSZT010018658.1, from coordinate 11,167,615 downwards.
TCCGGGAGCGAGGACCGTGGGAAAGGAGCAAAGGATGGGCAGCGCAGAGCGAGGCGAGGGTGCGGGAAGGCCCGGGGGTGGGAACTCAATCGGGGACCAAGGGGTCCATGAGGCTGTGGACAGCGCCGAGAGGCGGCCTCAAGTACGGCGGGGACGCTGGGGCCGGAGGGAGGGACCGTTCCCGGTAACGAGCAGTCTCCACCCCCACCCCAAGTCCCCCTGGACTACTGCCGCGTCCTCTCCCTATCCCTGCCGCGCTCGCCTTGGCGGCGGCGCAGGCCCTGGAGTCCCCACAGTGCGCCTAGCCCCGTGCACCTCTGCCCTCCCGGTCCTCACCTCAGGCTGAGAGGCGGCGCGCCCAGGGGCGCAGAGCGAGACGGGATCCGACGGTCTCCGCCGAGGGGCCGGGCGGGGACGCGGGGCCGCCCCTAACGGGACGCGGGGCGGGACGCCGAGGCGGCTGCCATGAGGGCCGAGCGCTCAGGAATCTGGGGCTCAAGGCGACCCCGAGTGGCGGCGGCGGCGGCTCCTCGCGCGCGCTCGCACCGCCTGCCAGGGGCGGCGTGTGCCGCGGAGGCCGCCTCCCCACCGGCCGCCGCTGGCCCGCCTCTCCCGCCTGCGTCTGGCGCCCACCCTCCTCCCTCCCCGCGACGCACAGCGCGCGCTTCGCCCCGGCGCTCACCCCGGTTCTTCGCTGCAGGGCGCTGCCCTGGGATCCTCCTGTCCGCTGCCTGGCTTCGCCACTTAACTTCCCCGAACCTCGCTTTCGTCAATGAAAGAAGGAAATTATGGGAGTGTAAATGAGAGGAAACCGTATAGTGCCAGTCAAAGGAGCGCGGTCCTGTTATTCTACCACCTCCCATCTCCGCTCTCCTCACGCGCGCCCCTCACCCCACGCCCCACCTCTGCACTCACTCGCGCCTTCCCATCACGCTTCTCATATATATCCCACGCACACTCAGGGCACAGTTGCCTCTCCCTGGCCTCCTGTCACCAGCCCACGCCTCCTCCGCTCGTAAAGCCTTCATCACCGGCTTGATCTATCTGCTCCTCTCCTCCTCCTCCACGCCCTCCGCTTCTTTTCCTCCTATGGCATCCACGGCCTTCCAGGATCGACTTCTGGTTATCTAAATGTACAGTCTGCTCCGTCCACCCCATCCGTCTCCTCCTCAGTCGTAGTTTTCCCCACCCTATTCCTTACTGGAATGGAACCGCTACTGGGAAACCTCTCTGGACTGAGAATGCCCCCCTCCACTCTATAAATGTGCCCCCCCCCCCCAGTTTTCACTTCGGTACCACATCACATCCCGTTCTTGGCCTCGAGCTATTCCTCAACTGCCCAAACCCTGAGCTCAAATTGGGAGAGTTATGCAGGGAGGGGCGCGATTACCCGTCCAAGCCTTTTTACCTGCAGGACAAGAGGGCAGAGGGCAGGAACTCCACTGTCCCACTTCTAGTCCTTCAGATCAAGATTTAATCATCTTTAAGCTTAAAACATTGGAAGGAAGAGTCTCTAGCGCATCCGGAGCAAGTTCCCACACACACCCTACAGGGACAGAGCAGACGGTGGACTCATTTTTCCTTCAGTTTCCATTGGACATAACATCCACACCTTCCCTAGCTCTCCACCAGCTTCCCCTCAACTCTGATCGCCTCCTCCCTGAGAGCTTTCTGTATTTGAGTAATGCCATTGGCTCTAACCATTTTTTTTTTGTTTGAATTTTTTTTTTTTCAGTGAAAAATTGCTAGCAACTTAAATGTCCAAGATTCCTATAGGTTAAACAGATTATTGTATGTCAACAGTATACAGCTATTAAAAAGTTACCTTTTTTAAGATGAAAGATGACAAAAAGCTAAGAATGTGTTAAGTGGGGGAGGAGGGTAAAGCAAGAAACAAAGCAGAACCTACCTCAATGTTGGCAGTGATTTTCTTTGTAATGGAATTACAGGTTTTGGGTTTTTTTTTCTTATTGATGCTTTTCAGCATTTCTACTTTTCCCACAGTAAACATGTACAAATTTTTAAAAATTATTATAAGAAATTCAATAACATTAAAGAACTTTTAGGCTAAGGGAAAAAAAAATCACCCATAACCCTACTAGCTTGTAAAACCCCTATTACCATTTTGACCCCTCTCTTTTCCTATCTAGAGGATTTTACACATATACAATCATCATGTACTGTTATATTCTGCCTTTTTTTTTTCACTCAGTCATATGTTGATAGTCCTCAAAAGCATAATTTTAGATAGCAAGATATTCCATTAAATAGCACACAAATTTATTTAACCTAGCCCTTATTATTGGGTACTTCATCTGTTTTTACTTTTTTTCCATTATAAATTCATTCAACAGATATTTACTGAGCACCTACTCTGTGCCAGACATCATAATAGGCACTGGAGAATTAGCTCCCAGATGAACAGTAGTGCCACAAATTTCAATGCATAGAATTTTTTTCCATGTTTTAGGTCCCTTCCTTTGGATGAAGTCTGTGAAGAGATAAGTGACTTAGTCAAAGAAGTTGTGGAAAATGAATAATTCCTTTTCATTGATGAAAGTCATTGAAATTCGCTAGTGAAACGATAAAGATATCAGAAGCCCTTGCAGTTGGTAGCATCAGTCTATATCACACTAACTACCCCCTCACGTTTTGAAGACGTTTAGCACCTGGCTGTTGATATTCGATTCACTCCCACTTCTGTCAACTTCTTGGTGCTTCAGTGCCACACGGACCATTCCAATACTCCGTGTGGTAGATTGTTTACACAGATGGCCACCACACTTCTCTTATCCCACATGACCCTTTGCAATGATTTTGCTGCTCCCCCAGCAAGCAGTAAATTTTATTTTGCAAAACCTTGAACCTGAGCTTGGCCTTTTGATTTGCTTCGACTGATAGAATGAGGCAGAAATAACATTGTGTGAGCCCTGGAGTCTAGGCCTCAAGAGGCCTGTGAGCGTCCACCTCCGCCCTTTTGGAACATTTCCACCATCATGTAAAGGAGCCTGGTGTAGCCCATTGAAGGATGAGAGGCCCCATAGAGGAGAACTGAGGTGCCACAGGACACGGGAGCCATCTTGGACTATCCGGCCCCAGGAAAGCTTCCAGATGCCTGCAGTCACGTTAATAAGCCTAGGCAAAACTAACAGAACTGCCCAGCAGACCCAGCCCATATTGCAGAACTGTGAGCAAATAAACGGTGGTTGGTTTTAAGCCACTAAGTTTTGGGGATGTTAACAAATAGAAAACTGATTAAAAAAAAAAAAAAAAAAAAAGCTTCCCATTTCCTTGATTTCCTCTTCTCCAATGAGAAGTCCCCTCCATCATATTCATCTTGCAAAACCACAACCCCGTGACTTTTCCAGCCTTCAACCAAGCAACTGAGCATGGCTGGAAAAGACATACCTCCATGCTGACTGGTCTCGCTCTAAATTCATGAACTTCAAATGCCCTTTGTGTTGACCACTGATGCTCCTGCCTTGCCTTAGTACTGTGCACTCTCCCACAGATATTCTTTCCTTCTCTTTTCTCCAACCTCCAACCCATCCTCCTTTCTCCTTACTCAGCTGATGATCTGGCTTCCAACTTTGTGGAGAAAATAGAAGCTATCTGAAGAGAATTTCTGCAGGCTTCCACTGCCTACTTGCATCTGTCTCATATACTTTATCCTCTCTCCTGTTATTTAGATGACACTGCCTGGGTTCTTACTCAGGTGAACCCCTTCTTCTGGCCACTAATTCTCATCCCTTCTCACAGATGTAACGACTTGGCTCCACCAGTTCTCCCCATCTCCTCTGCTTCCTCAGTTTGTCCATCTCTCTGGGATCATTTCCATCAATCTCTATCCCATCGTAAAATAAGTAAAGAAGTAAAATAAGTAAATAACCCCATATTCTCTTCTAGCTACATTTTCCTGCACCCCTTCACTGAAAACTCTTTAAAAAATATTTGTCTATACTTACTGTCTTCTCTTCCTCTCCTCTCATTTTCTTTCTTTCTTTTTTATTTTTAAAGATTTACTTATTTACTTTATCCGTTTTAAACACCCCCTTCCCCATTTGCTGTTTTGTGTCTATTCGCTGGGCAATTCTCTGTATCTGTTTCCTGCCATCTCTTCTCATCTTCCTCCTTCAGTCTTCACCAGGATTCGATCCTGGAGACCTCCGATGTAGGAGAGAGGTGTTCTGCCACCTGCACCACCTCGGTTCCTGGCTTTCAGAGCATCTTGTCTTGTCTCTCCCCTGCATCTCTCTCCTGTTACGTCATCATCTTGCTGCATAGCTCCCAGGGCCTGGAGGCTCACCAGCACACACAACCTGGCAGCCCATGTGCCTTCTATATATATATATATTTATTTTACCGGGAGGTCCCGGGGATCGAACCCAGGTCCCTCCATATGGCAGACGGATGCCCAACCATTTGAGCCACATCCGCCCCCCCTCATTTTCTCTTGAACCCACTCTCATCCCACCACTCCAGCAGGCTCACCAAGGCCCCCATTACTGTCAAGTCCCATGATGGGTTCTCAGTCCTCAGTTCACTGGCTCTGTAAGCTGCATAGCTCACAGGACCGCTATCACCAGCTTCTCCCCTACTTCAATGGCCACCCCCTCACCCAGTCTCCTTTGCTCCCTCCTTACTTTCCAACATCCCCCTTAGCCTCAGGGCTTGGTCCTCATCCCTCTTTTTTCTTTTTAATTGGTTTTATTATTTTATTATTTTTTCTGGTGTATAGTTCTATGAGTTCCTCCCACTTCTACCCCGCTTGCTGTCTGTGTCCATTCGCTGGGTAATCTTCTATGTCTTCTCATTTTTCTCCTCCAGGCTTCACTGGGATTCAGTCCTAGGGACCTCTGATGTAGGAGAGAGGCACCCTGTCATTTGCGCCACCACAGTTTCTGGTTTCTGGCGTGTCTCGCCTTGGCTATCCCCTGAGTCTCTCTTTTGTTACATCATCATCTTGCTGCGTGGCTCGCCACACAGGCCCGGCTTGCCTGCTCACCATTTTTTTATTTTATTTTACCAGGGGGTCCCGGGGAGCAAACCCGGGTCCTTCCATATGGTAGACAGATGCCCAACCACTTGACCACATCCACTTCCCCTCATCCCTCTTCATTCTCTCCCTGCATGATCTCATCCAGTAGAAAGGCTTTACTTGCTAACTGTAAACTAATGACACTCACATTGATAATTCTAGTCAAGATGGCTCCGTGAAATTCAGACTCATATATTCAACTGCCTACTTTTCATCTCTGCTTGGATCATGCAACTTAAACTTAGCATGTCCAAATGCAAACTCCCGATTTCCAGACCCACATATTTTCCTCTGTCAGTCTTCTCCATCTCAGTACATGACTATTCCATCTGTCCAGTTTTTTAGGCCAAAAATCTTCAAGTCGTACTTGACTCCCCCGCCTCGTTCTCTCACTTCCCACAGCCTGTATATCCTATTGGCTCTGCCTTCTAATTCATCCAGATGTCATCACTTTTCACAGCCTGACCTCTAACACCCTGGTCCAAATCACCATTATCTCTTGCCTGGACCCCTGCAATAGCTTCCCAAGGGGTCTTCTATTATCCTGCAGCAATTCAGGGTGATCCTGATAAAATGGAAGTCAGACAAAGACAATGTGGTATCCCAAATTGGATCCTGAAGCAGAAAAAAAAAGTTGTTAGTAGAAAAACTGGTGAAATTGGAATAGTCTAGAGTTTAGTTAATAGTAAGATACCAATGTTAGTGTCTTAGTTTTGAGAAATGTACCATGGTAATGTATGATGTTAACATTAGGGGAATCAGGGTGAAGGTTATATGGGGACTCTGTACTACCTTTGCAATTTTTCTGTAAATAAGTTTATTTTAAAAAAATGGAAGTCAGATTATGTCATACCTTGGCTCAAAACCCTCCAGGGTGGGAAGCGGCTGTGGCTCAATCAGTGGGGCTCCCAGTTTGCCATGTGGGAGGCCCCGGGTTCGGTTCCCGGGGTCTCCTGGTGGGGGCGGGCCCGCCCGCACGGCGTGGTTGGCTGGCCCAGCGAGTGCAAGCAGCAGCGGGGGGGATAAATGAATAAATAAATAAAATCTTAAAAAAAAAAACACAAAAAAACCCTCCAGGGGCTCCCAACTGATCTCATTCCTTACACTCTCCCCTCTCTCACTCTGCTCCAGCCAAATTGGCCTCTCTGTTGATCCACAAACACATCAAGTGTGTTCCCTGCCTCAGGACCTTTGTACTAGCTATTCCCTCTGCTTCGAATATCCTTACTCTGAAATTTTCATGCTCACTCCCTCATTTCATTCAGGTGTCTGCTCAAATTGCACCTTAGAAGAAAAGCCCTCCCTGATCACTTAATAAAGGGGCTGACCCCCATTCACCCATGACATATTTCTCCTACACTGCTTTATTTTTCTCCATAGCACTTTCACCATCTGACATACATATCTATTAGCTTATTTCTGTATTGTCTGACTCCCTCCATTAGATTGTAAGCTCCATGAAGGCAAGGATTTGGTTTTGTTTACTGTGGTTACTCCTGTTCTTGATTTATCACATCACTGCTTTTGCTATTAGCATTTTAAAAAAAAAGATTTCTTTTATTATTTATTTATTTCTCCCTACCCTCTCATTGTTTTCACTTGCTGTGTCTGTTCATCTTCCTTGTTTCTTTAGGAGGCACCGGGAACTGAACCCAGGACCTCCCTAATCGCTTGAGCCACCTCTGTTCCTGCTTTGTTATGTCTCTCATTACGTTTTTCCTCCTGTGTCTTTTGTTGCATCATCTTGTTGTGTCATTCACTGTGCCTGCCCATTGTGTCAGCTCGGCATCCCACCCGTCCTTTTTAGGAGGCACCGGGAATCTCTGCTCCCTGCTTTTGTTGTGTCTCTCTTTATGTTTTTTTTGTTTGTTTGTTTGTTTGTTTGTTTTGGCATATGAAAATTTATTACTTCTGTTCGTTTTGCATCATCAAAATTTATGATCTTGGTCTTTCCTTCTTGCCTTTATATAAAGCCAAAAGAGAGACATTGGCTACTTTGACAACCTTAAAGCGGACTCCAGGAATGTCACCAACAGCATGACCTTTGCAACCAAATCCAGCAACCAGAACTTCATCGTTTTCCTCAATAAAATTCAAGCAACCATCATTGGGTACGAAGGCTGTGATTTTCTTGCCATTCTTGATCAGCTGGACCCTGACACACTTCCTGATGGCAGAGTTTGGCTGTTTGGCTTCAACCCCTACTTTTTCCAACACAATTCCTTTTGCACGGGAAGCGGCCTCCAAAAGGGTTGGCCTTCAGGGCTGTGCCCAGATGGGCTTTCTTGTACTGTTTATCATGCCACTTCTGGTCCCGTCGGTGGCTACAGAGTTCCTGGCAGTACGAAGACCTCGACACTTACCCATCTTGTCAGGACAGCGAGACCGAGCGAAAGAGAGAACCAGCACAGGAAAGTCTCATTATGTTTTTCTTTTTGTGTCTCTTGTTGCATCACCTTGCTGTGCTTGCCCTTTGCACCAGCTTGCTGTCTTCTTTAGGATGCATCGGGAACCAAACCAGGGACATCCCACGTGATAGGCGGGAACTCAAGCGATTAAGCCACATCTGCTTCCCACTATTAGCGTTTAATTTTTCATTCTTATTTGTCTTAGTGTCCCTGCTTTTTTTGAGAGTTGGGTCTGTTTCATGGTCAGGATGTGGGATTTAAGATGGTGGTATGTTCATTGTTTTTTCATAAACTGGAAGGGAAACAAAATAACAAATTTTTTCTAGGCCAGGTCCCTCTGTTGAATCCTCACCACAACCTTTCAAGACAGGCATTATTATTCTGTTTTTATACACGAGGAAGGAGAGGGTAAAAGGGGTTAGGTGATGAAGCCGGCCTTCAGACCCAGCCCTGTTTAGCCCCTGTGCTATGCTATTGATCTAGGCAATTGTGCAAGGGTGTGGCAAATTGCATTTTCCAAAGATGGCTGTCACAAGATTTCTCAACCCACATGCTCTTCTTCTTCTTCTTTTTTTTTTTTTTAAGATTTATTTTATTTATTTATTTCTCCCCACCCCATTGTTGTTTGCACTTACCATGTCTGTTCGTCTTCCTTGTTTGTTTTGGAGGCACCAGGAACTGAACCCAGGACATCTGATGTGGGAAGGAGGCACCTAATCGCTTGATCCACCTCCATTCCCTGCTCTGTTGTGTCTCTCATTATGTTTTTCTTCTTGTGTCTCTTGTTGCATCATCCTGTTGCGTCAGCTTGCTGCTCCTGCGCATTGTGCCAGCTTGCTGTCTTTTGGACGCATCGAGAGCTGAACCATGGACCTCCCACATGGTAGGTGGGAGCTCAATTGCTTGAGCCACATCCGCTTCACCCATATGCTCTTCTTACAATGTGACTTTGGCAATACTCCCTCTGAGAGGTGTGTTTATGTCCCCTTCCTTGACTTTAGGCAGGCTTGTGACTACGGTAGAAGTGACAGTGTATGACTGAGGAAGCTACATCATAAAAGGTGATATGGATTTTACCTGAATCTTTTGGGACACTTGCCTTTGGAGATCTGAGTTGCCTTGTAATGTCTGATTTTCCTGAGGTTGCTATTCTATGAGGAAGCCCAAATTCTCCCAGGTGGAGGGACCACATGGAGAGGACTTTAGACTATTTAACGAAAGACAGATGCCAGCCCCCAGCTGCTCCAGCCACTGCTGTTCCAGCTCCAGCCACTGACTGATTGCAGCTGCATGAGAGAAAGAGTCAGAAATACCCAGCTGAGCCCTTCTAAATCCCTGATGCACAGAAACATGAGAGCTAAGTATATAATTATTGTTTTAAGCTGCTAGGTTTTGTGTGTGTGTGGTAACATATATATAACACAAAATTTCCCATTGTAACCTTTTTTTTTTTTTTTTTTTTTTTTTTACCAGGCGGTCCCGGGGATCGAACCCGGGTCCCTCCATATGGGAGACGGACGCCCAACCAGTCGAGCCACATTCGACTCCTGTAACCATTTTTAAGTGTACACTTTGGAGATATTAACTACATTCACAATGTTGTGCCACCATCACCACCATCTGTTACCCAGACTTTTTTCATGACCCCAAACAGGAACTCTGTACCTATTAGGCAATACCTCCCCATGGGCCCTGGTAACCTCTCATTTGCTTTCTGTCTCTATGTATTTGCTTATTCTTGATATTTCATATAAGTGAAATCATAGAATATTGTCCTTTTGTGCCTGGCTTATTTCTTTTTTTTTTTTTTTTTCTTTCTTTTTTTTCATATAACAAGTAATTTTTATTTTATGATTATAATAGTTTGTTATTTTATATTATATTATGCTTTAAATTAATTATATTATAGCAATATCTTATATTAATGATATATTATCATTATCATATCATCTGGCTTATTTCACTCAACATTGTTTTCAAGGTTCATCTGTGTTGTAGCATGTCTCAGAACTTCATTCCTTTTCATGGCTGAATAATATTCCATTTTGTGTATATACCACTTTTTTGTTTACCCATTCATCTGTTAGTGGACACCTGGATTGTTTCCACCTTTTGGCTATTGTGTATAATGCTGCTATGAACATTGGTGTATAGATATATGCTTGAGTCCCTGCTTTCAATTCTTTTGTTAATACATAAAATAGAAAACTGATGAAAAGCAGCCTCCCATTTCCTTGGAAGTAGAATTGCCTAGGAATATGGTAATTCTGTTTTTAACTTTCAGAGAACTGCCAGTCTGGCTCACAACAGCTGCACCACTTTACATTCTCACCAACAGTGTACAAGGGGTTCCAATTTCTCCACATCTTCAGCAAACGTTATGTCCCCTTTCCAAAATAATAGCCATCCTAGTGGGTGTGAAGCAGTATCTCATTGTGGTTTGATTTGCATTTCCCTGATGACTAATGAGGAGCATCTTTTCAAATGCTTACGGGTTATTTGGTTAAGCCATGATGCTTTGGGATGATTTTTTATATGCAATACTAGATAGCTGGAACAAAGGGAGTGACTTATTGTCAGCCTTGATCAGTGGGCAAATCCCATCTTTCTGGGTGTCAGTTTCCCTTGTAAACAGTTGGAGTTAACTAAATGGTCTCTTAAAGATCTTTCCAGTCCTGATACTTGGTGCTTATCCATGATGTTGCCACATCTCCCACTGTCCATTTTTATGGCTTCCTCAATACCCAGTCATTATCCTATCATTTTATTATTCCCATAGAGAAAAATAATGCCTCCTGGACACTAAGAGATGTCTATAGGTCTCTGGGGAAAAGGCGGTGGGGACCTCTGGCTCCAATCTGCTTGAGAGCTCTTGAAGTGGGGGTGTGTCTTAAAATGAACAGGACTGGAATCTGGTCACTGATTGGCATTGGCTGTATGACCTTGGGAAAGTCTTGTAAATGTTTTGGGCCTCAGTTTCCTTTTTTGTAAATGGGGAGAATAGTACAGGCTTACCCTCTAACACAGTTGTGAGAACAGAATAAGATAGTGTGAATACAGTGCAGATATGTGTGTAGGGGGCTGTAGCCATTGGGCAATTTGATGTAATTATGAATTCCAAAAATATAATTGGATCATGCTTGTGAACTGATCTGTTAATCTGGGCATGATTAAGTTATGATTAGGGCATTGACTGGGCCACATCAGTAGGGCATTGAGCCCCACAAAAGGCATCATAAAGAACAGAGTTGCAGCAGTTTTTGAGAAGCGGTTTTGGTGTTGAAGTTTTGATGTTGGAGAGAAGGCCCCAGGAGAAGAGAAGTGAGCCATTTGCCTGACAGTCTACAGCTAACCTTGTGGAGGAACCAGAGGAGCTAAGCCCAGAGAGAAACGCAGCCCTGGAAAGAGAGGAACCCAAGAAGCCTGAACCCTGGCAAACGTTGGCAGCTGTCTTGCTCCAACACGTGGCAATGGACTTTGGTGAGAGAAGAAACTTAACACTTTATGGCCTGGTAACTGTGGACTTCTACCTCAAATAAATACCTTTTATAAAGACCAATCCATTTTTGGTATTTCACATTAGCACCCCTTTGGCTGACTAATACAGGGGCAGAGGTGAGTGGTTGCTGAGGCATTAAGGGGTCCCTGGGAAAGGCAGTTTCTTGTCTTGGAGTAGGAGTGGGGATTGGGGACAAGAGCAATGATGGAAAGTTGAGCTGGGCTGTTCTGGGCTGTGTGGGGCTTGTCTCTTAGCAAGTCTATGTTTCAGTATTTTTGAGAATCCATCCACTATTACGAAGCCCCTTGAAGTAAAAGTCATCATTTAATACAGGCTTCTGTCTCTGAAAAATAATTTCTGACAAACACACCTTCCCCCATTTAAATATCATCCAAGAGAGATGGTTTGAGTCACTACTTGTATTTCGTGAACATCCCCCTTTCAATCTTTGGCAGAGGCCCTGCCATTCTCCATGTAACTGAGACGTAAAGCCTTAAGGCCATCCTTGACTCCCTCTTTCCTCCATTTCCTTATTCTAGCTGGTCACCAAATCTTGCCCATTCCTCTTCTCTATGGCCCTGGGTCTGTTCTCCCCAGCCCTTATCAGCACTTTCCTTACCGTACCAGACTCATGACAAGCATCTCCTACTTGGCCTTTCCGCCTCCAGGCCCAGCCCTTTTTTCCCATGCACCCATTCTGCAGTGTTCTGTGAGGTTAAACGTCTTGCCACATCATTGTTGTCATCCCACTCCTGGGCTTAGCAACCTGGGATGACTCCCATTACCTTTCAGACAGCGTGATGTCAAGGCAAGAGCACCAGAAGCTGCTTCAAATCCTGGCTCCATCATCCATAGCTGGTTGACCTTCAGGACAGACACACCTAATTTCTCTGAACCTCCGGGTCCTATATGCCAGGCACCATTCTACACACTTCTGTGCATGAGATCATTTAACCCCTATAACAACCCATTTCACAGATGGTAAACAGAGGCACAGAGAACTTGAGTCATTTGCCCATGTTCATGCAACTAGTTAAATGACAGAGCCAGGATATGAATCCAGGCAGTCTGCTTTAGAGACCCCGCTCCTAATCACTGCCCTGTCCTTGGGGAAAGTGACTGGTAAAGGCTGGGTGATGAGAAGTCCCCTAGCTGGTGCTAATCAACTCTTGGCTTTCATTTCTGACTCAGTGGCTGTTCTTTGGGAGGACACCCTGGGAGCAGGTTGGGCTGGCTTAGGGTCCTCCTAAACCAATCTTAATAGTGGCTTCTTTTCTGGGGGGCCACTAACCACATACTGTTCATTTTTGGCTTTCACCTCAGACCTGAACAATAGCTGCTGCTCTAGAACACCCCAGTGGCCCAATCTCAAAATCCCTACTTTCCTGAGTGCTTCTTTTCTAAACGCCTGTCACTAAACCCTTCCTCCAAGGCCCCAACATGGATGCAACTTTCTTGGCCCCCCTGCTCCTCACTTGGGGTGAGGATATTCTCCAGTTTTCCTCCCCTCTCCCCAGCCTCCTTTCATCCAAAAAGTTTTGTGTATTGCTAACACCAAGTGAGGGTGCTGAGACAAGAGAATGGGGAGAAAGGGGCTTTCCTCCTTCATTCACCCACCAACAAATATTTCTCCTCCTTGCTGCTGGAGCCCAGCACTGTCGTAGGTGCTGTGGTCAGGACTGGGGAGGAAACCCCCAGCTCAACACTAGCTGCTCATAAGCATTGTTTGAATCAGTAGTGAATTAATTTATGAATGAAAGAAAAAGTGCTGGGTCTTGACCTCCAGCAGCTTAGTAGGGCAGATATACCCACTGTCTGTCTGTCGTCCACCCCCCCCCAAGTATACATGCACCCGTGGGCCAAGGACCTCATGGAGAAACAGGGCCACACAGACCCAGCCCTTGTCCTGGCCAGGGAAGGGGCTAAAATCCATTTGCCTGTTCTGTCTTGCTGCTGCTTCTCCAAGCCAGTCCTGGACAGGCCAACAAGTGGGCCCCAGGGTGGGAGCTGAGTTGGTGCAGGAAGGGAGTCAAGCATACCCAAATAGGCCACCTTTCTGCCAGTGCAGGGGCCTTTGGGTCCTGAAACAAGTGTTCTTCCTCCCTGGTTGTTTCCTGTTCTCCACCTTCACCCCACCTCGTAGTGAGTTGGAGCCAGCTGCTCGAGGGCTGAAATCCAAACCCAGCCATTGTTCCACACATGTGGGTTGTATTTGACTCTGTATGTGTGTGTGTGTGTGTGTCAAGTCTTGGTGCCCAAGACACCTGGAAATACCTGCTCAGGGAAAGGGAAGAAACTAGCCTAGGGTGGATGCTGATTGTTGGGTTTTGGGTGAGTTGACAGTAGCTGAGGGGGAGGCTTTGCCTGCTGATGGACTGAGTTTGCAGCCATGGAGCTAGTGCCCAAAATGTCAAGAGTGGAAATATGTCTGCTTGAAACCCTGAGAGTGTGCAGATACATGTACACAAGTCTAGAAGGAGAGCAGTTCACCCCGTATCCAGAACTATACGTGTACCACATGTTCACACACTCACACAGCCTCTCAAAGTTGTCTCCCTGGGGAGCCCTGGTATCATCCCACCCTGGAATTACCCAGGGCTGATGAGGGGGTAGTTGAGGCATCAAAATCACAAGTGGGACGGGGGTCGGAGGTGGCTCAACTGGTTGGGCGTCCGTCTCCCATATGGAGGGACCCGGGTTCAATCCCCGGGACCTCCCGGTAAAAAAAAAAAAAAAAAAAAAAAAAAGTGGGGGAAGCGGCTGTGGCTCAATCAGTAGGGCTCCCGTTTACCATATGGGAGGCCCCGGGTTCAGTTCCTGGGGCCTCCTGGTGAAGGCAGGCCCACCCGCACGGCGTGGTTGGCTGACCCGGCGAGCACAGGCAGCAAGGGGGGGATAAATGAATAAATAAAATAAAAAATCTTAAAAAAAAAAAAAAAAAAAAAACACAAGTGGGCCATGCTCTAGCACTGCTGGCAGTTGCTAAAGAAACCATTCTCAGAACCTGACTTGAAACTTCTGGAACCTGTAATCAGATTCCAGCCAGGGTTTCCTCCCTTAAACCTTTTAGATAAAAGCAATTGCTTAGTCTCTGGAGCAGCACACACACTCAAGGCTAAGTTTAAGGTGCTGACCTGGGATAGAGGGAAGCCCTTCTGATGTAGCAAAGAAACAGGGGACTGCAGAATTACAGAATTCAGCATTAGCCAGTCCCTGCTGGAACAGAGTGAAGCAGGGCTGGTAAAAAACAGTCCCAGTGAAGTCCAGAAGAGGGAGGTAAGCTGTTTCCCCTAGAGCATCCCTAGAACTCAAAATTTCCATCCGGGGGAAGAGCTGCAGGTTCTCCCCTCCAGGAGCCCACACTCTGGGACTGGGGGTAGAGGAGACAAACCCTGCCCTCAGAGAGTCCCTAGTCTGAAGAGGGAGACATAGCCTCTGCTCTCAGGGAGCCCCCAGTCTGAGATGCCCCCAGCCCTTGGGGAACCCCTAGTGGGGGAGGTGGTAGAGATCAACCTTAGAGCTGGGAGAGGCTAGACTCTACCAGAAGCCAGAAAACAAAACTCGATATGGTATAAAGATATATGAGATGTACATTAGAAGTATCTTTTAAGAGCTAAATGGTTTTAAGCATTTGAAAGAATGCAAGATTCCACCAAGTTTCAAGGTCTTTAAAATTACTTTTTTTTTTCTTTTGGCTCCCATCAAATTCAATACTCCCAGTTAGGAAAAAATACATTTGCATAAATAAACAGCTTATCCACCAGAGTGGCAGCTATAGACTTCTACTAATAGAAGAATCAGGACTTGTGAAGGGAAGTAGACTAAGTTATTACCCCCTCTTAAAGTTTTGAAATCATTGTCATAACAACCATGTGAAAAGGATTCAGCATGCCCAGTCAGGGTCACAAATATGAATCTAGGCCATCTCTGGCTTCAAACTATCAGTAGATAATGTCATTTGCAAACAAAAAGGCTATATACGGCTTTTTCATGTTCATTAAGAACAGTACCAAGGACTCTGGGGCTGAGCCCAGGATGATTTCAACTCCTTCCTGGCAGTTCCCTCCAACACTTGGAGCTCAAATTGCTGTCTTTGTCCAAGACCCACTTCTTGTCCAAGGTCCTATTCTGCTTATGTGGAGTCTGGCAGGCCAAGCTTGGACTCTGCACCAACACCACCATTCCACCTGGAAGACTGAGTATACACAAAGGAAATCAGGAGGAAGAATTGCCTTGCCCCTAGGTGGATCATTTCCTGGGAAATATTTCACTCAACTCATGCCAGTAAGCCCTGCCCCACATACCAGAGCCTCATAGATAATGAGGTACAACCACATGAAAATGGCCATGAAAATCAAGTGAGTGGAAATGTTTTGTGGTAGAGGAACATGATTATGCAACCTATTCTCAAATGTTTAGAAAATAGAAAATAGATAGATAGATAGATAGATAGATAGATAGATAGATGATAACTATAGATAGATGATTGATAGATAAAAGAAAGAGAAGGGAGGGAGGGAGGGAGGGAGGAAGGAAGGAAGGAAAGGAAATAAATCTGGGTATCTGGGTAGGGGGTATATTGGAGTTTTATGTCCAAAGTGAGCCTGACTCTTTGGTAAATAGCAGCTACTGATCAAAACCCCAAAAGCCTAGAAGGGGATTTTCATTGTCACCACCTTCCTCCTGATTCTCCTACAGTGATGGTGAACAATTAGGTAATCATAGCCTCATGAATATATAGGAACACACATGCATTTGTACATCCACAGAGGGTGGAGTGATGAAGTAAACCAGCCTCCCCATAATAACAAGAACTTTATCCTCTAATAAATGAAAAAAGAAATTTTCTCACAAATTCTAAAAGTTAAAAACTTTGGAGGACTGTGATTCCCTTTCTTTCCAGACATATATTTTTGCCATGTTTATGTATTTCCCCTGTTTTCAAAATGTAAACTTGAGTCACTTTTCAAATTTATATACTATAAGTTTATTTACTTGAGAGTATAAGGGCCTTCTTTCCTGGTGGATTCCAAAACAAATTTTGGAAAGGTAGAGAGGGGATCTGGGAGTTATACCTATTCATAAAAGAAAACCAGCTTCCCTCATTTCTTATTTAGGCAGATTCTTTTTAGTAAACAGTGGAAGTGATATTTTTAAAAACTCTGGGGGTCAGATGTGGCTCAACTGGTTGGGCGTCCATCTCCCATATGGAGGGACCCGGGTTCGATCCCCGGGACCTCCTGGTAAAAAAAAATAAATAAAAAAAATAAAAAATAAAAAATAAAAACTCTGAGTCTGTCCTCTTATATTCACAACAAATGTCATACTTTGAAAGTGCTATAAGGGCAGTTTAAGGGGAACCAGGTGGAGATGCATAATGACTGGGAGACCTTATTTCAAACTCTGCAAGAATCTATATGATTGATTCATTTAGTGTAATTTTATAAAATGAATCTTTAAAAATGTATGGGAGGGAGCGGGTATAGCTCACTGGTTGAATGCAGGCCTCCCATGTATGAGGTCCAGGGTTCAATCCCAGGGATCTCCTAAAAAAAAAAGTAGGGATAGGAAAGCAGGATGGAATGGGAAATAAAGATGGCTGACACCTGCCTCCTGGCATCTGGAAACCCCCACTCAGGTTTTATTTCTGTGTGTTGGTTGGGGGGAGGGTTTAGTGACTGAGGTCAGCTCCACAGAGAGCAGGCCCAGTTCCCATTTCTAAGCCCAGGGAAATGGGACACCTCTCTGCTCTGAAATGTTGATGAGCTGTGGAGGGGAGAGGGACAGGGGGAACAGATGGAATTCCCGGACAATTGTTCCGGCTGTCACCAGAGAGGACAGGGAAGCGGGAGCACTGTATAATTTATGGAGGGACAGATGCTGAGGTTTCTACGGAGCCATCTGGCCAGGAGAGGCCTAGGCTTGGGGTGAGTGTTATCTTTGGGTTTGCATAAGCTCCTTGACCTCCAGTCCACCCCATTTCCTCCATCCAGCCTGCTTGCTGTCCTGGAGCTTTCCCAGGAGGGCTCTGCTACATGAGGACCCAGCTCCAGGGTTCCATCTGGTTCTAATCCCACTCCCTCCTTTTTTAAAAAAAATATTTTAAAAGATGCTTAGATTACATAAATGTTACACAAAATTCCCTCCTTTTTTGGGCCTGAGGTCTGTCTTTCCTACTATCCTGATAGGTCATAGTCTGACCTTGGGGGTCTGTAACTTCCATCTATGTATTTCCCAATTTTATGGTATTCTGACCCACCCTCCATAGCCACTCTATTTCAGAAACCCTCTATCAGTCACCTCCATGCTATTTGTTCATTCAAAAGCATTTATTGAGCACCTACTATATGCGAGGCTTTGTTTTAGACACTGGAGATGCAGTGATGAATGAGATAAAATCCCGGACCTCATGGAGCTTGCTTTGTAGTGGGGAACATAGGCACTAAGCAAACAAAGAAATATTTAATACAATGCCAGATAATGATAAGTGTTATGAAAGAAAACCTTAAAGTAGGATAAGGGAGGTGACTTAGATGCCCAGGGATGGCTTCTCTGAGGTGGTCACATTTGAGCAGACACACAAATGGGAGTAAATATCTGGAGGAAGAGCATTCCAGACCCAAGGAATGGAAAATGTAAAGGCCCTAGGCAGAAGCATGCTTGGTGATTTGGAAGATGCCATGTTCTTGATTCATTAAGTAAGTTGAGCGCTTAGAGTATGCCAGATACCTGCTAGACAATATGAAGATGCAATGAGACATAGTTTTTGCCTTGAAGGAACAGCAGCCTAGTGAGGGATACAGCATGTAAATAAATAATTGCAACAGTGGATAGCTACAATAAAGCGCTGTGCAAGCTGCTGGGTGCCCAGCAAAAGCAGCACCAAATCCAGCCCGGGGACTTGGAGAAGGCTTCCCGGAGGTGGTGACATTTGAGCTGAGGACTGAAGGAGGAGCAGAATTTGATCATGCAAGGGGAGAAAAGGGTTTGGAAATTTTAAGGCCTGATGGCCTGAAAACACAAGACAATTTGGGAACTTGAAATGCCAGGTAGAGGTGGAAAAAGAGTCTGGTGAAGGTGGAAGGGATTAGCTTATGGAAGTCTCCGGTGTGCCGGGCTGGAACCTTTAAAAGCCTTGACCCAGGGCAGTACCACGACTCTCCCACTACATTTAACTCAACAAGTACTTCTTGAGTGCTAACACATAGTAGGTACCAGAGTCTTTTTCTCGTTCTGGTTATTGCCCAACTTCTGACTGCTGTTTCCTTCTTTCGCGGCCAGATTCCAATTTCTGCTCTTAGGAGATTCCCATCTTCCCTCAATCACCGGGTGCCCCTTATCGCCAGCCCGCGGCCTCTCCCCCATGCCCCGCCCCCGATGACGCGCGGCGCCGAGTGCGTGGGGATTCCCGCGGTCCTGACCACTACCCGACCTTCCCCGCGGCAAGATGGCGGCCTGAAGGAGGCGGGCGGCGGCTGAAAGTTTGTGTGGGATTAGAGTAGTCAGGCCAGGTAACTAGAGTTGGGGAGGGGATCAGGGGGACCCTAGCACGAAGCAGGGGTGAAGGAGGGACTAGCACCGGCGTTGGGAAGGGAAAATGTAATCGTGGAAATTTTGGGGCGGGAAAAAAAAGGGAGTTTAAGGGCGGAAGGGTGGCGTTTAGGATCCTGTGGCAACCTTGGGGTTGGGGGTTCGGGGGAAGGGGACCAAAAGTAGGTGTTGTGTAGGCTCTGGAGAAGCAGAGTTAGGAATTTGAGAGAAGTCTTTAACCGGGAGTAAAGCCTGGAGTCTGGCAGGAAGAAAGTCCTTCAGCGTGGGGCTGAGGCCTGACTGCACCAAGCCAGTGGGAAGGGAAACCTTTCTTTCCTTTGGAAAGAGATAGTGGGGAAGGGGAGAAGAGAGAAGTAGGGAATGCTGGGTAGGTCTGCTAAGGAGGGAACTAAAGCCAGTCGAATGACCCTCTTCCAGGCTTAGATCAGCCTTTCCGCAGTTCCTATCCCAGGCCTCAGCATCTGCCCCAATTTCAGCTGAAGATACAGGGACCCCAGGGACTGGACGAAATCAGTGCTGCTTGGGATGAAGACGTAGCAACTTGTCCCAGCCCAACTCTAGAGCGGGTAAGGTGGTCTTCAGTGACAGGTCCTGACTGACATGTTCCCTGGGAGTAGGATGCATGGGCTGTGGAGTGATGCTGAGAAGCATTTAATTTAAGGAGGACACTCTTTGACTGTGGTCCCTAAGTTAGTATTCTATTTAGATTGCAGGATGGTTTTTTCTGAGCCTTGGGTGTAGGATTGAGCCTTTTGTGCCTTCACTTGTTTGATCAAACGTGGGCAGGAATCTAGAAATCAGGCTGAAAGTATTTTTTTTTTTTTTTAACTTTATTTTGTACATTTAATAATTGAAAACATAAGCAATTAAAAACTAAAAAGTAAACACAGATGAATAAATATATACATTTCTCAATTAAATGTAATGGATAATATAAATTTTTTTTTTTGTGTGTGTGTGTGTGAATCAAACAATATTTTACACAATATATTTGGTTCATAGTAATGCATTCATACAGTATTTGTCCTTTTGTGTCTGCCTTGCTTCACTCAACATAATGTCCTCCAGGCTCATCCATGTTGCCATATGCTTTATGACTTCATTTATTCTTACAGCTGCATAATATTCCATCATGTGAATAGACCACAGTGTGTTTATCCATTCATCTGTTGATGGACACCTGGGTTGTTCCCAACTTTTGGCAATGGTGAATAATGTGGCTATGAACATCGGTGTGCAGATGTCTGTTCGTGTCACTGCTCTCATTTCTTCTGGGTATATACCCAGTAGTGGTATTGCAGGGTCATGTGGCAAGTCTATATTCCACTTCTTTAGGAACTGCCAAACAGTCCTCCATAGTGGTTGTACCATCCTGCATTCCCACCAACAGTGAAGAAGTGTTCCTATCTCTCCACATCCTCTCCAACACTTGTAGTTCTCTGTCTTTTTAATAGTGGCCATTCTGATAGGTGTGAAATGATATCTCATTGTAGTTTTGATTTGCATTTCCCTAGTCATGAGTGATGTTGAGCATTTCTTCATGTGTTTTTTTGCCATTTGTATTTCTTCTTCAGAGAAATATCTGTTCAAGTCTGGCCCATTTTTTAATTGGGTCATTTGTCTTTTTATTGTTGAGTTGTAATATCTCTTTATATATCCTGGATATTAAACCCTTATCAGATATGTGATTTCCAAATATTTTTTCACATTGAATTGGCTGCCTTTTCACCCTTCTGACAAATTCCTGTGAGGTGCAAAAGTGTTTTATTTTGAGGAGGTCCCATTTATCTACGTTTTCTTTTGTTTCACATGCTTTGGGTGTGAGGTCCAAGAAACCACCACCTACTACAAAGTCATGAAGATGTTTCCCTACATTTTCTTCCAGTAGTTTTATGGTCCTGGCTTTTATATTTAGATCTTTGATCCGTTTTGAGTTGATTCTTGTATAGGGGGTGAGATAGGGGTCCTCTTTCATTCTTTTGGTTATAGATATCCAGTTCTCCCAACACCATTTATTGAAGAGACTGTTTTTTCCCATCAGCGTGGGCTTGGTAGGTTTGTCAAAAACCAGTTGACTGTATAGGTGAGGGTTTATTTCTGGATTCTCAGTTCTATTCCACTGATCGATATGTCTATCTTTATGCCAGTACCATGCTGTTTTGACCACTGTAGCTTTGTAATATGTTTCAAGGTCAGGCAGCGAAATTCCTCCCACATTGCTCTTCTTTTTTAGAATGCTTTTGGCTATTCGGGTACACTTACCCTTCCAGATGAATTTGGTAATTGCCTTCTCTAATTCTGTAAAGTAAGCTGTTGGGATTTTGATTGGTATTGCATTGAATCTATAAATCAGTTTGGGCAAGATTGATATCTTCACGATATTTATTTTTCCAATCCATGAACACGGAATGTCTTTCCATTTGTTTAGGTCTTTTTAAATTTCTTTTAGCATTGTTTTGTAGTTTTCTGCATATAGGTCCTTTACTTCCTTGGTTAAATTAACTCCTAGGTATTTGAGTCTTTTTGTTGCTATTGAAAATGGAATTTTCCTCCTGATTTCCTCCTCAGATTGTTCAGTACTAGTGTACAAAAACATTACTGAGGGGGATGGATGTGGCTGAAATGGCTGGGCATCCGTCTCCCATATGGAGAGACCCGGGTTCGATCCCCGGTAAAAAAAAAAAACACAAAAAAACACAAAAACAAAACAAAACAAAACAAAACAAAAAAACATTACTGATTTTTGTGTGTTGATCTTATATCCTGCCACTTTGCTGAACTCATTTATTAGTTCAAGTAGCTTTGTTGTGGATACTTCAGGATTTTCTAAACACAGGATCATGTCATCCGCAAACAGTGAGAGTTTTACTTCCTCTTTTCCTATTTGGACGCCTTTAATTTTTTGTCTTGTCTAATTGCCCTCCCTAGAACTTCTAGTACAATGTTGAATAACAATGGTGACAATGGGCATCCTTCTCTTGTTTCTGATCTTAGGGGGAAAGCTTTCAACCTTTCCCCATTGAGTATGATGTTGGCTCTGGGTTTTTCATATATGCCTTTTATCATATTGAGGAATTTTTCATCTATTCCTATCTTTTGCAATGATTTATCAAAAAAGGATGCTGGATTTTGTCAAATGCCTTTTCTGCATTGATTGAGATTATCTTGTTTTTTTCTTTCTTCAATTTGTTAATGTGGTGTATTGCATTGATTGATTTTCTTATGTTGAACCAGCCTTGCAGACAAGAAATAAATCCCACTTGGTCATGAAGTCTAAGTCTTTTGATATGCTGTTGGATTCTATTTGCAAGTATTTTTTTGAGAATGTTTGTATCAATGTTCATTTTAGAGATTGGCCTGTGATTTTCTTTTCTTGTAATATCTTAATCTGGCTTTGGTATTAGGGTGATGTTGGCTTCATAAAATGTGTTGGGTAATTTTCCGTCCTCTTCAATTTTTTGGAAGAGTTTAAACAGGATTGGTGTTAATTCTTTTAGAAATGCTTGGTAGAATTCACCTGTGAAGCCATCTGGTCCTGGACTTTTCTTTGCTGGGAGATTTTTTTATTTTTTTTATTTTTTTCAAGTAATAAACTTTATGTTTTGCTGGGAGATTTTTGATGACAGATTCAATCTCCTTAATTGTGATTGGTTTGTTAAGTTCTTGTATTTCTTGTTGTGTCAGTGTGGGTTGGTTATGAGTTTCTAGAAATTTGTCCATTTCATCCAGGTTGTCTAGTTTGTTGGCATATAGTTTCTCATAATATCCTCTTATGATTCTTTTTATTTCTGTGAGGTCATTTGTAATTTCCCCCTTTTCATTTCTTTTTTTTTTTTTTTTTTTTTTAAGATTTTATTTATTTATTCATTTATCCCCCCTTGCTGCTTATGCTCTCCGGGTCAGCCAACCACACCGTGCGGGCGGGCCCGCCCCCACCAGGAGGCCCCTGGACCCGAACCCGGGCCCTCCCATATGGGAGCCCCACTGATTGAGCCACAGCCGCTTCCCGCCCCCTTTCATTTCTGATTGTATTGCATCTTCTCTCTTTTTCTTTGTTAGTCTAGTGAGGGGTTTGTCAAATTTTTTTTTTTTTTTTTTTTTCAGGTTTGTCAATTTTATTGATCTTCTCAAAGAACCAGCTTTTGGTTTTGTTGATTTTCTCTATTGCTTTTCTGTTCTCATTTTCATTTATTTCCGCTCTAATCTTTATTATTTCTTTCCTTCTTTTTTCTTTGGGATTGGTTTGCTGTTCTTTTTCTAGTTTCTCAAATTGTTCAGTTAAATCTTTGAGTTTAGCTCTTGTTTCTTTTTTTTTTTTTTAAAGATTTTATTTATTTATTCATTTATCCCCCCCCTTGCTGCTTGTGCTCGCTGGGTCAGCTAACCATGCCGTGCGGGTGGGCTTGCCTTCACCAGGAGGCCCCGGGGCCTCCCATAGGGTAAACGGGAGCCCTACTGTTTGAGCCACAGCAGCTTCCCTCTTGTTTCTTAATATAGGCATTTAGGGCTATAAATTTCCCTCTCAAGACTGCCTTTGCTGTATCCCATAAGTTTTGATATGTTGTGTTCTCATTTTCATTTGTCTCAATATATTTACTGATTTCACTTGCAATTTCTTCTTTGACCCACTGAATATTTAGGAGTGTGTTGTTCAGTCTCCACACATTTGCAAATTTCCTTTCTTCCTGTCTGTTATTGATTTCTAGTTTCATTCCATTATGATCTGAGAAGGTGCTTTGTATAATTTCAATCTTTTTATATTTATTGAGAGCTGTATTGTGATCTAAAATGTGGTCTATCCTGGAGAAAGATCCATGGGCACTTGAGAAGAATGTATAACCCGCTGAGTTTGGATGAAGTGTTCTGTATATGTCTGTTAGGTCTAACTTGTTTATCATATTGTTCAAGTTCTCTGTTTCCTGGTTGATCTTCTGTCTAGTTGTTCTATCTAATGATGTGAGAGGGGTGTTGAAGTCTCCGATGATTATTGTAGAAATGTCTATTTCTCCCTTCAGTTTTGCCAGAGTTTGTCTCATATATTTTGGGGCACCCTGGTTAGGTGTGTAGATATTTATGACTGTTATATCTTCCTGGAGGATCGTCCCTTTTATTAATATATAATGGCCTTCCACATCTCTTATCACTTTTTTGCATTTGAAGTCTGTTTTGTCTGATAGTAGTATAGCTACCCCTGCTCTTTTCTGTTTACTATTCGCGTGGAGTATCTTTTTCCAACCTTTTACTTTCAGCCGGCTTGTATCCTTGGGTCTGAGGTGAGTTTCTTGTAAGCAGCATATGGATGGCTCATGTTTTTTTATCCATGCTGTCAGCCTGTATCTTTTCATTGGGGAATTTAATCCATTCACATTCAATGATATTACTGAAAATGCACTATTTATTTCCTCCATTTTATTCTTTGGTTTTCATATGTCATCTTATTTTTGTCTTTTTACTCTTTTGGTTATCCTTTCTGCTTTTCTTTCTTCTATACTCTCCTCCAAGCCTCTCTCTCCTGTCTTTTTCTTTCAGGTTCTAAGGCTTCCTTTAATATTTCCTGCAAAGGTGGATTATTTTTTGCAAACTCTCTTAGTTTCTGTTTGTTTGTGAATACTTTATATTCACCTTCATATTTGAAGGACAGTTTGCTGGATAAAGAATTCTCGGCTGTCAGTTTTTCTCTTTCAGTTTCCTAATTGTATCATACCACTGTCTTCTCGCCTCCATGGTTTCTGAAGAGAAATCTGCACTAAGTCTTACTGTATGTCCTTTGTACGTGATCGTTTGCTTCTCTCTTGCTGCTCTGAGAATTTTCTCTTTATCTTTTACATTTGACATTCTGAATAATATGTGTCTTGGCATAGGTCTATTTGGATTTATTCTCATTGGGGTACGGTGTGCTTCTTGGACATGTAAGTTCATTTCTTTCGTGAGAGTTGGGAAATTTTCAGCTATTATTTCCTCAAATACTCTTTCTGCCCCTTTTCCTTTCTCTTCTCCTTCTGGAACTCCCATGACACGTATGTTCTTGCGTTTAGTGTTGTCATTCAAGTCTCGTAGCCCATGCTCAATTTTTTCCATTCTTTTCTCTCTCTGTTCTTTTTTCTCTTCAATTTTAGCTGCTCTGTCTTCAGTGTCACTTATTCTTTCTTCTATCATTTCGAGTCTGCTGTTGTTTGCTTCAAATGTATTTTTTACTTCACCTATTGTGTCTTTCATTCCCATGAACTCCATTACTTTTCTGTTCATGATTTCAAATTCTTCTTTAGGTTCACGCATGACTTCTTTATGTCATTGATCTCTTTAACTATATTCTCTTTCATCTCATTAATTTGATTTTGGAAATGTGTGCTCATCTCACTGATTAGTTCTCTCAAATTCTGCATCTCTTCTGGGACTTTGCTGTATTCCTTTTCTTTGGCCATGTCTTCTATTTTCTTAGTATGGCCCGTAATTTTTTGCTGGTGCTTAGGCATCTGGTTAGTTTGTATTTTACTTAGATGCTCTATCTCTTTCTCTTTTATGGGTTTTTTTTTTTGTTGTTGTTGTTTTTTTTTTTTCTTTTATTGGGTTTTAGTGGCAGGAGGCTGTGAGTTACCACCGCTCTTTGATTTTTGGCTCAAACTTGATTGTTAGGATTGTTCTGCTGGTTGTTCAAAACTGGGCACTGGACCCAGTAATTCGTTGTAGAGTCGTTTCCTAGGGCCTTGGGCAGGGAGGCTATAGAGGCCAGGAAAAGCCTCTCTTACTTATTTTTTTTTTTTTTTTTTTTAAAGATTTTATTTATTTATTCATTTATCCCCCTCTTGCTGCTTGTGCTCGCTGGGTCAGCCAACCACGCCGTGTGGGCGGGCTTGCCTTCACCAGGAGGCCTCGGGAACCGAACCCGGGGCCTCCCATATGGTAAACGGGAGCCCTACTGATTGAGCCACAGCCGCTTCCCCTCTCTTACTTATTAATTTTCTTATGGCCACTTCCTTGGTATGCGAGGAGATGGCGCTTGTTGGCAGCTCTCAATTCAATGCCTGGTCGGAGTGTATTTGTTGTGACATAGGCCAGATCAATGTGATAGAGCTTCCTGTCTAGGGGCTAGGAACCCTGTGAGTCAAACTTTCGGAGACAGTTCTCCAGACTTCTCTCATAGCACCCCCCTTTTCCCAGCTAGGAAATATTTCCACTCCCTTCTGAATCCTCAACAATCAGTCCCTGTTAGTAGAGGAGGAGATTGGGAGGTTTGTATATCTTTAGCCCTTGCAGGCTCCAAGGCAAACAATGGCGCAGCCCCACCCAGCCTGGAAGGGCTCTCGGGACAGGGCAGACCAAACCTGGGAGTCCAAAGCAGGGTAGCCCCAGGCTCTCTCTCCCCTCTCCCATGGATTCCTCAACAATTAGTCCAGGCTAGAAAAGAGGGAGGTTGGGAGGGTTGGATTTCTCCAGTCCTTTCTAGGCTCCCAGGGCAAACCGCTGTGTGGAAGCGCCGTGGGGCTCCGTGGGGCTCCGCAGCCCAAATTTCAGGTCAGAACCTGAGTCAGCCTAAGGCTGTGTCCCTCTCTCTCCCCTTTCCGATAGTGGGAGATCCCTGAAGCCCCCTTTGTCTGTGGTCGCAGGCCCAGGGGCCGGAGAATTCCAAAGAGTATGGGGGAGGGTGCCCGGCAGCAGCAGAAGCTGCTACTTGCAACTCACAGTTCTGTAGTCGTGATTTCCCTCTTCTGTCCCTCTCTCCTCTCGGTGGTGTGCAGCCTTCACCTGCTGTCCTAAACCCTAGAAGATCTTTTTTGGGGCTGTTTCAGCCTGTCCTCTAGGTATTTTTCTGGAGAAGAGATTCCCGTGTCTTACTAGTCCACCATCTTCCCGGAAGTCCCTGGAATTATTTTCAACACATCCCTGTTACAAACTGTTCTCTGTATTCTCACTGTATTTCCTTTGATTTCCCCATCACATCTTCAGGTTGGCATCCTGCCTGGAAATGGAGATTGGGGGGTGACAGATGGTGAGGAGTCATGAGAAAATAAATTTCTGGTGGTTCCCACTGACCATATAGGTACCTGCTGTCCCCAGCTCCTGCATTCATTCTTGCTGCTCATCTACTTCTATTGTTCTTTTCTTCTGGTAAGACCGGTCTCATTAGTGTTCCTCTGGGGATGTGGATTTGGTGGGGTGAGGAAGCACCTCCTCCCCATCCCCACCCCCACCCCCTGAGGAGGAGGAAAGGCAGGTTGGGATTGGAGAGAAGAAACCCTGATCTGTGTATAGTAAAAGTTCAAGATGACTGGTATGAAGCTCTGGGGATATTTATCCCATCACTGCCTGTGCCCTGAGATTCCTGGTATTTATTGAGGGCTGTCTAAGGCTGCTTTACAGCCTGGACCATGTGGTGATGAAGAAAGGGATTGTGGAACTTTCTTCTCTTCCTTTGTATTCTCCCCACAAACTACCTCTAAAAGAAGAAAAGAAAATTAGTTTCACTAACCAAAGCAAGCATGACCAGAGTAATCATGGACATGGGATTAGAGAAAAGGGAGGGGGACTGGAGCCAGAGAGTGGGATGATTGGTCTTCACTTCCTTTAATGCCCTATCTTTATGACCAAGCCAGAGTTAGGAGCCGGCTTGTTAATGAAGCCCATTTCAGGAGCAGCATCTGCTCCTTGATTGGACTGGGAGGTCTGGTTTGATCTAGGGCCCATTTCCTTCCACCCCCACCCTCATGGAAAGGTTTACTCCAGACAGACCCAACCAAATCATTGTTACTAGACCAGCTTCAATACCTTTAGGTATCTGAAGAACTGATGCTAATTAGCTGTGGCTCCGTTTCTAAAAGTTTGAGAACCTTGTCTTTCTGAGGTCAACCTGTGAGTACCCTTTTGGAAACTGTAACCAGCAAGACTAGTGTGGTGAGCACACACAGTGGTTAAGAGCACCAACTCTAGAACCAGGCTGCCTAGTTCAAATCCTGGCTTTATAGCTCCATTACTTTTTTTTTTTTTTTTTTTTTTTAAGATTTTATTTATTTATTTATTCATCTATCCCCCCCCTGCTGCCCGTGCTCGCCGGGTCAGCCAACCACGCTGTGCGGGTGGGCCCGCCCCCACCAGGAGGCCCTGGGAACCGAACCCGGGGCCCCCCACACGGTAAACGGGAGCCCCACTGACTGAGCCACAGCCGCTTCCCCCATTACTTTTTAGAAGTTGCTTATGCTCTCTGTGTCTCAGCTTTCTGATCTGTCAGATGGAGAAAAGAATACCTATCTCACAGGGTTGTTGTGAGGATAAAATAAGTTAATACACTAAAGTGCTTAGAATAATGTCTGAAGCTCAATGAATATTAGTTGTTATTAAGCTAGTCAGATCTCAGCACTGATCTCTGCTTCATGTTTGAACCTAGTGTCTTTCTATGGAGGATCTGGTACTGGCTTGCACTGCCAGCCTGATGTTAGGCTTCACTGTAAGTAGAGATGAGGAACACTTTGGTATGGTGTAGATTTTGCAGTGTAACGGGAATGTCTTCATTAAGCTATTTAAAGTGATATTAAAATGCCATTGATTTCTTGTTTGAAGCCATGAGGTTATATAGTTATCTTTATTAGCTTTTCTGTTGAGCATTAATAATAATAATAGCTAGTGCTTATTGAATCCATTCTATGTACCTGGCATTGTTGTGCTTTACATGTATTCACTAATTTAATTTTCTCAAGGACCTTAGGATTAGATACTGCCGTTATCCCCATTTTACAGGTGAGAAAATAGAGGCCCAGAGCAGTTAAATAATTTGCTCAGGGTCATCCAGGTATTGATTGACAGAGCTGAGATTTGAACTCAGGCACTGTGGTTTCTGCAGTTGAGCTGTTATTTGTTTTGTTTTGTTTTTTTCCTATGATGTTAAACATTTTAATATGCCAAGTGGCAATTTGTATCTTGTTGTTTTGTTTTACTATGTCCTGGTTCATGTTTGCTTTTTGTTGTTGTTATGGTCCGTATTCGTTTGTAGTAAAAGCTTTTTGGTTATTTAAAAATTTTTTTAAAGAGCTGAGCTCTTTAAACCCATAGCACTTTCCTTCTTCTCACAAAATAATTAGTGATGCAGGGACTGTGGTGAGGATCCCTCTATGCCATGTTCACCAAATCTGGGCTCACTCTTCATAATTCAAACTGGGTGACTGCCATTTAGAGGATCTTGGGCCTGGGTTTGGTGAATAAACTGATATTAGGATCCATTCTAAATATGCCTTAACAGGGTGTATGTGTTTGTGTGTGTGAATGTAAAAATGTAAAGCTCATTTCTGACTTGGATCACCAACATGAGTAGTTGCAGTAGTCTTTTTTTTTTATATTTTAATTTTAATTTTTCTTGTCTTTTGCAGTAGTCTTAATGTTAGATTCACAGACACTCTGTCATCTTTCTTTTAAAAATAGCAAGTAGCAAACTACACAGAAAAAAAAATGGGTGGCATTTTAAATTGGCCCCTGTTCCCAACTCAAGGGGTTGAAAGTGGAAAACAAATGTGCTTCTATTGAGACTTGTATTGTCTGAGAAGGCACTGGCACAGTGCTTCGGTCCTTTCCCTTTAGCCAGGCAGGAGGCCACACATATCCTTGGGGCAGAGGTGTGCCCAGGGCTTGATTGACTGGCTTTCCTTTACCCTGTCTATAAGACTCACCTTTCCTGCTCCTTCTGAGTCATGTCCTGTCTATTTAACACACCCTCAGGGCCCATCTTTTTCCTCAGTAAATGACTTTCCACCCTGCCATCAGGGTAGGCACGTGCCTGGTTCCTAACCAGTTTTCAGGGAAATGGCTCAGGACTTTCCCTGGGAATTCTGACCCAACCCTGTGATGAACTTTTCTAGTTATTGTGGCATGCATGATTTGGAGAGTTAGATAGCATCCATCAGTCTTTGCTTCCCCATCTCCATTAGCTTTTAGGAACCACATATCTCAGGATAATATATTTATCTTGATTTGTGCTGCAGTAAGCATGCGTGCTGAAACATGTCATCTCTTTAGAATATATCTTTGTGTTTTGGTAGAAGTCCTCAGAGTTTCTGGGTTTAGGTCACATTTTAGCAATGATTGAATTGCAGGATGGAGGGTGTTATTTTGTTGTTGTGTAAATGATTTTTTTTTTCTCATGGCACCCCTTATTCATGTATTATCTTTATTTGTTTATTTATTTATTTTTACCGGGAGGTCCCAGGGATCGAACCTGGGTTCCTCCATATGGCAGAGGGACGCCCAACCAGTTGAGCTACATCCGACCCCCCATGTATTATCTTTAAATCTAATCCCTTCACCATCTCACTACTGTATTTTTTTTTTTTAAAGATTTTTTTTTT
>JAKSZT010018658.1:10978822-11137782 GCA_026826555.1 Tolypeutes matacus | reverse complement strand
TGCTGCTTGTGCTCGCTGGGTCAGCTAACCACGCCGTGCGGGCGGGCCTGCCCTCACCAGGAGGCCCTGGGAACCGAACCCGGGGCCTCCCATATGGTAAACGGGAGCCCCACCGATTGAGCCACAGCCGCTTCCCAGGGAGGAACTTCTTGGTTCTCTTTTTGACTATCTTAGGTTTGAGGGCAGCCATGATGCCTTCAAGAAAGAGGTGGAACATGCCTGAGAAGAGTCCTGGAAGGAGGCTTTCCTGGCCAGGGCTTGAACACTGTCACAGAGTATCTTCCATTTGCCAGCTACAGAGTAAAGTGAGAGTGGAAAAGGCATCTCTGCTTTCCCTCCTATCTCCGAAGTTGGTAGAATACTAGCCATTCTCCAGACGCGATCCTGGGAGGCTCAATTCTCATCTTGATTCAGCCTCTTAATAACTTCCTGAACTTCCCATGTCATCCTTAGTCTCTGAGCTGGCACATGCTATCTGGAATGCATTTCCAACTTTTCCCCCGTCCTCCTCTTATTGTCCTTTTTGTCCTTCAGTCTTAGCTTAAATGTCACTTTGAGACCCCACTCCCTTTAGTGCCCTTCTTCTTTCTTCTATCTTTATTTATTTATTTTTTATTATTACAATTGGAATTTTTTTTTTTTTTTTTTTTTTAAGATTTATTTTTAAAATTTATTTCTCCCCATTCCCTCATTGTTTGAACTTGCTGTATGCTGTGTCTTTAGGAGGCACCGGGAACTGAACCTGGGATTTCCAGTGTGGAAGGGAAGTGCCTAATCACTTGAGTTACCTCTGTTCCTTCCTTTGTTGTATCTCTCATTGTTTTTTCTTCTTATGTCTCTTGTTGTGTCATTTTGTTGCATCACTTGGTGTACCTGCCGCTTGTGTCAGCTCGCTGTCTTGCTCGTTTTTTCTATAGGAGGCACCAGGAACCTCTGCTTCCTGCTTTGTTGTGTCTCTCATTATGTTTTTCTTCTTGTGTCTCTTGGTGCATCATCTTATTGTGTCAGCTTGCTGTGCCTGCCTGTCACACCAGCTTGCCGTCTTCTTTAGGAGGCTCCGGGAACTGAACCATAGACCTCCCATGTGGTAAGGGGGAGCTCAGTTGCCTGAGCCACATCTGCTTTCCTGAAGTTTTATTTTTTAAATAAAGAACAACAGGGACTTTATTTTTAAAAATTCAATGATATTCAAAGTTTCATATAACAATGTCAGAAATTTCATTAGCAAAAAAATTCCTAAGAAAAGCATATCTGTTGCAGAAATTAAAGACAAATTTTTGTGGGGGAGAATTAGTGCTGAATGAGTGACTTGAAGTCATTAGAGCACAGCAGCAGTTCAGAGATGCTGCATTTTCTTTTGCTAGAGCATGCTTTGTGGGCAGTTTACATTTTTCCTCCTTAGAATTTGATGCTGTCAAAGAGGTCATTAACATTTAACAAAAGGCTAGCTTTTTTTAAAATTTTTTTAAGGAGTTAGGGGGATTGAACCCAGGACATCATACATGGGAAGTAGGCACTCAACCATTGAGCTACATCCGCTCCCCATTGAGAGTTGGTTTTCTCGTTTGTTTTGTTTTTTGGAGGTACTGGGGATGGAACCCGGGACCTTGTACATGGGAAGGAGATGTTCAACCACTTGAGCTACATCCGCTCCCCATCTAACTTCTATCTTAACACTGATCATGCTGTATTTTATTTTATTTTTATTTTTATTAAATTTATTTATTTTTAGGAAACTTTAGATTACATAAATGTTACATAAAAAATTTAGGAATTCCCATATGCCCCACTTCCTACGCCTCCCACATTTTCCCACATTAACAACATCCTTTATTAGTTTGGTACATTTGTTACAATTGATGAACACATATTGGAGCATTGCCACTAAGCATGGATTATAGCTTACATTATAGTTTACACTCTGTCCTGCACAATTTTGTAAGTTATGACAAAATAAATAATAGCCTGTATCCATCATTTTAACATCATGCAGGACAATTCCAATGTCCCGAAAATGCCCCCATATTATACCTATTTTTCCCTCTCCCTCCCCTCAGAACCTCTGGTGGCCACTGCCTCCATGTCAATGATAAAAGTTCTTCCATTGCTAGAATAACAATAAGTCTATAGTAGAATAATAATAAGCCTACTTTAGTCCATTGTTCATTCCCCAATCTTGAGGATTTGGGAATGGTAATGGCCACTCTGCCTCTAATTGAGAGGGGGCTTAATCCCATGGGACAGATGGATGGAACTCTCTTGCTTGCAGTTGCAGACTCTGTTCCTTGGGATGGGCATTGTCCATCATCACCTTATTAGTTGTCCTGGATGAATCCAATGAACTGGAGAGTAGGTATTGCAACTCTGTTGAGATTCAGGGCCCAACTGGCACATGGACGGACCAAAGATTTAAGTCTCTTGACATGATTATCAAGTATAGTACTAGTATGTATTTATTCATCTGTGTTTACTGTTTAGTTTTTAATGGTTTATATTTTCAATTATTAAATGTACAAAATTTAAAAAAAACAAAACAAAAAAAAAGTATAATACTAACTATAGGTTCAGGTAGAAGGGGCAGAAGAGCCATGTGTAGGGAAATCACAAATGAGTCCAACTCTGTGACACTGGGGAGCATAAGTTTCAAGGTAAGGCTCACTGGCAGGTCGCCAAACTCCTGAGCTGTCTGCCCTGCCTATGGTGTCTGGATGTCTCTAGAGCCCTCAGGAGCCCCGCTTTTTGAGGCAATATTTACTGTGGCAGTCACATGCTGTATTGTAATTGCTTATTTACTTGTCTGACTCACAAGACTGTAAGGGCCCTGAGAACAGGGACTATGTCTTATTTACTATTGTATTTCTAGCATTTAGGATAGTGGGCAAATGATAGGTGCTTTATAATACAGCTGTGGTGAATGTAGAATGAATGAAATTGGTTGGCAGATTCTTCTCCACTCCAGTCTATCTTCCATGCTGCTGTCAAAATAATTTTCCTATAAAAAATAGTATTTCTCCTGCATGGACCACATCTTGGCCCTAGGAAACACTCACTTATTCTTGTTCCTGCTGTCAGTGAAGTGTGGTGCAGTCCCAAAGCAGCTCTCTACTGTGACGCCTTAGACTGCTTCGGTCAGTCTCTTGCCTGCATGCTTATTTTGCTGGGGCAAGAGTCAGGTACCAGTTCATTGTGACCTTAAACTCCAGGGGATCATATTGAGTTCTTTTAGTGGTCTCCTGAAGCACTTTGCATAAGCCTGAGATGAGGAGAAGACATCCTTCTCCATTCCCTATGGGGTGATGAGTAGGAAGATGCCACAGCCCTCTTACAACCCTGTCCAAAGAAATTTAGCCTCAGCCTCTTCTGCCTCAACTCTTGACTCTTAAGTGAGTGTTGGCCTAAGAGTTTAAAAACCAGTTTTTGACCACTTGCTTTGCAAGTCCTGCATAGATGTTGTAGAACTCCTTTGGAATGTGAAAAGAGCACCATCTCTTTTTCTCAGACTTTTGGTACCTCTGGCCAAGGTTAAGTCCTGTTTTACATTTTGTTAATTTGCATTCCCTTTGACCCAGCAATCCCACCCTTGGAGAATCTACTCTATAGAAATAAAAGTACTTATGTACAAAGATATTTGCAGCAGCAAAATTTGTAGTTAAAAAATAAAAGAAAAAGAAAATCTAACTCTCCCCACCTATAGGGAAATAGGGAAATCCTTGACTAACTTATGGTAATTCATTTTATTGAATAATAAGTAGATATTAAAAATAATGAATTATATCTATAGTAGTTATCTGGAGGGATATTTATTATGTTTTATATATGGGGAATAAAGGAGGTTGCAGAGTGAAAGAAAAAGTAGTCCCTTCACTTAGAAGTGCCCAAGGTTTCTCCCTTATGTTTGGGATAAAGTCCACACTCCTAAGCTTGGCATGCAAAAAGGTTCTTTATATTCTGGGCCCAAACCCAACCCTCTAGCCTAAGTGCCAGTCCACCGCACCTGCCTTGTGCTTCATTGCTCCTAAATTTCCCAGTGCTCTGGAACCTGTTATGGCCATCCATTTTTCTTTATTCTTCTTTGCTTGTGGACCTCACCCTGTCTGAATGTCCACCTCTGCCTCTGAAATTCTGCTCATCCCTTAAGACACAGCTCTTTTGTCATCTCCAATGAGAAGGCTTCCCTGGCTTTCCTTTCTTCCTCTTGGACCCCAAAGAGCTTTGTATCTCTGTTCTGATACTTACTGTGTTGCATGGTGAGTTCTCTGTTTCCTTGTCTGTCTCTTTTAGAGCCTGGTCTCTTCTAAAGGAGGGACCCTCCCTGATCAGAAGGGGGAGATGGGGAGGGAGCAGCGTGATAGAGTCTGGTTTTGGAATCAGGCAGACTTACTTTATTTATTTATTTTTAAATTTAATTTAATTTGTTTATTTCTCTTCCCCTCCTCGCTGTTTTGCGGTCACTGTCTGCTCTCTGTGTCTGTTCGTTGTGTGCTTGTCTTGTTTTTTTTTAGGAGGCACTGGGAACCGAACCCGGGACCTCCCATGTGGGAGGGAGGCACCCAATCGCTTGAGCCATCTCCACTCTCTGCTTATTGAATCTCTCATTGTGTTTCCTCATTGTGTCTCTTTGTTGCATCATCCCGTTGCATCATCTTGTTGTGTCAGCTTGCCTGCCAGCCAGCCCATTTGTGTCAGCTTGCTGTCTTGCTTGTCTTTAGGAGGTATCAGGAACCGAACCCGGGACCTCCCATGTGGTAGGCAGGTCCCAACTGCTTGAGCCATATCCGCTTCCCCAGACTTGTGTAAATCCTAGCTCTACCACTCACCAGCTGTGTGACTTTGGACAAGGTGCTTAACCATTAGGAGCCTTGGTCTTCTCCCTATAAAATGAGGGTGATCCTATTTTTGCAGAAATCTTGAGTTCACAGCATGTAGCATGGTGCCTGGCATATGAAATACATTCAGTAAATATTTGTTGAATGTTTAAGTCACATTGTGGGACACAGAATAAAAAAAAGGTTTTGTTTTACTCAGCTAGAATAAACCTTTTGATTTCTGCCAGGTAGCCAGGAGCATTTTTGAGGTGGGAGTAAAACTGAGAGAATCTCTGTCTTACTTTTCTAGCTGCTAAAACAAATAATAAAATGGGTTGGCTTAACAACCCATTGGCTCTTTGTTTCAGGGGCTAGAAGGCTTGCTTCCTGCCAGGGATATCTTCTGGCTGGCTGGCATTCTTTGGGGTTTTTCTTGGCTTCTCTATCACATGGTAATGCACATAGTGATATCTTCTTTCTCCTTTGGGTTCCATAGACTTCTGGCTTCTGATTGCTCGCTTTGGCCTTTCCCTCTGTCTGACTTTGACTCTACTTATAAAGGACTCCCCAGTAATCCGTGTTAAAGCCCAACCTGATTTAGTTGGGCCACACCTGAACTGAAGGTCTTGAAGAGATCTTATTTACAATGGGTCCACACACATCAGAATGCAGACCAAGAACAAGAATGTGCCCATTCTGGGGTACACAGTTCAGTCCACCACAGTCTCCTTTCTTAGGATGAAGCAATAAAAATGGGAGGTTGGGGACATCAACAGTGAACAGCCTGTGCAAAAGAAGATTTCTGATGCTTCACCACATCTCTGTGTCATGATGACTTCTTTGATGGATCAGGACTCACTGGGTTTCTCCAGTCCTCCTGGCAAGGTTGGTGGTGACCTTGGTGGATACAGATGGAGGTGGGTAGATGATGGTTTCCTAATGTAGTTAAGGCTGTGGATGGACAGAAGGCTATAATCAGTGGATGACTGTTAGTTTCAGGATCCTTGTTCCCCAGTGTTTTATCGACTGAAAAATGTTGGGTGAAACTGATGGAACACATTTATGCATTGAGGAAGCCAGACTTCTTGGCCCCAGTTTCCTCAGAACCTTAATGGTCTTGTGCCACAGAACAGGCTTAACTTGGATGCTCTCCAGAAATGGGGCTGTGTCAAAGAAAAAAACTGCATCTGACAATGTGAAACAGGCAAGGATGACTTTGTTCATAGCTACCATGGTGGGAGAGAGGACAACTCAAGTCCTTTGAAATGAAGAACAGCAAGCTTTTTAAGGGGGGGGTTGGTGGAAAAGCACCGGAAGATAGTAAGGGAGAGTGGTGAGGAATTTACTGTACCAAGGTTGCAATTAGGACCACTAGGTTCAGAATGGTTTCTTTTGAGGTAATTAGGACACCTGGAGTCTGTCAGGGCCTGGAGGGTGGGAGAGGGAGATGGACTGCCTCTTGAGGAGTCACTCAGGCACCTGGGTAATGTAAAGGTGGGTGAGTTAAAAGGTCAGGAATCTGGATTCAGGGAGAAGCCTGTTTAAAGTTTTTCAAGCTAAAGGGAAGATAAGGCCATCTTGGTTAGCTGGTAGCTGAGAGTCCAGGTCCTTTCTTTCCCTTTTTTGTTTTTAGTTTAGTTGATGGAGTTAAAGTCCTTTGGATGCCTGTTCCCAACAAACACCAAAGGAATATGTTTCTGACCTCTTATTTGTATAATGCCATGTGGTATTCCAGTGTGACCTCACAATCAGATGAGCAGATGAGGAAGATTTTGTCTTGAGTTCTCTGGAGGGCAACCTTCTCTAGTCCTTAAACTCCTTTCCCAGCTAGGTGCCTGCCTTTGTGCTGTCAAAGCACATACCACACTAGAGTGCTAGTGGTTGTTAACTTGTCCCTCTCTCCCACTGGGGACCACATCTTCTGTCTCTGAAGGCTGAGCCTTTAGGTTTGAGTATTTAGGCCATACATTGTAGGTACTGAGCAATCCTGGTTACTTTGTGACCCAACCCAGTCCTTCCTCAGAGATTAAGGCAGATGATAGCTATCTGGGAAAACCTTTTGTGCTCTTAAGAAGTAAGGTCCGGGGGTCGGATGTAGCTCAACTGGTTGGGCATTCATTTCCCATATGGAGGGACCCGGGTTCGATCCCTAGGACCTCCCGGTAAAAACAAACAAAAACAAAAACAACAACAAAAAAGAAGTAAGGTCCTTGGGAAACAGATGTGGCTTAAGCGATTGGGCTCCTGTCTATCATATAGGAGGTCCAGGGTTCGATTTCCGGGACCTTCTGGTGAAAGGCGAGCTGGCCTGAGTGGAATGCTGGCCCGCTCAGGAGAGCTGGCCCACAGAGAGCTGGGCCCGCTCAGAGAGCTGGCGCAGAAAGATGACGCAACAAAGAGACACAGAGGAGAGACAATAAGAGACTCAGCAGACCAGGGAGCTGAGGTGACACCAGAGATTGAGTGCTTCTCTCCTACTCCAGAAGGTCCCAGGATTGGTTCCCGGTGCCACCTAAAGAGAAGGCAAGCAGACACAGAAGAACACACAGAGAGCAGACAATGACGCAAAACAACGGTGGGGGGAGGGAATAAATAAATAAAATAAACCTTAAAGAAAAAAAGAAGTAAGGTCCTCCATAAACAAAAGGCCACAGTGTTAACAATAGCATTAAGTAATTATTTTCCAGGGTTGAATTTAATGTGGTTAAACCATCTTCCAGGTGCTTTGCTTCAGTTGTCTCCCCTTTTTTTTTTTTTGCCTTTTATGTTTCAATTATACTTCCTTAAACTAGCAGGAAGGGGTTAAAAGAGGAGGTGAAGTCCACTCCTGTTGCAGTTTGGCAGTTTGATGTAATTATGAATTCCAAAAATAGATATTGGATTATGCTTGTAAACTGGTCTGCTAATCTGGGCATGATTATGATTAGGGCATTGACTGGGCCACGTCAGTAGGGTATTGAGTCTCACTCCTTGGTGGGTGGGGGAATCAAATATAAAAGGCAAGGCAAAGGACAGAGGAAGTAGTTTTGATGTTGGAGTCTTGAGTTGGAGCCCCGGGAAGTAAGAGCTTGGTTGTGAGGAAAGTGATGCCCGGGGATAGAGACAAGCCATTCGCCTGATAGTCTACAGCTAGCCTTGTGGAGAGAAGCAAAGCCTAGAGAGCCTCATAGTCTACAGCTGATATTGTGGAGGAAACAGGAGCTAAGACCTGAGAGAATCCTAGCCCCAGGAAGAGAGGAACCCAAGAAGCCTGAACCCTGGCTAAAGTCAGCAGCTGTCTTGCTCTAACAAGTGGCAGTGGACTTTGGTGAGGGAAGAAACTTGTGCTTTATGGCCTGGTAACTGTGGATTCTACCCCCAAATAAATACTCTTTATAAAGACCAACCGATTTCTGGTATTTTGTATCAGCACCCCTTTGGCTGACTAATACAACTCCTATAGCTTTTCTTGCTTAATGAACATCTCTAAAAAGTCTTTGGCTGTAGGCCTCCTCTTTGTTATTCATAAGTACCTTTCTGTGCCAGCTGTTACCTGCTTGCTTTTCTGGTTGTATCTTTGTAGCAACCCTAGTCCATCTAAATGTGTTCTCTGTTCACAGCCAGTGTTTACTACTACCTTGTTCATGTCCAAATGAACCAAAAGGGTGAAACCAATAGCTAAAAGTGGGAGGAAGGTGTTTTCCCTGGGCTCTCCTCTACCCTTGGTAGAGAATTATGTTTTTGAGCTAATCCATTCCTGTGGGTGTGAGACCCGTTGATTGCATTAGATTCAGCTAAGGAACTAAAGCACAGTGCAGATGGAGGGTTTTGTTTGTCTAGGAATTGTTGGTTTTCATCATAAACATAATATATGTCCCTTATGTAAAATACCAGCCGTACAGGAGAAGATGTGGCTCAAGCAGTTGCGTGCACACCTCCCACATGGGAGGTCCCAGGTTTGGTTCCCAGTGATTCCTAAAGAAAAAGCAAGCAGACAACAAGTGCAAACAACAAGCAGAAACAAGGAGCAAATAGATGAGCCATTTGGGGGTGGTGGTGGATATCAACCATACAGAAAAGTATACAAAATAAAGAGTGGCATGTATTTGCTGATGTCAGTGATAAGCTGCATTGTATGCTAAGCAGATTTGAGAGGAGGCTGGGTGGGTCAGCTGGACTAGCTTGTAAATGTACTTTAGACTTCAAAAGGGAACTGGTCTCCTTGACTGGCAGTGTTTGGGTGGGGGGGGAGGACCATGGACCTCCTTTTTATTAGTTGCAGTCTGCTAGGTAACTGCACAGTTGAATTCTGTAAAGTCTACTACAGTTTGGAATCTGTAAAGAACACAGCTCCTTATTTGTGAGGAACTGTGTGCGCTCACAGTGACCTATGCCTAGGAACTTAGCACCACACAGTGAGGAGAGGTGAGGTATTGCCTCTTGGGAAGTCAGCCTAGACCTAAAATACCTGTGCTTCCACTTGTCTAGCCAGTAGGATAGAACTCTGTGTGACAGTTTGAATTTGGTGAATCCAAAAAAATTATGTTTTTGAAATAATCCATTCTTGTGGGTGTAAAACCCTTTGATTGCATTAGATTCGGTTAAGGGACCTTGATTAGATCGCTTTTGATTGGACTATAGTCATTGAGGTTTGACTCAGGTAGGGTCTCCACCCTTTTACTGGAGCCTTATGTAAATGGAGACACAAAGACCAGACACACAGAAAAAGGAAGCTGCTATATTGATCCTTCCATGTGAGGGAGAGGACTGCAGGAAGACAGAAACCCTGAGAGGCTGAGAAAGGTCCCCGAGTCTGGAATCAGTAGAGCATAGAGGTACAGAAAGAGGCTGTTGGGGGGCTGGGCTCAAGGCTGAGGACACTAGTCATATGCCTGATCGCCTACAGCTGGACTCTGGGAGTAAGCCCAGAGGGGAAGGTAGGGACCTTGACAGAGATTGGCCACCATCTTGCTTCACTATGTGGCTGGATGCCAGGATCACCAGTGGCTGACTTTGGTGAGAAAATATCTCTGCTGAGGCCTTGATTTGGACATTTCATGGCCTTGGAACTGTAATCTTTTACCCTAAATAAAATTGCCATTTTAAAGCCAACTCATTTCTGGTACTTTGCATCGGCAGCCCTGTGGCAAACTAAGGCACTCTGTTTATAAGTTTTGGGTACTGAGCAGTGGCCTCTTTGCACCGTCACATATAAGTCAAGTGGAGAATTCAATCTCAGAAGCCTCTAAGGGTCTTTATATCAAGGCAGAATGTCCTGGCTTTCTTGTGGTTCCCTGTCCCTAGAGAAGACAGCTTTCCATGCTTTGAGCTGGAATCAGAGATAGGAGAACTGGGTTTTGCCCCACTTCTGCCTGTGGTCCTCTCTGAACCTTAGTTGTATTATCCACAAAATGGGAGTACTGCCACCTCTTCTGTGGGCCTCACTAGAATGTAAGGGTCAAAGGAAATAAAATGGAAGGAAAAGTGCTTCAGGAACTAAAGTACAGTGCAGATGGAGGGTTTTATCTGTCTAGGAATTGTTGGTTTTCATCATAAACATATGTCCCTTGTGTAAAATACCAACCATACAGAAAAATATACAAAATAAAGGGTAAGAAGATTCTCCTTTTCTTTTCCCGCTATCCTGCCTAAGCCTTTTCCCCAGAGATAGGAACTACTGTTAACTGTTTACCATGGATCATTTTAATCATTTTTGTATACTTTTTGTATACATTGCCTCAACATGTATTACTTTAAAAAATAACAACTCAATTATAATGCATACTGTTCTTCACCTTGTTCTGTTCACTTAGTCATTTATCCAGGTGTAGAGTAGCCCCTGATGGAGTCTTTCAGGGGCCTGTCTGTAGCCTTCCTCCCCAACTTGGTGAGATCCTCTAGGGCTGGCTCCCTGGGAGGGTTGAAGAAGCTTTACTAGAGGTTCTTGCCACAACAGGAATACTTTTTTATTCTGAGATGAAATTGTCTGGCAGGGATTGTCCTGAGTGGGAATTAGGATGGAAATAAAACGTGTGGGCATCAGCACTCCCATCTTACATGTGGTTCTTCCCTGCGCTCTTTCATCTTTGGTTGGGAAAAGAGAAAAAATGACCTTATTTCTCAGCCCCTATTTTAGTACTTGAACAGGTGCCTGATTTCTGAAATCTTGAATTAGCCAGGTCACATGCTAGTTGACCTTTTGAACAAGATCTAGTCTTTGTTTTTTGTTTTCTTGCAGATGAAGATTCTGAAGTAGCCTGTCAATGGCTGCACTTTCTTGCCAGTCTAGGGAGAAATCAGGGCCTATAGGAAGAGCTGTCTCTCTCTTTTGGATGCCATTCTCATCTCCTCCATGGTCAGGCCTTGGCCTTTTTGAGCTCTGTGCTTTGTCAGAGCAATCTGGAGAACCCAGTGGGTAGGTGATTGGGAAGCCTGTGAGAGGCCTTGTTGATGGCTTTTCCTGCCTGCAGTCATCTTGGCTTGAGAGAAGGGCTAGACAAATCTGTGGGACCAGGTGGCTGCTCTTCTCCTCTTTCCATCCGTGTAATCACAATGACTATAGGGCTTCCCAGATCAGTGGAGAGAATCCCTCTCCTGTCTTCTCCCTGCCAACTTCTTGCCCTCCTCTGTTAAGCATCAGCAGTATTTGCTCATCTGTAGCTTTCCTATCCTACTGCCCCAGGTGTCACATTTGAGGGGTCTCTGGGACTCTGTTGCTGTGTCTTTATTTGCCCTGCGATCTCTAAGCCAGGGTGGTTCTGTAGGCTTCCAGAAAGAGTTGATTCTGCTGTTCTCTGGGCTTGCTGTGATGGGAAAGCTAGCCTTCCTGGGCAGTGTTCATTCTGAGTGGGTGGAATAGTCCCTGTTGGAGTCTGGGGAGCCTGGCTATCACCCTTGTCCTTGCTCTGTAGTTTGCTCTGTGGTTTCCTTTTGGGCCGACTCCCTGGGAAGCACCAAACCTCTGGCCCTTTTCACTGTGAGGTGGCAGTGTGCCACTTCTTCCTTTGATTGGCCAGACCATACACTGCCCCATTGTACTGTGCTTTCTGAGGTAGCTTCTGTCACAGCCTTCTGATCCTTGGGCCACTTCTCTCCCAGCTCCCTTCTCGGAGCCCACGGGAGGTGGTGGGATGGAATCTGTTAGCACAGGCATAGGTGGGTGGCATTTGCAGCTGTGGGTGG
Source organism: Tolypeutes matacus (assembly GCA_026826555.1). Classification (NCBI taxonomy): domain Eukaryota; kingdom Metazoa; phylum Chordata; class Mammalia; order Cingulata; family Chlamyphoridae; genus Tolypeutes; species Tolypeutes matacus. Next base: position 11,125,816 of record JAKSZT010018658.1, on the reverse strand, counting down.
CTTTGTTCTTACAACTCAGCTTTCACTGTTTCTGACTGGCGTCCCCAGAGCCCTGGTGCAGCCAGGCAGCAGTGTTTGTGGAATAGGCAAGATGGGCAGTTGTCTCTCTCCCCCTGTAGCAGTGTCCCCTTCCACAACAGCTGTCCTCTTTTTTATGTTGTTGTTGGCTAACCAGAGAGCCTTGGCACCTGGGGGTCAGTGAGCTGGACTCACTGGTTGGCAGGATGAGTGTCACACTTCCACCTAGCATGATGTCCGGATGGGAGAAAGCCCCTGAGGGTCTGTTGGTAAGTCTGGAGATGCCTCCCTTGACAGGAGACTGCAGTGTGTACCCTCTGGCATCCTGCAGCTTGGCATCTCCTCTTCTCTCTCTTTGCAGCTCCAGAGTTGGGCTGCTCACAAACCAAGCTGTCTGTTTGTATGGAGTGCCTGGAGGGCGTCTGCCATGAGTCTGTCGCTCACGCTCACCGAGCTAACCAGGAGAGCTGGCTGGTTGGGGAGAAGACACTAACCCTGTGAGTCTGACCTCTGCTAGCTAACCTGCCCTGGGGGTATCACCAGCAGTGCCTTGCCTTTGCCTTCCATTCCTCCACAGTCTGCCTGCCTCCTCCCCTTTCATCATGCCATCTTCTCTGCTCTCTTGTGCCCTCCATTTTCCCAGTCTCCTTGCTTGGGATGGGGCTGTGCTCCCTCCACGGACAGGAGAGAGAGATTTCCTATGCATGGCTCCCTGCCTGTCTGCCAGCCTGCTGCTCGACACACCTTTCTCTACCCTCATCCCCCTTCTCTCTGTCATCACTGTGCTCCTCAGCTCTCCCTTAAAACAACTGGTTGGCATTTCTCTAATCTATGTGCTTTGTTAGCTCTATGGAGTTTGAGAATCTCTCTCAGTTGCCAGGCTGTTTCTGCTTCTCATGCCTTAGAGACAGATATAACCAGGGTGGAGAGGGAATTTCCTTCTAGACCATATCTTTTCCTCCCTTTACTACAAAGGGCAAGTTGGATAGTACCCTCATTATTTTCACCCCAGGATAATAATTTAGGGTCTCCTTTGGGGTTGGAGTGGTTGAGGAAATCTTTGACTTGGTTGTAGGGAATTCTTTGCGTAGAAGAATGAAGCCACTAAAAGAACCGGGTACCTGTCTGGGATGTAGCTCCTATTGGCGACTGTTGCTCTGGGAGGTGGAATGAGTGGAGTTTGACCCCCCTATTCCCCTTCCATATCTGGAGCTTCAGGTGAACTTTAGCCAAGAAGGGCTGGGAAGGGCGCCTCAGCCAGAGATGTGCCAGGACTTTGGGCTCCACAGTGGGCCCAGAAGAGGCTCTGGGATCAGATTGGAAGACTGGTGAGTGAAGCCTGGTATGGACAGGAGAAGGGGGTTCTTGAGATGACAGGAATATTCACTGCTCAGGCTCCCTGGTGTTCCATGCAAGAGACAGACTCTCTGTGTCTCCAGCCTCTTGAGGCAATGCAGTCTTGGGTAAGCTGGACAGGAGAAACTTGAGACCTGAAGGACCTTTTAGCAGATCCTATTCCCCTTGTCTGTGAGGAAGAAGGCAGGGACCTGACTGCTAGCATGGGGTGAGTGTGTGAAAGTGCATGGTGTCTGTGTGTGTAAATATGTGAGAGGGTGTAGGTGCTGCATGGACCTTTGGGGGCCCTGAATTAAGGGATCAGCAAACTGGAGATTTTTCGTGGTTTGGCTCTGGCCTGGGAAGCAGAAGGGGCCTGGAGTTGAGGTGTGGTTCAGGACCACCTCTTCACTTTGTCCTTCTTCAGGAGAAGGCATGGGGTTTAATGCCAAGTGCTGGTTCTGATTTGGGGGATGTTTGGGCCCTCCTTTATTGAGTGGGAGTTTGGTTTGCTTGGATCATCAGTGTTTTTAACCCCTTTGTCCCTTTCAAGTGTTTGCTTGGATGAGAGGCCAGGTGGATAAACTTGAGGGATTTGCTCAGGTGGAGAGCAAGGTGTGTTCTCAACAGGTCACCAGTACTAGTTTTGAGTTCTCAGGATTACTTTGGCGCAGAATAACTCCCACCCTTTCTGGCTTTCAAAAACTTGTCAATTTTTTCTGCTTAGAGCAGGCAGAGGGCCAGGTCAGGGCTGCAGGCAGCTTCCCAAGGGGTGAGATTGTATTTGTTGGAGGGGTGATGGGCATAGCTGTGGCAATATCTAGGGCAGCAAGCAGGGCTGGTCTGGGCACAGACTGGCATCTTTCAGCCTAGTCATGGGCCCAGACCCCACCCTGTGAGCTTTTTGGCTGCCTGCCTGCCACGCGCCCAGGATTGCTGAGGGCTTTGCTCATGTATCTCAGGAACAGCTGCGTGCCGGAAACTGGGGGCTGGTGGCCAGTGGGAGGGGCACCCGGGGGACAGCGTTGGGAAGGCAGAACCCAGTGTTGGTAGGATCACCTCACTGTGCTGGGGGGCTCTTCTGCTGCTCTATTGTGGTGTTGAGGGTCCTTGTAGGCAATCCCCAGGGCCACTACTAGGTCTCTTGGTCACAGGGCTGGCCCTTTCAGGGTGTTTTTTTTGTGTTTCCTAGGCCTCAGTGGGAGGCAGAGCCTGGATTTTGGGGGCCCCAGAAGCAGCCAGACTTGTACAGCAAAAGTGTATTCTGTCCCAAAGGGGTGCAGCCTTCCAGGCCTGCAGAGTACAGAGGCTCCACCCAGGAATTATATATAGTTCAGGATTATTTCTGCAGGGGAGGCTCTAGTCCTTATATGAACAGACATTCATGTTTTAGTGTTTGATTAGGGCTTTAGAAAGGGCCCATGCTTGCTTATTTATTTGTATCATGTTAGATTCCAAGAGATTTAAAGCAGTGAACAACAAAGTTCCATTTGACTTCATTGGATGAATTACGAAGAAGAGCTTTAATACTTTCCATGGGGATCTATGGGCCCTCTCTGGTTCAAAAGATGAGGTTTATTGATCCCTCAAGGCCCCTTGTTTGCTTGATTCAGTGACAACTGTGAGCAGAAAAGCAAGTCAGTAGGTTTTTGGAAGTGATCTGAGCCCAGGTAGTGCTGGGGCCATGTTCTCTGAAAAGGGGGTGCTGGCGATGTGGGGAGGCAGGGATGCTGTCTTTTTTTCTAGGGCTGGGCAGCTGAATCAGGGCCACGGGAGCTGTGGAGTTAGATAATGGTGTAGAACTTGGGGAGCAGCAGGAGATGCCCAGTGGGGGAAGGCTGGAGTTTGAAAAGCCAAGGAGCCACATTCATCTTGGAATCAACCCTGTTTCCTTCTCCTGGGTGGGTGTTGGAGATGGGTGGGGTGTAATGCTGGAGTCTTTCTGCCCCTGGCTGCACTTTGAGCTGTGTAACCCAAAATTTGTGTTCTATAGGAACTGGCTGTGGTGAGAGAAGAAGGTGGTGATATCAGTACCTTCTCTTACACCCCTGTACACAGCATGCGTGGCCTCTGAGCTCTCCAGCAGGGAGAATCTGGATGTGTGGTTCTCTCTTCCTCTCTTGCACCTTTGACTTTTGCCCTGCGCATTGGGCAGACTCATGGAAAGGATGGCAGTATGAAGTGAGAGGGAGGGTATCCTTGGCTCTTGGACTTGAACCTTTTTGCATTGTTTCCTGTGGGTGTTTGCTAGAAGTAGTAGTGAGAGTGTGGAGAGCATCAGGACTCAGAAGAGGTTTCTCTTTCTTTCTCTTTATTTTGTTTTTCAAGTTTTGTTGTGATAATGTATATACAACATAGCGTTTCCCTTGTTAACCACCTTCATGTATACACTTCAGTGGTGGTATTTACATTCTCAATGTTGTGTTACCATTACCACCATCCATTACCAAAACTTTTCCATTACCCCAAACAGAAACTCTGTACTTATTAAGCATTAACTCCCCATTCCCCACTCCTACCCCCAAGAGGTTTCTCTCTTATCCCACTCCATCTCCGGCAGGCAGTGACCTCTGACCACGGTGGAAGCTCCTGGCCACATACACACACCCTTTCCATTCCCACTCCTGGTTAAAGTGTGTTGCTTGGCTAATTTTTTGTCCTTTGATTAAAGGACACTGCTCAGCCAGTTTCTGGTGCAGATTTTTCCTTACATCTCTCTCTGTCTACACTTTCTGCTCAGCTGTTCAGTGGGTACACAGTGCAGGTTCACTGTGCATGCCAAGTCCCATTTCTAATGAAAGTAGACTTTGTTCTCTGGAGGCAGCTAATCGTGCCCCATGGGGCTGTAATCAGGGAGAAGGTATTTAATACAGGGCAGGCAGCAACAGGCGGCCTGCACTGACTGGCAGATTGTAACAGGGCAATTAGAAAGCTATCACCTCCCTCTCCACCCTAGCAGATATAGGGTCAAGTCTCTCCTTGAACTGATCTTGAGTAAAAGAAGAATGCTATGCAAAAGAGGAAGGGGGGCAGGGTTAGGTAGGACGGTGCAGAGATGGGAGTGGGAGGGGTGGCCAGTGAGGGGTCAGCAGTGCTTCATGAGATGTGGAGGGGATTGCTGCTGCTCTGGGTATCTTCCTCTACAGTACTGGTGCAGCCTAAGGAGCCTCAGGCTAGTCTGGGTCAGCCAGAGGTTTTAGTCCTAGGCCTCAGCCTCAAACCTATACATGATCTGGGAGTCCTATATCCTGGTGGTCATCTGCTCCCAATTCCTGGAGGCTCGGTTAGTTTGGGGTGGGAATGGGATTCTTCCCTGTTGATTTCCAGACCTTCCCCCAGATAAGACCCTTTTTCTCGGAGGAACCCTGGGCCCATCCTAGCATCCATAGACCAAGAGGCCCCAGAGGCTATCTCTGGCTACTGCTTGCTCATCATGTCCCATATCCCCTTCTGAGTTGCCCAACCTCCTCTTCTAAATATGGGACTGGGAGTCCTCCTTGGGTCAAAACACTCCCAGGTCTTGGGGAAACCTTTGGGTGGAGATGTGGCCAGTGGAGGGAACACCTGGAATTGGGTCTTCCTGGAGGGACTGCTCTGCTGCCTTCCAGCTCACCCCTTTTATCTTTTCCTAGCTTGGGGACCTGAGTTTCCAGCTGCTGCTTGCTTTGTTCTCTATTGAACCTTGCATTTCTCTCCTCCTTGGGTCTGTTCTTACCTTCCCTGCAGCACTTCCAGCCAAGGAAATGGGCTACCAGGCCCACTGCATTGCGTTCCTGTTCAGTAGTGGAATCCTGGGCTCCTCCTGGGCTGGATCTGGGACACTGACCAGATTTTGGGAGTTAGGGCTAAGGCCCAGGTATTTATAGATATGGGGCAGAGAGTGACCCAGACTCTTCCTCGTGGACAGTGGAGGCTCCTGCTGGACTGCCTCCCTTGTGGGCCTTGCCTTCTGCTTGCCCTTTAGGAGTGTTTCACCTGCCTTGTGACTCTGAAGTGTTTGCCAAGAGTAGGCTCTGGTGGGAGAGACTATCCCTGTTCCCACCACCATTCCCAGAGTGTTGTATCTTCATTTACCACTCTTCTCACTGCCAGCCACAGCCACACTCTCTCCCCCACTCAGCAGCCCTGGTTATCTTTAGCTGTGGAAGCCCTGGGAATATGTGCTAGGGGGTGGGGTGGGGACTTTTGGGCAGGAGCGTTTTTAGTAGGTGAGGCAGGATGAGCTGTAGGATGTGTGGCAGCTAGAGCCAGGGCTGCAGGGGGCATGGAGTGAGGCACCTCTCCTTACAGGTAGAATTACTCGGTACTTGAGTGTGTTTAAATGTCCTCCCTGCCTCACACAAGTGTGTTGTATTCAGAGGGATAGGGATAGGGAAGTAAAGAAGATGCTGAGGTTAGAGGGAGGGGTCCACGAAGGGGCCTGCAGGAAGGAAGTGGGGGTTACTTAGCCGACTTGGGAGCACATGGGGAAGTGAGCAGGGACCTGGTCTTTCCTTAGAGAAGGGGAGAAGGTAGAGAAGCCCACTGTCCCCGGGCCTCCCTTAGTTTTTTTTTTTTTTTTTTTTTTTTTACTGGGAGGTACCGGGGATCAAACCCCGGTCTCTCCATATGGTAGACGGATGCCGAACCTTTTGAGCCACATCCGTTTCCCTCCCTTAGTTTTGTAGAAGCTTTTGACTACTTGTATATCTTACTCCTGTGTCTGGCTAAGGCTCACTACCTCCTTTTTCCAACTCAATTACGTCCCTACACATATACTGCCTGTGTCTCCGAGTATCCAAATCCAGGCATCTGGGCTCTTTTGGGACTTCCTTGGCTTCTCCCCCAGGCCATAGGAACCCACACCCCAGGGCACTCTGGAGGGGTGACTAGGGGAGCCTGTGGAGTGACTTGTTTGCTCCCCCATAACCCAGGAACATTCTGTCCTTTCAGGCTCGCCTGGATTCCTGTGCAGGGAGTCAGCCCCACAGCATGCTGCTTGTGCCCTGTGGGGACACGTTCTGCCTCACCATCAAAGAGGCGGGGGTTGGCGGCTCGTGCCTTTGCTGCCCCGCCCCAGCTTCCCCCAGAACCCCAAGCCAGGGACCAGGCTGCCCAGACAGAGAAGGGATGCTAGTGCTGCTTCCCCTCCCTTCCTACACCCTCACCATTCTTCCTGCCCCAGGCCCCATTGGAATGTGACAGGAGTCATGGCCAGGGCAAGTCCCAACGGCAGGAACACATGCTTTAGCCCGCAAGGCTTCCCTCAGCCCCCAGCTCCATTTAGGTGGATGGGGGTTGGGGACACATTGTTTTTTTATGCCCAGAAGGCCACCTAAGGTTACTGCCTCCACTGAGCCCTGTGGTGGCTGCTGCCCTCATGCTGTAGCCCAGCTTATTACAGGTGGGAGCTTATTACAGGTGGGAGCCAGGGAGAAGTGGGGGCAGAGCTTGGAGCCCCAGGACCCTGGACCTCATGTAGGTGAGGAACAGCCTTATCCAGTGAGGCAGGGACCTATGCAGGGCCACACAGTGTGTCAGAAATGGTACCTAGCCTGGAACTCAGGTGTCTCGACTTCCCAGACCAGGGTTTTCTCTACACCAGGGCTTCTCAACCTTGGCACTATTGACATTTTGCATTGCTAATTCTTTTTTATTTGTCTTTTTTTTTTCCTTTTCTTTTTGTTAATTCTTTGTATTGGGGGACTGTCCTGTGCACTGTGGGATGTTTAGCAGCATCCTGGCCTCTACCCACTAGATACCAGTAGCACCTCCCTGTCATGACAACCAAAATGCCTCCAGACATTGCCACATGTACCTTGGGGAGGGTATGAGGTGGGGACAAAATCACCCTGATTGGAAACCACTGCTCTAAATTGCTGCCTTTTCAGATTTTCTCTCCTAGACATATCCTTCGTTATTGCAAAGTTTGTTGACCACCATTGTACACAGAAGTAGTCTTTGAGCTCCTCGTGGAAACACCTCTAGGGTAGGGGAGCTTTCTTTCTGGTATTATCTCTGCCCATCAGCCTGGACCTCTACTACGCTTTGCCCTGGTATTCTCTTCTGCAGCCTGTGTTCCCCAAATCTCTTAGTTGCGTCCAGACCCTGAGAGGCCTGTAAGATAAACAGGGCAGATGTGGGGTGGGGATAGGGACAGGACCAGACCTATTCCAGGATTGGGTATGTGATAAGTTGAGAGGATGAACAGACACACAGACACGTGTCCCATTTGTTTCTCATCTGGGTCTGTGACTCTTCATGGAGAAAGGCAAGAACCAGTGTGTCCAGTCCTCTCCGCTCCTCCACCCCTGCCCCTCATACCTCCTGTTGTATAGCTTTCCTGCCTGGGTCTCTCTAGGGGACCTTCTAGGTCTCTGACTGGGCAGGCAGGCCTGTGGCACTGACAGACAGGCGGCTGACACCTGGTTTCCACTTTCTTCCCTTCTCTGATTTCAGGAGCTGTTGGCTAGAGGAAGTGGAGGGGCCGTGGGATGCGGAGAACCGAGGGCTGACTCCTGGACAGCGGAACAGAGGGAGCTACCAACAAACAGACGGTATGTCCCTGATGAAGCCTGTGCCCCCACTTGGTTCTGTCTGGGGAGACTGTCAGGTGAGGGGACAGGCAGGTGGCCCCTCTTGGTAGGGACTAGTGAAGAGAATGGTGGAAGCCAGAGGGGCTCAGCCTTCAGTGACCTGAGCCAGCTCTTTAGAGCTTGGAGATCCCCATTGAAGAGTCTGTGTTGAGTGAACATCCTCAAACCCTTATTTTCTGAAATATTATGAAATATTTTAAAGCTAACTATTATTGAAATGAGCTTACATTAATTAGCTCATTTAATCTTCACAACAGCCCTCTGAAATTGGTGCTATTCTTATCTCCAATTTAGAATTAAGAAAACTGAAGGCATAGAGAACAATTTTTCCCTCTGAGGCCTTTTTCCTTCTTCTAAGGCCACAGTGGAGAGTGATGGGCAGGTCTTTAGACTCTGCTCCAGCTTTTAGGGCATAATCCACTATTCCTGGTCCCTGGGCCACAGTAAATTTCTGCTTTTCCCACCTGTTTCTCATTAAACCCATGCCCACCCTTCAAAATGCTCTCTACCCCTGGGGACTGAATAGCAAAGTTGAGCCCTTCTAATGATCTCAGCAATGGGCCAGGCCTATTTGCCTGTATGGTGGCACCTACAAATGTTCCCTTTTACCGTCTGTCGTCTTTTCTTAGTCCCAAGGTCTCTTGACCACATCTGAGCCTCCTCCTCCTTTGCTTCCCCACAGCAGGTTGAGGAGTCCTCACCTCGCAGAATGACCAGCGCAGCTCCTGCTAAGAAACCCTATCGTAAGGCACCACCTGAGCATCGGGAGCTGCGGCTGGAAGTCCCTGGATCCCGGCTTGATCTGGAGGTCAGCAAGACTGTTCCCCCGGCCCCGGCTAGCAGAGGCAGGCCCTCGAGGCTGGGTGCCTGGCTAATTCTTCCGCCCAAGCTCTGGTCCCCTGAGTTGGGGTGAGAGTGTGGCATTGCTCATCCAGGCCTAGCAGCTCCCAGCTGCAGCAGTGCTGGTGGGGGCAATGGAGGCTCATAGGGGGGATCTGTGAGTATATGTCCGGAGACTTTGTAGCTCAGCAGAAATGATTCCATACAGTCTTATTTTCCCTGTAAGAGGCAGCCCAGCAGGAAAGCCTGCTGAGGAGTCCTAACTTGCTGGAGGCTGGGATTCTAGCCCTCCACTAGTAGAGGAGAGCCAGTCAACCTGCAGCCTTTTTGGAAGTAGGAGATGGTGCTCTAGCTACTCTCCACCAGAGCACCTGTCTCCAGGAAGTCTGGCTCTCTCTCCGGTTCTGCTTCCTTTAACAAACATTTAAATATGTACTCCACGCCAGGAACTCTGTTAGGTTTAGCCTCTACTCTTAGGAGTCAAACATTTTCCACATTGGTTAGAAGCTTACCAAAGGGAGAAAATGAACATCGAGATGGTTTATTCACTTTGCTGCCATGTTTCTACTCTGATGCAGTGCAAGGGAGTACATTTAAAAGACTTGAGAGAGTCAGCAGATGCTGAGCATCAGGTATATCACAGCATACTTTTGTCAGATTCAGAGCAGAAATGCCATGACTGGCCCATTTCAGTTCAGAGAACATTAAAAATTCCAGGTGCTGTGCTAGGTGCCTGGGCATTCTTCTGTTTTGTAGATTAGGAAACAGGTGCAGCGAGGTTAAACACTTTGTTCAGGGTCATATAATGAGTAAGTGGTGGAGCAGGATGAAATCCAGATGTCAGTTTACCGTAGTCCTTGATGTTAACCATTGCATAGTATGGACCACCCATTCTCGCTTTCCTGCCCATGACTCTGGAATTCGGAAGTTGTTGGTTCCATTTGCAGTGGGTCCCTTGAAGTTTCCCTCTTGGCATAGCATGTGCCTGCATGTGGCCCTGCAGCCCACCCCTGCTGTGAGTCTATGGGATTCAGACATAGCCCCTTCTAGGGCTCTTTGGAGGTTGGGTCAACCAGGAGGCCACTGGCCCAGAGCTGAGCCTTAAGCTTCTGTTCTTTTTCAACCAGGAACCCCTGACTGATGCAGAGAGGATGAAGTGAGTATCTGCTGCCCCAGAGACTGCCCTGCCTTGTCCCTCTTAGCTCAGGCTAGGTTATTGGTAGAGTTGGGCTTTTCCTTGGATCAGGTAGAGGTAAAGGCTGGTGTGGCTTGTTTTAGGGACACTGGGAGGTGGCTTGATGTTGTGGATATTCCTTCTGGAAAAAGGGGTTTTGTTGTCCCTGTGGGCTCAGAGAACTTGGAACCCAGAGGTGGATTGCTCTGAGTGGCCTGCTCTTGCCACTGAGCCCTTCCCCAGATCCTGCCCCCAGAGACAAAAGAGTGGCCTTCCTGTGCCAGCTGCCTCTCTGAAGCCCTATCAGCCATGTGAGGCCCCTGGAGAGGAGGGCAATGCTGGGCTGGATTTCCAAGAGATTAATAATGTAGGTGCCTCATAGTACAGTGGGGGAAACTGGAGCTTGGGGCTTGGTGGCTGGCTGCCTTGAGCTGTAACCAGAGACTGAGACTGGGAGCTGCCCCCAAACCCCCGCCCCCAATCTGTCCTCTCATTTTTTTCCCAGTAAAGGGGGTGGTCAGACTATTTCCCTATCATCCTTCTGCCTCCCCTGCCCTCCAACCAAGCTGTTTTCTCAGGGCCAGCAGACCTGTGGAACATGCAGCCCTAAACTCAGACTGAGTCTTGAGGAGTCCTGCCCTCAATTGCCTGTCCTCATGGCATTCCTACTCCGTCCTTCCTGAGCCCGGCCTAGGGCTCCAGGGCCTTCTATCTCTGATGCCACTTCTACCCTTGACCCCTCACCCTGCCAGGCTTTTACAGCAGGAGAACGAGGAGCTTCGTCGGCGCCTGGCATTGGCCACGAGGCACACTGAGGCCCTGGAGCGCGAGCTGGAAATTGGGCAGGACTGCCTGGAACTGGAACTGGGCCAGAGCCGTGAGGAGCTGGACAAGTTTAAGGACAAGTTCCGCAGGTGTGGGAACGAGGGGCCAGGGCATAAATATATACACGCTTCTTCCCATTCACAGAAGGTTAGCTGGAAGAGGCCTCAGAGATTATCTCAGAAAACTGAAGTTTAGGGTGGAGCAGAGAATGACTTGCCCAAGATCCCGTTGTGAGAAGGGGAAGAGCTGGGCTTCAAGAATAGGATCTTGACCCAGGAGTCTGCTCTGTATCCCCCTACAGGTTGCAGAACAGTTACACAGCTTCCCAGCGGACCAACCAGGAGTTGGAGGACAAGCTGCACACACTGGTAACCTGCTCAGCAGGGCAGTTTGGCTGACTTGCCAGGGGAATGCTAGTCTGCCCTGGGGCTTGGGGAGGAGATGGGGGGACAGGGCAGTAGTGGTGGGCAGGGGACTGCAGTGTGCTGTGCAAATCAGGACTGTCTTAATGCTCACACTGTTTCTCTTCTTTCCTCGTCTTCTCCCTCATGCTGCCACCGTTGCTGCCGCACTCTCCTCTCAGGCCTCTCTTAGCCACAGCTGGATTTTTGCAGTTGCGTCTGAGTTTGTGTGTTTTCTCCCTTGCCCAGGCCTCCTCCTCAGCTGAGATCTGGGATTGCTGGGACCCTAGCTATTTTCCTCAGTCCCTCGAGTGTCCCCACCCCTTTTCCCTGATAGAGGCCCATGCAGTAGAGTCAGTGCCTGCCTCCTTGGGGGACAGCTGGGGATCCTGCTGTTGGCTCAGGCAGAGGTACTGATTGATGTTACCACCGAACACTAACAGCTCCTTGACTGCAAACCCATCTTCAGACCACGAACTGAAGATCAGAAGGCTACTTTTTAAGCCTGTAGCTCCCTCCCTGCCCAACTAGATAATCTCACAGGCACCCCCAGCTGTCTCCCAGCTCCACTCCTTCCTCTTTCTTCAAAGCCTTATCTTGGAAATAGCAGCACAGTTAGGCTTCGGCCCCCAGGGTTTGCACAGTTATTGCCTATGAGGTAGCAACTTCCTTGTCTGGTGCTTAGAGCCCCTCAACTTCCCTTAAGGAGTGGAAACCCCTTATACTGCCTCCATCTTGGGCCCAGGTAGCAGTCAGTCATGCCTAGAAACCCTGGCCCCTCCTCTGCCCCCCAGCCAGCTTGGGCAGCAGGAAAGGTGCCCTGGTCTTCTGTCTGCCCGTCATCTGTCTCTGCTGTCTGCCTTGGCTGCCCTAGCACCTGTGGCTTCCTGTGTCTGGGCTGGGAGGAGGCATAAGGGGGAACAAGGCCTGGTTTGGGTGTGGGCTGGGTTTACCATAAGTATTGTGCCTCAGATCAAGAAGGCTGAGATGGATAGGAAGACACTAGACTGGGAGATTGTGGAGCTGACCAACAAGCTGCTGGATGCCAAGAACACCATCAACAAGCTGGAGGAGCTCAATGTATGTGCACGGCCCCTGCCTAGGCCCCCCAGCTGGGATCCTTCCTCACCAGGGCTGGCTGTGTGTGGGTCCTGCCTGCTCTCTCCGGCAGGGCCTGGCTCTGACCCAGGTCTGTATGTCTGCAGGAACGGTACCGGCTGGACTGCAACCTGGCTGTGCAGCTCCTCAAGTGCAACAAGTCCCATTTCCGTAACCACAAGTTTGCTGATGTGAGTAACCCCCACCCACCCCCACCCCCACCCCCAACCCCATTTCAGCCTTTTCAGGACTCCTCTAACTCTTCCGCACCTCTCTCTGTTTCCCAGCCATTAACTCCCCCTTCCTCTCGCCTCCACGTTACCTCTCAAATCAGTCAACTCTGCCACTGGTTGGTGTCCTTTCTGTCAAGGGCCATCACTAGGACTGCAGGCTGGCTCTGTTCTGGAACAGAGACTGGGAGAGAGGGACTCAATTTCAGGAGCCCATGCAGAAAAGAGGGGGTGGCCAGTGCTGTTGGCCATAGAATTTTGAGAGAGAACTATACCCATCTCATTCCCTTACTCTAGACTCTAGAGCCCCAGACTCAAGGTTGATGGGTCCTGCAGAAGGAGTGGAGGTATTTGCAAGGCTGCTGGTCAGTATAGATGCTGCAAACTTATGCCTAGTTTAGGCAAAAACCAGCACTGAGGGTGGAGAAGATAGAAGTGTGAGAGCAGGTGGGCCTCAGCAGCAGATCTGGGTTCAAATTCTGGTGGTACAAATTAAAAGCTTTGTGTTAATTTACCCCTACTGAGGCCTCAGTTTGTGTGCGGACTGGGATATACCTTGGGACTTGTTACGCAGGAGATTGCACAGCGCCAAGCATTCAGTGGTACTTGTGTAGTCATTATTTTTGCCGTGAGTTGGCTGTCTTAGGCTGGACCATTCATGTCTCTTCCCTCCTCCTGCTCCTTTACTCCAGCTGCCCTGTGAGCTACAGGACATGGTTCGGAAGCATCTGCACAGTGGTCAAGAGGCTGCCAGCCCGGGCCCTGCCCCCAGCCTGGCCCCAGGGGCCGTGGTGCCTACCTCAGTCATTGCCCGGGTGTTGGAGAAGCCAGAATCTCTACTGCTCAACTCGGCTCAGTCAGGCAGTACTGGGCACCCTTTGGCCGAGGACGTCTTTGTGCATGTGGACATGAGTGGGGGTGCCCCAGGTGACCCAGCCAGTCCCCTCGCCCCTGGCAGCTCCAGCCCCCAGCCCAATGGGGAGTGCTGCTCTCTTAGCAATACTGCAGGCTCTCCAGAGGAGGAGCTGCCCTTCCCGGCTTTTGAAAAGCTGAGCCCCTACCCTACTCCGTCCCCTCCACACCCGCTGTATCCCAGCCGCAAAGTGATAGAGTTCTCTGAAGACAAGGTGCGGATCCCCCACAACAGCCCCCTGCCCAACTGCACTTACGCCACCCGCCAGGCCATTTCCCTGAGCCTGGTGGAGGAGGGGGGTGAGTGGGCCCGCCCCAGCCCAGTCCCTAGCGGTCCTGCCTCAGCCCAGGCCTCACCCAACCACAAGGCCAGCCTGGGGTCCCCAGTACTCAGCCCCCAGGCCAGCTTGGCCAGCTCTGAGGAGGACCTGCTGGCCAGCTGGCAGCGGGCATTTGTGGCTCGCGCTCCGCCACCTGCTGCTGTGGCCCAGCGCACAGCTTTTGGATGTGATGCGCTCCCTGAGCTGCAGTGCCATTTTGCCCTTAGTCCCACTGACCAAGATGATGAGGTTCAGGTACCTTCTTCCCCACCCAATGAAAGGGGGCTTTTGCTGCCAACAGAACCTGACTCTGGCTTTCCTGAGGAGGAAGAAGGAGAGCTGAACCTGCCCATTAGCCCTGAGGAGGAGCGCCAGAGCTTGCTGCCTGATGATGGTGGCACAGAGGAGGGGCCTGGTACTTCCCACACTGAGGGCAGGGCCTGGCCACTCCCCAGCTCTGGCCGCCCTCAGCGCAGCCCCAAGAGGATGGGGGTGCACCACCTGCACCGTAAGGACAGCCTAACCCAGGCCCAAGAGCAGGGCAACCTGCTCAACTAGGGTCTCTGCTTGCCTTCCTGACATTGCTGCACTGGGACTGCCAGGAGGCCCTACCCCTGTAGCTCAGGGTGCCCAGCCCAGCCCAGCCCAGCCCAGGCCCTCATGCTTTCTCTGTCCAGGCCTGTACAGCTCTGTCTCCTGTGCAGGTGGGGTCCAGAGGTGGGCCACACAAGCCTTTCATTTGCATTAATTGTGACTGGTGCCAGCCTGCCTCATGGTTTTACCCTTTTCTTGGAATTATCTTCCAGAGGTAACTTGCAGCTGGGTCTCAAGAACTTTCCTTGGACCAGCCCAGTCCAGGTTGGGTTGTTCTGGGGAGCTGAGGGCTTGTTCCATCAGTGTTCATCCTCCAGCCACCTTTCATATCCATGGGTTTTGTTTGCTTTTTTGCAGGGAGGTATGGTTGGGGTTCTTAACCTTCAGTTTCTGTATTTCTTCTGCTTCCCTCTCCCCCTAAATCGTCTGTAGGAGCTGTTGCCTTTGAGGGGCTCGGCACAGATGGCTCTAGGGGGATGAGGGAGAGAACTGACTCAGGGCTCTCCTGGCTGTTTCCTTCCTACCTCCCTCTGGCAGGGAGTGGAGGATGGGGTTCAAGGGCCTCAAGCTGGGTTCTGGGTGAGGCCTGGCCCCTCTCAGCCTTGGCTCTAGACTGTTACTCCCAGCTTTGGGAAATTTTCACATTGATGACTATTTTAAAATAAAACTATTTTACTGGTATTGCCTAATTTGTCTTAATTATCTTCTCTCTCCACTCTATTCCCCATACTAGAGTGTGTCCAGGGAACCCCTGTACTAATTTCTGCTAGTGACTTCTTGTTATCCCCTACCTGGGACTTCCCTGTAGAATATCAGGCATTGGGAGAAGGTGTGCCTCTGGGAACTTGGGTGAGGCTCCAGTCTCCCCTCTAAGGCAGGTCCCATCCAGCCCAGCTGTAGAGGCGGGCTTTTACCTTAGTTATGATCTCCATAGGGCTTGTATCAGGTGTTACTCGAGAATTCCAGGTTTTGGGCCCTGAGGCCTGGCATGGTCCTGTTTGAGAGATCTGGGGCCTCTGGATGCTGCCAGAAGCTTGGGCTGCTGGGTGGACTGCCCCCTTGTGGTGCTTGGTGGTAGTTCCAATTCCTCCCCTCCTGCCAGCCCCCAGTGACCACAGTCACACGCCAGGTTGTGGAGTTCATAAAATCTTTTCCGAGCCAGCGGGTTGCAGCCAGAGCTGCCAACAAGTCCAGAGGCATTGCCTTGGAATCAAGTGCCCCCCAAGGCGATTGCCCAGTTACAGCTTCCAAAGCCTCCAACCACACCGTCAGGAGCTGCCAGAGCCCCATGCACTCCTATGCCCCTCCCTCCCTCCCACCCAAGACCCTGCTATCTGGGCCAGGTGCTGTGGACACAGACAAATGTAGAGATGCGCAGAAGCCTGAGGGAGGATCACATCTCCGTCTCAGCCAAAAGACTGTCCCCTAGTCCTGATGTCATTAGCACCATCTGAGAGCTGGGATCTGTGGAGGGCAAAGGAGTGCTCAGGCCACCATTCCACTGCTGGGTAGCAAAAATAGGCGAGGGGTGGCCTAGGTTTCCCACTTCGTCTCTCCCAGGACCCAAGCCTCTTGCAGGCCTGGCTCTGATCAACCCTCTGGGCTCTTACCGCTGGGGCACATCCAGGAGCTGCTGCCCCTTTGGTGGGCAGCAGGCTCCCGCTCTCTCTCTTGTTCCTGGGTATCGCCAGCCCCTGCTGCCACCTCCTCCTCTTCTTCCCCCTCAGAGAGGAGGTCACAGATTTGCTGCTGCAGCTCTGGGCTAATGCTGTTCTCAGCCAACACTAGGCTCCGCAAAGCTGTGGGGTAATTTTCTACCATGTCGAGCAGAGTCTAGGTGGGGAAGAATGTGGACAGGAATGGACACAGTTAAGGCAGGTCCTCACGCTGTAACCTGCCACCCCTTGGGTATACCTGCAGACACACTAACCTCTCTAGCCATCCCCTGGCCTGTTCCCAGACAAGATGACTTCTCACCTGAGCTGACTGGTTGGTGAGCCCTGTACCCTCCAAGTCCAGGACTTCCAGGGTACGGCTGGAGGCCACAGCTACAGCCAGCATCCCTGCCACATGGTCACCTTGGGGAGACAGCACAAATGCACATGCTCACTTGCGTGCCTGCACAGGCCTGCTAAGGCTTCCTCCGAGCCAGCTTTCCCATTGCCCTAACAACTTCAGATCCCATGTCAGGCCAGGAAAAGCTGACAACTGGTGGGTAGTCAGGAGGGGAGGGTGGTGATTTGCTCAAGAGTGGGGACTGGTACTGAGACCTACCTATTGGTCATTCTGTCCTCCACACAGGGTGGCTCCTTTACTACCTCCCAGAACCTCCCCCTCCCCTTCCCTAGCATAGGGGTTACCATGACAACTGATGGTCCTAGGTTCTCCAGTAGGGGGTTGGGTGGCAGGAAAGGAAAGGCGCATTTTTGAGCCTCACCCAGGGGATTGTAGTCCAAGTTGAGGACGCGAACCTGGGAGCTGTGAGCCACCGCAATGGCGAGGCGGCTCCAGCCCTTCGGGGTGATGCCAGGGTTGGCACTCAGCGTTAGTTCTTTCAAGCCTGGGCAGCATCACAGAGAAAAGGCAGGATGGGGAGGGTTAGGCTCTCAAGCCCCTCCCTCACACTGGGTCTCTGGGCTGTCCCTAGTGGCTGGGAGCCCGGAGCCTTCCCACCCCAACCCCAGAGCTCCATTCCTCTGTCCTCCAGCGTGGATTCCTGAGCCACCACCCTCAATCTTTCCCTTTCCTGAGCATATTCAAAAGTTATGCTGACCCATGCTGTCAGAGCCCTCAGCTCTGGGGCATGCCCCCATCCCTCCACACTTAGCTTTCCATCAAGGCTGCACCAGCCATGCCCTCAGCAGGACCTTGCTCACCAGACTTAGCCCCGTCTGGGGGGAGGAGGCCACAGATGAGGTTGATGGCTTCATCACCCAGCATGCAGTCCCCCAGGTCCAGAGCCACCAGGGCAGGGTGGAGGGCCAGGGCTGGGTTCAGCAAGGCCAGTCCAGCGTCTGTCAGGGCACTCCCATGCAAGCTGAGGGCGCGAGGTGAGAAGGCAAAGGTCACCACAATCAGCTCTATCTGTAGGGGGAAAGGGCACCCTTTATGGGTCCCCCACCCTTCTGTGAGCTGTGGGGATAGGGACGGCACTCGGTCACAGCAGTTGAGTGAGGCTGATGAGAGAAAACGAAAATTCTAGACTAAGAGAAATTCCATCTCTTTTTCTGGGCAGGGACTGGGATCCAGGCAAATCAAGGTAAAAGGCAGAGAAGAGGTGGGTGGATGGTGGACGGGATTCTGTCTGGCAGAATATAGGTCACAGGTCTAGTCCTAAAGGAAATACTCCTCTTCTTGGGAACTGAGGAGCCGAACATGTGAAGTAAATGCAGGTGGTTGGACGGAGAGTTCATGGGCATTGCCTGGAAGGGCGGGTGTGGGTGTGGATACTATTAGTCCTTCTCATGCGGCAGGGGGAAGGCAAGTGGAGAGTGTGGACATGGGCGTGTGCTTGGAGGGTGTGGTGAAGGCATGGCCAGAGTAAGGTGAGTGCCAAAGGGGTGCGAAGGTAGGCTGGTAGACAAGTGCGGAAGGTGTGTGGAGGAACAGGGTGCCAGGCACAGTGTGTGGAGGGATGCAGTGCCCGGGGCCCTCTTGCGAGGGGGCGACTCACAAGAGGGACTGGATGGAGCGGTTGGTCCGCAGCGCCTCCGCCAGCTGCTTGATGCGGCTGGGGCTGGACACGACGCCCAGGTTAAGGTTGAGCTGCGCCAGAGACGTGGCCCCGGCCAGGGCCCGGCAGATGCGGCCGAAGTCGCGGTCGCAGAGGCGGCAGCCGCGCAGTGAGAGCAGGCGCACGGTGTTGTCGCGCAGGCCGCGGCAGATGTCCCGCACCTCGGTCCCCGACAGCGGCTCCCCGGAAATCTGGATGGAGCTGGGCAGCATCGTGGCAGCGGCTGGGCCCCCGGGGCCGGGGTCGAGGTTTGCAGGGCCGGGGCTCCGGCCGTGGACCTGGGGGGGTGGGGGTGGGGGGTGGCGGGGGCAGATGCAGAGGCCAAGGGCGCCGGGGCGGGAGCGGGCCTGAGGTGCGGGGCCGTCGAGGTCGCGGGCGGGGCAGAGACCCAGAGGCGGCGGGCAGGAACGCGTGATCCGATGCGGGTAGGAGCTGCTCCGCGCTAGTCTTAGTCTCTTGCGGTTGCGGCGGCAGCAGCGGCGGCTCAGTGACCTCGGTTTAGGACGCGCGGGACCGGTCCCAGCTCGGAGGCCGCATCTGCTCCTCCCACTCTCCGGCCCCGCGCCCCCTGCGGCCCCGCGAGCCTGGCCGCACGACCCACAGGCAGAGCCCGGCGCGGGCAGGCTGGCGGTGAGCTGCGGCTTCAGCTCCAGCTCGGGTTCGGGCTCAAACGCCGGGGCGGGCGGCTGGTTCCCATGGCAACGGCCGCGTCACGGCCGCTCGCCCCGCCCCCAGCTCGGCCTAGGCATAGCGAAGCCACGAGGTTCGCGGACTCCGGGTGCTTCTGGGCAAGGCGCTGGGAGCGGTGGGGACGCTCTTCTCCTGGATGTGGGGCCAAGAGACAGGAGATGGTGGCCGGGCTGAAGCCTAGGGCGGACAGAGGATGAGGAGGGGTGATAGGAGGGGAACCGAGGCACGGCGCGTGGAGATGCACCGTGAGACTATTACCGGATTCTTTCCCTCCATTCTCCGCCGTTCTTCATTCTTAAGGTCCAGATCCTTGGTGCTTTCACCAGATCCGGGACGCTCTCCACCCTCGCATTTGGAAGCCCCAAGGCCCTTTAATATGCCCATCGCCCCGCCCTCCGCGTCCCCGTGACGCGGGGCGCAGCCTGAGCTGGGATTCCGGCCCGCGAGGACTTCCCGGCTTGCCCCTCGCCGGTATAACAACCTTGTCGCGAAGGCGCCCGGGAGCAGCACCCGGCAGGGCCGTCCACAGCTGCCCCGGACAGGGGAATCCCAAGGGGCCACCAGGGCAGGTGAGCTGCAGGTAGATCCAAGGTCATGGTGCCATGGACACCCTCAAGTTATCTCGGTCCAGTGAGACTTGGATAGCCAAAATCAAAGGGGCGACAGGACACGCGTCCTCAAGCGGGGGTGGGACACGTGAAGTGGACTGGGCTGCACAATGTAGGCAGTGCTGTTAGAACACTGTCCACTGGCGATGGCGGTAGGGGGAGTCACTTGAATAATACAGGGTAAATAAAGGGGATCTCTTTCTGTTAGTCCATTTATTTGGAAAGAAAGATGCTCCTGACCCAGATTGACCAAAGTGAGAGAAAAATGTTAAAAAAATAAATAAAAATAAGTACATGTGTAGTGAAGGGAGGTCAAAGGTCCTATTCCATTAACCACCTGAATTACTCAAGTAGAGAAGATTAAAGGGGATGGTGGGGTGGATGGCCCTATGCTAGGTGTTTGTTTGTTAATTTGAAAATATATTTTTTAAAGGAGTAAACAAATTAGGAAGAGGAAGGAAAACTCTGGTCCCTTACAGGGCAGAGTCAAGCCTGGCTTCAAATGTGAAGTCCCACAGGAAAATTGTCCCCATACAATGACCCACGTGTATAAGAGAGTTTGGTCTGGAAGATTCTGTCTGTCATTGTGCCAATGGTGAGCCCAGACTTAAGCTAGGTGCACTGTTCCATCAGGCTGGAGGTTCTGGTGCTTGAGGCCTCCCTGCTGTTCCACGGGAAGGTGTCCCCTGCCTCCGGGGCAGGTTCCACAATTCAACCACTGCCTTCTGTGTCCTCTGGCCTGTCCCACCTTCATTCTGCCTAGGTGAGGGTATAAAGAAGGGAATATGTGACGTTACTATCGCTGACGGAACAACTGTGTACAAGAAATAGGGCGGCACGTGGACCACTGGAACGATAGCTGCAGTTCCAGACTTCAATCAATATTTTAATTACCAAATCTATATTTAGCAAGACAACATGGAAAAGAAAAAGAAGAAAGGGTAGGTGGTGAGGGGGTCCCAGAGGACCTGACCCACTTTCTGCACTGGCTGCAGAGCCCTGCAGTCCTGGCCTTGTGCCCTTCAGAAGCCCAGACAGGCAGCAAGGAGGTGCTTAAGTAGCTACAGCTTGTGGCAGGTGCAGACCTCATCAAAGAGACACATGTCACCAGCACTGTCCTTTAATCTTCCTCTGCTCTGCAGCATGGGGGAAAGGGAGCCGGCTGAGGATTTTTCAGGTGGGGTCAGTGTGACTGCAGGCTCACCACAACAGCCTTGGCTGTGGCGTTGAGCATGGTGGCGGGAATCCTAGCAGTAGGGAGCGCGGCGGGGACATCTCTGGGGACTCTCTGCATAGGTGGGATGTTGGGGCCCTCCAGTGTGTCCAGGATCCCTGTAAGAAGGGGGATGGAAGGTGAGTGAGGGTTGATTGACTGGACTCAGCCCACAGGCCAGGGGCCCTCCCCTAGGCAGCTGTCTACACCTTTGCCACCTCCGCCCACCTCCCTTTGAGGCCTTCCTGTTACTTACCCTCTACCACCTTGTGGTAGGCAAAATGCAGATAGAGCAGGAAGAGCATGTGCAGAGCAGCCAGGGTGCCACAGAGGAGCAGGCGCTGCGTGGGGCCCACAGTCCGTGACACCAGTACCGCCACCTAGGGCCGTAGGAATACAGCTCAGAGGGCCTGGTTCCAAAGTGAAGTGTTGGGGGAAAGATACTCCACCCAGGGCAGAACACCTCTGGACCCTTCCCTCCCACTGAAAGCCCTTTGTGGGGCTCCACCCCAGTGCTGGCCTGCCTTTCCCAACTCCCTGGGAGGACAGCCCACCCCTGAAAACCTCTTGCCCAGCTTACCATGCGCAAGGTGGACAACCCACCCACCAGCAGCCAGAAGAGGTAAAAGAGGGCATGGAGGTGGATGTTATAGGTGATGAACAGGACAATGCAGTGCCCAAAGAGGCCATAGCCCTGGGAAGGAGCATGGTGAAGAGAAAAATCACTCAGGCTGGCCTTTGTTCCCTCATGGGGACCCTGGGAAATAAAGGGTACAATGGCCAGCATCTCCCATTTCAGGCCCTGTGGACCTGGGACAGATGCAGACCAAGGCCTGGCTACTCTCTTAAGGTTACCCTTGCCCACCGCCATGCCTGGGTCCTTACCAGCAGTGCCAGCATCTGGAGCATGGTGATCTGGGCGTTGCACAGGTAGGCGAGGAAATAAATGAAGGAAGACACACCCAGCCAGTAGCCAAAGCAGGTGCCAATGGCTGTGCCCATCAGGGTGCCCTCTCGCTGTGGGGTGAAGGCTCTGCTCAGCCCTGGGAGGCCTCTGATCTCAGCCTCAACCAGGGCCTTCCTCAGGGGCTGCTCCTGCCTTACTCCACCATCCTGTCCTTGGGCAGCTTTCAACCTAGTTTGGCCACCCCCCAAAGTCCTCTATCCTTACGATAATTGTGTCAGATGTCTTCATCCCGTGGAGGAGGATGGCAACCAGCGTGAAGACCAGCATAAGAGGTCCATAGAGTTCACCTGCGATTTTCTGTCAATACAGCAACTCATTCAGGCCGGAGGGTACCATGGCTATCCTGTTTATGGCTCCCCAGGCTTGGCCTGGTGGCCTTACCCTCTGCCCTGGTGCCTCCCCCGGTTCTTAGACATGCCATCTCCTATTCACCTGGGGGAAGTTGACCATCTTGATAGGGATCATGGACTCCAAGAGCCTGGGATTGAAAATAGGAGAGATGAGAGCAGAGGCAGCACTGAGCTGTGACATTCTGGAGGACAAGGCCTGAGTCTTATTCATCTCTCTAACCCAGGACACAGGGGCTACCCCAGAGGACATGCTGGATAATCAGAGGAGAAGAGGGTGGTAAAGACAGACAGGGAATGGGGAAAACAATTCCCTGCCCCTAAAAATATTCCAGGAAGGACAACCCTCTGACACTGTGCTGACTGAAGCAGCAGCAATATGGAGAACTCAGATGGGCCTTGGGAGAGGGCCTAACAGTTTACCTATTTGACTTAACTCCCCTTAAGAGACAAGTAGACCTCAGCAGAGAATACCAAGAATTCAGGGCTGTGATGGTGAAGCCCTGGGAAAGAAAGGTGTGATCCAGGAAACTAGCATGCGTCCTGCCTCCTCTTGCTTACCATTTCTTCAGGCACTGCTGAGCATTGCCTTGAAAAATGCACCAAAAGTGGTCTGCAAACTCCAAGCAGAAAAAATAAATGTACAAGGCACTTCTCCACTCTCTTAAGTGGCTAGCTTCTAATAATATCTTGGATTTTGGTTAGATTTTACTTTCTCTGGGAAACCTGTCCTGGCCCATCCCCCAGCCTACTCTGGGTCAGGTTCCCCTCTTGGGTGTCCCCACTGCACATATGGCTGCTTACTGTAACTACACTCAAGGGCAAGGCTCCCATCAATCTTCACCACTGAATCAGGCATGCCTAGTATGGTGCCTGGCACACAGCAAATGCTCAGGAGATATTTGCTGAGTGGTCCTCGGTATCTGATAAGCATTGCTTAAATAAAAGGTTGATCAAAGCTCCAAGCTAAGATTAAGTTCACTTCTTAAACAGTCATTCAGCTGCTATGCAATGATATTCTGGTTCAGACACTGCTCTGGTGCTGGGAATAAAAAGATAAACAAGACAGAGCCTGCTCTTGAGGAGCTGTGTTCTCTGGGAAGACAGGCCCAGGAATAAGAAATACACACTGCTGAAATGCTATCTTGTAGAGGAAAGCGCAAAATGCTCTGAGTACCAGGGGAGGACAAACTGGAGTTGGGGGGTAAGGAATGGGGAACAAAGGAAGTGACATTTGAGCTAGGTTTTTAGGAAGATGAGAAGCCTGCCAGATGGAGAAGAGGAGGAAAATAATGTGTTATCACCATGTCATGTTAAGTGGCTGGTGAGAGGTATGGTGTGGCTGGGATACAAAGTACAATGATGGGGGGTGGGAGGGCCTGAGGGTTTGGTATCTGGGTGTAGACTGGATGAAGGACCAGGTGTTAGGAGGGCAGCTCTGTTAGGAGAAGGATCCTCACCTGCTTCGCACTTGGGCAGGCTCCACATCAAAGTAGGGTCTCAGGATGTCAATGTTGGCATACAAGCTGAAGGCCCTGGAGGCTTGTCTCTTCCCTGCCTGCCACATCTGAAGCAAGGAAGATAAACAAGAGGGGGGGTATGGGGGAAGGGATATTGGCTCTAGGTCTGGGTGCCTATTTTCTGTTGGATTTCTACATAGTCCTAAACTGGATAACCTGGGGTAGACCTCAGTGACACCAACTCCAGAACCCAGGGCCTGCCTACATGTATTTCTCCACCTGCCAAGGACCCAATCTTACTTACCTGATCAGCCACCTGTCTGCTCAGTTGTCCCTTAAAGCCCTTCATGCCCAGGAACTCCCCATCCTCTTCTTCAGCAGCAGCTGCATCAGCGTCTACTTCTTCCTCACGCAGGCGCTGATGCAGCTCACCCATGTCCTCAAAGCTGGAGCCTGAGGTGTCATCCATATTCTCCATGTCAATCACAGCTGAGCCCCCACCCTGTGAAGACAACGGCTTCTAGAGTGCATGGCCTTTCTGCTCCATCAAGTCCTCCTCTGCTCATCCCAAGGTTTGGGGCTTTCGTTCTTCCACTGCTGGGGACATGGCTTGGAATCACTACAGATCATGCCACCCTCTTCCCCCTCATTTGCTCTCAGAATCCAGGTTCCCAGCTTTGGCACTCATCTAGCCTGGGAAACCTATCAACTGTCTTCCATTCAAGTCTCTCTCCTTCCTTCCCTATTAAGCCCTCAAAGGCCCAAGACAAGGCTGTGCACACAGGACGTTTTCAGCCAGTGATTCCTGCCCCATCCCCTCGCCATGTATGACCCTGACCGACTTCCTAACTTGTCTCAAAAGCAAAAGAGCACGCTCTTCCTTAACGGGTGGGCTCAGAGACCTGAGGCCCTCCGGCTGGAGTTATGAATCTGGACCTTTCAGGTCAGCACTGAGCCCCTCTGACTTCCGTGTGCACGAAGAACCACCGGAGAGAAAAGTGTTACAAATGGCGCAGACGGGACGGAGGTTAGGGCAGATTTCCAGGCATTGAAGGAGAGGCTCCAGGACACTGCAGGGCGGCTGAAGGCCCTGGGGCTGCTGACAGCCGGGGCCTTGGAGCCATTACCTGGATGTTTTCTTCGAATCCTCCCCATTCCGGGCCAGTCCCGTTTCGGGCGCCGCCGACCGGCGCCGCCGGAGTTGCCATGCCTCTCGAGGGCTCCCGTCGCTGAAGTCCGCGCTAACCCTGCGCGCGGAGGAACGGGCGAGACGTGGGCCTGAGGTAGGGAGATGTCAAGGAACGAGAAGGAGAGATGGGACAAGCCCGACCGCAAAAAAAGAATTAACCCGGATGTTTGGCCAAATCAGATTCCCGGAAGCTAGGGACGTGGACAGAGTTGGGGCAGAATCTCGCGATATTTAAACTCCAGGCGGTGGTGCGTTGCCACGGAGATGGTGGGGCTACCAGAACGCACGCGCCCGTTTGAGGCTCTAGTCACGTGGTGGATTTGAAGATGGCGGCGTCTCGGGCTGTAGAAGAAATGCGAAACCGCGTGGTTCTGGGGGAGTTCGGGGTTCGCAATGTAAATCTTGTGGCTTTGAATTCGGGAGGGGAAAAGGGAGCGGAATAGGGAATAGTTGGGGTCGGAGTGGGAATGGCTTTGGCCTCGCAGCCTCTTGGCGGACAGATTCGTTTTTTTTTGCTCTAGGTTCATACCACCGACTACCCCGGGAACTATTCTGGTTATGCTGATGCTTGGGACCAGGATCGGTTCGAGAAGGTGAAGGAGGAGTGGGAGAAGTACTGGGAGGGAGAGGGGTCTGGTCATGAGGTGGGTAGGGCCAGAGGTGTCCGGAGAGGGTGTGAGGGCCCGACCGAGTAAGCTGAGCCTCAAAAGCTGCCCTTGGGGTTAGATTCCTTCATAAAACGTTTCTTGAGCGCCCGTTTCCATCCCAACAATGTGCTGGGTGCTGCGTGTGCAAGGCCGAATCTGGCATGGTTTCTGCTCTGTTCTGTGAACAAGAGGTTGAGGAAGAGCGCGCATAAAACAATTGCTCCGTCATGCGGCAAAGGCGGCTGCTAGCGATTAGCATGGCGTGGGGGTGGGGGTGGGGCTGGGGTGCCCCACCGAAGCACTCTTGACTTGGAATGGGGAAGAGGTATGGTAGAGCTCCTGAAGGAGATGACATCTGAATTGAGTCTTCGATAAGTTTAAGTTGTGAACACTGAATAATGAGGAAAGTCTAAGAACAGGAGCTAAATTATAAAGGGTGTCCCAGGAGTGTCCATGCAGTCCAGTATTGCTAGTATGTAAGGTAAACTGGCACGAGTAGTAGGCAAAATTGGAGTATGTCTTAGACACCGTAGGTAATAGCTTTTGGAGAGTTTTTACCAGACATCAGACTTGCAACACTGATAGTTGAAATAAATTTGAGCGGAACCATATGGGGCAGGCAGATCTGTTAGAAGAGCTGAAGATGAAGGCATGAACTAAAACTATGATCATAGAAATAGGACAAAAGGGGGGCAGGCTAGAAGGTAAAACTGGTGATTGATTTGATAGGGGCCATTGGGGAGAGGATAGTGTAAAATAACTTTCTGGCTTGAGGAACAGCTTTGATGGTGGTCTCTGATAAGGAATGGGTTTGGGGAGGAGGAATGATGATGCATTCAGTTTTGTGCATGTGGAGAAGTCTAGTAGGCTAGTAGAACATGTGCTTGGAGGTGAGAGATAATTTTGGGAGTTGTCAATAAACAGAGTTGATAAAACTGAGTGTGGCTGAGGGAACTGGGAGAGACAAGAACCTGCGAAATAACATTTAGGAGGGGGTCGGTTAGAAGATAGTGAATTTAGAAGGAATCATCAGAGAAGTAAGAGAACCAAAGTTTCAAAGAGGAGGGAATTGATCAACAATGGCAAATACTGCAGAGTCTAGTAAGATAAGGCTTGAATGGTGTCAGCTGAAAATAAGCAGTATGGAAATTCCTGTTTAACAGATTGGCTGCTATGAGATGGTCTCACTGGAAGCCAGAATGCAAAGTTTTTTTTTTTTTTTTTTAAGGAAGTACTGGTGATTGAACCCAGGGGAAGCAGGCACTTAACCACTGAGCTACAATCCGTTCCCCAATGAGAGTTGATTTTTTTCGTTTGTTTTTAGGAGGTACTGGGGATGGAACCCGGGATCTCGTACAAGGGAAGCAGGTGTTCAACCACATGACCTATATCCATTCCTCAACAAAGGGTTTTATTTTTTTTTTTTTAAAGATTTATTTATTTACTTTTATCCATTCCCCCCCCAAGGGTTTTTTTTTATTTTTATTTTTTATTATTTTTTAAAGATTTTATTTATTTACTCATTTATCCCCCCCTTGCTGCTTGTGCTCGCTGGGTCAGCTAACCACGCCGTGCGGGCGGGCTTGCCTTCACCAGGAGGCCCCGGGAACCGAACCCGGGGCCTCCCATATGGCAAACGGGAGCCCCACTGACCGAGCCACAGCCGCTTCCCTTTATCTTCTATTTAAAACCCTTGGGAAGCTGCTGTGGCTCAATCAATAGGGCTCCCGTTTACCATATGGGAGGCCCCGGGTTCGGTTCCCGGGGCCTCCTGGTGGGGGCGGGCCCGCCCGCGCAGCGTGGTTGGCTGGCCCAGCGAGCACAAGCAGCGGGGGGGGGGGGGGGAAGAATGAAAGAAAAAAAAAAAAAAAAAAAAAAAAAAGAAGATAAAAACAGGGAGAATTTCCAAGAAAGGACTGGGGAGAAAGGATCATCTAATGAGAGACATCTGGGCAAACGGAGGTTCCTGGGTAAGAGAGAATGTTAATATGTTGAGGGAAATATCAAGAGGGGAGATGTAGAGAGAAATTTACCATACAGATAGTAGGCATCAGTGTTTTTCCCTGCTCCTTAGAATTTCCGTGTGGATGTGGTACAGATGGATGAACACTCACTGGAGTTTGACATGGTGGGAATTGATGCAGCCATTGCCAATGCTTTTCGACGGATTCTATTAGCTGAGGTATTGACAGGACGCTTGGCATCCCTGGTGGTAACTGTGGGGTGTGGGGAACCATGCCATCACCTTCCTTGTTGAATTTAAGTATTTCAAGCTGCACCTGTTTCTTGCCTTTTTTGAAGTTTTTTTGGGCATTCTTCTTGCCCATTCCTTGTAAACTTAATCAAGCATTCTTTTTTTTATTATTTATTTTTTATTTTTTTATTTTACCGGGAGGTCCCGGGGATCGAACCCAGGTCCCTCCATATGGGAGACGGACATCCAACCAGTTGAGCCACATCTGACCCCTCAAGCATTCTTGATAAGTTATCTCCCTATGGGGAGATGGGGAGGCAGGGGGTGGTGGGGAGTCTGTTGGGTCTTTGCAGATGGGTGATTCTGTTTCCTTGAACAGGTCCCAACCATGGCTGTAGAAAAAGTTCTGGTGTACAACAACACATCTATTGTCCAGGATGAGATCCTTGCCCATCGCCTGGGACTCATTCCCATTCATGCTGATCCCCGTCTTTTTGAATATCGGAACCAGGGTGAGCATCTGAGAAGATGAATTTTGGGAAAAGGGGAGTTAAACTCTCCTTTGAAGTTGATTCTGTAATCATACCACCTGAGTTTAAATCCTAGATTGACTGCTGTGTAACCTTGGACAAGTTAATCTTTTGGTACTTGAATATTCTCATTGGTGAAATGAAAATAGTACCTGCTTTATAAGTTTGTCAAGAGGGTTGAGACAAGCATTCAGCATAGCACCTTACAGGCAAATGTTCATTAGTTCTCCATCTCCTCTTGGCATTTGTGCAGGAGATGAAGAAGGCACAGAGATAGATACCCTGCAGTTTCGCCTGCAAGTCAGGTGTACTCGGAACCCCCATGCTGCCAAAGATTCCTCGGACCCCAATGAACTCTACGTGAACCACAAAGGTGAGTTGTAGTAGGGTGAGGAAAAGGGGGTGCATGTTAGTTTTAGGGACTGAAGTTTTCTGACATGCTTTTCCAAAACTCCAGTGTACACCAGGCACATGACATGGGTGCCTCTGGGAAACCAGGCTGACCTCTTCCCAGAGGGCACTATCCGACCCGTACATGATGACATCCTCATTGCCCAGCTGCGGCCTGGCCAGGAGATTGACCTGCTCATGCACTGCGTAAAGGGCATTGGTAAGAGCACTAGTGGGTTGCCCTAGACTGGTGGGGTAGTTCAAGTGCAAGTGGGTTAGAAAGCTAAAGGGCATGTGCTTTTACCTTCAGTGGCTTAGGAGTGAAGAAGGGTTTCCCACTGGCTCTTGTTTTTCTTGTCCTCCAGGCAAAGATCATGCCAAGTTTTCGCCTGTGGCCACAGCCAGTTATAGGCTTCTGCCTGACATCACCCTGCTTGAGCCTGTGGAAGGGGAGGCAGCTGAAGAGCTGAGCCAGTGCTTCTCACCTGGTGTCATTGAGGTGCAGGAAGTTCAAGGTATGGTGTTTGGGATGCTGTTCAGGTCAGGACCTTAAGTATATTTCCTTTGAAGCTAGAAAGAAAAAAGCTCCAGGCTCTAATAAAGTAATTATAACATGATTTGTTTTCATTAGGTATAAAGGTGGCTAGAGTTGCCAATCCCCGGCTGGATACCTTCAGCAGGGAAGTCTTCCGGCACGAGAAACTGAAGAAGGTTGTTCGCCTGGCCCGTGTTCGGCATCATTATATTTGTGAGTATCATGATCAAGGGAAGGAGTCAGGCATTCTTTGGTGCTGCAGCTTCCTTTCACAATCCAGATGTGGAATTTAGCCTTAGAAAGGCAAGTCTGGTTTGGGCTAAAGTGTCTCTTTGGTCCCCAGTCTCTGTAGAGTCAACGGGGGTGTTGCCTCCAGATGTGCTGGTAAGTGAAGCCATCAAAGTACTGATGGGAAAGTGCCGGCGGTTCTTGGATGAACTAGACGCAGTTCAGATGGACTGAGGTTTGCACTGGACTTAACTGGGATGCCTGGCTATTGATGTTCCTCAGAGGCAAGCTGAAGATTTTGGGTTCTGACCTGCCCCCACACGGCTACTCTGCAGAGCCCAGTGTGACTAGGGGTCCTGAATTTTTCTGGACCATTGCAACTTTATTTTAATCAATACATTTTGTTAAATGTGCCATGAAATGTTACTTTTATGCCTTTGTAAGGCCTTTCATGTAAATAAATTTATTTCCAAACAGAAATCCTTTTGTTAGACCACTTCTTAATTTTTGGTCCAAAATACAGGACTTCAGAATGCGTTAACCATCTGATGATATCTGGGCTCACATACCATTGTAGGTCAGGGCTGAGCCCCTCTAAAAAAGATATTCAACATACTGCTGGTCTAGGTGGGTAGGCTGGTCAAGAATAGAATAGGTGACACCATTTCATAGAGTTGGACAGGGCAATTCCATTGGTCACTAACAGTTGCTTTTGCCCAGCCCCCCTGCCAGAATGTTCCTGAGAAGCAATGACCATAAAGTATGTTACTGATTTCAAGGCTGGCTTGAAAAAAGCAGATAGGGCCCTTTCTGTATGAAATTGAAATTTTTACTTACATGCAGATGTGCTTTAGAGTTAATGTTTCTACAAAAAGGCTCTATAAACAATAGAAAACTTCTAGCATGAAGTCACAGGATGTTAAAAATATTACAACACAATAAATACAACTATGCCCTCCACAGCCCCAACCACAGAGGAGTAGGCAGTTATCAAGTATGGAGGGAACCATGCTTTGAGATTTCTTTCACAACTGACAGAAAGAAACCCAAGGCACCACCCAGGAAGAGGGAGCAGGGGCAGCAGACACCACATGAGACTCTAAATTCTGCTTTCCCAGCTTTGCCTTTTCCCAACCCTCACCCACCCTGCCTATGGACCTGCACCAGCTAAAAACTACAGCCTTTGTCCACTCTGGCTCCATTCAGTCCTTAACTCTGGCTCTCATTGAAACCCTCTTGTCAGCCGTTTGGATTGACAGGAGATCTTTGCTTTTGTACGGAGAACAGGAACACACATTCTCTTGTTTCTGTAGGAATCAAGTTGGCTTTTATGACTAGGTCCCACATCCACTTTCCCTCTACGTGCAGGGCCTTCCAGTGACCACCTCTAGAATGGACTGGAGGTTCAGTACAGGTTATGTTGGGAAGGTGTATTTTCTTTCTTTTCTTAGGGAAATGCCCCATAGGAGAAGTGACCAGGGACCTGAAAGACCATGAGATTTTTGAAGGCACCTGGACTCAGCTAGTCCTAGAAGAGGAGGCCGGTGGCTTTGTTAGCAGCTTGTCACAGATGTAGCATAGTTCTGGATTATCCTTGGATGCCAGTGGTGTCTTGTGACACTTGTAGGGTAATGTGGCTCTTGTGCCTGAGTGGACCTCGGGGCTGGGGAAACCACACTGAGGCATCGGTCATGAAGGGGCAAGATGTGTAAACTCTGAGGAGGAAGCTAGCAAGCACTAAAGACCCTGGCCCAGCTCTGGTCCTTGGAGGTACTACTCTTGGTACCATGCCCAGAGCTTAGCCATAGCCAGTACCACGGATCCCATTAGGTAACCAGATTCTTAATCAAAATAGATGAGGGAACTGGCCATCCCCCTGGAAGATTGGGGAATGTTCCCTCCCAGCCCAGCAGCAAGGGGGCTCACTGGGACTTGCAATGGACCAGGAGAAACTCTGGCACTAGTTGAGGTGAGCCCTTGCTGCAAGCCCGGCTAGCCAGTCTTGGGTACAGCATCCATAGTACCATTCGGCACAGGTGCATGGCTACATTGGGAAGAAGGGCTGCTCTGCTCTAGCTTCTCTATTGGAAAAGCCAAAAGTCCAAGTAGAATGGGAGACACCTGGGAGATCTAGACAGAAGGGTGCAAGCCCTAAGTCCCTTTTCTTGATAGTTTCAGTACAATTACTTCTGGCCCTGCAGGGGGCCCACTCTCTCCAGCTCCACACCAGGATCTCTCCAGGCTGACAATGGTGGAAAGTGAGGTGGCAGTTGAGAGGGGCCTAGGGATTAGCTACGAAGAGGAAGAAGAGATGACAATAAAGGCTGAGGAAGGATGCCCAATAGCTTGATTCAGGGTTCAAAAATGGTGGCCAGGCCACCCTCCTCATTGTCCAGCACCTCTGTCTCCAGCATTGGTTTTGTTTTTTTGAAAAGTGAGGGGAGATTCTTAATGTGAACTTCTTTTCGGAACTGTTCTCCTAAGGGTTTCTGTGGAAAACAAATGAGAAAAAGCTAATATCAGGCCCTGAAGAGTAGGTTTTAAAGATCATCCCACCCTAATGGTCAATGACTAGAGCTGGTTTCTGTTCTGTACTATCCACATGGCCTAAGAAAACCACAAGGGTGGCTGAAAACACCAATGTGGGTGTCCTGGGGATAACCTACCCCGATGCAACCAGCAATGAGGCGTTTGAATTGGTCCTTCCGGCGCTTGTCAGCCACTTTCTGCAGGGAGGGGTTCAAAAGCTTGCAGTCAAACTGGTCCAGAGAGTCTTTCTGTATTTCAGGGATCTGCTCCATCACAGCTCTTACCTCCAGGTACCTGGGGCGCTGACAAGTAGGAATAAACCCACTCAGTAATGTATATTTGAGTCCTGCCATCTTACCCTTTCCCTATCACACCCATCTCTCTGAGGCAGCATCAGCAAAGTGGCAGATGCCCAGATTGAGGACGAGGCCCAAGTGACTGGGAGCAGGCAGTTAGGGATGAAGCCACAGCCACCTGGCCCCATGCTTTCTCCTCCTGCTCTTCTCCCCTCCACTCACCAGTGCCTCATATATCTGGAAGGCCAGGTGGACCAGGGAAGCCATGCACCCGTCGTGCTGCCCGTGCGTCTGTAAGCCCTTCAGCACGCTGGTGAAAAGCCATGTAACAGCATCTGTGAGCAGTGTCCCTGACAGTACCTGGGGAGACAGCTGTGCTCAGGGCCAAAGATGGACTCTCCAAAGGCC
Organism: Tolypeutes matacus; assembly: GCA_026826555.1. Lineage (NCBI taxonomy): Eukaryota > Metazoa > Chordata > Mammalia > Cingulata > Chlamyphoridae > Tolypeutes > Tolypeutes matacus. The sequence goes on along the minus strand of JAKSZT010018658.1, from coordinate 11,093,530 downwards.
CCATGGACATAAAGAACACCAGTTCTTCCAAATGAGTCAGTCAGTCCTCAGGACCCAAATTGTTCTTAAGGGGTGGGGAGAAGGGGTGAATAGCCATACTTGTTTGAGGAGAGGCCAGCAGAGCTGTGTGGTCGTCCTTTGGCAGGACAGAGTGTCCTTCCAGGCCAAGGAATTGAAGGCTGTAATTAATAGCGCCGTACAAACATCCTGAACAGGAAAGGAAGGAGGATTACAATGGGGAAATAAGCACCATCTTCCCTGACTATCCTTGAGTTGACCTCTTGTATTTCTGTATACCAGGCAGTCAAAAAGAAGAAAAAACAACTGATAGATAAGAGAAAAACGATATGTAGGAAGGTGACAAAGCTCAGAGCCTGGGTGAAGCTAAACACCAGGACTCGGGTTTACATCAGCATGCCTGTGCACTTTTCTCAGAACTACTGCCCACATTAGCATGAGAGATGTTCCTATGGCCTTGCACACTTTCCTTTGTTTTCTGGGACTTTAGGAATTAGGACCTTATCTCACATAAAGGAGTTTTACCAAACATTCTTCTGATGGCCTCATAGAGTGAAGAAAGTAGACTCTGGCTCCCCAGGTGGACAGGGAAAAAGGCATCAATCACCTGCTCCCTCCACCCACCTCGTGCTTCATCAGACATTTGCCCAGCTCTGTCAGCTCCGCCATGGCTGAGGGGGTTACCTCTGTGGCCATCATCTCTTCATCTGTAGGCAGAAAGCAGAGTGTTAAGCTCCATCCTTTCAGAACAGAGAATATCCTCTTCTGTGAGAAACCGAAAGCAAAGACTAGCTCAGCATCCGAGGCTAACTGGTGCTCAAGTAGTACTAGGACCCTCCCATGAAAGGGTGTAGAAGGCCCTGCCCATGAAAGATCTTCTAGAGATGCATCTAGCCATACGTTTAGGAAAGAGCAGTGGGAAACAGATCTGCTGGGGACTAGCTTAAAAGCTGCAAATGCTGAGGATCTTCCATGAAACAATGTGAGTGCCCACATGACAAGCACTGATTTAGTAACAGGATAAAACAGGAGGAGGATGTAGTCCCTTCCCTGATGGGAGTTTACATTACATTCTAGTTAGGGAGAAAGATGCTAATACATAGATAAAAACATAGCATCAGGCAGTGGTAAGTGCTACAAAGAAAAATAAAGCAGAGAGCAGGGGAAACAGATTGAGGTGAAGAATTCTGTTTTTTTGGTTTATTATTAAAATAATGAAAATGCTCTAATAACAACTGAAGTGATGAATGCACAACTATGTGATTATACCAAATACCACTGATTGTACACTTTGGATGGACTGTATGCTTTATTAATATGTATCAATAAAATTGATTTGTTAAAAAAAAACAAATATAAAAAACTAAAGCAGAGGAAGAATATAGAGTGGGTGGGATGGCTCTGTTTAATAAAAAGGTTATGGGGGGCGGAGGTGGCTCAACTGGTTGAGCGTCTGTCTACCATATGGAGGGACCCGGGTTCGTTCCCCGGGACCTCCTGGTAAAATTAAAAAAAAAAAAAAAAAAAAAAAAAAAAAGGTTATGGAATCCCTCTGGGAGGAGGTGACCTTTGAGCAGAGACCTGAATGAAGCAAGGGAAGAGGCCATGCACATTCTGGGTAGAGGAAAGGGCAAGTGCAAAAGCTTGAGGTGGGAGTCTGTTGGAAGAACACGGCATAGATGATAGCTAGGTGTACGACTAGGGAAAAACAATTTTTACATGAACTGACCTGCTTACAGAAGGAACAGTATTGAGGAGCCTAAGAGCAGATCTGTTAGGGCCAGGCAACACGTTCACTTACCGTCTCCATCTGCAGGAGGAGGAGCACTACTGTGGTCAGCACCTTTCTTTGAAACACAGCAAACCGCTGAAGCAAGAAAGCAGGGTTACTGGGCAAAGGGAGGAGTTACAGACCACCACCAGACAACAGCCACCCCCAGCTTACTGCTCCTATTCTGTCTCTGGGTAGGTGAGGAGGGGGAGAAGGTGATGTACTGTCCACGTACAAAGTCAGCTTCAAGAATGCAGAGAGAGGCATTTTGATGGCCTTGACCAGACTCTGTTCTGGTTCATTTTTAGGTATAATATTTTGGGGAAAACTCACAGAATTGTCTGAGAGTAAGTGACAAGGAGAGAATGCCTACTACATCCCTAGTCTACTTTGGATTCTAAGCAATGAGATGACAAGAACCATTTCCTTCAACATTTCCAGAAAAGAAAAGAAAATTAGCTTCCATGTCTAAGAATTTGACATTTTCTCTGTTTTGAGAAAGCCAGGAATTCATTCCCAACATTAATTCAAATTCCTCCTGCTATTTTAGACCATTTCTTCTTACTCTGGCTTTAGTATTAACATATAATTCAGTTCACAATTCCTAAAAAGTAACTCTCATGGAGCACTGGGAGGTGGCTGGCTGGGCTTTCGTGCTCAGGGCCTGGTTACTGGACGAGATGGTAATAGGCCACAGGGACACACAACTTAAGGGCTACCCAGTTTCTACCTAGTTGGTTATTTCTCATCAATCTGCCATTATTGCAGCAAACATGAATCTCTGCTTCAATTTAACCTTCATGGGATTGGCTGAGTGACCAGGTCTTTCTCTTAAGAAAATTCTTCTCCACCACTACTGGTTCTCATTTACCACTTACTGATCAGATCCATGACTTCTCGAGTTAACATCCTCACCAGATGCTCCTCCAGCATCTCTTGAGACTCTGGGTTTTCATCTGCAGTCCCGTCTTCTCCACTGCAGAAAACCAGGGGGCCAAGTTCCATGGGAGTGCAGAAAGGGAAGGGCAAGGAAAGCAGTGACCGTAACCAGACTCTCTGCGGCCCACTTCCTTCTGCTGGCTTCTTTCTGGTCTGCTGTCTATGCAAATGTTGGGAATGGACAGCAATGATCCACTGAGGGACATCATTACCTTGTGACTATGTCCAGTCTGATACAGGGAACTGGATCAAAATCCTAAGTGGGTGAGGCTGTCTCAGGATCCTCTTAAGGCACATAAAGGTTTGGGTCCCCACCCCACGCCCCCTGGACCTTCCCACCCACCCACCCATCCATGAAGATTTGATCTCAGGGTTTGCCTATTAGTCACAGCCTGCCCAGACAAGCCAGCTACTATCTAGGCTGAGAATGACCCACTCCTGTTCTAGCCCTGGGGCAGAATTCCTGCCCCACCATCCCACACACTCCATCCACACTGAAGAGAATGGATGATTCCTTACCACAGCAGGCTCCTCTGGTTAATAACTTGCCATTTCTGGGAAAGCCTCTAGGAAAACAAACAAGGAAAGAAGTGCTAGAATTGAGGAAAAAGTTCGAACAGGTAATATCTAAGGTCCTCTTCATGATTAAAATTAGCCAAGCCTTAGCCACTGATTCCAGGTATCAATGACACAGCCTAGATAGACCTTGCAAGGCTAAAACAAAAAAAACAACAAAACAAAGTTTCTATCACCTCTCCAACACATATGATGAAGGCAGCATATCAAATACCTCTTTGCTTGGGAAGGATCAACATTTTAGAAATCCTGGGTCTCTCTGGACACACATACTATATCCAGCTCATCCTCCTGTCTAATTCCAGAATCAGGGAAATAGACCCAGGGGAAGCACTGCCCTGGTCAGCTCTCCTCAGTTAATATGAGGTTAGGAACAGAATCTGAGCCTGAAGGTGTTCTGTGGACAACTGAACCAGTTTAGTTCTTTGGGTGCTATTCAATCCAATGCAGCAAGGACAGACTGAGTTCTGTGCAGCCATCCAGGGCAGGGTTAGGGAAACAAAACCTCTGGGCTCGTGGGCTCACAGGCTCATAAATGGATGCCTGCCACTCTACTGTGCTTTCAATCTCTTACCATGTGGAGGTAGGTGAAGAGAGGTCCAAGGATGGGAGACACCAGGGTTTCATAGTGCTCTGCGGGACAGAAGAGCACCAGAGGCTTCACAAAAACCCATGCCACAGGTTAAGGAGAGTTTAGCACATAAGCAAAGACCCCCCATTCACTCCCCGACAGGCTGGAAACCTCTCACCCCTGGGCAGAGTCAACTCCCAAAGGACTTCCAAGTTGCCAAGAACATCCTGTGTTAATAGGCAAAAATCTCCCAGGCTCTATTCCTAAAATCATAAGCTGCATGGATACTCTATGCCATTATATGCTCAGCTTAACTGTCCTTTCTACCAGGCTGCACAGATATGGGCACTGGGTTGCCCAAAAGTAGGGAAGAAAAAAAGAGGAGGATTTCCCTTGTTAGAAACTCTCCTTCATCATTCCTCTTATAACACCAAGGAAGAAAGACAGAGATTCTCACAAAAACAAACAGAAAAAAGAGTCTGGCTGAGAATAAAGTATGAAAATGCTTCTTCAAAGAGGAAGCACCTGAGTAAATACAGAAAAGGAATAAAAGCTTCATCTTTCCTATTTCCAAAAAGTGAGATGGTAAAGATTTACTCCTAAGGAAAAGCTTATAATAGAGTTTTCAAGACCCCCTGGATGGCCTTCATGATTTTCCTAAATACTTCTATCTTCCTATCCTTTTAATGATGTTATTGTACATTTAGAAAACTAATTCCATCTCTTCCACACGGCTCTGCCTCCCTCTGGTTCCTGTGAACTGTTCCTGCCTCTAATCTTCTGGCCTTCTAGTGTATCTAGGGTTTTTTTTTTAAGGAGGTACCGGGGATTGAACCTGGGACCATGTATATGGGAAGTAGGCGCTCAAAACCACTGAGCTACACCCACTCCCCTCGAGGGGCTTTTGAAAGGATATGAAGCATGGGTCTGAGACGGTAATCAGGAATATTGTTCAGGTTGACGAAGGCTGAGCTGAGGAGCTGGGTGGCAAGGTCCTCTACAGTGTAGAAATCTTGTTGCATGGAAGGGCCCGCCTTCCCTAGGATATTAAAACTGTAAGGAAAAATCATTGGCAATGACAAGTCCAACATCTGTTATTGCCAGTCCTGACTATGAAATTTCATGTCTAATCTACAATGAGATGTCTCAGCTAAGGAAAGTAACTTTATATAGAGAAACTAAAGACAGCTTCTGCTTAATAGGTGTATTTCAAACATATGGATTTAACCTTTTATAAAAACTGAAAATAAATTGCTTTTTCCCCCCATTTTAAAGGAAACTCCTTGATAGCAGAAGCGGTTTTTTTTTTTTTTTTTTTAAAACAATTTATTGAAGTATATCATTCATACACGAACATACATAAACTATAAGTGTTCAGTAAACATCATGAACTTACAAAATAAACATGCATAACATCATACAGGGCTCCCACGCATCACCCCTCCCCGCAAACACCCTGCATTGTTGTGAAACATTTGTTAACAAATCATGAAAGAGCATCGTCAAAGTATTACTACTAACTATAGTCCGTATCTTCCTCCCCTATACATTTTTTTAAAGGATTTATTTATTTACTTTTATCCATTTTTATGCCCCCTGGCATCTGTTTAAAGACATGTTGACACCTAAGATCAGCAGTTGCCTACATTACTATGTAACATGCATTTACAATGGAGATGACTTCTACTCGGTTTCATTATTTTACGCACTGGCAACATATTCAAGGTAGGCATGAAACATCAAGATATGGCTAAGACTGTGAAGCTTACACAATTATAAAATAGCCAAAGCAGGAAAGCAGCCTGTTCATTTTGATTTGACACTAGAATCATTTGTTTCCTCTCAAATCCTTGCCTCATGCTATCCGTACACTAGAATTCTAGATTAAAAGTCCAGCCCTTGGCCATTCCTATACAATGCACATCTAGAAGAGACTATGGAGAAGTAGTATTGGTTCCTTACCAGTTTTCGTAGAGGGTGCAGAAGAAACGCTGCATTCTTTCCAAGACTGATTTGTAGACAGGAGAGTCATTGAGTTCCAAGAGAGGCTGAGGTAATCCTACAGAGAGAGAGGGATCACGAACATGCTACTCTGCTGCCAGGAGCCTCAATTTGCCAACACTGTAGCAGGCATATATGGTGTGGTGGAGGGGTAGAAATGCAAAGCAGCTGGCCAAGTCTTGGGGGCGGAGGGCGGCTCTAACAGCAACAGCTTTCCGAAAGGTGATTTGTTGCATTGTCTTGGTCAGGGGAAAAGTGAAGGCTATTTACGTATTGAGGACTTTAAACTGGAACTGAAAGCTGCAACTTTTGCCTGGGTTTCTCCAGATGGGACTTTTACAGTGATAGCTCAAAAGGATCTCTCCATAGAGCACTGGGGATGACCCCCCACCCCCGCATTTTAAAGTTGTAGAACCCCTTTTTCAAACAGAATATTATGCAAAAGCCCAAGCTGTATAACAGATCAACCTGAAACCTCCTTAGCACAGTATGAAAACAACTGCCTTAAAAGACCTGTACTTGTAGTCTGAGGTAGTTTTGGATTTCAAGTCTTGCTCATAATCAGAAGCTGTCAGAATTATTTGCCCATTCTATTAATTCTGGTTGGTCATATATTTACTGGCTTAATGTGAATAAGTGAATGGTGGGGGAGGGGTGGTAAAGCAACACCTACTTTTTATATTAATGGCAACACTCTCCTTGGAATTTCTATTCCTTCTGGTGTCTGTAACATGGGCCTTAAGTGCAGTGGAGCCAGAGGAAACGGCCCAGGTCCATCTAGGCCAGGACAGATAGAAATGAGCTCTGGAAAGGTAAACACCCTTAAGAGCTGAGCAATGCTCACTGGGTTGCCTGACCAAAGCAGGGCAAGGCAGACGTTATGGCTGGAAACAAAGGCACTGGAGGGCTGTGATGGTAAGCCTGCCTGAAACTTCAGAGACGGGTACGAGGTTTAGACAACTCAGGATGTCTCTAGCTCAAATTTCTAACTGTACTCCACTTGTTCTCTGTTCCAGCCACATGAGTCACCCCTCTATTCCCTGGACATATCAAGCTCTTCCTGCCTGTCTCATGATCTCATACCTGCCATTCAGCCTGCCAAGAATGCCCCCTAACCTGGTTAGCTCCTACTCTTCCTTCAAGTCTCCACTGGGAGGCCACCTTCCCTCCAAGACTAGGTTAGGTCTCCCAATAAACACTCTCACAGAGCCTTATCATTTTCCTTCAAAGCATCTATCACAACTGTGACTGCAGTTATTTGTATGTTTATTTGTTAATGGGAAAAAATGCCTGAAAGCAACAATCTAATCAAGGTCACAATAGGGAAACATGGCTTAGAATCTATTCCTTTAAAATTTTTGATTATATATATTTTACTGATTAAAGCTATTTAAGCTGTATTGTTGTAGTACTTTTTTTTTTTACATATATGAAGGGCAGGAAAGTATGCTAATATCCTTCAAAAAGCCATAGTTTCTTAACAATCTAAGAGCTGTAGTACTCATTACTCACTGTTAGTTAAAACGAAGGAAGGATTAACATGGAAAAAAAGAAACTGCCTCTGAAGACCTTTCCTGTATGCTGAGATAATGAAGTACAGACACAGTGAGTGCAAACAAGGGGGGTGGGGGGAGAAATAAATAAATAAATCTTAAAAAAAAAAAAAAAAGATAATGAAGTAAATGCACTGGTTCCTGTAGCGTCTGTAAGAACTCCACATGAGCACTTCTGAATAGGTTGTCAAGGTAGTGCCAGATTAGGAGGCAAAGACAAAGTACACTGAAGCCGCAAGGATAGGAAAGAAGGCATGAACATTGGAATGTTTCCCTAGAAAAGGGAATAGACTTGAAGGAAAAGAAGGGTTACATTTCTTACCTAATATAGCAGATTTCTCCGCTTCAAGCATGTCCAGAACCTTAGTAAAAGGCTCTGCCATTTTGGATAACATTTCTGGTGCATATAAAGTATTGTGGGTTCTGAAACAAACAAGGTTGCCATGTAAGCTTTTTCTAGTCCACTGAGGAAGAAAAGTGAGTTTCACCTTATAATTCAGTGAACCAAACTCTAGTTATCACCCTACCACACAGAGCTCCCTCCTTCCAACAGGGATAGGAAAGAAGGCATAAACATTGGAATGTTTCCCTAGAAAAGGGAATAGACTTGAAGCTAATAAGTATATTATACAATACCTAAAAGCAATCAACCAAAGGCAAAAATCCTGAAGACAGTAGGACACTTAACACAGCCTAAAGCTAGAAAGCAAAATTCTTTCAAATGTGAGATGGTGTTGGCACTCCTATGAGTTTCCTGACAACCTGTGATATAGGATGAAATGTTAGAGGCATTGTAGATTCACAGGCAGGCACAGAGTCCTGACTTTAGGGTGGCCCAAGGCCTCTCTAGTCCCCATATAATTCAATTTCTAAGAGAGATAACAACTCACAGGACAGCCACAGTATCAACTCATGCATTTACCACCCTGATTTTCATTTTCCCATTTTGTTCTCATAGATTTCCTTTTCCTTTCCTTCTTGCAATTTCAGTTATGCCTTTGTGTGTTATTTTATCCAATATCTTCCTAACCGCCAGAACTGGAACTATTCCAATATTCTGTATACTTTTCAAAACTGCAATTTGCCATCTTTTTAGTTTCTGAATTAAGTTTCCCTTGGTTGTATGAGATGCCTGAAACTATGAAATGACCTCTGATAAAATCAGTTCTTACCAAGAAGAAATCCATAAAATCTTCAGTTCAAAAAGGAACAGACCAGCCATCTGTTCTTACTCTTGAGTTAAACGTGATTGCAACTCTGAGATATAATTTAAAAAACAGCAGGTTTAATGTATCAATATGGCAGACATCCCTGATGCTGCAATAGTCTCCTCTCTTCCTCCTGAAGGAGATGGTGCCGTGTGGCCACTCTGCTACTCACAAGCGGCAGCAGGAAGATTCAGAGTGCATACCAGTTTGAAAGCTCTGACTCCACGTTAGGTGTTTACAAGCAGGTACATCTACAACCCTTAGAAGTACTCAGGGTTCTGAAATATCACCTTGCCTAACACACTTGCAAGTTAGAACTCTGCTTTCACATTAAGAGGTCCGAGGTATTACTTCACGAAGAAAAGAGCAATCAGGCAATGAAAGTTTTACGTTTTGTATGACCTGCACTTCTTTTATTTATTTATTTATTTATTTATTTATTTATTTATTTATTTATTTATATTTATTTTTTAAAGATTTTATTTATTTATTCATTTATCCCCCCCCTTGCTGCTTGTGCTCGCCGGGTCAGCCAACCACGCCACGCGGGCGGGCCTGCCCCCACCAGGAGGCCCCGGGAACCGAACCCGGGGCCTCCCACATGGTAAACGGGAGCCCCACTGATTGAGCCACAGCCACTTCCCTGCACTTCTTTTAAATATTCTTAGCATCACTAGCTGAGTGGCTAAACTAGGCTAAACAAGGTCTCACATATATAAAGATTTCAATGAAAGATACATATTTAATACCGTGCTACATCTTTCAGGAAAGACTTTTCTATATTAAAAAAAAAAGGTAATTTAAAACTCACAGGTCCAATACACAAATGGTGGGAGTGTAAATTAGTATAACTACTTTAGAAAACAATTTAGTTCTATTTATGAAAACTGAAAATATGCATACCCTATAAACCAGGAATTCTACTCTTAGGTGAATAAGCAACATAAATTATATATCTATGGTCACCAGAAGATATTTACAAGAATGTTATCAGCACCATTATTTGTAACAGTAAAACAGGAGAAACCACCTAAATGTCCATCAAGTACAAATAGATAACCATGTTATGGTATAGTCACACAATGGAATACCATAGAGGTAATGAGAATGAAAAAAAAAAACACAACTACATGCAATAACATGAGTGAATCTCACAAACACAAATTGAGCAAAAGAAGCCAGACACCAAGAGTACATATTTTTAATCCATTTATATAATACTAAAAAAAACACACACACAAAAAAACAAAAACCAAGGAAAATGAATCCAAGATGTTAAAAGTCAGAACAGTGGTTACTCTTGCGGGGCTGGAGGAAAAAGGTATTGGGTAAGGTTGTTTCTTGATCTGGACACTGCTTATGTGAATGTGTCCACTTTGTGAAAATTCTTTTACATGCATAATTTGTGCACTTTTCTGCATGTATGTTATACTTCAAGATAAAATTTCCTAATAACAAAATAAAACTCTAATAGCTTCAGTTGCACACTACTCAAGAAGTCTAACTGCTCAATAACCATAGACAATATATTTCAAAAAACCTTTTGATTGATTTTGGAATTTTTAATAACACTGAACTCTTGGAAAAACATCAAGATGATAACCATACTGTTGTTTTGTGGCCTCCTCACTTAAGCATGGATGTACCTGTTTACAGGGCTGGGCTCTCACTACAGAGAGATTTCTTCTCTAGAGAAAGAAACCTTGGTCAAGGAATCTCTTGCCATATGACTTCATTTTCACATTTCTCTAAGCTATGGAAGAACTGTTTGGATTTAAAAACATAAGCATGGCAGAAAAATAGCTAAAGAAGAGGCAGAAACAGCCTGGAAAAATATGTTCTAGGGTTTAGGACACCAGGGGAAGGCTGGACACCACCCAGAAGACAGAGAGGCACAGGAAAAAAATCTCGACAAAAAGACCGTGAGTAGGGAAGCGGATGTGGCTCAAGCCTACCACATGGGAGGTCCATGGTTTGGTTCCCGATGCCTCCTGAAGAACACAGGGAGCTGGCGTGACGGGCAGGCGTGGCAAGATGACGCAACAAGAGACATGTGGAAAAACATAATGAGAGACACAACAATGCAGGGAATAGAGGTGGCTTAACCAATTAGGCGCCTCCATCCCACATCTGAGGTCCTGGGTTCGGTTCCTGGTGCCTCCTAAATAAACAAAGACGACGAACGGACACAGCAAGCGCAAACTATGAGAAGGTGGGGAGAGAGTAAAAAAAAAAAAAAAAAAAAAGTGCACTTGCAGCCACTGGTGCCCTTCCCCCACCTCATGAGCAGACACTTTGGAGTTCTATGGCCTGAGTCCGCAGAGGGTTGGCAGGGATCCACATCCCCAGGAAACAAGAAAGAGAGAGAGGGATACAGCCTAAGGTTGAGTTCAGCTTTTGGCCAACAAATTTGGTTGACTGTGTCCAGGCTGGGAGGGGCTGTGCCATTGTCTGCCCTGGGAGCTGGCACAGGGCCAAAGAGATCTGATCCTCTCAATCACCCTCCCTACCAGGACTGGTTGTTGAGGACACAGAGGAGAGTGAAATTTTCTCCTACCTGGGAAAAGGGAGGGGGCTGCCAGCAAAGGTTAGAGAACAGCCTCTGGAAAGTCTGAATTGTGAGGTTCTGAAAAGCCTCGAGGTAGGCTCCTCTGTCACACTGTTGCAGTGAACTCACTTCTACCAGGCGCTGAAGAGCACTATCTGCTGGTGGATCAAGGAAGTGCATGTGAGCAAATAAAAAGTAAATAAGAGAGCCTTTTTCCAGACTTTACAACCACCCTCTTCTAGGCCCTTGGAAGCAGGTCTGCAACTTATTACTGGGTCCATTGCCCAGATCTGAGCAAAATAATAGGGACAATCTTAAAGACGCAGAACAGGTTGAACCAAGAATCAAAGAATGGCAGTAAAACAGCCTCCTGCCACTAAGAAAGAAAGAAAATGATCATCAGAGTAAATTTACCATCATAATCAGATACTTAGACATCAGCAAAAAATTTTAAGTCATACTAAGAAAATGGAAGAAATGGACCAAGCAAATGAAAATATCAAAGCCCCAAATGAGACACAGGATTTGAGAAACTTATCAAGTTTCTAAAATCAAATTAATGAGTTGAAAGACAATAAGGCTAAAGATATAAAGGACATCAAGAAGACAATGAGCAAGAGCAGAGGTGGCTCAAGTGATTAGGTGCCTCCCTCCCACATGGGAGATCCTGGGTTGGATTCCTGGTGCCTCCTAAAAAGGAGACAAGCAGACACAGAGAAGAGACAGTGGAGACAGTGACCGCAAACAATGGGGGGGGCAGGGAGGAGACATAAATAAATAAATCTTTAAAAAAAAAAAAAAGACATTGAGCGAGCACAAAGAAAGATTTGAAAATCTGAATAGAAAAATAACATAGCTCATGGAAATGAAAGACATGATAGGGGAGATAAAAAACACATCAGAAGGGAAGTGGATGTGGCTCAAGGAGCTGGGCACCCTCCTACCACATGGGAGATCCCGGGTTTGGTTCTTGGCACCTCCAAAAAAAAAAAAAAGATGAACAGAGAGCAGACAGCGAGCACAAACAATGGGGAGGGCGGAGGAGGGAGGAATAAGTAAAACAAATCTTTAAAAAAGGGAAGCGGATGTGGCCCAAGTGATTGGGCTCCTGCCTACCACATGGGAGGTACGTGGTTCGGTTCCGGGTGACTCCTAAAGAAGACAGCGAGCTGGCATGATGAGCAGGCATGGGAAGCTGATATAACAAGAGACACAGGAAGAAAAACATAATGAAAGACACAACAAAGCAGGGAACAGAGGTTCCCAGGGCCTCTTAAAGAGGACAAGCAGGATGGTGAGTTGGCACGACAGGCAGGTGCGGCGAGCTGCCACGAAAAGATGATGCAACAAGAGACAAAAGAGGAAAAACATAACGAGAGACACAACAGAGCAGGGAACAGAGGGGGCTTATGCGGTTAGGCGCCTCCCTATCACATCGGAAGTCCGGGGTTCGGTTCCTGGTGCCTCCTAAAGAGACAAAGAAGACAAGCAAACACAGCAAGTACAAACAACAAGAGGGTGAGGAGAGATAAAAAAAAAAATCTTAAAAAACAACCTATCAGAGGCATACAACAGCAGATTTGAAATGATAGAAGAAAGAATAAGTGATACAGAAAACAGAACAGCTGAAATTGAAGAGACAGAAAAGACTAGGAAAAATTGAGCAGGGGCTCAGGGAGTTGAATAACACAAGTACAACAATGTATGTGTCATGGGAGTTCCAAAAGAAGAAGAAAAGGGAAAAGGGGAAGAAAGGGTATTTGAGGAAATAATGGCTGAAAATTTCCCAACTCTCATTAAAGAAATGAACTTATATACCCAAGAAGTACAGCATAACCCAATTAGAATAAGTCCAAATAGACCTACTCGAAGACAAATACTATTCAGAACATCAACCATCAAAGATAGAGAAAATTCTGAGAGCAGCAAGGGAGAAGCAAATCATCACATACAAGGTACACCCAGTAAGACTTAGTGCAGATTTCTCATCAGAAACCATGGAGGCGAGAAGACAGTGGTATGATATAATTAGGATACTGAAAGAGAAAAACTGCCAGCTGAGAATTTATCCGCCGAAATTGTCCCTCAAATATGGAGATGAGTTAAAAATAGTCACAAATAAACAGAAACTAAGAGAGTTGGTAGAAAAGAAACTGCCTTTGTAGGAAGTATTAAAGGCAGCCTTACAGCCTGAAAGAAAATGACAAGAGAGAGAGGCTTGGAGAAGGGTATAGAAGGCAAGAATAGCAGAAAAGATAACAAAAAGAGTAAAAAGACAGATGAAAGTAAGATATGACATATTTAAAGCAAAGAATAAAATAGTGGAAGTAGGGGAGTGGATGTAGTTCAGTTGTTGAGCACCTGCTTCCCATGTATGAGGTCCCAGGGTTCAAACCCTGGTACCTCCTAAAGAAAAAAAAAAAGGGAGACGTAAATAATGCATTTCACTGTATGATTCAGTAATATCACTGAATGTGAATGATTTAACTCCCCAATCAAAAGATATAGGCTGGGGATGGATGTGGCTCAAATGGTTGGGCATCCGTCTCCCATATGGAGGGACCTGGGTTCGATCCCTGGGACCTCCCAGTAAAAAAAAAAAAAAAAGATACAGGCTGGGGAGTGGATGTGGCTCAAGCAGCTGAGTACCTGCCTCCCACATGGGAGGTTCCAGGTTTGGTTCCCAATGCCTCCTAAAGAAGACGAACAAACAATGAGCAAACAGTGAGCAAAACAATGAGCAAAGAGATGAGGGAGCCAACTCAGGTGAGCCGATGTGTCTTAGTGGTTGCGTGCTGGCCTCCTGTATAAGAGATCCTGGTACCTCAAAACAAACAAACAAAAAAACAAACAACAACAACAAAAAACACATAGGCTGACAGAATGGATTAAAAAAAAAAAAAGAATCATCCATATGCTGCCTATAAGACACCCAGGGATACAAACTGACTGAAAGTGAAAAAGGACCCCTATCTCACTTCCTACATAAGAATCAACTTAAAATGGATCAAAGACCTAAATATAAAGCCAGGATCATAAAGTTACTAGTAAAAAATGTAGAGAAACATCTTCAAGATCTTGTGATAGGTGGTAGTTTCTTGGATCTTACACCCCAAACATAAGCAACAAAAGAAATAATAGATAAATGCACCTCACAAGACTTTGTCAAAAGAGTGAAAAGGCAGCTGATTCAATGGGAGAAATTATTTGGAAATCATGTCCAAATAGGGTTTAATATCCATGATATAAAGAGATGCTACAACTTAACAATGAAAAGACAAACAACCCAATTAAAACATGGGCAACTTTGTCCAAAGAAATGCAAATGGTGAAAAAAGAAACGTGAAAAAATGTTCTACTTCACTAGTGATTAGGGAAATGCAAATCAAAGCTACAATGAGATATTTCACACCTATCAGAAGGGCCACTATTAAAAAGACAGAAAACTACAAGTGTTGGAGAGGATGTGGAGAGATAGGAACACTGTTGGTGGGAATGCAGAATGGTACAACCACTATGGAGGACCATGTATCAGTTCCTAAGGAAGTTGAATATAGATTTGCCATGTGACCCAGTAATACCACTACTGGGCATATACCCAGCAGAACTGAGAGCAGTGACATGAACAGACATCTGCACACCGATGTTCTTAACAGCGTTATTCACAAGTGCCAAAAGTTGAAAAAAACCCAGGTGTCAATCAACTGATGAATGGATAAACAAACTGTGGTATAGACACACGATGGAATACTATGCAGCTCTAAGAAGAAATGAAGTCGTGAAGCATATGACAACGTGGATGAACCTGGACGACATTATGTTGAGTGAAGTAAGCCAGTCAGAAAAGGACAAATACTGTATGACTGAGCTCCTGTGAACTAAATATATTGTGCAATCTCACGCAGTTAATAACTTGAATATGGGTCACCAGAAAACAGGAGGTTAGAGAATGGAAAGCTGAGGGTTAACCTGTGCAGAATTGGTAAAAAATGTTGTTTGTTAATCTTTGGAAATGAATAGAAAAGGTGAAAGTACAACCTAATGCTTTTAACAAGCAGTGCTATTATTTGGGTATGACAGGTTGAAAGGGAAAGGCTAAGGTCATGTATATAACTAGATGGAAAGCTAAAAAATGTAACATGGGCCTGTATAGCTTAGTAAAACCCCACGTGAAATATGGATATGGGTAATATTGCATATATGACTGTTTTTCTTCGAAACTAAACAAATGTATATTAATGTTACAAGATGTTAATATCAGGCAAAAACAAACAAAAACATTATGCTAAGTGAAAAACTAGACACAAAGTATTAGACATTGTATGATTCCATTTATATATAATGTAAATATAAATCAATTTATAAAGATGGAGTTAGATTAGTGGTTATATAGGGCTGGGGAAGGATAGAGGGATTGAGAGGTGACTGCTAAGGCGTGCAGAGTTTTCTTTTTGGAGAAATGAAATTGTTCTAAAATTTTTTGTGGTGATGAATGCAGAACACTGTGATTATACTAAAAACCACTGAGTGTACGCTTTGGATAGATTGTATAGCATGTGAATGTATCTCAATAAAACTGGTTGGAATAAAAAACCAAACATGAGTATGGAAATAAGCCTTTCTTTGACTAAATATTTTACCACTCTCAACATCCTAATCATACTTTTTTTTTTTTAAGCTGAAAAACAAATCTTTATTGTCTAGAAATATATATATATAAAAAACCCATGGTAGATGCTATTCTCTCATTTCCCCATCTTCTTCCTCTTCTTCAACTCCTCTGATATAAAGGACATTATTACACCTTATTAAAACTTCACCCAGTGCAAATATTCTCACTGTCCTGATTCTGTGATAATCAGGGTGGGCTAAACATTCGCTATATTAGAAACCATGCATGTGTCCCCAGACCTCGTTTTCCTCCCTAGGTCTGGTTTTTAGAATGCTGGTAATAAACTAAGCCTGATTTATTATATGTCCATCCTGTATGGGAAAAGACTGTAACTCTAGGTATCTCTGGTCAACCTTAAGAGATATAGCAGGGGGCTATTACTGGTTGGCGTCCATCTCCCATATGGAGGGACCTGGGTTCGATCCCCGGGACCTCCTGGTAAAAATTTAAAAAATATATAGAAGGTGCGTGGGCCGCCAGGCCCTGTGCGCAGGTGCACCACCAGTTCCCGTGAGCCACACAGCAAGATGATGACATAATAGGAGAGTGACACAAGGGAGAGGCAAGATGAGACGCACCGAAAAACCAGCAACTAAGGTTGCGCGGGCAGGATGCCTCTCTCCTACATCAGAGATTCCACGGATTGAATCCCAGTGAAGACAGGAGGAGAAGGATGAGAAGAGAGGGCAGAAAATGGACACAGAGTTGCCCAGCGAATGGACACAGAAACAGCAAAAACGGGGGGGAGGGGGAAGGGGTGTAAAAATGGATAAAAGTAAATAAATAAATAAATCCTTAAAAAAGAAAAAAAAAAAAAAAACTTCACCCAGGTGTCCAGACAATGCCCCATCTATGTATTCTTCTGTATTTGCAAGCTGCATGTTCATATAGCCATCTATAGATACCAGGTAACCCTTGTACTCCATTCCCCACTTAAGTTTCACCATCACAGGTTTTCCTGTTAATCCATTCAGGAAAGGTTTGGGATTGAGGGGTAAACTCATTGCGACTACTGACGAATGCTGGCCACTCTCCACCCACCCTGCTGTAGTTCGTCCCTCGTGCCTGGAGCGGCTACCGATATACTTTTTTATAGTTGTAGGTTTACAGAAAAACCATGCAGAAAAATACTGAGTGGAAATTCCATATACCCTCCATATTATTAACATTTTGCATTTGTGTAGTATGTGTTGTAACTGAGAAAAGATTATAACTGTGTTATTAATTATGTCCATAGATTACATTATGGTTCACTACCTAACTATACTCTTTATTGAAATCTCTTTTCTCCTTTTGAAATCAGAACAAAATGTTGTCTATTTTCACAGATGTACCACAGTAACAATTTTATCAATCCAGTCCTGCAATAAGGTCAACATTGACTTAAAATCTTTGATTCTTAGGCTTCTGACCTAGAGTGTTTAGTGCCAGCAGAGCTTCCCTGAGACCCAAGAAGTTTGGTTTGTCCAGTTGAGACTCTTGCTCTTACTCCCTGGGTAATAAGGGGCCAAACAGCATTGGAATAAGATCTAACCTGTAACTGAGAAATATCACCAAACATGCATCTAGCAATTCACAAGACTATACTTGGCCTCATTCCACTTGGATATATTAGATCATTTAATTAAAGAACAGTGATTCTGAACTGTAATGTGCATACGCATCACCTTGGGATCTTGCTAAAATGCAGATTCTGATTTAAACTTTCTGTGGTGGGGCATTGATTCTGCATTTCAAACAAGCTTTGACTACTGATGCTGCTGGTTTCAGGACTTCACTTTGAGAAGCCAGGATCTCGGAAGCATGTAGAAAATGTAACTAGCACTCCTTCCTTTGGCATGTTCAGCCAGTGGACATTTGGCCTTTTTGAGGTCAGAGCCATCACTGATAAATTCAGATTAAAAAACACCTGGTAAGCAAATGTCCTGCTCCTAATGAACAACTGTGGCAAAATTTAGTGGCAAAATCTAGACCAAATAAAATTTTAAGTGAAAGTAGGGGTGAAGTATAAAAAGGTGGGAGAAAAACATGGAGGAGGTAAAACATGAGAAAAGCTATTTAGGTATGCACCCTAAAGGGTTCACAATAGAATGAAGGCTTATATAAGTGAGACTGATGTTATTTTAAAAAAGAAGAGACTACCTCTAGAAAGAAAGAGGACCTAATAGGACAAAAGAAAAAAAGCCATGATCTGAAGGCATATAATGAGATTCTGAAAATTAAAATAAACAAACAAAACAAATCAAAATAATACAAGCAGAGAAAAACCATTATTCTGACTTACCTTATAAGGGCAAGCAAATTGTCAAGAAGTTTCAGAATCTGCTCTGTGCAGGGGTTACGGAAGATTGGATTCCCACTGGGTGTATAACCCACCACAAATCCCCCAGCTTTGGCCTCTTCTAGGTCGGTGGGCCAGGAAGTTCGTTTCACAATGCCGAGAATGCTATACACGCAAAAGCTCATCTATACAAAAATGCAAGGTAAACATAAGGGGAAGAAAAGACAAAACTGCTATAAGTTATATGCAAGGCTATGGCAAAAATGATAAAGAGGCCAGAGAGAAAGAAAGAAACTTTCCCAGCCCCCACATGATCCTTTTTAAGGTTAAGTCTGAGGGGGTCCCCTGGCAGCCATCCTCAGGACCTGTGGTAGGCTGTGGATGTTCTCTAGCCTCTCTTTTCTGAGGCTGTAGCCTGGACATGCTCTAAAACAGTGTGTTTAGACTGCCATCATTTCACCTTGTTTCTGAGTTGACCCTGCACCCTCCCTGCTTGGGTCTTGACCACTATTGCCCTAATCATCCCCTTCACAGTACTCTCAACAAACCTATTTACCAGGTTAATTAATGTGCCTTTTGCCATAATGGAGCTAGGAACAATGATTATTTTAATAGCGAAGCCTGAAAATTCTCAGGTTTGTAAGTTAGGCCATCACTTCAGACTTTATATGCCAGAGTGCAGTGGCCAGGTGGGCCTCACCCTGCTAAGCTCTGACCTACTTATCATCACACCTTTGGTCTTCAGAGATACTCAGAGATCCTTAAAGCCAAAATATTGGCTTCATAGAAAAGACCATTGGCTCTGCTGTGGGAACTAACTCAAGAATTCAAGATCAAAGAAGAAAAGAAAGGAGACACTTAGAGAAGTGGAGACGCTCAGGCTCTCACCACCAGTACAGGAAAAATGGTAAATTTACTAGAAACTTGACAAACACCACCACGCTACCCATGGCCAACACAACTCCCAGTCCTAAAAGAAGCTTACTCACTCGTGCACGGTTTAGGCCACAGGGATCCTCCAGGCCTGGGTCACAGCTCTTCTGATCTGCACCCACATAGGCAATGAAAGCATCAACATCTGACAGCACTCTGAAAGTCGGAGGGGGAAAGAAGTTAACCATGATTTAAAGCAAGGACATAGTTTCTCCACAAAATCTAATATGCTATGACTATTTGGCCCCAAAGAGCATCTGTTATAGTGAGAGGAGTTCAATCATATTGTCAGGTTATCATTTGAAGGCTTAAACTTCCCTCTCCACTCCCAAATGTTATTAGCAACACTTTAAGAATCAAAAACGTTACAAGCTTGAGAATGCAAAGAAGAAAACAATTTATCTACTAAGTGTGCACAAATTGGTGTCTCTTACTTTGTGTGGCCCCTACTGGTTGTCTCATTTCTCCAAATGTGCTGGTGTTATAACGCAGACAGCACACTACGTTTCTACTCATTTTCTCTCCCTCCTTAAACCACTGTTCAGCAAGGTGATATTTTCAGAAGTTAGAATACAAAAAATTGTTTTTAGATAACTTTGGTAATCACTGATAGTGCCATTACATCTCAATAGCCTTGGAACAGAATGAGTACTTGAGGGCAAGAAGGGTCAGAGGCAAAGGATCTCCTCTACCTGTGCATGTCTTCAGAAAGCCAGATGCTGGCTACTGGTGCCATCAGCTCCTCTAGGAACACCTTCTGCCGCTCATAGTTCTTGAATTGGTTGCTAATGAGGACCAGAGCTTCCATGAGCGCACACTTCTCCATTTGTGTCAGGAGTAGCTCATTGGAGAGAAGTTGCTTCACGTGGTTATAAAGCATGTCAAAATTAGGCTGTAGATCAGAAAGAAAAGAGCCAGAGGTGGTAAAGGTCTGATTTTCAGGGAGAACTGAGTTCCCCAAGGAAGGTGGAACCAAGTCATTTCTAGGAAGGACAGGTCTACAAGGCTGCCACTTAGTAATTTCATTATATCCTCTTTTGCCTGACTAAGCAAGGCAAAGACGCAGAAGGTAGAATATCTGGGTAACTGCACTTTCCCATAATACAATTGTGAAAAAAATTTATCTTTTTTTCTATATCAACTTTAACAGGTACCTTCACAGGCAAAGAACAGTTTGTAATATATATGAGAGAAATGACTGCTATGCATGCAGAGTGGACATTTCTCATTAATTTGTAATCTGAAGTAACACTAAATTTTCTTATAAAAACCCTAAAAACAGGTTGGGATTATGTCTGGCTTCTCTCAAGATTAGGCTACATCATTTGGCAGTAGTAAAAAAATAAATCACGTATTACAGTAAAGTGTTGTTTATTTGTTAGTAAAAACTTCCGTATGGAAGAGAACTATTCTTTTGCAGGTGGGTTGGGTAGAATAGATTTACAGTTTTAACTGCACTACAAAGTAGAGGAGAAAAAGGACACCAAGCTCAAAGATGCTTATTCTAAGCAAAGCTATAGTTTCTAGTTTTTCCTTATGTGAGGTATAATTAGGGCTGGATTTACATAGATATGTAACCAAGCTCACGACAGGCCTCAGGGGCTACTTGGCCAGGGCCCAGTGGCTTACCAGCACAAGCTGGGGGTAGTCACGGCACATCTTGATGATGGAGGAACAAGCATGCCTCCTCACATTCCTTACTGCCCGGGTTCTGGGGACCTGGAAAGAGATTCAACAAATGTATAGCCAATTTTAATATAATTTATGATGCTGCACAGAATCCTGTAAACATCTCTGTCAGAGGCAACTTCACACTGAATTTTTCACAACTATAAGAGCATAAGGGACACAGGCATTTAGTCACCATGGGCCCACAGGTTTACTGTTTGCCCAACAGTATCTCTAGGGTAAAACACCATATCATATTCTTACATAGAAATTAAATCTCAAGAGCTGTGGCCTACGGGAAGCGGCTGTGGCTCAATTAGTAGGGCTCCCGTTTACCATATGGGAGGCCCTGGGTTCGGTTCCCGGGGCCTCCTGGTGAAGGCAAGCCCGCCCGCACGGCGTGGTTAGCTGACCCAGCGAGCACAAGCAGCAAGGGGGGGATAAATGAATAAATAAATAAAATCTTTTAAAAAAAAAAAAAAAAAAAAAAAAAGAGCTGTGGCCTAAGTTCATTAAATCCCTCTTAAGACTATAGTTCTCCAGTGAGAAAGGGAGGAAATCAGAAAAAGAGGGGTGAGCACTGACTGGTAATACTCAGCTTCCTGCTTTATGATACCTGAATGAAAGCAGCAAATATTTGAGCATTGTGTGAAGAGGCTACCATTCCTGATCATCGACTGTCTTTACTAACCCACCCTTCCACTTATATAAAAATACAGGCTAAGTATTAGGAATTCATACTTTTGCCCTCAGGAAGTTAGAACCCGTTGGCTGAATTCATAGTCTTACCTTATTTTCTTCAACGGTTTCAAAAGTGACGGATGAAAATAGCTACGGAGAGGAAAAAAGGTCACTCATCAATACCAAAGGCGTTTTGTATTTTTAAATAGTATCCAACTAAATCCCCAAAGTGTATTTTCTCTGCAATACTATGGTAACAAAAGGCTTTCGATTGGTGGTACAAACCTTTAGATGTTTGTTTTTGCCAGATATCTTTACAAAAGGTTTGAGATTCACAAATTTACCATCAGAACATCTTTAAAAAGAGAACGGTTAAGGAGTCCCAGACCAATCCACATCACTACCCAACCACTCAGCCACAGCAATATCACTCTCTTCTCTACTATTTATCAAAAGTTGTGTGATCTATCCTCCTGATTCCATTACGTAATTTCCCACTTATGCAATATGGCTTCTGCCTTGGCCACTGAGATAAAATAACATTCTGGCAAAGGTCTAATTGAGAAACCCACTAGATATTTTCCCATCCTTAGAGAATTTCTGTTGCAACAAATGAGTACATCTTTTTGAAGTTCTACTGGCTTTTGTTACACATTTTCTCCATTTTTCTTTTTTCTCCTTTGGGAGTTTCTCATCTTTTGCCCTCCTCCCCCAATGATGGCGATCCACAAGGTTCCGTTTGACCCACACGTGCTAATTATGTACCTATCCTTTCCTAGGGTTTCTCCTCTATTCTTGGCACTTCTATGCTGATGTTTTGATTTTGTCTCATCACTTGAATGTCTCGACTCCTTCAGCCTCAAATGGCCAATTTATTTGAGATGCCACCATCTACATGTTCTACATGTAATTCATACACAGTATTCCAAAGCTGAATTTACCCCCTTCTCTTTCTTACTCCTGTCTCCCTCCTGTTCCAATATTCCCACTCAGGTGGTGGCTCTGCCACCAATCCAGTCACCCAAACTAGAAACCTGAAAGCTGTCCACACTGTTTCTTCCTTTCACAAATCCTGCCCCGCCGCAATCTGACAGCACACCATGATACTCTCTAATACCTTGATTTATTTTCCTTCATCGCTACTTGATATTATTTATCTATTGTTTACTGCCTCTCTCTCCTTAGAACATTAGCACATGAGAGCAGGGAGTCAACTAACTGCTGTAACTTTAATGCTTAGATTCTAGAGTCTAACATACAGAAAGTGCTCAACATACACTTATTGGATGAACGAATAGCTTTAATTAATCACCAAACCCTAACACATCTGCCTTCTCTCCACGACTGCAAGAGCCCATTCAGTAAAGCGGCTCTTACATCCTGTTCCTGGATGGACTCAATAGTTCAATCTTCCTGCGTCCAGTGTTGCTGTCCTCAAGGCATGCTACACACAGATTGTAGTATGCTACACGTACAATATACATCTGACTATGCTGCTTTCCTTTAGTAGCACCCCATTAACTACAGAATCATATTGAAACCCCTTCAGCACACTGTATTTGGTGCCACATAATCTTGGGGCTACTCACCTTGCCAACCTCATCTCTCATCATTCTTGGCTTGATACTTTTCTCTCCAACTTTTTATTACAAAAATTAAAAAATATACAGAAAAGTTGAAAGAATAGTACAAAGAACACCTGTATGCTTTCCATTTTGATTTAAAAATTGTTAATATTTTACTCTATTTTTAAAATCTCTCTCTACATGCACAGACACACAATTTCTCTTCTTTCTCCCACACACATATTTTGCTTAAATCATTTGAGAGTAAGTTGCAAACAAATGAACGCTTCCCCAAATATTTTGGGGATGACTCCTAGAACAGTACTGTGAAAATTGGTAGCCACTAGCCACATGTGGCTACTGAACACTTGAAATGTAGCTAAAATTAACATTTTACTTAATGTTAATTTAAATTTAAAAGCTGATTATGAAGTTTTCCATTGGAAAGCTTTTTAAGTAACTATGTGTTTGGAACAATTCAGGTATGTGAACCTACTTTTTAAACGGTAAATTCTATGAAAGCCAAAGTATTCCCAACAAAAAGTTAGTGTCCTATTGAAGATGTGCTGCAAGCATAAAACACACACCAGATTTTAAAGACTTAATATGAAAAAAAAAAAAGAAAAAAAAAAAAGACTATTTCATTAATAATGTTTTTATATTGACTGCATGTTAAAACAACAATATTTGAAAAGACGTATATGGCTTACATTGTATTTCCTTTGGATAGTGTTAGATTAGTAGGATCTTCTAGTAAGCACAATACCATTACCAAAAGAGCATTTATTATCTTAGTCTATGTACAAATTACCTCATTTTCAAAGAAATTTTTAAAACTATTTTTTTTCAAACCAGGATCCAGTCAGGGTTTATAAAGTAAATTTGATTGTTACTTCTCTTCAGTCTATTTCAATCCCCATGACAATGACTTTTTGAAGGGTCCAGGCTGATTGTCTTGTAAGAATGCCCCACTTTCTGGATTTGTCTGATTATTTCCTTGTAGTTTCATTTTTTTGTTCCACTGTCCTTCTAGCATTACCAAACTGCTTTGGGCACTCCTACATACCATGCCTTTCTCTCTTCTGAGCCTTTTCTTCATGCTGTCCCCACTTTGAGCAGATGGCCATGACTTCTCCAGGCTAACTCTTTACACTGAAGACTTGGGTCAGACATGGTTTGCTTTAGGAATTCTTTTCTATTTCCCACTGCACAAGTCTACTACGTAGGCACAAGCTATGTAGGTACAGTATCTGTTTATGTGCCTTTCTTCCCAGTCAGACAGAGTACTCCTACATGATAAAGCTTTTCTCCTAGCATGGTGCTTGAGCCATAGTAATAAATATTTGATAAATGAATAAATGTGTTAATTAGCTTGCCTCATCCACTTGCAATAATAGTTTTACAAAATAATAGCTTAAAAATGCCCAAATGAAGTTTACAAAGGAGATGGCGTTTACCTTAGAGAAGACCTGGGACAGGAATTCTGGTCTGTAGGAGACGAATGGAAAGAGTGCTGAGACATTAGTTAGGACGCAGGACAGGATGAGGGGATCCTTAGTGTCAAAGTTCAGGACCATCTGCAACAGCTCTATTCCATCATTAACAGGAACTTCCTGGAATACAGACAGGAAAAGGAGGTTGACACGGCTGCCACCACTCAGAAAGAACCACTTTTGCTAATTTTTGTTTAGACACTAGTTTATACACAATATGATTGCTATACATAATACATGTATAGTTTGATATTAACCCTCAAAAATTTAAGCATTATCCCATATTATTAAAATTTTTCAGAATTCATACTGCCATATTAGTACCATATTAGGGATGTTGCACTCCCTATTACTAGAAATTTAGACTATTTCCAGTTTTTCACTATTGTAAATAATGCTAATATACATCTTTGAAGAAAAAGCTGTCCACATTTTCAATTATTTCAGTTGTGTAAGAGTCACAGACTCTTTGGCATGGCTGGAATTAATGGGTTAAAAAGCATGGAAGCAGTGAGCATTATTCCCTAAAACCTTTGCTTATTTAGAAAGTAAAAAAAAAAGTTTATTTAAATTTACATTTCTTCAATTACTAATGAAGGTGAAGTTTTTCAAATTCTTAGCTACATTAGTTTCTCTCTAAATTACCCGATCATATTGTCTATTTCTCCATTGGGTTCTAGTGTTTTTCTTATTAGTTTATGAGAACATATTACTGTGGCATATTCCAGACATATAGAAAGGTACAAAGATAACTTAACAACCTCCCACACGCCCACCTTAAGAAATACGCTACTGATACAGTTGACGCTCTCTGTGCATGCCCTCCCCGTTTTTACTCAGAGGTCACCACTATCCTGAATTTGGTGTTCATAATTCCACAAATTTCTTCATTTCTTTATACTTTTGCCACATATGTACATATTCCAAACTACACAGAGCATTGTATGTTTATTCTTGCAGCTTGCTATTTTTGAGTCAACATTATGAGAATCATCTTTGTTCATAACAGAGCTCTAATTTATTCATCTTCAATGCTCTCTATCTAGAGTACAAAATATTTATCGATTCTTCTGTTGGTGGCCCTTCAGTTATTCTTGGCTTAGCACAGAAGGCTTCTGTAAATGTTCTTGTCTCTGTACATATGTAGTTTCTTTAGAGTATACAGCTAGGAGTGGAATTGTTGGGTCAAACGGCTATGTATCTTCAACTAGATATTGCTATATTATTCTTCAAAGTTGTGCCAATTGTACATGATAGGCAATGTTTACCAGATATAAGCTTTTTATATTGAGGCTATCAATGGAACTTATTGCAAATATCGTTCCAAGTTTGCATTTTAAAGTTTATCTTTTGACATAGGTTCAAAATTTTATGTAGTCAAAGCTATTGTTTTGTCTTTACTTTCATTGTTTTTCAATCTAGGGACCTTTTCCCAACAGTTACTTTTTCCTAATGCTATTTACTGACTAATTCAACCATTCTCCATTTTTTTGGTATGCTTTTGTGTTTCTGTTTGTTTCTGGGTTATTTTGTTCCAATGAGCTATGTCTAGAGTCAGTTGCATACTGTTTTAAAATACTATAGCTTTATATCTTGGGAGGTAAGTCAATTCTCATCTTCTTCAAAATGAGGTCCTTTTTTCTCCAAAGCTATTCTGTAAGTCACTCCACTGTAAAACTGCTGGCACAAAGCTCTTCCCAATGTCCTGATACTTACTCTGGAAACACAAGTTCAGCTTCTACCACTAAGAATTAGATGAGCAATTTTTCAACCTTTTTAGCCAAAGAACCTCTTGGGCAAACACTCTCATGACAGGATAAATAAACCTGATAAAAGCTGAGCTGCTCTGATTAATGTTGCGGTGAGGGTGGGATTGAGGACAAAAACTGCTGGATTAGGTTTTGATTGCTGCAAGTGGGAATGTAATAGGCTGAGCTTGTTGTCACTTGCACATGCCTACAGAAATATAATGTGTTTTAACTTCATGAATGAATAGGTGAATAATTTCATCATGTATTCACCAAACACTCATATTTCCTAATCAGGGATGCTTTATTCTGACCCATTTCAGTTCAGAGGGAAGAAAAAAAAAAAAAGTCAGAGCTAGTTTACTTGAAGTCATTAACAAAGGCAAATACTACATCCAGAATTCTCCTGAGAGGGAAAAATTAGTTCTACTTATTTTTCTCCCCACTACCTGCGCTGATGCCTACCAAATTTCTAAAGTAATTTGTCACCTTATGCTTTGTCCCCATCCTACATCTCTCTCCTATATACATTCCAAACTTTTTGTGTACGTTTTGGCCAACTGATATCAAGGAGATATCATCACATCTAGAGATTTATTCTAAAACCTAGCCTACAACCATGTACCCTCCTCTCTCAGATACTGCCAGGCCTTTCATACATCTTAAAGTCCTTGACAAACCCTGACCATTTCATTCTCCTTCCTGACTTCAAACAGAAGCATACCCACATGTTTGGATCCATTCCAGTTGTATAACTTAAAGATTTCCAGGAAAAGGAGAAGTAGGGCCATTTCCCTTGACTTGATAAGGGGCTTTCTGATTTGTCAAACTTACTCTATTAGCTAAGTCCCATCTAAACCTGTAAAAAGGCTAACAGTAAATAACACAGGATCCAAGTAGGGTCCTCCCTCCCACTATATTTTGGAACAAACTCAGAATGTCATCATGGCAAACTGAAGTGAATCAATGTAAAAGCAGAAGAAGTAATTACTGTCATACCTACTTTGTTAATAGGTTACTCATGAGAGAAAGCACTGTATCTCCTTGTCTTCAGGGACTTAGAGATTCTTTATATGATTCACCAAGAATATATAAACTGTAATTACCACACAATTATCTGTGATCCAATTATTTTAATCTAATAATGTAACTAATATATTATGCACTGTTATCCAATTGTAGTTGCATCTGAGGTAATGTTAGAAGAAGGGTGACAGGCTATACAAAGAGTAAAAAAATAAGGCTTATTTATTCAGCATTATTTAAGGGAGAGGGACCCAGTTCAATCAACATGAATATTCTGGTCCATCTGCCATAAATTAAAAAGGATGCTTAAGGGCAAGTATCTCTTAAGATTATCCAATTCAAGATTTCCACCATTGTCCTCCCTGCAACAGTTATCGTACCTTACAGCTCAGAGCTACTATGTGCCATATACTACCTCTTATTAGTACCTTAAAATGGACACTAGAGTATAGCAGACCTGAGTCTGGAGCCCAGCTCTGCCACTTATTAGCTATTTGAAAACTTGCGTATGTTACTTAACCAGTCTAAATCTCAGTTTCCTTTTCTGTAAGATACACAGCCACAGATTTTCCTATCCCTCTGCCAGTTTAGATAAAGATCATAATCATTATGCAATCAGCAGGGGAAACTGTTACTTACTTCTTTATCTAGTGTTCGAAACATCTGGTTGATCACACTTTCCAAAAAAAAAGTCATGGCTTCCCACTGAACGAATGAAGGTGAGAAGATAGAGCAGAGGCCACCTTCTCCATTTCCAGCTGTAGGAGAACAGGAGACAACAGGATCTTAGAGGCCACTTGGTAATTTCACAGTTGAAGGAATAGAGAAATCTATAACCTCTCTTAGTGGGAAAACAATAGTGTGATGAAGACAGAGAGGCGTTCCTATGCTGCTTCCACACCTAACCATGAGCTGTCTGAATTTACCTCTGTGATCCTTGTCTTGTCTGTAAAAACCATTATGAATATTCAATGAAAATCTGCATAAGCATCAAAAACAGTGCCTGGCCCACTGGAAACATTTGGTAAACAATAATTACTTTCCCTCCTTTATAATACCTCTATAGGAATCAAATGATAAAGATATTTGAGACCATAAAGAATCCTCCAAATAAGGTATTGATATAAGATACAAAATGCTGCTTCACATCCAACAGCCTCATGACCTCTGTAAGGGATATGCTCAAAGAACAATGCCCCCTTCCCAGTTCACAAATACCACCAGAGCACATCACTCCAACAGCAAGGCAAAAAGATTCAGATTGCTTTTCTTACTTCTATATAATTCTCCCATTCACTACCTTCAAACTGGTGCAACATATTTGTGCTTCCATAAACTTTCAAGTGATTAGATGTAAGGGACCTTCAGAGTCAACTGTGAATATTCAAAATTATGACTGAATGTCAAGTAACTAGTGTACTTGGAAACTATTAGAATGGAGCTTTTCTAAAGCAGTTACTTACACCAATTAATTCATATTCTACTGCTTTATTCAACCTGTCACCCACAGCATGCAGTAATAGGATGAAAGAAGATCTGGAATACATAGAATTTAACTGATTTGTGCACTTGGGCAGTGTGGGGATAGTTTGATTTTATATAAAGTGGAATTTCCCAAAGGATCTGAGGTGGTTGAGTGATACGGGAAGTCCCTGTACTGCTGCTGCTATGCTTGACTAACAAATGATTCTGAGTTTAGGAGTGGTGCTGCACAAGAACTTGGTTGAAAAGCTTTAAAAAGCTAGGCCTAGACATGCAATTTGTTAAGATGGTATCTGAAGTAATGAAATTAACAATGAAAAATCGGTTGATTGTGCGGGAAGAGAAAACCCAGCAAAACTAATAGGGACATGGGTTTACTCTATTTTACCTTAATTTAAAATTTGTTGTTAAGGGAGTGGGTATAGCTCAGTGGTTTGAGCACCTATTTCCCATGTACGAGGTCCCGGGTTCAATCCCCGGTACCTCCTTAAAAAAAACAAAATTGGTGTTAAGTTACCTGCTTTCTCTACATGTACACAAGAAAAGGCTCATTCCCCAGGATTGAATTAACAGTGAGCAAATCTATTTTTGAACAGTATTTCATAAAAAGAGGTCTCAGAAGCTTTATTTCCTGTGTACAATTTTGGTACAATATTTCATCAATGAAAAAACTTACAATTCATGGATCCAGTATCAACAGAAGTTGACAGCTGATACTTTAGCCACTCTCCAGACATCTGGAAACTAGTCTTGGGATCTAAACGACATGCCAATCTCATCACTTCTCCTTGTTGGGCCCGGGAGGCTGCCAAAGGAAGAACAGGAATCAATAATTGGCATACCATTGGTGCTTAATGTTTACTTGTGTATCCATCCCAGGGGGAAATGCTCAAATAAACTTTTTGCAGACTTGTGCTTCCGAAAAGTATATTCTATATTCTATATAGCTCTGCTGAATTAATAAACCCAGAAATTTTCAAAAATAAATTGTCCCTGGGAGCTGTCTTACCAGCTAGACTAGCTGTAAGTGGCAAACTAACAATAGTTTACGATTTCTGTTGGAATTAAAAGGAATTCAGATTGGTGGAAATGTAAAACGGTGTAGCTGCTATGGAAAACAGTTTGGAAGTTCCTCAAAATACTATAAACACAGTTACCATATGACCCAGCAATTCCACTCCTAGTTATATTCCCAAGAAAAATGAAGATATGCCCACATGAAAACTTGAACATGAATGTTCATAGTGGTATTATTCATAATAGCCAAAAAGAGCGAACAACTCAAATGTCCATCTACTGATGAATGGATAAAATGTGGACTATCCATATACTATTATTGGCAATAAAAAGGAATGAAGTACCAATGCAAGCCACAACATGGATAAATACTGAAAGCATTATACTAAGTGAAAGAGGAGAGCCACAAAAGACCACATATTGTATGAGTCTATTCACATAAAATGTCCAAAACAGGTAAATCTATAGAGACAGAAAGTAGATTAGTCATTGTCAAGGGCTGGGATAGGAGGATGAGAGGACTGAGGATGACTGTTAATGGGTGTAGGACTTCTTTTTGGAGCGATGAAAACATTCTAAAATTGATTGTGGCAATAGACAAACACACACATACACAAGAAAAAAATTGTGGTAATGATTGTACAACTCTGCAAAGATACTAAAAACCATTGTACACTTTAAATGGGTGGATTATATGTAAACAAATTATATCTCAAGAAAGCTATTAAAAAAAGGGAGCAGAGTGGGGAGAAGAAATACAGAAAACCCTGAATAGATTTAAGATATTAGTATATGATGGATTCTTTTTTTTTTTTTTTTTTAAATAAAGAATTGCAAGTTAAGGTGGGATTTAATCTGAATTATGAAAAAAATTCAAGACTGTCTTAAGTACTGTTATTATCCCTAAACATCAAAGTTCAACAGTGATGTGTGTGTGTGTACTAGAGAATACCAAACCTGGAATGAGTGTAATCCCAGCACCCTTCAGAAATGTGAAAGGTGTAAGCAGGTTAGTGTCCAAATTTTGGGCTCTTTAATAAAAACCCTAAAGGTCATACATCATGATTCATAATATTAGACGCCATTCGGAGACTTTTAGGAGAAAGAAATTCCAGGCCAATATCACTTACAGTTGAAGAAAGCATTGAAGTCCTCATCACTATCAAAATCAAATCGAGAATATTCACAGCTAGGGCTGTCTGTTTTAGAAGGAAAGCCCATCTGGAAAGAGACAGATGATTGGGGTAGGGGGTGAAAATGGACCTACCAAGAGTTTTCAAGCCCCAGGAGCTCAAGTTTTTTTTTTTTTGTTTTTTTTTTTTTAAAAAAAACTTGTTTGAGAGTTAAGGGTTTGCAGAAGATACTTTATTATTACTAACTCCTTCTGCTCTACTCCAAGCCCACAATTTGCACTGAGCTCCAGTATGCCTGAGTAGTAGGAAAGAGAACACTTTTTTAGTTGATACCCTCTTCAAGGTTTCTCAGATGTCTGTGAGTATGAAGATGTCCCAAGACACAGTGCTAATACAACATATAGTAAGTAAAAAGGAACTGAGAACTATTTGCCTCATTAAATGTTGAACTCTGTGAATAAGGATGTGGAACTTTGTGTTTCATTCAAAAAGTATTGAAGACAATGGCAGGAATTAGAACACAGTACGCTACGTGCTAGGTGAATTACTCGAGCTAATGAGAGGGTCCCTTGAAAGAATCCCATTTTCTGACTACATAAATCAAGATTAAGAACCTGTCAGTTGCAAGAGCCCTTAGCCGTTCTCTTATGGAATCCATGAATAACATTTTTCTGAGGTAGTGAACATCTGTTTCCATTCTCACTCCCTTCTCATTCACCTTCCTGACTCTCAACCTGACCTTCAGAAACTATCCGTAGACATTATCTCTTCTTGAAATCTTCCTGATGTACTCTCAAAGCATCCTGCTTTTAACTCCTGCATAACAATTATCACACTGTATGGTCACTGTGCTTGTCCTATCACTTCTTTTTCCAGCACCCAGCCCAACACTTGATATCTAAGTGCTCCTAATAGGAAAGAGCAGGTATCATAAGCATTATGAACTGCTTTCTTCCTGAGGAGTAAGAGAATATGCCCAAAGAAAGGATCTTGGTGACCAAGAAAGGGCTGTCAATGATGCCACTCAAAGTCCTATTATGTATATTCATCTACATTCCTCATGTTTAGATTCCAATTACATACCTTCACCAAGTTAGTCATAGAAGCACGAAGATATTTTGGTATTATTGCTAATAACAAAGGGTCACGGGAAAGGATATCATGCCTAAAGAGCGCTCCCCAAGTCATCTGAGTTGAAGAGCGTAGAAACTAAAGGAAAATAAAGAAAAGATTCAGAATTCAAGTACAACCAGGATTATTACTTAGTCCAGCAATTCTCAACTACATATTTTCATATAAGTAAATCTCTTCTATGGTTTGAAATTGCCCCCACTGCAGTCTATCATTAATGACTGCTCACCATGGGCCACAGATTAGTAAGACAGACTGTGGCTGAGGTACAATTTCTGTATGACTTGAACTCTTACCACTTTTCTCTTATGCAAGAAAGGATATTAGAATCTTGGTGATATCAGAAGGAAAATCTTGAGTTGGAAATTAATTTTATAACAACACAATTAATCAGACTTTTATATTTAAAATATCTTTAGTATCAAACCACTTGGGACATAACTCATGCCCAACTGAGCAGTATCAGAATGATGTTACCTGAGGGGAAAAGCTGCTGGGCTCAGCAAAAAGACTCAATAATTCTCTTAATGAAAAGACACCACAGTCATTTCCTAGGGCCTTAAGAATTACATTCTGTACCTGAGCACTAATACTTCAGGCCATGGTGCTTGATTATGTTTCAGCTAATATTTTTACAAGTTACCTGCATAAAGTTTACCTGACTTGGATGGGTTGTGAAAGCAAGAAAAGATTCCAGGTATTTTCCAAAGTTCACTGGTGTTTCTACATCAGAATCTACACCCTGTAGGAGAAAAAGACCACCACATTAATGATTTTGAGGTGATGTGTGGGCAGGAGGAGGGTGGGGAAGGGAGGAATAAATCGATATCTAAAATCTTTAAAATCAGTTTTGAAAGGACTTTATACTTCCCATTGGCCAAAGAAAGGCCTCATTTCAAGGTCTAAAAAACATCATATTAGTTCTTCAGACTTGGCTTATTCACATCTCTGTAACCAACCTCTTTTTAACTACTCAATGATTTACATATTATGTCTGAAACTCCATCCACTCTAACCATTCAGGCAACCACAAAAAGACATATCACCAAATCCAAATGACTGTTACAATGTCCAATATTTTAACTTGTAAAACTGAATATAAAATATTTCCCTAAAGGCAAGATTTTCCAGATCATGCTAAAGTTTTCTTTTACGATGCAGTAAGATATCCTTCAGATTGGGAAAAAGATTATTTAGTCAAATCCATAAGGTTTCATGGTCAAATAGGACTTAAAAGTAAATGCAGGGGGAAGCGGCAGTGGCTCAATCAGTAGGGCTCCCGTTTACCATATGGGAGGCCCCGGGTTCGGTTCCCGGGGCCTCCTGGTGAAGGCAAGCCTGCCCGCACGGCGTGGTTAGCTGACCCAGTGAGCACAAGCAGCAAGGGGGGGATAAATGAATAAATAAATAAAATCTTTAAAAAAAAAAAAAAAAAAAAAAGTAAATGCAGGGACGTGGATGTGACTCAAGTGGTTGGGCTCCTGTTTACCACATGGGAGGCCCCGAGTTCAATTCCCGGGGCCTCCTGGTGAAGGCAAGCCGGCCCGCGTGGCGCGGTGAACTGGCGCAGCAAGATGATGCAACAAAGGGAGACAAACAGACACAGAAAAACACACAGCAAATGGACACAGTGAGCATAAGCAGCAAGGGGGGGATAAATAAATAAATAAAACAAATCTTTAAAAAAAAAAAAAAAAAGTAAATGCAAGGAAGCGGACGTGGCTCAAGGAGTTGGGTGCCCACCTACCACATGGTAGGTCCCGGGTTTAGTTCCTGGTGCCTCCTAAAGAAGACAAGCA
This sequence comes from Tolypeutes matacus, assembly GCA_026826555.1. Classification (NCBI taxonomy): domain Eukaryota; kingdom Metazoa; phylum Chordata; class Mammalia; order Cingulata; family Chlamyphoridae; genus Tolypeutes; species Tolypeutes matacus. Next base: position 11,059,716 of record JAKSZT010018658.1, on the reverse strand, counting down.
AGACAGTGAGCTGACACAACAAGATGATGCAACAAGATGATACAATGAAGAGACACAATGAAGAAACACAATGAGAGACACACCAAGGGGGAAGAAGTGGTGGCTCAAGCCAATGGGCGCCTCCCTTCCATATGGAAGGTCCTGGGATCGGTTCCTGGTGCCTCCTAAAAAGAAGATGAGTACAGAACGGACACAGAGAGCAGATAGCAAGCACAAACAACGATGGGTGGGGTGGGGGTGGAGATAAATAAAATAAATCTTAAAAAAAAAAGAAATGCAGACAGCAGACTAATGTCCACCAAAATTCACAAGAACAGCAATATAGCAATTTTGACTTTATGGGGATAAAAGATGTGGCTGCTCTCTGTTGATATTAAAAATGGGCTTATTAAAAAAAACATACATTTTTCAAACCCTATTATATTAAAATAACTTAACTTATAGAATCATAGAAAATAACCTGTAGGACAATGTTCTCTCAGGCTAAAAATCAGGGGTCGGATGTGGCTCAACTGGTTGGGCGTCTGTCTCCCATATGGAGAGACCCAGGTTCGATCCCTGGGACCTCCCGGTAAAAAAAAAAAAAAATAAATAAATAAATAAATAAATAGTATCAGGCTAAAAATCAATGGCATCTGCAACTCCTTTAGACTTTCTAAATGCTCTTCCCCAAATGGCCCTGAAGCTCCCTAGAAAGTAAGTGCTCACCAGCAGTGCACACAGCTGATTGCCCAAGGCACACAACACCTGACAGAGTCTCTTCAAGAAGACATAGTGTTTTTCTACCAAGCCTCCTCCATCCGCAGTCCTTAAGATGAAAGAAAAGTGTGATTAACTGCACATCAAGAGAACCAATGAGATTCCCATTACATGGAGCTATAGCTCCATGTGTGGTCCGTGCCTCAACATTCAAATTTCAGTTGATTATTAAAGTTAAAACAAAACAAAACAAACCCAAAACATGCTAAAAGAATGATGAGTAATAGAGTTCAATGCAATCTCATTTCTCAAGAGACACTCTAGCATTGGGCATTCATATAGACTTTGGGTATCTGGGGATGATAATGGAAACTTTAAGCATAACCATGTAAAATAATGCATATACTCATATATACAGCTGCACAAAAGAACATCAGTTGATACCCAGGGAGGACTTCAGAGACACCTTGGGGGAGCATGTAATAATCCCTTATGCCATCAATAAAAGAAAAAGGGCTGTAATAAAAACATGACCTGTGTCTCATTTTTCTAAGTTACTTAGTTCAGGTCTGCAATCTCCTATCAGCTATTTTAGAATCCAAATAGCTCTGTTAAATTAAAAATGAATAAATGAAATTAAAAAAATTATAACCCAGTGGTGGCAAAATCTGACCTGCAATTGTGAAATTGTGCAGGCCTAGTCACACTAATACGGATTAATAGTGACTAGTGTGAACAGCAGTCCCATTAACAGTCTTCTGGAAGCAATAGAGTTTAACATAAGAAGGGTGGGGCCTTGGAGTAAGCAAGACCTAGGCTCTAGTGAGGCTGAAGGGCAGTATGGTGTTATAGTTTCCTGTGCAGACTCTGGAGCTTGACTGCCTGGGTATGAATCATGGCTCCACTAATCATGGGTGTGGTATGGTACCAGCAGCACAAATGGAGATAGGACACCTCAATGTGAACATCATGGTTTCCAGAGAGATAAGAAACCAGCTGTGAAATCAGTAAAAACAGTGGCTACCTAAAAGACAAGTTACCCATTTAATCAACAGGGCTCATTAAAAACAGAGCTGCAGTCTCCATATGAAAGAATGCTATCATAAATGCTATATTAAATAGGATAGTAAAAGATTTGAACATGTAATACATGTGTTTCTCATTTGTCCTTGGGACAAACAGCAAGGAAAAGGTATTAAAAAGAGGTGCTGCAGGCAGCTTCAACTATTCGCAACACACAGTTCTATCTGACTCCCTGGTAACACACATCAGGAAAGGTTTTAATATTTTCCACAGCAATTAGAAGGAAATAAGCATAAGCCATTATTTGAGACATGGAATGTATTTACAGGTTTTATATAGATATTTCTTAGTTTGCTCCCTGCTGTTTCCAAAAGCCTCAGCACTCCAGGTACTGATTACTTTGAGGAGGAGAAAAGGGAATTCTGCATACAAGGCAGGCCAACAGAGAGCCTTCTCTGGCCTGGTCACCAAGGTTACTTAGGAGACCCAGGGTCATCAGAAAAAGAAAGAATAAGGTTGTCTGGGGGAGAATTGTGAAAGTGAGTGGGACCTGTGGGCCACAACTTATTCCTAGCATAAGGTCTTCAAAAAGGTGCAACAGTCCTTTAAGATGGTCAATTGTAGAAGAACTGAATAGCCAGCATTTAGGTAGGAACCTCAGATGTATCCAAATAAGACATAAAAAGACAAAGAGATTAGAAAAATACATAGAAAAGTAAAGATACTCACTGTGCAGCAGAGAGTATGTAATGCATGGCAACATCTCCAAATAAGACCATCAAGGGCTTCCGGTCTTCCAATTTGCCCTAGATCCAATTTTAGGGAAATAGAGGTTATACAAACTATATTATTAAAAGCCTTGAAGTACTAACATCTTCTATATATACCAAATATACTGACTTCAAAATTTCTCATCGACCCCAGGGCTGACTGAACACTGGTAAAAAGCCAACCCTTTTAAAACCAAACCTTGAAAATATTTATACTTTTAACATGTGTTAGGTAATGATGCTGATATGGTGATAAACTTAATTACATTCACAGATAATATTCCTGTGGAAAAAAGTCATGTTACCATTTGTTAGCCAAGAAAGATACAATGCCAGTAGATACCATCTAAGATTCTTTGATAAAACAAATGTGATTAATATAACTTTTATCTCTTTTCCTAAGTGTGAAGTGCCAAGATTCATGGCTATTTCAAGAAAACATTAACTATTGTTTGACTCCATTTATATAAAATATAAATATAAATAAATTTATAGAGATGGAATTAGATTAGCAGAAATGTATGGCAGGGGATGGGTAGAGGGATGGAAAGGTAATGGCTAAGGGGTGGGGTTGTTTTCTTTTTGGAGTAATGCAAATGCTCTAATATTGATTGCGGTGATGAATGGGTAAATTTGTTATTACACCAAAAATCAATGAATGTACACTTTCGATGGATTGCATAGTATATGAATATACCTCAATAAAACTGCTAAAAAATAAAATAATAATAAAAGAACCATGTAGCCCAACAAATCTTTGTATACTCTGTCAATGGGTCCCTAGAACACTGGCAAACTATTGTCCAGCAAGGTATTGGGGGCAGACACTAACTTAGCCTCTAAGTAAAAACACATCAAACCTTTAAGTGCCTTAATGTCTTTTTGCCAGAAAATGCATTTAAACACACACATACACACATCCCTCAGAGACTCTGAGGACAGAAGTCACAGCATAAAGTGATAACTTACTTTTCTGCTGACTGCAATGAGAAGACACTCAGCTGCTCCCAACTGAAGTTCTTGTTCATTCAAAAGCAGACACAGCATCTCCAGGAGTTTACAATTTTCAGCAGTAATATGACTCATGGATACCCAGTCAATGTAGCCTGCGAGGGTATTCAGTGCTGCAATGCCTACTCGACAGTTTGCTTGGGCCTGCATAAGAAGAAAACAGCTTTTGACCATTAAATCCTCACTAACAGACAGGGAAGTCATGTTAAGTCTGAGCTCCTTTTATTTTCTAATTCTAAAAAGTAAAATGGTTAAAAAAAAAAAAAAAAAAAAAAAAAATATATATATATATATATATATATAAAATAACCAAATATAAAAGCAAAAAAAACCAAACAAACAAACAAACAAAAAAATATATACTCAAATATACTGTGATAGAAGATGTAAAGGTTTCCTTCTGATATTCTGATACACAATCACTTCCTAAACAATGGCATTCTTAATATCCATCAATAAGACCATAATGGCGTATGTGGCCCTTTACTCTCTTTCAAGAAATCTCAAATATTATAATTTTATCTCCCTTCTACTATAGCTTAGTGATCAACCAAGGCCAAGATCACCCTCCATAGATAGGGTATGCATTCCCATATCTGAAATCCTCAAGTCTCCTCCCAACTCAACACAGAGCTCTTACCTTTGACTCCTGAGAAGTATCCGTCTTCTGAAAGAAAAGAAGTATAAGAAACCACTGTTTTTAATAAGCAAAAGGCTAGGTAATATCTTTCCACTCCCATAAACAAGGCCATTGAATAATGATTCTTAACTATGGACACAAGTTTTAATATTAGAAAAGAATACAACTTTACTAAGAACACATAAATGATATTCTCCCCCCACCGCAGGAAGACAAATTATTTTAATCTAATAGTAATCTAATAAATCTAATAAAACCTAATAAAAAGTTAATACTAAAAGAGCTTATACAAACTTATCAGAAAATTAAACTCCACAGTCTCAAAGCACACAGCTTACAAAGAAAACTAGGTGAACAATGAATAAAAGCTCAACATTGTTAGTGATGAAAGAAAATATTACCATTTTCTCCATATTAAAATAAGAAATACCTGTCAAAGGTGTTAAATGATATAATGGAAAAAAGCAAGAAACAAACATATGCATACAATTTATAAGTATCTAGGTATAACTATAGGAAAACCATGCACATAAAAGTATTAAAATTTGTTTTATAGCTCCTTTTCTCAACTTTCAAAAATATTTTTTATAAAGAACATGTATTAAACAGAAAAAAAGGAAATATAGTAAGTGAAAAAAACTAGACAAAAGGTACTGCATATTCATTGACTCTATCTCTACAAAATATAAACACAAATAAATTAGACGGAAACAGAATTGTAGCTATGTACTGCAGGGGAAGCACAGAGATTGAGAGGTGACTATTAAGGGGTAGCACTTTTTTTCATTTGTCTGTTTTTTGTTTATTATTGTTATTGGAATAATGAAAATACTCTAACAATAACTGAAGTGATGAATACACAACTATGTGATTCTATCAAATACCATTGATTGTATACTCTGGATGGATTGGATGCTTTATTAATTAAAAAAATAATAATAATAGAAAAAGAAAAAGAACTTTTCTTTTGCCAAACTAGACACACTAGTTCCTTGCTAAAGGATTATTTTAACTTAAAAAAAAAAAAAAAAAAAAAAAACACTCATATTGGGAAGCAGAATTTTCTCAATGTGGGTGGGGTATGCCTTACCACTTGCCGGTACTTGTTTACATTATCTTGAAGTGTGTTAAGTAGAAAACTGAAGATCCTTTCCATGTTCTGTGTTAATGTTTGCTGGATATCCCTTCTTCTTTGTGGGGGAAGTGTCTGAAAGGTCACTACATCTTCTGCCAGTCGCAAAAGGATGAACATCACTAATTCTGTCTGTGTTTCCTATACCAAGAGAAACAAGTTAGTTAAATTAAACTAAAACATCTTTTTCATTATAGGCATGTCCAAAGGCTATTTTCTATTGACAAAAAAAGAAAAAGAAAAGAAAAAAGTGGTATAAGAAAAAAATCTGAAGATCCAAGGAAAGTATACCAAATTGATATAGCTGTATTTCATACCCCTTGTTTATAAAGAGTGTCCAATTCTATTAACATGTCAGACCAATGCTGTGGCCACTCTCGTTTGATCATTTCTACTACAATTCGAGACAGAACATCTTTAATATGGTTTTCCTCTTCTAAAATGTTCAATGTTCCCTGAAAAAGAACAAGAAATATTAAGAGGTCTACAAGATTGAATTCCAGGAAAAACACTGGGCTATAGAAATAAAAACTCACCAGCAGGCCTGCTTTATAAACTACACAGAACAAACCTGTTTTCCACGTCTGAGTAACTTGTCCTGCATTCTCACTAATCATTCTTCCCACCTAAAGCTTAAGTGAGAGTTGCATCAGCTAATATAATGGCTGTCACACACAGCAAAGACAACATCTTAGTTCTCCTTTGCAAAGTGAAGATCCTCACATCAGTTCATTTTTTGGGAGGGTCAACGTGGAAGAATACAAAGATAAAGAAATAAGGATTATGTTGAGGCTGATAAAATGGGAAAGTGTGGAGGTACAATTGTTATTTCACCAATCTTTCTAGCATTAGAAGATTTGGAAAGATTATTACTGGGTCTCTCTTCTTCTGAAGTTTTTGATGATGTTGAGACTAATGAATAAAATCTTCTATCATGTTTCCCCAGAACTAACAAAAGAGAAGTCTTAGCTAAGTTAATTAATAATTTTGAAGGGAATTTTTTTTCTCTATAAAATAAGACATGACACTGTGAATAAAGAGTAGAGATTCCATCTCTCACACCTTTTATTAAAAAAAAAAAAAAAAAGCCGTGAATTTTAAACATGTTTAAAGTCATATTCTTACTGCTGAAACAAATTAATTCTGCATCTTTTTGTGGCTAGTATCATACAGTAGTTCATTTTGGAATAAAAGGAAACAAGCAGCAAAGTGCACAGTGTTTACTCGAATTTAAATCTAAGAATCCATTCATTTGCTGAAAATATTTAATCTCTCCTGCTCTGTGTTTATGTTAAAAATAGACGTCAACACATAAATAATTAATAAACCTAGTAAGAGAAGTATGGTGTACTATGATTTCTTGTGATGAAGTTTCTTTTTACCTTGAAGGTAACATTTAACATTAATTACACAAAATATGCTGTCTGATCTACATAGAGCCAGTGAATTTTAATACAAATGCTACATTGAAGAAGTCATACTTTGTCTAAACTACCTTGGAAATAAGTCTTCCAACCAACCATTCCTTACATTTGCAATCAGCTCCATGACACTGTTCTTCAGATAGACCTTCTCCAATCGAGACATGCTGTTCCACCGAAACCTGGCCACCAAAAATGCATAAAAGCAAAAGAACCACATTACAAGTATCCTCTTTAGGAGACTAGCTTTGAGTCCTGTGTTAAATTACACAGGCAATTTCAGTAAGAAATTATACTTTTGATTTTGTACCCTTCAAAGAATGGATAAAACCAGTCCATATTTAAACAATATGCTGATAAAAGAAAAATTCATGGGAAAGGGTTTTAAATATGCAGTGCTCCATTGGTTAGAATCCACACAGGATTTATGCACAAATCAGCTTTTCATCATAATTTTATTGATAGATTGAAAGCAAAATACATCTGGGACAACTGCATATGAAGTTGCTTTTCAGAAAATACAATCTTTTTTTTTTATTTTTTTAAAGATTTTATTTATTTATTCATTTATCCCCCCCTTGCTGCTTATGCTCGCTGGGTCAGCTAACCACGCCATGCGGGTGGGCTTGCCTTCACCAGGAGGCCCCAGGAACCGAACCCGGGACCTCCCATATGGTAAACGGGAGCCCTACTGATTGAGCCACAGCCGCTTCCTAGAAAATACAATCTTAATACCACTAATTACCTTGTTTAAAATTCCAGAAAAACTGTGGCTTAGACTTAAAAGCTGATTCTTCTGATAGGCATTGGAGGTAGGAGACTCAAGTTAAGAGGGGTTTGCAGTTATTTTCTTATTATCTTGTTTTGAATGTGACATTCAGAGAATGCATACACTCAAACTCAAAAAAAATTAAAGATAAATCAGATTTTATATACACATTGTATTATAGTAAAAAGGCTTTGAGGTTTGCTGGCATATAGTAGGAGCTCAATAAATGCTGCTGAATGATTAGCAGCTGTCAACTAGTATTTGTTGAATGCTTACTATGCAACAGGCAGTTTGCATGAATGAAGAAACTGAAGAACAGAAAGATTAAATCCTGAATGAGAGCTCCCATGAGGTGCTGATAACCTCTTGAGGATCATTCTCATCTTCTTGGGGTTTTTTTTTTTTTTTTTTTACTCACCTGAAAAGCATCTCTATGAGCTATCTAAGAAATAAAGATTTGCTTTCACAGACTTCAGTGGTAAAGTTCAAAAGCTCCTTACTTGACAACATGTTCCAAGATCTGAAGACCAAAGTGTCTGACGATAGCAATTTGTGTTTTCTCAGCCAACCTCAGGCCACAGGGAACACAGATAGGGCACTTTTCTTTAAACTCTTCACAAAACTGAAAGAAGAAAAGTTAGCATTTCCCCTGGGAGCCAAGAGAGTGGGTACTAAAAAGAAAACTTCATCTTAGGAAATGTCAAACTGAACTGTATTTTTTAAGTTGCAATGCCTAGATCAGTATTTTTTGAACTAAAAACCAATAAACATCCTTTTCACTTTGATGGTTCCAGAATTTCCATGCTATGGTCAACAACAGCCAGTTAAGATTGAAAAGAAATCTGACCAAAATGAATAATAAAAAACTCTGTTAGAAATATACTTCTGAAGGCTATAGAGGTGAAATGACAATTTCTAGGATTTGCTTTTAAAACCTTGGGGGTGGGGGGAAGGGATAGGTAGATAAAGCAAAAATTTGATAACTTCAATGTAGGTGATGGGTATAGACAGTAGTAGTCTTTCCACTTTCATGACCATTTTAAATATTTCTTTAAAAAAACTGAAAGGGAGCAGATGTAGCTTAAGTGATTGAGCACCTGCTTCCCATGTACCAGAGGTCCTCGGTTCAATCCCTGGTATCTACTTAAAAAAAAAAAAAAAAAAAAAAAAAATTGCCACAAATTCTGATATCAAACTCTGTAGCATACATTCATATATTGTAATGTTTTCTCCAAGTGACGCTAACATTAAATGAAGTTACATAACTTAAAGTATGTACAGCACAAATATTTTTCCCAAACAATCGATTCTCGGCGCACACACATCGGTGCGGGAATGAACTAGTATTGTAATTGCATTCCCAAATTGCAACACTTGAACCAGCCCCAGGACCACAGCACCCGAGACTCAAGAAAACTACTTTCAGGAAACCAAAGTGCCCTAGTTAATAATGCAAAGTAAGTGGTAGAAGTTTATTCGCAAAATAGGCCAAGAATATCACCCTAAAAAATATGGGATGGGGGGACGGTGAGAATCAGTCCAGAAATGCCCAAGACACAGAGAAGGGTTAGTGAGAGGCGGACCTAAGTAAAGGGGCACTAGTGCTCGGCTAGAATGGGGCAGGAGAGTGGGTCAGCAGGAGATCGCTTAGTACCGGGAAGACCATAAAGGATAGGGCTGGTGTTGGGAGCAGGATCGGGACGTGAGCTACCGGAAGGCGAGGGGATGAAAATGGGGTGCAGCTAGCTGTGGGCGAAAGCGGAGAGGGTCGTGGTGCGGAAAAGAGTGAACAGAAGTATGGAAAGGGTGAGGAGAGGACAGTGGGAAGTGGCGGGAGATGAGAAGGAGCCAGGGACTGGAGCGTCCCGGGCGAAGGACAGCCGCGGAGAGCAGAAGCGAGGGTGGGAGAGGCGCGGAGAGGAGCTGAGGGCCGCGAGGGGAAGGTCCCCATGGGCTGGGAAGGGAGGCCAGGGAACGCATGGGCCGGAGATGACCCGGGTCGTGGGCGGCGTCCGGGAGGTCGGGGCTGGGGGAGGGTCCCGAGCCAGCCCTGGGGGAGCCTGCATCCCGGCTACCTTGAGGGCTTCCAGCCGATAGCGCTGGGTGGAGCTGGGGTCCATCATGACCGTCACCGCTTTCACCAGCTGCTCGCACAGCGCGTTCACTTGATCCATCGCCATGGCTAGTGCCACGCGCCGCGAACGCGCACCACGACCGTCCCAGGAGCACGAGGCACAGACAGCTCTTTGGCGGGACCGCACGCTGGTACCGGGCCGCGCCGGGCTGGGAGGGGAGGGGGTGGGGAGAGGGAGGAGGAGCGTGAGCTTAGAAGCTCCAGCGGGGAAAGAGCCAGCCCTGCGCACGCGCCCAACCCGCCACTGCGCACGCGTCCGCGGAAGTGGCGGCTGCCTTGTGACGGTTGCGTCTCGAAGGGCGGAGCGGAAGACGGAGCGGAAGACGGAAGGGCCGTACTGCGCAGGCGCGTCAACGGCCTCTCCCGGCGCGCGCTGTCTGAGGTCTGTCAGAAGGGTTTGATGTTTAGCGCTCAGTCCTTGTTTTGCGGTCCTTGGCCAGGTTCTCCGTAGTCACGGGGAATAAATTTCTCTCGAAACCTACTGGCCTGCTCCGGGAAAGGCGATAATATAGTCTTAAGACTCCTTCATCTTCCTTCCAGTAGACACTGAGCCCAACATCTGCGGCTTCCGCGGTTGACAGTTTTGCCTGGTATTTATCACATTGGTAAGAAAATTTAGAACCGTTTCGTACAGTGATTTCAGACTTTTCACGTTGCGTTGACTATTGATTTTATGATATAGGAATGGCTGGTGACAAACTTGGGCCGAAGTTACGTGAAACAGAAAACATGCTAACAGAGTTAAGGCCCTGGTATTGTCCTCTAAGGGGATTTTTCTTGTAGAAAAAAATTTTTTTATCTGTAGCTCTAAAACCTCCTAAGTTGTACGTATGTTCATGGATGTATCATGTGACAGGCATCAAACTTGTTTTGTACAGACCAGGATAAATCAAGATATTGAAAGATGAGTAATTACGATTGTTGAAGGTTTGTGAGGTATTAATAAAATACTTAACAGAAAATCGTCAGCTTTTCTGACAAAAATAAACATTTTAAGATACTTTGTTCCTTCTGTACTGGACTAATTATTATAATAATAAACCAAAATACTTAACAGAAAATCGTCAGCTTTTCTGACAAAAATAAACATTTTAAGGTATTAATAATTTACTAAGGGCTATAAATAAGATTTCAAAGTGGTCTAATTCTTAATCCAATAGGTTGGTTTTGGCAGAGAGTTGTGTGCCATTTTCCATCTTTAGAAAGCTTTTGCTTTCTTTGGCAAAATACATAAACTGGAAACCTCAACAGCTTCATTGTCTATTAAAGAAAGTCTGCATGCATATCTGTTTTTGTGTTATTCTCAATAAATTGTTTAGTGGGGCTTAAGTCACTGCTTCCTATTCCTACTCCACTTCTGATATTTGTAATGTAACATGGTACTTACCATGTATTTTTTGTAACAGTGAATTTACTATTTTTATTCTGGCTTTAACTCTTGGAGTAATACACTAAGCCACTTTAAGGTTTTATGGTTTTTACTTATATATGTTTATGAGACTGAAGTGCTACCTACTGCGCTAACGAGGCACCTTTATACATGTTTAAAGCATCACATTCTGCCTATTTTAGGTGAGTGATCAGTTGGAATTTATAAGGATTTAATACCCTGACTATGATTTTCTTAATTGTTTGTTGTTCTTTCTCCTTTTTCCAGTTTTGTAGGTACATAACACTTTTTTCAAGGTGAATGTTAATTTTTGACAAACTGTTTTTAGAATACAGTTGAGTGCTTGCTCAACTGTATAACCTGTCTTTCTTGTATTTAAATCATGAATTGCTGGTGTTTGTTTCTATAACAGTCTTTACATTAGGTCAGTGGTTCCCAAACTGCTGCCTGTTAGATTCATCTGGGGAGCTTTTAAAAATCATGATGCCCAAGTCACATCCCATTCCAATTAAATTAGAATGTCTGATGGTAAATGCTAGACATCATCATCATTTAAAGGTTTGCAGGTAATTCCAATGTGTAGCGAAGTTTAGGAGCCAATGCTTTAGTTTATGTTCCTTCTTCTAGACTAATAACAATGTTAAAGGATAACAGTCTGTACCACCTCTCAAAGATGTAAGATGTGCTCTTCCAATCTGCCATCCACACCTTTGTTCATGTATGGGTATTCATGAATAGCATTAGCTTTGTTTTATCTGTGTTCAGAAATTTACATGAATGGGTGGAAAATTATCATTGGCATACTACAAAAATAATTGTTATAGGAAAGATCCACTGATGGGTGCTAAAAATAGTGGTTGAAAGTTTGAGGAGTAACAGGATATTTGCATAGTCTCAAATCCCCAAATATTTATTACTTACGAAAGGAAAAATAGTAACTTGACAGTGAGAAATTCATCAGAATCACTTTAACTAAATGATCAAAGTAATACCACCAAAAACAAGACATTATAATTGATGTCATAAGAGCACATCCACCTCCCTGATATTCTTGCCAAAAATACATCAATCTAATCAAACCTCAATCTAATCATGAGAAAATAGCAGACAAACACAAATTAAGAGTCTCAAAATAACTGACTAGTACTCTTCAAAAGTATTGAGGTTGTGGAAAACAAGAAGACTGAGGAAGTGTCACAGATTGGAGGCGAATATGGAGACATGATGACTAAACGTAGTGTAGGATACTGGATTGGATCCCAGAAGAGGAAAAGGACATTAATGGGAATTTTCCCATTAAAAGGAATTAATGGGAAATTAATGAAATCCCCCCAAAATATATTGTTGTGATAATAATATTACACCAGTATTTATTTTTTAGTTTTGATAATTGTGCTATATAAAATGTAAACATTAGGGGAAACTGGGTGTATGGGAACCTACTACTTTGGAACTTTTCTTTAAATCTAAAATTATTTCAAAATAAAAAGTTTTAAAAATTCACATGAATGTGATGATGATGTATATCACACTCTGCTTCTCTTTTCCCTGAACTTGTACTTGAGATGTATATATCAAGTCAGATTAGCTGTTGGCTCTTTTCCCCATTGATGTACATTGTGTTTTTTTGTTTGTTTGTTTTTTTCCTAAGATGTATTTTATTTATTTATTTCTCTCCCCGCCTCATTGTTTGCACTGTCTGTCTGCTCTGTGTCTGCTTGTCTCCTTTTTAGCAGGCACCAGGAACTGAACCTGGGACCTCCCAGGTGGGAGGGAGGCTCCCAATTGCTTGAGCCACCTCTGTTCCCTGCTTGTTGTATCTCTCATTGTGTTTCCTCATTACATCTCCTCTTTGCATCAGCTCAGCGTGCCAGCCTGTCATTCCAGCCCATTGTGCCAGCTCTCTGTCTTGCTCATTTTCTTTAGGAGGCACCAGGAGCTGAACCCAGGAACTCCCATGTGGTAGGCAGGTGCCCAACTGCTTGAGCCACATCTGCCTCCCACATTGTGGTTTTAATTTGCATTTCCCCATGACTAATGATGCTGAGCCCATTTTCATGTGTTTATTGTATATCTTTTATGAAGTGTCATTCAATTATTTTAGGGAATGGGTTTTTTTTTGTTTTGTTTTGCTTTCTGCTCCAAGTTTTATTTTCAAAGTAGGTCTTGACTGATATTTTTTGGGAGGTGGGCATTTTTAAGGCCTTTAGTATTTACTACCTTCTGAAAATTGTATCCTTTTCACTCTTGTTAGTTCTTATATTCCTGGTATCTCAATAATGGAAAATGTAAATACAGTTTTGCCATCCTCTCTAACTGTCCATAAAACATCATCTTACAGAAAAATGGCTACTGGACAGGATCGAGTAGTTGCTCTGGTGGACATGGACTGTTTTTTTGTTCAAGTGGAACAGCGGCAAAATCCTCATTTGAGGAATAAACCTTGTGCAGTTGTACAGTACAAATCATGGAAAGGTGGTGGGTATGTATCTGTTATATACATACATTGTTACTATTATAACTGTCAATTACTATTTCAGTCTATGGAAATACATGACACTGTGCTAGGTCCTATTTTTTTTTTTTTTTTTTTTTTTTTTTTTAAGATTTTATTTATTCATTTATCCCCCCCCCTTGCTGCTTGTGCTCACTGGGTCAGCTAACCACGCCGTGCGGGCGGGCTTGCCTTCACCAGGAGGCCCTGGGAACCGAACCCGGGGCCTCCCATATGGTAAACGGGAGCCCTACTGATTGAGCCACAGCCGCTTCCCTAGGTCCTATTTTTGAGATCTCCAAACTGCTTGTTTGGGACTGAATGGTGGCATCTGTGGTCCAAAAGTTTGTACTATTGTATGTTTATAGTCCATTCATATTGTTAAATTTCTAATTGTTTTGCATATGATCATGTAATAATACTTTTCTCTTCCCCCTTTTTTCTAACCGCAGAATAATTGCAGTGAGTTATGAAGCTCGTGCATTTGGGGTCACTAGAAGCATGTGGGCAGATGATGCTAAGAAGTTATGTCCAGATCTTCTTCTGGCACAAGTTCGTGAGTCTCGTGGGAAAGCTAACCTCACCAAGTAAGAATAAAAGGTTGTTTAAGGGCAGTAGAAGAGTTGGAAATAGTATTCCATAGGCTTGGAATGGTTTCAAGTCTGTTTTCTGTAAATGTCTGAAAAAGTTACCTTCAGTTAGCTATCTTACTCTATGAAATGAAAACAGATTTTGATATTGCATTGCAGAAACAGTTCAAAGCTATTATAACTTATAAAAATTGCTGCTGGATGCCCTTTCAGTTCCTTAATTATTTAAAAATTGGCTCTTATAATTGGAATTGAACACTACTTCCTATGTTCTCAAGTCAAAATTTTTAAGTGTTTCAAGTAAGTAATTAAATTCACTGAACTAAGAACTTTTAGAGGAGTCAAGCAATATCTAGAATCATTTGCTAGAATTAAACAATCTCAAAGGAGATTATTTTTGTTTTGAACTGAGTTGGATGCCCCAAATTTGGAACATGAGACATGTATAGGCATAGCCAAGTCAAGTAGGCACAAGCTGGAGCCATTATATTAATCCTAATAGCCAGTATGTATTGCGCTTATATTACATGCCAGGTACCATGTTAAGCTCTTTATAGATATTGTATCTCTTTTTAAACTTCACATTGTCACATTGTAGGTACTAGTATTACCCTCCCTTTAACAGATGAGGAAATAAGATAAGTTCACACAGATAGTGTATTAGTCAGCCAAAGGGGTGCTGATGCAAAATACCAGAAATTGGTTGGTTTTTATAAAGGGTGTTTATTTGGGGTAGAAGTCCACAGTTACCAGGCCATAAAGCATAAGTTTCTTCCCTCACCAAAGTCCATTGCCACATGTTGGAGCAAGACAGCTGCCGACATTTGCCAGGGTTCAGGCTTCTTGGGTTCCTCTCTTTCCGGGGCTGCATTTTTCTCTGGGCTTAGCTCCTCTGTTTCCTCCACAAGGTCAGCTGTAGACTATGAGGCTCTCTAGGCTTTGCTTCTCTCCACAAGGCCAGCTGAGAACTCTCATCAAAACTGCTTCAACTCTGTTGTTGCCATACCTTTTTTTTTTTTTTTTAGATCAATATGGTTCTCAAATGCCAGTTTAATCACGTTTTGCACTATACAGTGATGAGGGAGGAAGATGGTGATTGTTTTCAAGCAAATTCACCAGGCAGATGCTCCTCCCTGCCCCAAGGTAAACAGCCTGGGCTTCCAAGAACTGAAACAGGCTTTTCTTCCCTAGGGAAATGGGTTCCTGAGCTCATAGAACAGGATTTCTGGCAAAATGAGCACAAAGGATAGGGCAAACTAGGGAAAGAAGCCAGGAGGTTTTTAAATCCTTCCCAACACAAACTGAATCTGTAGGTATCCCCTCCTAAAGGCAACGCCCAAATCCTGGCTGCTCCCACTGGAGACCAAACTGCCTCCCATGGAGACTGACATCGTCCATTCCCTAACAGTCACTGATGGGGCAATGGTGGTTCCCCACCTTCTCCCAGCAGCATGCCCATAAGCTCAGAGGCCTAAGCAGTTGTGGCCACTATACAACAGCTGCAGTCTTCAGGCCAGAGCCTCGAGGGCCTTCCTCATCCCTGGCCCCTCAACAGCTGGTCTACCTGGCCTCAGGAGAAGGACAGCCCATATGTCCATGGGTATGTGGTGTGGAAGGGGCCAGAATAAGCAACAACAAAGCAAATCAGATGTGGGTTCTGGGGCAACAAGGTGGCAGGACCAGTCAAAGCCCACAAAAGGACCTGTGGGCACTGTGTCTTCCATCAATTTTTCTCTGGTCGGTTTCTGTTCAGGACAGCTTTAGGGGCAAATTCCAGCTTGTCCTTGAGGCTCACAACCTGGGTGTGGTCCTTGCCTAGCAGCTCATCCAGTTTGCGGTCCTCCCTGCGCTCTGAGATGCTCTTCTCCTCCTCTACTGGCTGGGGATCCTTTCCCCGGATGAACCATTCCAGATGGTAGCCCACAGCCCCCACCACGAAGGCCACAGGAAATGTGACATAGGGAGCATAGGTCCGTACCATGGTCCACAGCACAGGCCACATGACATCTGCCCTCCAGCCCGCACTGCTCGGTTGGGGCCCCGCTCTGTGCGCGCTCGCTGGGTACACAGCAGTCGCGGTTCCCAGCGGCCCTCCGGGCCTCGCCCCGTGGCCCCGCCCCGTTGCCATACCTTTTATATTTGATTCGCCATACCTTTTATATTTGATTCCCCCACCCACCAAGGGGTGGGGCTCATCACCCTACTGACGTGGCTCAATCAAAGCCCCAATTATAACTTAATCATGCCAGATGAACAGATCAGTTTATAAGCATAATTCAATATCTATTTTTGGAATTAATAATTACATCAAACTGCCCAACGGCTACAGATAGGAAGTGGTAGACTGAGAATTCAAATTTATTCTTCAAATTCCTAGTATCCGGGGGGCGGATGTGGCTCAAATGGTTGGGCGTCCGTCTGCCATATGGAGGGACCTGGGTTCGATCCCCGGGACCTCCCGGTAAAATAAAAAATATATATATAGAAGGCGCATGGGCTGCCAGGCTCTGTGTGCCGCTGAGCTGTCGGGCTCCGGGAGCCATGCAGCAGGATGATGACGTAACAGGGGAGAGACAAGATGAGATGCTCCGAAAGCTCCAGAAGCCAGGAGCTGAGGTGGCGCAGGCAGCAGAATACCTCTCTCCTACATCGGAGATCTCCAGGATCGAATCCTGGTGAAGACTGGAAGAGGAGGATGAGAAGAGGTGGCAGGAAACAGACACAGAGAATTGCCCAGCAAATGGACACAAAACAGCAAATGGGGAAGGGGGTGTTTAAAATGGATAAAGTAAATAAATAAAATCTTTAAAAAAAAAAAAAAAAATTCCTAGTATCCACATTCTCACAATACACTTTATTGTGTGGTGTGTTGTAAGGTTCATGGTTTAACTTGAAATTTAAGATATTCCTGAATTCCTGCATTAGAAGTCTAAAGGTGGAGTCAACCCCCTATTGGATTTATTGCCAGAAACAAAGACAAATTTGACTGTAGATTAATAGCTTAAGCCCTAAAACAGGATTAATTCAGTTAACTGACATATGCTACATTATATTAATAGAACTTTATGATCACGTAGATAATGTAACTTCCCTGAAATATATATTGTTGGGGGCGGATGTGGCTCAAATGGTTGGGCGTCCGTCTGCCATATGGAGCGACCTGGGTTCGATCCCTGGGACCTCCCGGTAAAAAAACAAAACAAAACAAAACAAACAAACAAACAAATATATATATATTGTTGACTTGAGAGTATGATTCTGAAAAGGTACACAATATCAACTTAAAAGTGGATCACTTGCTTTTCTCTTAAAGTGAACATAGGCAGTTTTAGAAAATTTAGGAGTAAGTTTATAGACCAAAGAGTCAATAAGACCTGGCATTTTAAAGTTATTTTAATAATCAATTTGAGAAACTAGGTTATAATAATAAAGACAGCATTTTAGTTTTCTGTCTCCCAAAGCAAATACCATGTAACGGGTTGGCTTAAACAATGGGAAATTATTGGCTCACAATTTTGAGACTAGGAGAAGTCCAAGTTAAGGCATCATCAAGGCACTGCTTTCTTCCTGAAGACTGGCATTCTGGGCCTGGCTGCCAATGATCCTCGGTCCTTGCCTCCTCTTTCACATGGCAGTGCCCATGGCAGCCTCTCCTGGCTTCTCCCTTCTCTTCTGGGTTCCACTGACTTCTGCTTCTGGCTGCTCCCTCTGTGGCTTCTTTCTCTCTCTGTGACCTTCCCTATAAGACCTTCAGTAATAGGATTAAGATCCATCCTGGGCCATACCTTATCTGAAGTAACTCATCAAAAGTTCCTATTTACAAGGATTTGCACCCATAAGGATGGATTAAGTTTAAGAACATGTTTTTTTCTGGGGTACATAGCTCCAAACCACCACAGATAGTATTTGCAGAAATTTATATACACTAAGTACTTTGTATAAAGTTTGTCACATATTCTTTTAAAAAAAAAATACCTTGGGATGGGGGAAACTAAAAATAGAAATTTAAAGAAAAGAAAAAAGAATACCTTGGAGTAATTTGCCTCAGGAAGCTGTGAAGAAACACTACTGCAACAGAGTATCCTTTTCCAGCTCTCTATGTGTAAGGGTATACTTTCTTTCTCTCGCTTGCTCTCTCTCTCTTCTATCTATCTTCTTACCAGACCAAATTATGATTAAAAGGAAAAAAAATAAAAACTTTTTCTAATATTTTCTTTCTCAAATTCTCTGATTTGAGACTGTTTTAGAGCAATAATTATACTAGTTTTTAACAGTTTTAATAAAGAGGTACAAATGTTTCCATTTTTTGGTAAATTGGTTCAACAAGAAGAACTTAAATCTCATAGCAAATCCAAAGCAGAGCCAAAAAAAAAAATCCTCACATTGCCATGAATAACTAGCTATAAATGTCCAGAAAAGCTCCTTGTTATGGTTTGTATAGAAGGTATATATAGTGAGGTTGGTATCCCCTAGGGCATTTTTGTCTGCCTTTCTAGACATGTTACTATATTCTAGATGTTTATCTTCAACATGATAAATTGAATGTTAGTATATCCAGAAGTGACCAGATTTGGTTGGGGGGCTGGGGGTGTGGCAAGGACCAACTCCCATGTTACTCAAACTCACCAGTGACTGAAGTATAAAATTCATAATTTCAGTTTGTTAGTTATATTGAGAAATAGTCTGAGGAAGACCAAATACTTAGGTACATTGATAAGTGCAGTCTTCCAGGCAAGTTGCCTTTTATTTGAAAACAAAAGTAGAGGCAGAAGACTGCATGGTGGATATATGAAAACATGATTTTTATTTAAACAAGTTTGAGGCATTTCTTTCCTTTTGACATATGCTAGAGTTGCACTAAAAGTGTTTGTGCAGAGCAAGTACAGCTCAGTGGTTGAGTGCCTGCTTCGCATGTACAAGGTCCTGGGTTCAATCCCTGGTACCGCCTAAAAAAGTGTTTGTCTCCACGATTCTTCCTTTTCTTTGCTGCTTTTATTGACCATCTGCCTGCCCATTGACCTCTTCAGTTGGGTTCCTATCTGGTCTGTCTAGCAACTTGTATCTTTAAGGAGACCTTGCACCGATTATGTATATTATTTTACTGTTCCTATATGGCAGGGAGGGAATGGAGCGAACAATCTTACTGCTGTCTCTGTTTATTGCCTATACATATGGTCCTTATACCTTTTAGGTACCGGGAAGCCAGTGTTGAAGTGATGGAGGTAATGTCTCAGTTTGCTGTGATTGAACGTGCCAGCATTGATGAAGCTTATATAGATCTGACCAGTGCTGTACGACAGAGACTACAAAAGCTACAAGGTCAGCCTGTCTCAGCAGACTTGTTGCCAACCACTTACATTGAAGGGTTGCCCCAAGGCCCTACAACAGCAGAAGGGACTGTTCAGAAAGGTACTTCCATAGCATCATTTTGCTTCTGCTTTCTGCGTTTGGAACTTATTTTGCTTGGTCATGCTGATCTGTCTTGGATTGATTGAAAGGAGCTTAAACTACAGTCTGAATGAATCCCAAATATTCACATGAAAGGATTCACAAATTCTCTTTTCAGGAAGGGTATATTGAGAAGCTGTGAAATCCATATGAAACAAGTTTCTTTATGATATAACTAGGGCAGGTTAGTGTTATCAATGGAAGACCAAATGAGTACTTCCATCATTTGTAGGTTAAGTTACATAAATGTAACTTAGTTTCTTGGTTGCTTCATCTGTAAGAAAGGCGAGCTTTTTGAAGGGGAATTCAGATACAGGGAGTAGAGTCATTCAATTTCTAATCTGTTCATAGTACATTATCATCAATGGGATGTGCAAGTCCCTTCTTATTTATTTTACTTATTTCTCCTTCGTAGCCACTCGGTGGTACCTACTGATGTATTTGATAAGTCTCCTTAGATATGTGTCATAAATTCTATAGTGTTGCTTTGTGTATGTGCTTTTTAATTTACAAAATGGTGTTCTGCTATTATAGATCTTGTCCTTTTTCTTAATATTTTCCTTTCCATAGTGATTTTAGAGATCTTGTCTATGTGGCTATATTTTTATGAATAATTGATTGCTTTAACTGCAGCATAGTATTCCATGGTATGGATCCCCATGTTTACAGACCATTCTTCTAGTGATGAACTCATTAGTTGCTTCTAACTCCTTAATGTTTGTATTATGAATATCTTCATTCATCCCTTTTTGGACCTATGTAAAAATTTCTCTGGGAAATGTTCTCAGAAGTGGGACTGCGGGGTCATAGAGTATAGACATAAACCTAATTTGACTAAGTACTGCCAAATTGCTCCTCAAAATGGCTGTATGAGTTTACACTACGCCTTGGCAGTACACAAGAGTTCATAATTCCCCTCATATCCTCATCAACACTTGGTATTATCTAATTTCTTAAAAATTGGCCAGTATGATGGCTATAAAGTGGTATTTTTTTAAAGATTTATTTTATTTATTTATTTCTCCCTAACCCCGTGTTGTTTTTCACTTGCTGTGTCTGTTTATCTTCCTTGTTTCTGTAGGAGGTACTGGGAGCTGAACCCAGGACCTCTGATATGGGAAGGAGGTGCCTAATTGCTTGTCACCTCTGCTCCCTGCTTTGTTGTGTCTCTCATTGTGTTTTTTTCTTCTTGTGTCTCTTGTTGTGTCAGCTTGCCGCGCCTGTCCATTGCGCCAGCTTGCTTTCTTCTTTAGGAGGCACCGGGATCTGAACCAGCGACCCCCATGTGGTAGGCAGGAGCCTAGTTGCCTGAGCCACATCTGCTTCCTGGTATTTTGTTTTAATTTACATTTCTATGATTACTAATTGAGGCTGAGCATCTCTTCACATACTTGGTAGCCAATTGGGTTTCTGCTTCTGTGACTTGCTTATTTATATTCTTCACCAATTTTTCCATTGGATTTCTTGCCGTTTTTTTTCCTGTTGATTTGTAAGAGTTCCTTGTACATCCTAGTTATTAGGTCTGTATTTTAGACATTGTAAATTTCTTCTTTCGAGAAATTTGATTCTAGGAGCGTCTTACTCTGCCGCCATCTTGCTGATTGTCCCTTTCCTATAATTTATATTTTTAATTGAATATTATAACAATTCAGTTGAATCCCCCAGGGCCAAGAATTTTCCATCTAAAGACTTTTCAACAGTGTGTCTACATTTTTTCCTAGATAATTTTCTAGTACTTTTGATAATGGCTACTATTCAAAACAGTGTATCTATTCTCCCCTTCATTTGTAACATTTACTTTTAGAACTATTATTTTGTAACATTATTATTATTTGGAAGAGCTCTTTCAGTAGAAAACTTTGAAGGCTGGACATTAACCAAAAGGGAACTGTCTGGATACAAAGCTGTAGCAAGGAAATTTCTTGGAGGAACTATAAGGCAATCCATTACTTGTAAAAACAGTATAGATTTGTCTAGAAAAAACTCCCAGTTTTTCTTATTTCTAGTTACAGTGGTGAATTTTCTTTGGGTTCCATAGTTTTAAAATAAGATGATAGAGGGGGACGGATGTGGCTCAAATGGTTGGGTGTCCGTCTCCCATATGGAGGGACCCGGGTTCAATACCCGGGACCTCCCGGTAAAAAAAAAAAAAAAAAAAAAAGATATATTGTAATTTTTCCACCGGGAGGTACTGGGGATCGAACCCCGGTCTCTCCATATGGTAGACGGACGCCGAACCTCTTGAGCCACATCCGTTTCCCTGTAATATATCTTTAAAATGTTGTGCTGAAGGATAGTAGTAGAACTGCCCAGGAAAGCTTGTGACTTAAGGAACACTAAGGAATTATTTTATTCTCTAATCCTCACATAGCTGGGTTTGTCACACTGGAGGATGCAGATCCTTTAATTCTCTAGAGAAATAAAATGGCCAATAAAAATATGCCATTTAAAAAAGAGACAAAGTTATGATACATAAACATTTGATAATGAAAAATGTGAAGGTTTTCTTTATTCTGGAATTAGAGTCAGAAATTTAATAATCACAATAAAGGTTTTCTTTTGGTCTTAGTTTTATGACTACATCTTGTGTGGCTAATTTTTTTTTTTTTTTTAGTAGGTACAGGGGATTGAACCCAGGAACTCGTACATGGGAAGTGGGCACTCAACCACTGAGCTATTTACTATACTAATAAACAACTGTTTCATGTTATATGTATTCAGAAGATATCTAATATATATAAAGTTAGTTAGGCCAGTAAAACGAATTTATTGGGAAATGGGAGAAAAGAGCAGAGCTTGCTGAGAAGTAGAAGAGAAGGAAGGAAATACACACCAAGATTTAGTGCAGGCTCCCCTAGGCAGAGAAAGTGAGCTCTGGCTTGTGTGGTTACCTTTTAAACTATTAATTATTCCTCCCCTTGCTAATGTTAACAGGAGTGGCCCCAGCTGTTATTGTTCACCCCACCAATGGTGGGGGCCAATGGTGAGGACTGTTTGGAATATCTGGGGCCAAGAGACGATCCCAGAGTTAACTGAGACCTCAAAATCAGGGTCAATGTCTTGGTGGGGTCTCATGGCCATGTTGTCTGTCGTTCATGTTGTCTGTTGTCCACGTTGTCTGTCGGCCATGTTGTGGCTCATCTTTCCCTCGTTTCTCTGTACTAACTTGCCTCAACTCCCCCCTCAGAGAGTTCACGCCCTTACTTTTAAGGGATGCTGAGGGGCGATGGTCATTCTTCTGTAGTTACTTTACTTCCTGCTGGTTAGGGCAGTAGTCCCTGCTTGACAGAGTGTATTAATTTTTTTTAATACACTTTTTGAATTGGTTTATACTGCTTTAAATTAATAGTTCTTTAAGTTTTTGGGGTAGTAGCATACCCTTTTGACTATTTTTGAGAGTCTACAATCTGTGGAACTTAGTCTTAGAAAATACATATCTATACACAAAACAATTTTGCATGTAGTTCTCAAGAGATTTATAAATCCTCTGAGACCCATGTACTTCATATTAAGAATTATTCTCGCATATTACATTGGTTTTTAGTTGCAAAGCATTGTTGAAGAGCTCTAATATCTCCAGCTGAAGAAAGAAGTCAAATGTTATCTCAACTCAAATGGAAATACTCCTTTCTTCTATACCTTCCCTTCTCACCTATGTACATTTTTATAGAACATGCCAATGTTTATAAAGAAATTATTTCTGTATGTCCTATGTATCTGTTGTTTTAACATGTCCAGTTAAAAAGTTAAGCTTCTAGATGCAGTAACATCATCTTATTATATATAGTGTTCAGAACAGTGCAATATCTAGTAGTTTATGATGATACTTTATATCATATTCCTGAGTCGTCTTATTATGTATGACAACAACAACAACAACAACAACAAAAATCAAACCAAAACAAAAAACGCTGATGACAGAAATCACCTGGTTTAAGTGGATGAAACCTCCCAGAAATTAGGTGTCATGGTTGTGACGTATATTAAATCCAGGAATTTGTGACATTTTTATAATGAGATTCCTATTTAACTTTACCATCCTGTCTCTTAGTGGTCCTGCTCAGTCATCTTCTCTTTGCAACTTTGTATTTTCTGTTTTTAAAATAGTTATAGGTGGAAAGTAAGATTTACCTTTAAAAAATACTAAAAAATATCCACGTTTAAACTTTCACATTAGGGCTATTTTGTAACTAGTTTATTTTAGTTAAGGATCTCTTTTGTCTTCTCCTCCCTTTGCTTGCTCTTAATTCATTTCTCTCTGAGTATATATTAGACATCTTCTGAATGCATATAACGTGAAACTGTTATTTATTAGTATAGTAAATAGCAAATTAGCTGCCAAAAATGATGGTTGTGGGAGTTGGAGAGACTCTTTGCTGGTTTTGAAGAAGTAAGTTGCTATGCTATGAGAGGGCCTTTGGAGAGGGCCGCTTGGCTAGGGACAGAGAGCTGTCCTCAGCTGACAGCCAGCAAGAAAGCAGGGACCTTAATCCTACTGCTGCAAGGAGATGAATTCTGCCAACAACTAGAGCAGGGGTTCTTAACAAGGGGTCCATGAACTTGAATTGAAATTCAAATAAACATTATACTTGTGGGTCCGTGTTGGTGCAGGTGTGATATATTTATTAAATAATACACAGTATAGTGTGGACTTAATAAGGGGTCTGTCATTTTCACCTGACTGGCAAAGGCGTCCAAGGAACAAAAAAGATTAAGAACCCATGGACTAGAGGGAGCTTGGAAGGCAGTAATCAGCTCCTAGCACAGAGGAGACCATTCCTATTATTAGTACAGGAACTTCTCTTTTATGTTTATGGTCCTTGGAGTTGTGGACTGTAGCCAGAGATTGCCAATTTAACCTTGAAGTCAGGAATGGTCATGGAAGGTCATTATCTCCACTTCTATTCAGCCTTGACCTGGAGGTGCAAAGCATTGCAATCAGACCAGAAGAGGTAATAAAAGGTATATAGGGGAGTGGATGTGGCTCAGGCAGATGGGCACCCATCTCCCACATGGGAGATCCTGGGTTTGGTTCCTGGTACCTCCTAAAGAAGATGAACAGGCACAATGAGCTGATACGACAAGCTGACAAACAAGCAGACACAATGAGCAGGGAGCGGATGTGGCTCAAGGGATTTGGCACCCGCCTCCTACATGGAAGGTCCCGGGTTCACTTCCTGGTGCCTCCTAAAGAAGACAAGCAGTCAACAAGCAGACACAACTAGAAGAGACAATGAGCAGACAGATGAGGGAGCCATGTTAGGGTGGGGGGAAGGTAAAAAAGAAGTAAACTTTCTTTGCAGGTGACATGACCATGTATGTAGAAAATCCTAAGGACTCTAGGGTAAAAAAAAAACTTATTAGAACTAATAAGTAATTTTTGCAGGGCTGCAGGGGGCAAGATTGATAGGCAAAGTCAGTATTTCTAAATGCTAAAATGAAAAATGGGAAATTGGAATTTAAAAAGCAATATCGGGGACGGATGTGGCTCAAATGGTTGGGCGTCCGTCTCCCATACGGAGGGACCCGGGTTCGATACCCGGGACCTCCCGGTAAAAAAAAAAAAAAAAAAGCAATATCATTTATAATAGCATTAAAATCATGAAATATTTAGAGATAAATTTAACAATATATGGGAAAAGTTAGTAAATGAAAACTACAAAATGTCACTGAGAAATTAAACAAAATAAATCGAGAGATATACCATGCTCATGGATATAAATAACTCAATAACTCAATATCATTCGAGCTCAATTCTCTCCAAATTGACCTTTAGATACAATGCAGTCCTTTCCAAAATCCCAGCAGGAAATTTTAGAAATTGACAATGATTCTAAAATGTATATGGAAATGCAAAACATGTAGGATAGCTTATTAACAACTTTGAAAAAGAAGAACTAAGTTGGAGGACTTCCAGTACCTGATTTCAAGATGTAGCTGTATCTAGAGTAGTGTGGTAATTTTTTAAAAACAAATTAATTTTATTGATACATAAGTAAAGCATACAATCCATCCAAAGTGTACAATAAATGATACCTGGCACAATCACATAGTTGTGCATTCATCACTTCAAACATTATTAGAGCATTTTATTATTTCAATAATAATAATAAACAAAAAACAGACAAAAAATTCATCCCCTCTCAATCTCTCTATGCTTCCCCTGCTGTACATAGTTGCTATTTCTGGCTATTCTTGCGTATTTATTTATTTTAAAGCAATTTTGTTGAGATGCATTCACATGCCATACAATCTATCAAAAGTGTATAATCAGTGGCTCTTAGTATAATCACAATGTTATACATTCATCACCAAAAAGTTTTAGAACAATTTCATTACTCTAAAAAGAAAAACTCTACAGCGGTTAGCAGTCACTTCTCAATCACTCTGTCCTTCCACAACCCTACATAACCACTAATCTAATTTCATCTTTATAAATTGATTTATATTTACATATTAAATAAATGGAATCATACATTATGTAGTACTTTGTGCCTGGTTTCTTTCACTTAGCATGTTTTAGTTTTTTTGTTGTTTTTTTTTGGTCTGGTATTAACATCTTGTAACATGAACGTACATTGTTCAGTTTCAAAGAAAACCGGTCTTATGTAGGCAGTATCACCCATATTTGTATTTCACATGAGATTTTACTATGCTATACAATCCCATGTTACATTTTTTAGCTTTCCTTTTAGTAATTTACATGACCTTGGACTTTCCCTTTCAACCACTGTCATACCCAAAATATAGCACCGCTAGTTACAAACATGTGCTTTCACCATTACTATTCATTTCCAAAGATTAACACACATCCTTTTTTAACCAATTCTGCACTAGTTAACCCTCAGCTTTCCATTCTCTAAGCTCATTCTAATTTCTGGTGACCCATATTCCAGTTATTAACTCCATAAGATTACACAACATATTTAGTTCATTATAGCACAGTCATACAGTATTTATCCTTTGTGTCTGTCTTGCTTTACTCAACATGGTGTCCTCCAGGTTTATCCATGTTGTCATATGCTTCACAATTTCATTTCTTCTTACAGCTGCATAATATTCCATCATGTGTATATACCACAGTTTGTTTATCCATTCATCAGTTGATGGGTTGTTTCCATCTTTTGGCAGTTGTTAATAATGCTGCTATGAACATCAGTGTGCAGATGTCTATTCGTGTCACTGCTCTTGGTTCTGCTGGGTATATACCTAGTAGTGGTATTGCCGGGTCATGTGGCAAATCTATATTCAACTTCCTTAGGGACTGCCAAACAGTCCTCCACAGTGGCTCTACCATTCTACATTCCCACCAACAGTAAGTGTTCCTGTCTTTCCACATCCTCTTGAACACTTTTCTGTCTTTTTAATAGTGGCCATTCTAATAGGTATGAAATGATATCTCATTGTAGCTTTGATTGCATTTCCCTAATCACTAATGATGTCGAACATTTTTTCATGTGTTTTTTTTCACCATTTGTATTTCTTCTTTGGACAAATGTCTATTCATTTTGCCCACTTTTTAATTGGGTCATTTGTCTTTTTATTGTTGAGTTGTGGCATCTCTTTATATATCGTGGATATTAAACCCTTATTGGACATGTGATTTCCAAATATTTTCTCCCATTGAGTCAGCTGCCTTTTCACCCTTTTAGTCCTGTGAGGTGCAAAAGTGTTGAATTTTGATGAGGTCCCATTTATCTGTTTTTTCTTTTGTTGCACATGCTTTGGGTATAAGGTCCAAGAAACTATCACTTACCACAAGAACTGGAAGATGTTTCCCTACGTTTTCTTCTAGTAATTTTATGGTCCTGGCTTTTATATTTAGCTTTGTGATACATTTTGAGTTGATTCTTATGGAGGGAGTGAGATAGGGGTCCTCTTTCATTCTTTTTGTTATAAATATTCAGTTCTCCCAGCACCTGTTTTGTCCTGTTAACATGGGCTTGGTAGGTTTGTCAAAACCAGTTGGCCATAGAGGTGAGGGTTTATTTCTATACTCTCAATCCTATTCCACTGATCAATGTGTCTATCTTTATGCCAATACCATGCCATTTTCTTTTCTTTTCTTTTTTTTTTTTTGAGATTTATTTTATTTATTTATTTCTCTGCATCCCCTCCTTGTTGTTTGTGCTCACTGTCTGCTCTCTGTGTCTGCTCGTTTTCTTTATAGGCAGCATCGGAAACCGAACCCGGGACCTCCCATGTGGGAGAAGGTGTCCAATAGCTTGAGCCACCTCTGCTCCCTACTGTACTGTTTTGACCACTCTAACTTTGTAGTATGTTTCAAAGTCAGGCAGTGATATTCCTCCCATATCGCTCTTCTTTTTTAGGATGCTTTTGGCTATTCATGTGCACTTTCCCTTCCAAATAAATTTAATAATTGCTTTTTCTATTTCTGTAATGTAGGTTGTTGCAATTTTGATTGGTATTGCTTTGAATCTGTAAATCAGTTTGGGTAGGATTGACATCTTTATGATATTTAGTCTTCCAAAACATGAACACAGAATGTCTTTCCATTTGTTTAGGTCTTCGTTGATTTTTTTTTAGCATTGTTTTGTAGTTTTCTGAATATAGGTCCCATACTTCCGTGGTTAAACTGATTCTTAGGTATTTGAGTCTTTTTGTTGTTATTGTAAATGGAATTTTCCCCCTGATTTCATCCTCAGATTGTTCAGTATTAGTGTACAGAAACATTATTGATTTTGGCATATTGATCTTGTATCCTGCCACTTTGCTGAATCTCATTTATTAGCTAAAATAGCTTTGTCACAGTTCAGAATTTTCTAAGTGTAAGATCATGTCATTTGCGAATAGTGAGAGTTTTACTTCCTCTTTTCCTATTTGTATGCCTTTTTTTTTTTTTTTTTTTTCCCTTGTCTAATTGCTCTAGCTAGAACTTCTAGCACAATGTTCAATAACAGTGGTGACAGCAGGCATCCTTGTTTTGTTCCTGATTTTAGAGGGAAAGCTTTCAACCTTTCCCCATTGAGTATGATGTTGGCTATGGGTTTTTCATATATGCCCTTTATCATATTGAGGAATTTTCCTTTTATTCCTATCTTTCGAAGTGTTTTTATCAAGAAAGGATGCTGGATTTTGTCAAATGTATTGATCAAGATGATGATGTTTTTCTTTTCCTTCAATTTGCTAATGTGGTATATTTCATTAATTGATTTTCTTATGTTGAACCACCCTTGCATACCAGGAATAAATATCACGTGGTCGTGGTGTATAATTCTTTTGATGTGCTGTTGGATTCTATTTGCAATAGAGTAATGTGATATTGATGTAAGAAGAGACCTATAGATCAGTGGTGCAGAATACAAAGTATAAAATTAGATCCCCACACTTTTTTGGTCAGTTGGTTTCTACAATAGTGCCAAGATAATTCAGTGGAAAGAGGAAGTCTTTTCTCAGTTTTAGTGGGCATTTAACACCAAAACTAAGTGAATTTTCTCCCTCAAGTACTTATGCACCAGTGAAAACCCCAAATTTTATAGATCCTTCTTATCAACTGGAGAAAAATGAAAGCATTGTAAGAAAACAAGGGAATGATACTTTTCACCTGTAGTTCTTTTTAACTGATATGGATATAGGGTGGCAGAGGATTACAACATTTCATAATCTAGGAGAACAAAGATAAAGAAATCTAAAGCAGAGAAGATTTAGCTCAACTAGTTAAAAAAAAAAAAAAACAGTTAAGAAAATCCCACAATTTTTATAAATTATTTGTATTGTATATTTCCCAAACCCAATAAAGTTTTAAAATGAGGGATTTTATAATACTTAATATGTGCAAGGCACTGTGTTAAGGGGCTTTGTATATAGCTCAGTCCTTACAACAATGCACTCTGAGGTGCATTTTCCTCATCATTTTGTAGATGAGGACACAGAAGTTTAGAGAATTATATAACTTGCCCAAAGTCACACAGCCAGTAAGTTTTGAAGCCAATATTTGAAACTTCCTGACTGTAGAACCTGTTCTTTTAAAAAATTATGCTATACTTCCTGTTACAGATAACATAAAGGACTTTTGTTGGGCACCCCAAAATTATAGTTGGAGAAGACCTCATGATGGATGAGACTTGAGATAAGTCCTGAAGGATAAGTAAGATTTATTTAAGTATAGAGGAGAATAGAGTTAAGGAATAAGAGCAAAGAGACAGCATAAGTGGTCTTAAGGTAAAAACATGGCATGTTCAGGAAATTGTAAGGAGATTACACATTTGGAATCAGTGGACGATAAATTGAAAAGGGCCAGTCTGGTAGATGTCTTAGAAAGTTGTATTTTGTTATGAATATTGAAAGAGCCAATTGAAGTTTTGAACAGGAGATAAGATTGAGAACGTTAATATTTAAGAATATTTGTGGGCATTGGCTAGGATGCAGTCAGGGAGTAGAGTGGTTTAGGAGTTACAGTGGTTTAGGTAAGAATATTGAAGGCCTGAATAAAATAAGGTGGGGTTGCAATGGATATATGAGATATTTTGATGTAGGCTTTGTTAGCTAAATGACTAAAATAATGGGGAATGAAAGAGAGAAAAGAAGCCAACATTATTTACATTTTTAACCTTTAATAGAAATAGAAAACTTTGTAGTTCTTTTTAACTGATATGGATATAGGGTGGCAGAGGATTTCAACATTTCATAATCTAGGAGAACAAAGATAAAGAAATCTTTATCTTTGGGAAATAAAAACTTTGAGGAGGAAGATTAAAGAAGTTTAATTTTGGTTTAAAATTATAATAAAAAATTCAAGAAGAGTTATTCTGTAGAGAGGTGAAAATAAGGGGTTAGAATTTAGTATAGTTGGGGATGGACATGAAAACTTGCATTTACTCAGCATAAGCAAGTTGAAACATCAGACAGTACCAGGTTACCAAGCGAAAATGCATATATACTGAGAAGTGGTGACTATTGCTCAGTATCAATGGTTGGGGTGTGAGAGAAGTAAGACAAGCCACTAAAGGACCAAAATAGTAGTCATGGTAGTTGGAAAATATTTTCTTGTAAGTGAACCTTCACTCTACAACTTCCAGATACTTTTTTTTTGAGGTACCAGGGGCTGGGTATTGAACCTGGGACCTCGTATGTAGGAAGCCGGTGCTCAACCACTGAGCCACATCAGCTTTCCTGAGTTGGCTTTTTCGTTTGTTTTGCTTGTTGTTTGTTTTTATTTTTTCAGGAGGCACCGGGAACTGAACCCGGGACCTGCCACATGGGAGGCAGGCACTTAACTGCTTGAACCACATCCACTCCCTCAAGATACTTTTGAGTATATTTTCTTTCCTTGTTCATACCTCATTACTGCCTCTTTAAATGAGTGTATCCATATTTTCTGTGTACCTAGCTCCCTTGCTATATAATCATGTTTTTATACCTTTTCAGATTGTGGTTAGTTCTAAATTGTATAGTAAGATATTTTCAAGGCCCTGAGTCCAAAGCTAAATCTAACTTAAACAGCTTACCAAAATAAATCTAGTGCCCCTGGTTGTATTTTAAGCCAGTCAGTTGTAACCAGTCTCTAAAAATATGTATTGGGAAGCGGCTGTGGCTCAATCAGTAAGGGTCCCATTTACCATATGGGAGGCCCCGGGTTCGGTTCCCGGGGCCTCCTGGTGAAGGCAAGCCCGCCCGCACGGCATGGTTAGCTGACCCAGCAAGCACAAGCAGCAAGGGGGGGATAAATGAATAAATAAATAAAATCTTTAAAAAAAATAAAAATAAAAAATAAATAAAAATATGTATTAACTTGAAGTTTAACTGAAGCTTGAGTTAATTCTGAATATTTTTCTAATTGAATAACATAATAGAATTTCTTGAGGATGTTCAAGAGAACAGGGGAGAGAAAACAGTTGTACATTAAAATCATTACTCGTGAAAGGTGATACTAATGCAAAAAATCTGTTGCCTCTTAGAGCTATAGGATTAAACCTGTGCCAAAAATTGGTAATAAGAAGAAATTGGTCTCTCATGTACTCAGTTTTCTGAAATGGTTGCCATTTGTGTGTGTGTGAGAACCAACATATCTAATAAATTGCATGGAATCTGTTTCTGAATTAGATAGTATAATTAAATAATAAAATTTGATTTTTAAAAAATTGTCTGTGACCTCAACTTTTTCAGAGGAGATGCGAAAGCAAGGCTTATTTCAGTGGCTTGATTCTCTTCGGATTGATAACACCACCTCTCCAGATCTGCAGCTCACCGTGGGAGCAGTGATTGTGGAGGAAATGAGAGCAGCCATAGAGAGACAGACTGGTTTTCAGTGTTCAGCTGGAATTTCACACAATAAGGTGAAGGCTATAGTACTTTTCAAACAGAACCACAAGGACACATACAGGTGGAGCATTTAGATTATTGCTCGTATACTTTGAAGTGGATTTCTCTTTAAAATTATTAAGGCTGAAGTAAAAGCCTAATTAATCCTTTAACGTGGGAATCAACATTGAACATGTACTTTCCTAAGAAGCAGACTGAAAAATTTGCAGAGATTGCTTATTTATGTAGTTATATCCTGGGTATTTCTTAAGGACTAACTGTATTAGACTATTTCTTTTATTTTGAGGAATATTCTAATATTCTCTCATATTTTCTTTAAAAAAAAATTTTTTATTATGATAACATATATGCAACATAAAATTTCCCGTTTCAACCACTTCCAACCATACAATTCAGTCGTATTAATTACATTCACAATATTGTGCTGCTATTACCACCATCCATTACCAAAACTTTTCCGTTACCCCAAACAGAAACTCTTTACCCATTAACCATTAACTCCCCATTCCACCCCTGCCCCCATCCCCTAGTGACCTATATTTTCTGTTCCTATGAATTTGAATATTCTAGTTATTTCATATAAGTGAGATCATACAATATTTGTCCTTTTGTATCTGACTTCAATCATTAAACATGATGTCTTCAAGGTTCATCCATGTTGTAGCATGTATCAAACAGAATTTCATTCCTTTGTATGGTTGAATAATATTCTATTGTCTGCATATACTGCATTTTGTTTTGTTCATTCATCTGTTGATAAACACTTGGGTACTTTCCACCTTTGGGGCTATTGTGAATTATGCTGCTGTAAATGTTGGTATACAGATATCTGTTTGTGAGTCCCTGCTTTCAGTTCTTTGGGGTATATATCTAGAAGCGAGATTGCTGGGTTGTATAATTCTATGATCAACTTTCCAAGGAACCACCAAAATGTTTTCTACAGTGGCTGCACCATTTTACATTCCTACCAGCAATGTACAAAAGTTCCTATTTCTCTACCTTGTCAACATTTATTATTTTCTGGTTTTTAAATTAATAACCGGGAAGCGGCTGTGGCTCAATCAGTAGGGCTCCCGTTTACCATATGGGAGGCCCCGGGTTCGGTTCCCGGGGCCTCCTGGTGAAGGCAAGCCTGCCCTCACGGTGTGGTTGGCTGACCCAGTGAGCACAAGCAGCAAGGGGGGGATAAATGAATAAATTTAAAAAAAAAATTAAATTAATTAATTAATTAATTAATAACCATTCTAGTAGCTGTGAAATGGTATCTCATTGTGGTTTTGATTTGCATTTCCCTAATGACTAATAATGTTGAACCTCTTTTCATGTGCTTATTGGCCATTTGTATATCTTTGGGAAAATGTCTGTAAGTTCTTTGCCCATTTTTTAATTGGGTTGTTTGTCATTTTGAGTTGGAATTATTTATAAATTCTAGATTTTTTAAAAAAAGATTTTATTTATTTATTTATTTATTTATCTCCTCCTCTCGCCTCATTATCTGCTCTCTGTGTCCATTCACTGTGTGTTCTTCTTGGTCTTTTTGTCTTCTCTTTATGTGGCACCAGGAACCGATCCTGGGACCCTCCAGAGTGGGAGAGAGGTGCTCAATCTCTTGCGCCACCTCAGCTCCCTGGTCTGCTGTATCTCATTGTCTCTCCTCTGTGTCTCTTTTTATTGCATCATCTTGCTGCCCTAGCTCTCTGCGTGGTCCAGCATTTTGTGTGGGCCAGCACTCCTGCGCCAGCCCTCACTCCGCGCGGACCAGCTCTTCGCTCAGACCAGCTTGCCACGCTGGCCAGCTTGCCTTCACCAGGAGGCCCTGGGAATCGAACCCTGGACCTCCAATATGGTAGACTGGAGCCCAATTGCTTGAGCCACATCTGCTTCCCAAATTCTAGATATTATACCCATATCAGATATATGGCTTCCAAATATTCCCTCCCATTTTGCAGGTTGTCTTTTCACTTTCTTGATAGTGTACTTTGATTCACAAAAGCTTGTAATTTTGAGTAAGTCTAATTTATCTATTCTTTTGTTGCTCGTGCTTTTGGTAAAATCTTAGAATCTATTGCCTAATACAAGGTTCTAAAGATATTCCTCTAAGTTTTCTTCTAAGGGCTTAATAGTTGTAGCTCTTATATTTAGGTCATTAATCCATTTTGAGATAGTTTTTGTATATGGTATGAGGTAGGGGTCCACTTTCATTCTTTTGCATATGGTTATCCAGTTTTCCCAGCATCATTTGCTGAAGAGACTTTACCATTGAGTAAACTTGGCACTCTTGTCAAAAGTCAATTGGCGGGAAGCGGCTGTGGCTCAATCAGTAGGGCTCCCGTTTACCATATGGGAGGCCCCGGGTTCGGTTCCCGGGGCCTCCTGGTGAAGACAAGCCCGCCCGCATGGCGTGGTTAGCTGACCCAGTGAGCACAAGCAGCAAGGGGGGAATAAATGAATAAATAAAATCTTAAAAAAAAAAAAAAAAAAAAAGTCAATTGGCCACAGATGTGTGGGTTTATTTCTGAACAATCAGTTCTGTTCCATTGGTCTTTATGTCTGTCCCTGGGCCAGTATAAAATTGTTTTGACTATTGTACCTCTGTAATAAGTCTTGAAATTGGGAAGTGTGAGTCTTGTACTTTTGTTCATCTTTTCAAGGTTTTGGCTATTTGGGGCCTCTTGCCCTTCCAAATGAATTTGTTGATTGGCCTTTCCATTTTTGCAAAGAAGGCTGTTGGAATTTTTGTTGGGATTGGACTGAATCTGTAAATCACTTTGGGTGGTATTGACATCTTAACAATATTAAGTCATCCAATCCATGAACACAGGATGTCTTTCCATTTGTTTAAGTCTTATTTAATTTCTTTCAGCAATGATTTGTAGTTTTCCATAAACAAGTCCTTTACGTCCTTGGTCAAATTTATTCCTATATATTTCCTGTTATTCTTTTAGTTGCTGTTATAAATGGAATTGTTTTCTTGAGTCCCTTTTCACATTGTTCACTGCTGCTGTATAGAAATACCACTTATTTTTGTGGTTGTTGATCTTGTACCCTACCACTTTGCTGAATTCACTTATTTGCCCAGTAGCTTTCTTGTAGATTCTTTGGGATTTTCTATACATAGAATTGTGTCATATGCAAATAGAGATAATTTTACTGCTCTGGCTAGAACTTCTAGTACAGTGATGAATAGCAGTGGTGAAAGTGTACATCCTTGTCTTGTTCTTGATCTTAGGGGGAAAGCTTTCAGTCTTTCACCATTGAGTATTTTGTTAGCTGTAGAGTTTTCATATATGCCCTTCATCATGTTGAGAATGTTTCCTTCTATACTTAGTTTTCTGAATGTTTTTTATCAAGAAATATCGCTGGGTTTTGTCAAGGGCCTTTTCTGCATCATCTGAGATGATCATGTTTTTTTCCCCCCTTCATTCTATTTACATAGTATGTTACATTAATTGATTTTCTTACATTGAACCACTCTTGCATTCGTGGAATAAATCCCATTTGGTCATAATATATAATCTTTTAATGTATTTTTGGATTTGGTTTGATAATATTTTGTTGAGGATTTTTACATCTATATTCATAAGAAATTTTGGTCTATAATTTTCTTTTCTTTATCTGCCTTTGGTAGGAAGTGTTTCATCCTCGTTTTTTGGGAAGAGCTTGAGAAGGGTTGGTGTTAATTCATCTTTGGATGTTTGGCAAAATTCATCAGTGAAGCCATCTGGTCCTGATTTTGCTTTTTGGGGAAGTTTTGGATTAATGATTCAATCTCTTATTCTGTTTAGATCTTTTATTTCTTCTTCAGTCAACTTAGGTATATATTTCTAGGAATTTATCATTTCATCTAAGTTATCTAATTTGTTGACGTACAATTGTTCATAATGTCCTCTTATAATCCTTTTTATTTCTATAAAGTCAGTAATGTCCTCACTTTCATTTCTGATTTTTTTGTTGTTGTTGTTTTAAAGTAGTTTTATTGAGGTATATTCATATACCGCACAATCTACCCAAAGTGTATACTCAGGGAAGCGGATGTGGCTCAGGTGACTGGGCTCCTGCCTACCACATGGGAGGTCGCTGGTTCGGATCCCAGTGCTGCCTAAAGAAGACAGCAAGCTGGCACGACGGGAAGGTATGGCAAGCTGACACAACAAGAGGCACAAGAAGAAAAAACATGATGAGAGACACAACAAAGCAGGGAGCAGAGGTTCCCGGTGCCTCCTAAAGAAGACAGCAGGCTAACGCGACTGGCAGGCTCAGCGAGCTGATGCAACAAGATGATGCAACAAGAGACGTGGGGAGGAAAAACAATGAGAGACACAACAAAGCAGGGAGCGGCGATGGCTCAAGCGATTAGACACCTCCCTCCAACATCAGAAGACCTGGGTTCGGCTCCCAGTGCCTCCTAAAGACAAAAAGATACAGCAAGTGAAAAACAACAAGGGGGTGGGGAAAATAAATAAATAAAATAAATCTTTAAAAAAAAGATTTATTTTATTACTCAATGGCTTTTAGTATAATCACAGTTTTGTGCGTTCATCACCACAAAAAATTTTAGAACAATTTCATTACTCCTTAAAGAAAAACTCCACACCCCTTAGCAGTCACCTCTTAATCCCTCTATCCTTCCCCAGCTCCACATAACCACTAATCTAATTCCATATTTATAAATTTATTTTTATTTACATTTTATATCAATGGAATCATACAATATGTAGTACTTTGGTGACTGGTTTCTTTCACTTAGCATAATGTGCGTGGTGGTTTTTTATGTTTGTTTGTTTTTTGTTTTTTTTTTGCCTGATATTAACATCTTGTAACATTAATATACATTTGTTCAGTTTTAAAGAAAAATAGTCTTATATATGCAATATCACCCATATTCATATTTCACATGAGGTTTTACTATGCTATACAGTCCCATGTTACATTTTTTATCTTTCCATCTAGTAACATACATGACCTTAGCCTTTCCCTTTCAATCACTGTCACATCCATATAATAGCATTGCTAGTTACAAACATTATGATGTGCTTTCACCATTTCTATTCATTTCCAAAGATTTACAAACAATCTTTATACCAGTTCTACACAGATCAACCCTCAGCTTTCCATTCTCTAAGCTTATTCTAATTTCTGGTGACCTATATCTGATTTTTGTTTGTTATTTGTGTCCTCTCTTTTATTCCTGGTCATTCTAGTTAAAGATTGGTCAATTTTATCGATCTTTTCAAAGAACCAACTTTTGGTTTCTTTCATTCTATTTTTTCCAATCTCTATTTCATGTATCTCCACTTTATTCCTTATTACTTATTTCCTTCTGCTTTCACTTTGGGTTTAGTTTGCTCTCCTTTTTCTAGTTCTTCCAGGTGTGAGGTTCGATTCATATTGTTTTCTAATGTGGAGTTGCCTATGCCCCTTTTCTAATGGGAGCAATAAGAGAAATGGATTAATAAAATTTGATCAATTTGGACCACTATTTTGATTTTGGGAAACAGACAATTCTCAGTAACCCAGGGACAGAATAACTGGTTTTCTGATTAATTATAAGTAAAGTGTTGTGAAGACCTGGGGCTACCTTCATCCCCTTTTGACCAGGCTCAATATTTATGCAGTGATTGATTATCCCTGATTGTTGCCTTCTCCCTTTTCTCCTCAATAAGAGGAGAGTTGCCAAACTGCCCTGAAGAGTTTTTTGTGTTTTTTTCCTTCTAGTTGGGTTTGGGGAGGAGAAAGATAAGTCCCAATATAGTAATTTTAACCAGACTAAATGATGCCCAGTAGAAGTTCCTAGAGAATCTCTTTAGTGAATTTTAAGAATGATTTTATGCTTTACCTATCAACCTAAAGTTTTGAAGTGAATCTCTGAAATGCTTTACTCTTTTTGAAAAGAGTTCTCAAGGATTTATTTATTTTCATTTTGAAGTTTTGTTTATAGTATGAGAAGGTTTTAACTATTGGAGGGTGATGTTAAGCCCAATCTCTATCACAGATAATAAATTATGTCAATCTATATTAATTTCAAGTCTCAAAATGGATTATGCATTCATCAAGAAATGTAAATAAATAGGGTAGGGTAAAATAAGTTTGTTTCACCATTTTAATATGGACACACTGAGAAATACATCGTACTTGAGTTTCTTCTGCAGCTTTTCTGCTTTTTAAACTTCTTAAAGTGGGAGAACCTCAAGGAAAAGATGGGAAAGGAAAATGACTAAAGGAAAACTGAGTGGAAGAGATGGTGGGAAGAACAATGAGGGTAATGAGAATGGGTTATATTTTCAGTGAGGATGTTGTGGAATACCACAGTTTTGAGATGGCTTGAATTCCTGGTTTTTGTTTTCAATGAGGAAACCTTAAGCTCTGCATCTGTGTTTGTGTGTGCGCGCACGTGCGTATGTATGTGTGTGTGTTTTAATATTCACCAACCCTTTTTTTTGGGTGGGTTAACAATAAAGAGGTTTTTCTACTTTCCATGCTCCAGGTCTTGGCAAAATTGGCCTGTGGACTAAACAAGCCCAACCGCCAGACACTGGTCTCACATGGATCAGTCCCACAGCTCTTCAGCCAGATGCCTATTAGCAAAATGTAAGTATTCAGGGAGCACATTAAATTTCACTTATACCCATGTGAAGGCACTCTCTAGTTGTAGTTTCTTCTGTTTCTTAGGTAGGATTAGAGCCAGGCAAAATAGGTACTTGGCAAGTAGGAGATAACTCAGAAAACTTTGAAAAATACTCAGACATTTATCTTAACGAACCTTCAGTTCTGGATTATCTGTGGCAATAGGAATTAGGGAAGATGTGGATATTTAATCCTGCATGTAAAAAAAAAAATTAACTGATTTTTAGCTAAATATTTAACTTCCCTCTAGACTGTTTACTCATCTGCCACTATGTAACAAAATATACCAATTGGGAGTTTTACTTCTTTTCTTTCCTCTAATATCAAATTGATGTGTTCAGTGCTACTGAATTGCTTCCAAACTACGCATGAGGAAAGAAGCCAAATCAATTAAATAGCCAGGTTAAGCCTACCAATTATATGTCCTTTACAAGGGCGTATAATATGTTGAAGGGACAAGACAACAGTTCAAGGCAACAATGAAAGTGCCATCACAAGACTGTACCTGAGTAATTGCTAAATAAATTCTGTAGGCGGTTACCAAAGTTTATAAAAGAAGAAGAGTAATTTGACAAGGATTTATGAAAAAGGCATGGAATTTTGTTTTCAAGTTGGCAGATTTTGAAGTGTCTGATAAACATAGGAAAGTAGTACTGATTTGGAGACTATTTTGAGCACAAAGGAAGTTCCAAGGTGTTTCCAGTGAACTGAGACAGACCAGTTTAGCTGGACCATAATGAGGAAGATACGTAATGGGACTGAAAAAAATAGATTGAGAACATATTATAAAGAGCCTTGAAGGCTAGGCTGAAGAATTTTGACTGTATTCATATGTATAAAAGGTTTTAGCTCAAGGAAGAAATTTGTTTCAGGATTTGAATTTTAATCCCAGATGTGACAGTAGATCCTATACAATTGAAAAGTTTTATATACAGTTGACTTCATAGCTAATCAGTAACTATAAACTTTTGTTTATGCTATTTTTGATCGTCTAAGGTCCTAATTCCCTAAGTATCAC
Source organism: Tolypeutes matacus (assembly GCA_026826555.1). NCBI lineage: Eukaryota > Metazoa > Chordata > Mammalia > Cingulata > Chlamyphoridae > Tolypeutes > Tolypeutes matacus. The sequence continues at coordinate 11,020,271 of JAKSZT010018658.1, read as the reverse complement.
GGAAGCCCCAAAATCACTTAGTATTATTCTGGCAAATTAAAAGTATATTGCGGGGCGGGGGGGGGGGATGGGGGGATGTCTACAGGACCAATACTGTGCTCTCATTTCCCTTAACTTTTTGGCAAGCTACTTACAGAAGCCAAATGTCTTATATCTGCTAATCAGATATTTATGATGTGACCTCTATGTTCTTTGTCTCCTTTTTTTAATCAGCCGTAGTCTTGGAGGAAAGCTAGGGGCCTCTGTCATTGAAACTTTGGGGGTAGAATACATGGGTGAACTGACTCAGTTCACTGAATCCCAGCTTCAGAGTCATTTTGGGGAGAAGAATGGGTAAGTGATTTGTATTTTCAATCATAACCTTTATAGAGATGCTAAGTTCAAAAGTAGAAGTGCTTCATAAAACTTGAGGCCTAATTTTTTTAAAAACTTTTTATTTTGAAATAATTTCAAACTTATTGGACAGTTGCAAACAAATAATACAAAATCTACACAGAACTCCAATATATCCCCTACCAAGATATCCAAATTTACCAACTTCTAACATTTTGCCTCCTTCTCTCTTTCCCTCCCTCCCCTCCATCCCTCCCTTCCTCTTCTCCTCCTCCTCCTCCTTCCTTTCCTTCCTTTCCTTCCTTTCCTCTCTCGCTCACTCTCTCTCTCTTTCACCTGTTTTCTAAATATTTGAAAGTAGATTGCATATATCATGCTCCTTGTATACTTAATAATTCCATGCGTTATTTCCTCAGGACAGGGATATTCATTTATGTAACCACTTTATGTATAGCTATCAAGTTCAAGAAATTTAAAAGTGATGTAAAGCACTCTTAGCAGTTTCTGTTTTCAATTCTTTTGGTGCTTAGAGTTTTATTTAATATAATTAATTCTTCAGGATGTAAATGATAAAATTAATATACTTTTAACAACTTGCACATTTTCTTTCCCCAACCCATGATTTTCATTATATATTTACTTTATTAAATTTTATAATGGAATTAAAAAAAAAAAAAGTGATATAAAGCATAATTATGGTCTGTACTCCACTTTTTTTTCAATTCTCCCAATAATGTTCCTTTGGGCATTTTTTCTTCCATTATTAGATCCAGTCCAGGATCATATATTGTATTTTATTGTTTGTCATTGTCTCTTTAGTCTCTCTCTTTTTGGTAAATTGCAGAAACATGCATACAAAATAAAATTTCCCATCTCAAGCACTCCCAAAAATACAATTCATTGGGATTAATTACATTCACAATGTTGTGCTACCCTCACCACCATCCATTACCAGAACTTTCCCATCATCCCAAACAGAAACCCTGCACCCATTATGCATTAACTCCTCATCCCTCTCCCCTTGTCCCTGGTAACCTGTACTCTACTTTCTCTCTCTGTGAAATTGCATATTCTAGTTATTTCACATGAGAGGAATCATAGAATATCTGCCCTTTGGTGTCTGACTTATTTCATTCAACATGATATCTTCAAGATTCATCCATGTTGTAGCATGTCATAGCATGTATCAGAACTTCATTCCTTTTTATGGCTGAATAATATTCAATTGTGTGCATATACCACATTTTCATTGTTGATTCATCAGCTGATAGACTCTTGGGTTCTTTCCACCTTTGGGCTATTGTGAATTATGCTGCTGTGAACATTGGTGTACAGATATCTGAGTCCCTGCTTTCAATTATAACTAAAAGTAGGATTGCTGGGTTATGTGTTAATTCTGTGTTTAACTTTCTGAAGAACCATCAAACTGTTTTCTACAGCTGCTGTACCATTTTACATTCCCACCAACAATGTATGAATGTTCCTATTTCTCTACTTCCTCATCTCCTAGGCCTCTCTTTAGGTTAATATTTGTTCTTTCAGGTAATTTTTGTTTGTTTTTGTTTTTTTCTTTCAGGTAATTTCATTGGTCCACCTTGCCTTAAAATATTAGGTCACTATGACCTATTGGACTAGTTTTTTGTGTACCTTGGTAGGTTGATAAATAGGAATTTTTACATTGAAGCCATGATATATACTCTTACGTTATTTATGTGCACTAAGATGCTGGTGTTCCCTTAATATGTTTATATTTAGGGTGTAGTTAGCACAAAAAAACTTGTCAACAGTGATCTATGACTTGCTTGGTACTTTTTCTTGGCAAAAATACAAATGACTTTATTTATTTATTTATTTATTTATTTATTTTTAAAGATTTTATTTATTTATTCATTTATCCCCCCCTTGCTGCCTGTGCTCGCTGGGTCAGCCAACCACGCCGTGCGGGCGGGCCCTCCTTCACCAGGAGGCCCCGGGAACAGAACCCGGGGCCTCCCATATGGCAAACGGGAGCCCTACTGATTGAGCCACAGCTGCTTCCCATGACTTGACTTTAGGAATCAAAACCAATGTTGTTCTCCTTGCCACTATATTGTGCTGGAATTCACTGGGAAGAGCAAAGATTTAGTTTGAGAGGTCAGGTACAGCTAATTTTCCTTTTTCATAAAAGGACAATATTTTTCTTTTTCATGAAAGGTATAAAAGGTAATATAGGCATTTTGTTTCATATAATCGTTTGCTTTCATCTTAAAGGTATTTTGCTATTTTTTTTTCTGTTTTTGTTTTTTAGGTCTTGGCTATATGCCATGTGCCGAGGAATTGAACATGATCCAGTTAAACCCAGGCAACTACCAAAAACCATTGGCTGTAGCAAGAACTTCCCAGGAAAAACAGCTCTGGCTACTCGGGAACAGGTAGGCAGGCTTCTTGACAGAAAGTTGCCTTTTTTTATAAGAGGGTTAGTTGTGGGTAGGATTTGGTAGCTGCAGAAGATTAAATACGTTAGGTGGGAACTTAATGCTGGAAATACAAAGTATGGAGGGAATAGAAGTTCCTTTCTTATGCTGAAAATTGACTAGTTTAACTTGTGAGTCATTACTTTTTTCCCTTTCTTCAACTAAAAAGAAATGAAATGGAACTGGCCAAAGTTCAAAATGGAATTCATGTTTCAACAGGTGGAAACTGATTTTGCCTCAGATTTGTGTCTTTTTTCCCCCTGAGCTGGAACTTGCTTGAAATTCACTTGATGGCATATCAGCAGGAAAAAAAAAAATGAAAATCTTGAACTAGGGCAGGTCAGAGTACTGAGAAGATTTCTATGATATGGTGATCCCTTGGTTATAGGGGAGCTTTTGCTACACATTTCCATTTTGGAGTAGAACTGAACAAATCAGAAAGTAGTTCTGTAAAAGATAGAGCTTGTATTAAAGATTAAAATGTCAGTATTTCTTTTTAGGTGCAATGGTGGCTTTTGCAGTTAGCCCAGGAACTAGAGGAGAGACTGACCAAGGACCGAAAGGAAGTAAGATTTTCTTTATAACTGGGGTGGGCTTTGGGATTTAAACAGCAGCTGCTTCTTACTTTATGGATTATAGAAACAGAGATAGAAAAAGACATCAGGCTAGGAAATTTTGAAAAATCTTTTCTCTTCTTCGAACATAGGCCCTTGAAACTCAACATGATGTTTTAAAGTTTGGACCTAAACCTAACCCCTGTCTAATATCTAAATCTAGCCCCTGTCTCCCTCATTACCATTTTGGCTCTACCTTTTGTTTTTTCATCTAACTCCTTGTGCAACCTTGAATATTGAGTGGCCCTTCATCAATTTTTGACTCAGAGAATGTAGCCATTAAGCAGGACTTTTAGGGAATGGACTGTTAATTATTAGACTTAAATATAGTCCATGTGACAAAGGAGCAGTGGTAGTTTTTAGAGACAGAGTGTCAGAGTTGATACCTAATGATTGTCTTTTTCCTCTCCTTTAATTTTTAAAATACAAATTTATTTATATACATTTCACATACCATAAAATTCACCTATTTAAAGTGTACAGTACAGTGGTTTTTAGTATATTTCAGAGTTGTGCAATAATCACATTTTCATCACCCTAAAAGAAACTCTGTACCTGTTAGCGGTCACTCCCTATTCTCTACCACCCACCCCTAGCCCTAAGCAACTACAAATTTTACTCGTATAGATTTGCCTATTCCAGACATTTCATATAAATGGAATCATGTAATATGAGGTCTTTTGTGACTGACTTATTTCACTTACCATAATGTTTTCAAGGTCCATTCATGTTGTAGCATGCATTTGACTGAATAATATTCCAGTGTATGGATGTACCACATCTTCAGTGAATGGACATTTAGTTTGTTTCCACTTCTTAGCTATTATGAATAATGTTGCTGAGCATTCATGTAAAAGTTTTTTTGTGTGGACATATGTTTTCATTTCTCTTGGGTATATATCTAGGAGTTGAATTGCTTGGTCATATGGTAGCTGTGTTTAGCACTTTGAAGAACTGAGAAACTATTTTTCAAAGCAGTTGCACCATTTATAATTCTTCCAACAATGTGTGAGGGTTCCAATTTTTCCACATCCTTGTCAACAATTGTTATCGTATCCATTTTATTTTATTCATCCTAGGGGACGTGAAGTGTGATATCTCACTGTGGTTTTGATTTGCATTTCCCACACTGCTAATGATTCTGGGCATCTTGTCATGTACTTTTCATTTGTATATCTTCTTTGGAGAAAGGTCTGTTGAGATCCTTTGCCCATTAAAAAGTTATGTCATTTGTCTTATTATTGAGATGTAAAAGGTCTTTATATATTCTTACAATAAGTTCCTTATCAGATATCTGGCTTGACAGTATTTTTTCCCATTCTCTGGGTTATCTTTGCACTTTCTTAATAGTATCATTTGATGTATTCTCTTCATTTGAAACATCTGGGAATCCTACAAATCAGTTGAGTACTGTCAGTAGTAGTCCAGAAGTACCTGTTTGCCCCTCTTTAGGTGGGATTGGTAGTGAATGTTTGTTCCTCCGCTAGGCCTCAGAAAGAAGGTTATGCTCCCAGTTGTGTTATCAGCCTATTTGCCCACTCTGTTCTCATCTCCCTTTCCTTTTTTTTTTTAAAGATTTTATTTATTTATTCATCCATCCCCCACTTGCTGCTAGTGCTCGCTGGGTCAGCCAACCATGCCGTGCGGGCGGGCCTGCCCTCACCAGGAGGCCCCGGGAACCGAACCCGGGGCCTCCCATATGGCAAACGGGAGCCCCACTGATTGAGCCACAGCCGCTTCCCTCCCTTTCCTTATAAGCCACCCTGGAGCATTTCTTTCCACTGTTCAGTGCAGCACAGTGGCAGGTCCCTGTAAATATATATGTCTTTAAGCATCAAAGGGCTTATTGCCAAAAAGAAATCTGGATATAGCAGATCCTATCATTTCACTGTTTAAAACATTCCAGTGGCTTCCCTTCACCCTTAGGTAATGTTAAGGATTTTATCTTTTATTTTATTCTATAAAGCCCAAAATGATCTGGTCTTCTTTGACTTCATCTTCTATCCTCTCCCCATCATTTACTAGGTTTTAGCCATACTGGCCTCCTCTTTTCTCATGCCAAGTGTGCCCATCTTAACACCTTTGCACTTGCTGTCCTTCTGTCTGGAAAATCTTTGCTCATATAATCTTAAAATTTGCTCCTTCACTTTATTCAGGTCTCTGCTCAAATTTCACCTACCTGAGAGGGCTTCCCTAACCACTCTATCACATCAATAGCCTCTATCACTCTCTGCCTTACTCTGCTTTATTTTTTTCATAGCACTTATTTGTCAGGCATTTCTATTATATGCCTACTTGCTTTTTTATTATTATTATTATTAAATCCTATCCCCCCCCCAATGGCTCCCTCATCTGTTTACTTATTGTTTTTGCTTGTTGTCTGCTCAGGGCTTTTGGGGGGTGTTTTGTGTGTTTGTGTGTGTGTGTGTGTGTTTTTCTCGTTTTTGCTTGTTGTTTGCTTGTCTGTTTCTTCTTTAGGAGGTACCGGGAACCAAACCTGGGACCTCCCATGTGAGAAGTAGGCGCCCAACTGCTTGAGCCACATCCGCTCCCTACTTGTTTGTTTTTGCTCGTTGTTCTGCTTGTTTTTTTGCTAGATGTCTGCTCATTGTCTGCTGGCTGTTTGTCTTCTTTAGGAGGCACCAGGAACCGAACCCGGGACATCCCCATGTGGAGGGTAGGTGCCCAACTACCTGAGCCACATCTGCCGCCCCACCCCCCCACTTGCTTATGACATGTATTCCCCAATACCACATAGGATTCATGAGGGCTGGACTTAATTTTGTTCTTTCCTGTATTTCTAGTGCCTAGATGATGCCTAGTACATAGTAGGCATTGTTATAATTGGATGGTTTGTCACAAAGACTCCTTTGTCATTGTCAGTTTGTGTTCTCTCAAGTTATACAAATCTACACAGATGTATTTTCATTCAGTTCCCATGCCTCTGTTTCTCTTTACCCTAAAAATAGTTGCTGCTCTTGGTACTTTTGCCTTAAAGGCATTTCTTCTCACTAGCATCTTTTCATTTTGAGGGAGCCCTATGTCAACTTTTCAACTTATTTCTGCCTTGACCTTTATTTCTGTTTGCTGAGTATCAACAGTGTATTCAGATTCTTAGAGTTCACTTAAAAGTGAATCAACAATCTGTTTTTTTTTTTTTAAACAAATCAATTTTTGAATCAATAATCTTGCGTTTTAGAGGAAGCTTTACTTGACTATATCTTCTATAGAAGGGTTATAAGGAGGGGAAAAAAAAAGAAAAACAAAAAAAGAGAAAGAGGTGCTAGTGGAACCTTCTGTTCTCATTAAAGTATAAGTGCATCAGGGCAGGAAAAAGAAAAGATTTGATTGTAGAATAGATTTACTATTGGTATATTCCTCAGTCTTGACATCCTAGCTTAGATCTTCATTTCAGACAATTACATGAACCTTTCCTGCAGTCACAAATTAGAATATAGGTAATCTAAGCACCTTTAAAAAAAAAAAAATATATATATATATATATATAAACAAAAAAACAAATTAGAATATAGTATTGTAGGTATTTATTATAAGCTTCCTACTTAGATGCCACAAAAAAACATTCAGAAGAGTCACATTTTCATTTATTCTGTCCTGTTCCTATCAGCCATCAAAATATCCTAGATAATTCTAATAGTCCATCACCCAAATAAAACCTTCTCTAATTATTTCTTGCATCCTGGAAATAGCACAAAATTTTATGGAACCATGTAATGCTTTTATTCAGAAAATGTGATTCTATAGTATGGTATAGTATAGGATCTATACTGTATGTATAATATATATGAAAGGAGGAAATGTTTTTGCATCCCTCATAGTACCTAATCCAATGTCTTGTGCATAATAGGTACTTAGTATGAATTTGTAGTTTATATGCTGGAATAAAGTCTCATTCTTTGCTTACTGACTCTCTAGTCTTGACTTTTTAAACGTACTATTCTAAACCATTCTGTCTTTTTTTTTTTTCATGTAGTTCAGCATATGAAATCCAGATGCCTGTGGTAACTATAGTTCTGGTCTTAATCCTTTTCTACCCACAGAATGACAGGGTGGCCACCCAGTTGACTGTAAGCATTCGTGTACAAGGAGACAAACGTCTTAGTAGCCTTCGCCGCTGCTGTGCCCTTACTCGCTATGATGCTCACAAGATGAGCCATGATGCGTTTGCTAGCATCAGGAACTGTAATACATCTGGAACCCAAACTGAATGGTGAGTTCTTTACTAGCTCTTCTCAGAAGAGACATATGCCCTGTCTTAGCTCTAAAATTAGTGGAGGAAAGCAGATGTGACTCGAGCAGTTGGGTGCCCGTCTATCACATGGAAGGTCCCAGATTTGGTTCCTGGTGCCTCCTAAAGAAGACAAGCAAGACAGTGAGCTGCTGCGATAGGCTGGCGCAGCAAGCTGACACAAGATGACACAACTAGATAATGCAATGAAGAGACACAATGAGGAAACACAATGAGAGATACAACAAGCAGGGAGTGGAGGTGGCTCAAGCAATTGGGTGCCTCCTGGGTTCGGTTCCCAGTGCCTCCTAAAAAGAAGATGAGCAGACAGAGCACACAATGAATTGACACAGAGAGTAGACAGCGAGCACAAACTGAGGGGAGGAAAAATGAATAAATAAAATTAGTGGACATCTGAGCTCTTCTAGCTGGAGTAGGCTCTTTGTGACTCTGGCTAGCAGCACCTATTGCAGAAGGGAATGGAATGGTCATGCACTAAGGGAGAAAGGACCATTGTAACCCCAGACACAAGTTCAGGTGCATTCCAGTTCCCAGGGCTAGGTTAGAAGGCAGAAAGAACCAAGACAATCCCTGCCTGTATCAGCTTGCTGTGGGAATGACCAATTACACTTGGAGTACAGAGCTCAAGTTTCAAGTATACACTTGGGAACTTCTCTCTCAACTACTTGATTCTTCTATCTTAAAAGGTATCTTGATAATCTGTAACACCCCAACTCAGATATAAGCTCCATTGGTATTATAATGAATGTCATATTCATTAATAAACTTCATTTTCAGTTGGTCATGAAATATGACCAAATATATGATAGTTTCTCTATGTAGTATGTTCATTTACTGTCCAGGTATTAATTATTTTCATGACCAGGATGATCCTTTGCTTTTTTAACTAGCCTGTTAAACTGGAAAAAAGTACTCCAGATTCACAATGGAAATATAATTATGAAAGATAAATTGGTGGTTCATTTAAATAAATATTATCAAAAATAAAATTAATCACCTAAATTACTGCTTATCTAAATTTATTGGCATTATGTATCTAGACCTACAATATGACGGGGTCTCTAAAGTTGAATTTTTTGTTCTCTACTTAGAATTTAAGTAAAAAAAAAAAAAAAAGGGAACGGATTGTAGCTCAGTGGTTGAGCACCTATTTCCCATGTATGAGGTCCCAGGTTCAATCCCTGGTACCTTCTTAAAAAGAAATTTTTTACTTTCACTTCTCACTGTGCTTATTTTCAAATATTGAATAATTTTATGTAAGTAAATGAACTAAATGATAATGGTACTGTTCATATGGCCCTAATTTGCAAACATACCATTGGCTTTAACAAATACTATTCACCAATAGTTTGACATTTGACAGAGAAGCATCAAAATTATTTAAGACTGTCCCAAAGCATGAAACTTGTAGCATTTACTATTTTCCTCATTAAGGGACTGATCTGTACATAGAAATAGAATTTCATATGAAATTCAACACATGTGAAAGAGTAATTAGACATAAAAAGGAATTTTGTGGCAGGAATTTCTTAAAATGTTTCTGAGACACTGGGATGGGCAACCAAAAGCAGTTGTGGAATTTTAATCCAAGAATCTTTCCAGTTAAGATATTCTAAAACTTTTCTGTTGCCCTGAATAAAATTTCTTGCCCAACCCTGAATTAAAGCAGCTCTATAGCAGTATCTTATAAAAACAGTAATACCCAGCTGTGAGGGCATCCAGTGTTCACTAAGTCAGTGGTTCTCAAACTGGTCTCAGACCATCAGCATCAACTTGTTAGAAATGCAAATTCTCTGCTCTTCCCAGGTCTAGTAATCTGTATTAACAATCTGATGTGTACCAAAGTTTGAGATCCACTGTAGCAGGTAATAATTTCCTCTTATGGCAGAACCAGAATCCTAGTCATTTATGAATCATATCTGTCCTAAGCTCTGAAATAGTGACCTGTTGCTAATCTTGTTCCTTTACTTTCTATTACAGGTCCCCTCCCCTCACAATGCTTTTCCTCTGTGCTACCAAATTCTCTGCCTCTGCCCCTTCATCCTGCACAGATATCACCGCTTTCTTAAGCAGTGACCAGTGTTCTCTGCCAAAGGTGCCAGTTACCAGTTCAGAAGCTAAGACACAGGGAAGTGGCCCAGCAGTAACAACTACTAAGAAAGCAACCAGTTCTCTGGAGTCATTCTTTCAAAAGGCTGCAGAAAAGCAGAAAGTCAAGGAAGCTTCCTTTTCATCTCTTACTGTCACTACCCAGGTCCCAGTAACCAATTCACCATCCAAGCCCTCACTGCCTTTCCAAACCAGTCGTACTACAGGAACAGAGCCCTTCTTTAAGCAGAAAAGTCTGGAAGCCCTAAAGAATAAACAGCTTAATCATCCTTCAGTTTCCCTCCTTCCACAAAATCTATGGTCCAGCCCTAAAAAGTTACCAGAACATTTTCTGACAGAGTGTACAGATTGTACCACTGCTTGTGAAGAGGTGTTGAAACCAGAATCCTCAAAAGCATCTTCTGCAGAGATGGATTTGGCCAAGAGCAGCCCAAGTAGACTTGCTTCTTTATTCTCCAAGTCTGCTCTGGAAGTGGCTCAAAAGGCACCTAGTACTCTGAGTTTTCTGGATGCTGAGGACCAAGTGCCCTGTGAGAAGTGTGGCTCCCCGGTTCCAGTGTGGGAGATGCCAGAACATATGGACTATCATTTTGCATTGGAGTTGCAGAAATCCTTTTTGCAGCCCCACTCCTCAAATCTCCAGGTTGTTGCTGCCATTTCTCCTCAAGGCAAGAGAACTCCCAGGAGCCCTGTGGCCTCCAGTAATAAACGCCCTAAGCTTGAGGGCATGCGGACATTGGAATCATTTTTTAAGCCGTTAACACATTAGTGCTGCCCTCGGGTTTGCTGCACTAAATTTTAATAAAATTTTAGTATTTTATCTGTAACTTGAGAGAAGGAAATATGCCCACTTCTCAAGGACACCCATAACTTTATGACATTTTTAATAAGGAAAATAATCCAGTTAGGTGCTGGGTTGAAGCTCCCATCTCTTCACAGGCATGGATTCTCATCCCACTGCTAATAGAGATGTAAAAATCCACCTTTCAGAGACACAGATGCTTTGAATTTTTAAACTTTAGAGTTTAGAGGGGGAAAAAATTAAAAAAAATAAAGAACTAAAAAAAAAAAAGTTTAGGGAAGCAGTGTCATATAATACATGGGCCTTGAAGTCTAAGGGACCTGGTTCCAAACCTGGCTGTGCCTCTTACTGTGAGTATGGCCTTGAACAGGTCACTTTGCTCATTTGTAAGCTTGAGAAACTACCTTAAAGATTGTTGAAGACTAGAAATAATGGATTTAAAGTACCTAGCTTAAAGTTGGCACAGAGAAGGAACTGAGATTTTACAAAAAAGTTTTAAAAAGTTCAGATATTGCCTTGACCAAAATTCCATATTTTCAGTTGGAGAATGTGAGGTGAAGACTTGAAACCCTAAAGTGATGCAATAACTAGTTTAGGGCAGAGCTCTGTATACAAAAGCTACCCAAATACTGAATTTCATACAAGTAAATCCTAGGATAGCCAGTCTTAGCCATTGGCCTTTGTACCTATTGCACTTTTTCATGTAGAATGAGATTGCTACTAGACCAGTTCAGGGACTGTTTAAATTTGATAAGCCATGATCAAAACGATCTCCTCTAGAACCTTGCTACTACAAGTGTTATTTGAGGAATAGCATCAGTATCACGAAGGAGCGTATTAGAAATATTCTCAGCCTGACCCTCATCCCTACTGAATCAGAGTCTGTATATTAACAAGATTTCTTTGGCAATTAGTATACATTTTTAAAGTTTGAGAAGTACTAATCTAGAAGATCCTAAAGACCAGCTTTGTAGAAGGCAAAGGCATTTCCTAAGCCCTAAAGTACAAACTTAAGAGGTAAGTGCTTGGGCCTTTTTATCTCTTTCCTATTGAACTGTGAACTTAGGATTTTAAATTCATTATTATGTTATTTTAAATTCATTATTGTAGTTTTTTTTAGTGGTCCAACATGTATAGTAGTACATTCAGTTCTTTTGCCTTTTCTGACATCTTATGGGAAACCTTGAATTATGCAGAGAACCCAACCGAAGATGAAATGAGTTAGAAGGTGAGGAGGGAAAATGGTGTACATACCCCCTTCCCACCTTTACTTTTTAGCTTATTTATAAATTAGGAGTTCTGTATTTAGGTTGAAGAAGGGGGAAAATGGCACTGGGTATAGTAGGAAATTATCTTTCTCCATTTTCCTGTTTTGTGGCACTTATAAATATCTAATAAAAGACAGTATTTTTCTACTATAGACTTGTTATTCTAGCAATAGAAAAACTTTTATCATTGATGTCAAGGCAGTGGTCACTGGAGGTTCTGAGGGGAAGGGAGAAGGAAAAATAACTAATTTGGGGGCATTTTCAGGACTTGGGAATTGTCCTGAATGACATTGCAATGACAGATACAGGCCATTATATATCTTGTAATAACTTACAAAATTGTGCGGAAGGAGTATAAACTACAATGTAAACTATAATCCATGCTTAGTGACAGTACTCCAAAATGTGCTCATCAATTTTAACAAATGTCCCACACTAATGAAGGATGTTGTTAATGTGGGAAAATGTGGGAGGGCTAGGGAGTGGGGCATATGGGAATCCCCTATATTTTTTATGTAACATTTATGTTATCTATCTTTTAAAAAATTTTTTTAAAGTATATTGAGGGAAGGTGGGAAAAAAAAAAAAAAAAGACAGTATTCACTGTGTACCTGGCTTTTCCCTACTGGATTTGTAGTTTTTTGAAGGCAAAAATTCATGGTGTCTTGTACATTCACTGGGTGAATGCATATAGTGAAAAATTTTACATCTGTTTACTAGAACCGAAACAAAAAAATGTATATAATCCTTGGTGGCCTGTCTTATACACCTTCTTATCCTCCTCAATGTTTTATAAATGTAGAAAAGTGGCTCCCTTATTAAGTATGAAATGTTGATTTTTCAGTTTCCTTTTTCTTAACCCTAGGAAAAGATAAGTTATTTAAAACAAGAAAAACTGTGGGTTGAAGCATTCATTTCTGTTGGCTGCTGTACAGATCAAATTGAACAAATCTTTAAGCAGCTGGATTGACAAGCTTCTGCACCTCTTTCTACTCATGTGCCTGGAATGAAGGAGTCATGTAGAAAAGCAATGTAGTAGAAACCTAGGGGGGTCGGATGTGGCTCAACTGGTTGGGCGTCCGTCTCCCACATGGAGGGACCCGGGTTCGATCCCTGGGACCTCCCGGTAAAAAAAAAAAAAAAAAAAAAAAAAAGAAGAAACCTAGGTTACATTGGTATTGGTAGTGTATGAGGGGAGGTGATGAGATGTTGGCTGGTGGATGAAGAATACAGTCCAACCATGCAGTCTGTGGAGGGGACAGCAAATAGACATTCAAAGGTCAGTGTTTGGGGAGCCGTTGTGGCTTAGTGGTTGAGTGCTAGCTTCCCACACATGAGGTCCAGGGTTCAATCCCGGGCCCCCAGAACCTCAAAAACAAAACAAATAGCTGAGCCTGAGTGGGAGGGAAACTACCACTTAATACCCTGGAGGCAGAATGCTACATGAGACCTTGGGCCCCATTTATTATTAAATTTCTTTTGCCAAACTCTGTGCTCACAAGTCACTCCCCCCCCTCCTTTTTTGCAATCGACTGTAACCTTGAGCCCTATTTCTCTACCCATAAAATATGTTATCGGGTACTCTGAACTCAGGAACAGGAAGAGGGACCAAGATTTGGCCAGGTGGCCCAAGGAGCTCCAAGAATCCAGTTAGGGGGAGCCGATGTGGCTCAGTGGTTGAGCGCCGGCTTCCCACATACAAGGTTCCGGATTTAATCCCTGGCCCCGGCACCTCAAAATAAAGAATCCAGTTAGGGTATATAAACCTCACTCCTGGCTACTTTGAATTGCTAAGGGAAAGTGTGAAGGGACAGATTTGTCTCTAAATTCTGTTTTTCATTAAGCAGGTGGCACTATCAAAATATCCAAACTGCATTAGTTTCAGGGCACAGTGGAGGGCTTCATACCACTGTGACCAGTAGCAAGTGGCCAACTCCTCGAATGTAGGGTGGCTACCTATTTCAGTTGAAAAGGTGTAAGCTTCACTTTCTACTCTGCTTATTCAAACCACTATGCCAAACAGACCAGCTTAGGGGGCAGTGCGACTTGGAGGGGCAGTGAGGAGGGGTTGGGGGTGGGAGTTGGCGCTGCAGGCCGGGTGGGAACTGAGTCGTGATGCAGACAGGACTGAGGCGGTGGCCGGGCTTCCGCCCAACATGAACTCGCTGGAGCAGGCGGAAGATCTCAAGGCTTTTTAGAGAAGACTTACTGAATATATTCATTGTTTGCTACCTGCCACTGGACGTTGGAGAATGCTTCTTATAGTGGTATCTGTCTATACAGCTACTGGTACATGGAACTGGTAAATAGATCCCAAGACACAAAAGGAGTCACAAACTCAAAAGCCAGTGGCTGGCTGGAAGAAACTAGTGAGAATGAATATGGCAACTGCAAAGTATCCTTCACATCATTGTGGAATCATCCATTTTTTACCATTAGCTGCATCACTCTAATAGGGTTGGTTCTTTGCTGGAGATGGTGTAGTCGCACCATCAAGCCGTTCCATGTTGAACTGTTACTAGCAGAGTATAACACGTCTTATGATGATACAGGAAAACTAATTTTGAAACCTAGGCCTCATGTTCAATAACAGTCTGCACTCATTTTTATGGGACCTAAAACAGCCTTTCTTCAAATAAGTGATACAGCAAAAAGCCATAAGAGATTCCAGTTCTGGTTGGGTATATGGAAGTCATAGCAACAAGTGACAAGAAGTATGCAATATTTACCCAGATTATCTTGATGATAATGACTCACGTTATCAGTGCTTTTGGTACCTTTTTACCTGTTTTCATTATTACTGTCACTTTAGTACTTCAGATCCTGCAAATATTTTTGCAGATGAAGTATGTATGTTACTAAATTAAACTTAGAACCAGAACTTCATTCAGTTTTTATGTATTTTTGCAAACTACTGTAAATAGCAAATCAATGCCAACATTAAACAAAGAGGGAAAGGGTGTGTGGACTTTGTTCTCCTGCACCAGTATTTCAGGAACATCTGCTTGATATCCCCACAGCTCTTTAAAACCAGCTTTTGTGTATAGCTTTGCCTTTCATTGTGTTCCTCTTTTAATCATACTGCAGGAAAAACATCAGATTGCGCTTAGACTGAGGAAAACTCATTTCCATTATGTTGTAAGAAATTATAGATGTTTTAAGAAAAATTTTTGTTAAACCACATACTGAACTTCAGCCACTATTGTGGTTATATTTTTCAGTTCCTTGTTTTCATTTAGTGCAAAATATACATTTTTTTTTTAGTAATTAAAAAAAAAAATTACTCCAAAGGCTTCTGAATATACAAATTCAGTAATAAATTGTCTTGTCTGGGAATTTGGTAGTTTATTGTTTTAGATAATTGGATTTTATACTGTAGTAGACATGCTGGTAACCTAATATTGTACAGGTATAACTGAGCATCCTACTCTATCACAAGGATAACATGGGAGCGGTGCCACAAACTAGAGTCTACAATTCTCACTGTTTAGAGTGTTGACATACTGTGAATGCATAATAGCCACATGTACTATTAGAGTCCATAAAATTAAACTATTGGGATTGCTGTAAATATTTTAAAGTACTGGAGGTGCTTTTTTACCTGTTTGAGATTTTGAAAACGTTTGAATTATTTCATGAGCAATCTTTTAAATTTCATTTAACATAAAGCTGAAAATCCAATAACAGGACAAACTTTTTAACAAGGCTGCCATTTAACTTAAAATGTGTCTATCTTGGCTTTCACATATGTAAATTTTATTCTTTGAACTGCAGCAATAAAACCCTCTGCTCCTAAAATGTCTTAAGAAGGTATTCTATATATTCAGCGTTGTTTTATTCTGTAAGTTTTGTAGGTAAATATGTGCATAAAAATACTTTAAATATATAAAACAAAACCAAAACAGGCCAGCTTACTTGGTTATGATAATGGAACATTGATCCTTTGTGGGGAAGAGGGAAAGAAGAATGATAGATGAGATAGCTGAAGGGTTCCAGGTTCTTTTCCCATTCAGGAGTCAGCAGTGTTGGGGTTTTACTTGTTTCTATTTAATCTTGGAGAGGAATCTAGCTCTGGAGGTTGAGCTTGTCTTAAGCATAAGCAAATTCTGTCCAATAAAACATTTTTATTCTGTACAATATATATATGTGTGTGTATATATATACAGAGAAACCTCAACCAACAAATCCCTGAGTCCATGGGAACCCAGGACACTTAATAAAGGGAAAGGAGGGAGTCCATACCCCAAAGAGTAGGAATATGTCAACAGTGCTCCCTTTCCTCCTGGTTCCCTACAACAGAGGGAAGAGGATAGTCACTGCAAATTACTAAAACGAGAGGACTTTGTGGGAGCAGGGTGGGAGGGGTAGGGTAGAAGGTCAGATCCCCAACCACCAATCTGGGGAAGTAAAACATACTATTTGAGCATTAAAACCAACATCACTGCAGAGGAAGGGACAAGACTGACATGCAGCTGGCCTTTGGTATGCCAAGCCTTAGCTTGGTAGCCCCACACCTGGGCCAGCACTACACATAGCACCTGTGGGGCCTGTGAGAGGAGGAACTGGGGAAATGGCCCTCACATGAAGAAGGGCAAGGGGATAAAGCTGAGGAATAGGCCTCAGGCCTCAGCACAGGGTGGGAACATTGCCATTTGCTGTCCCTGTGCCATTTCTTCAGATCCTGGGCCACCAGGTAGCCAGAAGCAGATGTCTTTTGTCCACAGTCAAGTAAAGATGGGCAACTTACATGGCCTTGAGGTATAGAAAAAGCAGTGCTTTCGAGGGCCACCCTCAGTTGTGACAATTCCTGAAGTGCAGGGATGACACCAGTGGATCATGCCCAGTCCTGATAGTGGGGCCAACATGGCCATGGTCAGCTCTCTCCAGTAGATAGGCCACAGGGTTGTAAAGGTTGATGAGCCAACCAGGCAGGCACACAGCTGCTGAGCATTACCCTGAATCCTCCTTCTCCCTCAGGTCTGCCCCTCCCCTGGCCACATCAAGCTTGGTACCTTTCCATTAAGGTGGCGGAGAGCAAGTGGCAGAGCACCCGTGTCTCCCTAGCCTATTAACACACAAAGCCGCCAACGAAGGGCAGCATGGCCGGAAGTCACCTTATATATTGAAGGGACAGCAAGAGAGCTGTCCTTGCCTAGGGGAGCTCAGAAGCCCATGTTGGCTTGGGCCTCTCCTGCTGCAATGGCTTGCACATCAGTGACATGGCCGATGCCCTTGGTGACACCCTCTCGGAAAAGCAGCTTGGCGCCCACCTTCAGGTACTCTGGGTGTTTCAGGAAGCGGAAACGTACCACTGCCTTCTCCCCCGTCCGGAGCTTGTCCTGCAGCAGATAGGTGGTCACAGGCCCTGGCCAGTGCCTCCCATCCCATACTCTACCACCTTTGGCTCTCCACCTTCCTGGGGCCTATCGGACTCTTACCCACCCTCAGTGGGGATATTTTCCCTTTGTGTGATCAAGGAGTTCTCTGCAAGTCTGGGGTTAGGCCTCCCTCCTTTCTGGAGGCAGAATTCTGGCTTGTTCCTGGAGAAATAGGGGAACGGCTGGGTTCCTCTCACCTTGGCATGGATCTTTTCCACCACTGCGGTCTGACGTACGTTGCCCACGTGGACTGTCACCTGGAAGCCTCGCCGGAAGGTTGTGGCATGGAACAGTAGGACTATCTCTGCCTCGAACACTGAGCAGATGGTGGGATTCATCTCGGGGCTCACCATCACCATGCCCTGGGGAGGCACAGACCCCAAACCCAGGAAGGACAGACCTAGCATTAGACTCCCTCCCCAACTACCCCACACCTTTTTACAACTGAATTTCCTCTGCCACCAAGACTCCAAACACAAAGACCTCCGGAGAAGATACTCAAAACTCTCCTTAAAGGGAACCGTTCCGGGAGGCGGCTGTGGCTCAATCAGTAGGGCTCCCGTTTACCATATGGGAGGCCCCGGGTTCGGTTCCCGGGGCCTCCTGGTGAAGGCAAGCCCGCCTGCACGGTGTGGTTAGCTGACCCAGCGAGCACAAGCAGCAAGGGGGGGATAAATGAATAAATAAATAAAATCTTAAAAAAAAAAAGGGAACCGTTCCCTCATCCCCCTCCCATGTCCTCTAACCCTTCTACTACTTTGTATTGGACACTCAGGTTGAACCACAGTAACATTTAGTGATGTGCTGCTTTATGAGTATTCTAAGCCTTTTCATAGACAGTCTGTGTAAGCAGACCATAAGTTTCTTAGGTCAGAGACCATGTTGCCTTTGAGTTTCTCTGAAGCACCCGAGACAAGTACTCATCATTCAGTAGACAGTCTCCCAGGCACTTCTCTTTGTGTTCCCTCTCCAGCCCACCCACCCACCCACCTCACCTTGCGAAGGAGTGCACGGTCAAAGTCCCCGAGGGCCAACGTAGCAGCCTGACCAGCTCGGAGCACACGACAGGCAGAGCGGTTGCGCTGGATGCTGCATACTCTCAGCTCCAGGAAGCAGCCGTCGTCCGTGGGGCCCACCACCAGCTGGTCCCCCTCACGGCAAATCCCACTGCAGCCCAGAGGGCAGGTGGCACAGCGTCAGCTAGGGCCCCCTGCCTACTTCTCTGTCTTAGGGTCACCTAGAGCATTCCTTTCCATCTAAGGCTGAACCCATAGGTGGAGGAAAGGGATACTAAATTCAGACTTGGAGGTAGGGGGATGACTGCCTTGCCCAGTCCAGAGTTCAGACTCTGAAGGCTCTTACAACGAAAGACAGAGAGGTACCTGCTGGTTTGACAACACTGAATACTTGATTCCTGAAGGACCAAATTATCCCCTCAGGCTTCATCCTCTGCTTTGGAAAGAGTCTTAAGGAACCTTTCATCTCTCCACTTTGAGAGGAAGTCAGTTGCGTACACTCCAGCTTTCTTCCTGGGGCCCAAGACCCACACTACTCCTCAGGGGCCTCGAGATACCCAAAAAGCAGCAATACTGTTTCTTCCCTCATAAGCCAAATAGAGTAAAATTTCTTCAGCTCTTCTGATAGTGAAAGCCTAATCTGCAAATATGCACATCCTTTAGATGGGCTCTGATCAATTCCAGGGTCTCCTTTGGGCCATGTCTTCGTGTGTATGGGTATGTGAGGGCTGAGGGGGATGGGAGGCAAGCAAGGCAATTCACCTGGAAAGTGTCCCTCCAACAACAGTCCCCACCTCTGGCACAGTGTAAATTTCATCCACCTGAAGCCAAAGAAGATTCCATCAACAGACTTGTCAGAACCAACTCCTCCCTGTTCCCCAACCCACTGCTTATTATTCAAACAGCCTACTACCTGGAACTCTGTCAGTTGCTGCATGAGTTCTTCCTGCTCTTTACTGTTGGTGAGTGGTGGTAGGATGTTCAGAAAGACTTTGAGCAGGTCCAGACTCTCTCCAGACACACTGGATAGTGTGAAGATAGGGGTGACACTGCAGAAGAAGGCATGGAATGGACAGATAAGGAAAGTCCCAACAGGAGGCAGAGCCCCATACACTGGAAAGCAAGCTAAAGGTGGATGGCTGGAGACCCCTCTCTCCTACCTGCTAATCTGCTCCTGAGCTCTTGGCCTTCTCTCTGTGAGCCAGCCAAGGAATATGACACAAAAAGTCCATCCGAAAGTGCAAAGGAGGTGGCAAATACCTGGGCTATCCCTTCATTCCCTGGGTTCCAGGGCATAACAAAGTTCAAACTGGCTCAAAGTGAGGGATGGGATGGGGGATGCCAAGCATCTCTACAAAGACTCCCTCCTGTAATCCCAATCTGAAGACCACAGAACTGAGCCCAAACTGGTCTGACCCTGGGGGTGGGACACTGCGCTCCTGGGCATTGGGCCTTTGTGGCAGCCTTCCCTGTGGATTGGGGCTCTGAGGTCAGGCAGGCTTACTTGGGTGACTGGGCAAACTGCTGGGCAGCAGTGACAGCATCATCCTCTGAAGTGACCAGCATGGGGACCTTGTGGCAGCCAGGCTGCTTGAGGACCCGCTCCAGCTGGCGTACTGTCCTCTCCACTGTAGTCTTGGCACACAGATCCACCTTGCTGACCACGACGAAGAAGGGCACTTTCAGGGCCAGGGCCAGCCCCAGGTGTTCCCTTGTGGTGCCAGCTGCCTCACAGAAGGCAGGCAGGCAGCAGCGGACGAGAGTGAGAAGGCAGGAGGAGGAGAGGGAAGAAGAGGAGAGTTGGTCTGTCTCCCAGATTTAAGGAGGCCCAGGGTAGGAGGGAATGAGCACCTCCTCTCCCCAGCCCCATCCCTGCCCCAAGGCCTCGTACCAATCCCAGTGTTGGCACTGACGAGGAGCAGTGCACAGTCGGGGCAGTATGAGGTGAGGCCAAAGATGGTGGTGTGCAAGTACTTGTGGTGGCCTGCCAGGTCGATGAAGGTGATCATCTTGGAGCTGCTCTCACAGATCTCTTCGGCTGTCCGTGAGTCGCTGTAATTCACCACCTGGCCCAGAGCCCAGGGCTCTCAGTGCCCACTGCCAACCTTCCCAACCCTTCAAGAGTCGCCAGGATCTAAACCAGTCCCTGGGGGACCCTGCCTTTTAGCCCTGAGCCCCATTTCTGATTTCATTCAGTTGATTCCCCATTTGTTTTCTAAGTGGGATACAGCTTGTTCACAGTCCCCTCAGGGCCTTCATCTACACTACTCCAAAAAGTCTCCACACTCTGCCCCAGCCTCTGTCCTTCATCACTTCCATCCCATCCTCAGAGTCTGGCCCCACTGGGTCCCGCTGATGGCATGCACCTCTCCCTTGCTGTTAAAGCCCAGGATCTCGAAGCTGATGCTGGAGGTTCGGCCAGACTGAATCTCATGCAGGTGGCGGAAAAGGTTGAGCCGGGCCCGGCCCCGCCCATTGTCCAGCTCTCCCTGGGTCAGGACTCCAAGCAGAGTAGACTTCCCTGAGTCCACATTCCCCAGGACGGCCACACGGAGGTCTAGGAACTGTGGACGAATTGCCAGGGATGAGAGCTCCATCCCCTCACCTCTGTCCACTGAGGGTTGGGTCAAGAGCAGTGATGCTCCCTGGGGAGTAAGTGATGAACTGGACACCCCCAGGATCCCAGGCCAGGGGAGCATCTGTCACCACAGGGCCCTCCCAGGGAGTGTGGGCATGGGGGGCAGGGAAAGGTGCGTGCTTCACCTGTTGGTTGTCAGGGACCTTTCGTACCAGCACCTCAGTGATCTTCCGGGGCATGTCACTGTCATAATCTACTTCCCGCTCCCGGAGAACGGTGATGTCTGCCCCTACCCTGTCAGAGCAAGGCCACAGCTGCCATACCTTACCTGTAGTCCTCTCATTCCAGTTAGCTCTGGGCCCCTGGCCTTCCTTCCCTTCCCACAGAGCTCCCAACAACACCTTACTTTACCTCCCAAATCTCTTGGACAACCCCCGCCCCCGGCGCCAGCCCAATCCATCCCAGATCCACAGCTCCCTTTAAAAGGTTAAAAACATGGGAAGCGGCTGTGGCTCAATCAGTAGGGCTCCCGTTTGCCATATGGGAGGCCCCGGGTTCAGTTCCCGGGGCCTCCTGGTGGCGGCGGGCCCGCCCGCACGGCGCAGTTGGCTGACCCGGCGAGCACAAGCAGCAAGGGGGGGATAAATGAATAAATAAATAAAATCTTAAAAAAAAAATAAAATAAAAAAATAAAAGGTTAAAAACAAAGCAAAACAAAAATCTTAAATCAAAGGGCAAAAAAGCTTAGGTCCAATGAGATGGAGCCCTGAACATGAACCCTCTTCACTTCAGCCTTTTGCCAAGAGAAGGCAGCAGAAGGAAAGTCCCACTTTGGTCCCTCAGGCCACAGGAGACTGGGTATTCTTGGGTCTTCCCCAGAGATAAGTAAAGGAGAACTGAGGGGGAAGGGGAAGCATACTTCTCTGCCATCCGGTGCAGGGTCTTGAGGGAGGCCCGCATCTCCTCCTCAGCCAGCCCCACCAGCAGCCCATTGTCCTCCACCCCAATCTGGTAGACAGCCTCACCGCGGCCTTCCTGGAGCCGCCATTTCATCTGTGTCACCAGGTGCTCAAAGCGATACTGGGATGGATTCACCAGCTTCAGCTTGGGGCAGGCGGGGAATCATGAGAAGATAAAATCAGAAATGCTCCTCTCAAATCCACATGCTCCCTACCTGTCCTGTTAAAGGACCAGGACCTTCCCTTCACACTAAAATCTCGTCCCTGAACCCCTCTAACAGTGAGTCTCCCTCCAACAGTCTGGGGTATAGAACCCTTCCCTGAACCTTGTCCCTAAATTGCTACAGATTATGAACTTTGGAAGGATCTCAGAGAAATCATCCCATACTGGCAAGGACAACCTACCCCAAATCCCTGTCCGTTCCCAGCTTAAGACTCACTTTATATTCGATGTTTCCATCTTCAGCCTGGAAAGAAACAGGTAGCAGTTACCACACACCATCTAGACCCAACCCCCACTTCCCTCTGATTCCCTGGGGCCAAGGCAGTGATCTAGAGACTGCAAGAAGACCCAGTGGCACCTGTCCAAGTGAGTGCCTGCCAAAGGTCAGGGGCAGATAAGCCCTCTGCTCAGCCCCAATGAGGCTTCTCTGAAGGAAAGGCCTCTAAGGACACAAAGAACCAGCAACAGAACCCTAAGTTCCTCCTTTCTTTGACCACTGGCGGCACGTTCTTCCCAGATCCAACACCACCCCTTTCTTCTTTCCATGGCCTCAAACTGCTTTCCCCAGGAGTCTATGTTTCCTCTGTGCCTGGGCTGCTGAGGCCTTTCTTTGCCACTGGTCTAGGAGACACCACTTCCTTCCTGCCCACCTCTCTTGGCTGATGTTATCACAAATAAGAGGCTGCAAGAGGTTCTGGCCCAGGGCCAAAGGGTGAGCTCAGCGCTGGTCACTACAAGTTCAATGAGACAGGAGCCCAGGCGAGAGAGAAGCAGGGCTCCAAGGCTAGGGC
The DNA here is from genome assembly GCA_026826555.1 of Tolypeutes matacus. Lineage (NCBI taxonomy): Eukaryota > Metazoa > Chordata > Mammalia > Cingulata > Chlamyphoridae > Tolypeutes > Tolypeutes matacus. The sequence goes on along the minus strand of JAKSZT010018658.1, from coordinate 10,997,477 downwards.
TGAGATGAACAGAAGAAACTCAGAAAATATAATGAAGGGGAGTCTTCATAAACCTGACTCATTATGGTTTTTACCTCCTGCCCCCTAACCTTATGCCTCAGTTGAGGTAAAATCCCACAATCTCCTCTACCTCCTCCCTAAATCAGATGATACAGCACAGTAGCATCTTGTTGCCTGAGCCCTCCCCTCTTGGATGCAAGGAGATATGGGGTGAGGTAAAGGGGGAAAGGGTTTGGAGTTCATGACCCAGAAACTCCTTCTTCCCCAAGATCCTACAACTCAAAGGAGAATGAACCCAAAGGTCAGGAAGAAAGTCTGAAACCCACTTCTTTCTTTGCTTTACCTCCACAAGGATCTGGGACCAGATCCTTGCCTCTGTTCTGCTTTTCTTTCTTTTTTTTCTTTTTTTAAGGGAGAAGGGGCTTTTTGAAAAATTGAGATATAATTCACATACCACAAAATTCACCCTTTTAAAGTGTAGAATTCAATGGTTTTTAGTAGATTCACAAGCTTGTACACACCATCATCACTACTAATTCCAGAACATTTTCATCACCTCCAAAAAGAAACCCCATACCCATTAATAGCCATTCCTTATTTCCCACTCCCCCAGGCCCTGGCCACCGTTAATATACTTTCTGTTTCCATGGATTTACTATTCTTTCCATCTTGAATATGTGTACCACTGCTCCCAGGCCATTTTAGTTTTCCTCTACTTTTCCTGTCAGCATTCCATCTGTTCTCAGCCCTTTGGCTCCTAAGCCCTAACAGGTGTTCACAGATAACCTCCATCTCATGGAGGGTAAGAGAGATCTTTTCCCATTAAGGAAGACCCTCCAGAAACCTTTTTAGCATTTTGCTGGGGATGTTGAATAGGGTGGGTGGCTTCAGAAAAGTACAAGGATGATGGTCTAGGCCAATGATTCTCAAAGTGTGGTCCCAGGACTACAGGCATCAGCACGACCTGGGAACTTGTAAGAAATGCACGTTCTTAGGGCCACCCTGACCTACTAAATCAGAAATCCTAATAGTGGGACCCAGCAATGCAAGTAATTCTGATGCCTGCTAAAGTCTGATAACTGGTTTAGAAGCTCTTCTCCTGGGTCCTTCTTTCCTAAAAGGGATAAGGTGGCAGTTATTCTGTCTCAGGGATTGATGGGGCAGATGTGTGGAGGCACTCTTTGTCCCCACCCCATCATTGGTCAGGCAAAGGGCAAGGAGACTGTCACAGTTCCTCTGGTTGTATGTAATGGGGGGGTGAGGGGGAGGGAGGAAACATATTGCTCTTTTCCCGGGTACTCCCCTCCTCTCTGTGGAACAAGTTTGGAAAAAGTGGTGGTTAATCTGCCTGCCTCCTCATCGCAAAAATGCAGTCCCCCTTCCTCTGTCGCACTACCAGGAGGGGGCCAGGGCGTTCTACACTACTCTTGTCAAGGGGGTGGGGCGTGGGATCCCTTTTCCCTGCTTCTCCTCCTGGAGGTATCTAGGTCAGAAGGAAGGGGTCCTCCATCCCCAACCTTCCTGCCTGGAGTCCTTACGCAGGAAGGGAGGTCCGGCCTCTCAGTCCCTCCTCCCTAGGGTGCCGGGACCGGAAGGAAGGGTCTCCCCTCCCCTCTTCTCTGGGGTCTTGACACCGGAAGGAGTGGTTTCCTCTCATTCCGCCACTTCCCAGGTGCTCACCTCTGGGGGCAGGTACGGAGGGTTGTTGGCTTTGCTCCCTCTGTTCCTTCCGTTCTTCTTCTTCCCCTTCGGGCCCCCGCAGCCGCTGCTGCCGCCGGTCCCCCTAGCCTTGAGGGTTCCGCCCATGGCCGGGCCCCCCCCCGGGCCGCCCCCGCCCCCCCACCCCTCCCATACCCTCGAGTCCATCCGCCGCTGCCGCCAGCCCCCCACCCGGCCCCTCCCCCCCGCCACCACCGCTGCCGCCGCCGCCGCCTCTACTGCCACTGCCGCGTCGGACCAGCCAGAGAGCGGGGTGTGGCTTTGCGCAGACCACGCCCCCACACCCCTCCCCTGGCCTCCAGGTCGCGTCAGAAACAGCCGCGGGGCACCACGGGATATAGAGTCTTCAAGCCTGGAACCTCGCTCAGAAGAGCATGCCGCTGCCCTACAACTCCCAGGAGACATCGCGGCGCAAGGACCCGCCGATTGCTTCGCAGCGTGGGCAAGGAGCACAGGCAAGGAGCGCGCCTTGGCGCGCAGGGGCCCAAGGGAGTTGTAGTCTGGCTCCCAGTCCCGCCCTCTGAGCGGCTCTTTTGCTAGAGCCGTGGGAGAAATTTAGAGAGGTCGGCTGTGGCCTGCCCTAGGTCTGGCCTCTTTACGTGGATCCCAGACAATGGGTTTGGGACCTGGAGAGCTTCAGAATTCAGGGCGACTAGTCCTTCCAGCCTGCTGACTCCTCGATGGCCGGCGTGCTGTCGGGGTGAGTCAGGGAGAATGCCAGGGCGGGGGCGGATGGTGGTGATCCTAATTACGGCTATTATTGTTGCGATGACTATGCCACCTTTACACTGTAGTCACTGCTTTATTACCAGGGCTGGCACCGTCTGGGGGCTGGTTTCAGCAGCCCGGGGCACCGCGGTGGCCCCGGCAGGAGGCCGGAATCCATAAACCAACCCCAATGCCTGAGGGCTACAAGGACGCCTGCAGCGAGCATTCTCCGGCCTCTTCCCCCGCCCCCCTTTGTTTTGAAGTAGAACCAATCCGGGAGAACCGAGTTTAGTTTTACAACAGTCAGGCTATTAGGCTGGCCCCTACTTGGGGCAGGGATGGCCTCCAGTTACATCACCCTGGGTGAGGGCAAGGGAAGTGGCCAGGAATAGAAACTTGGCCAAGGGCCCCAGGTCATTGTTGACTTGGCTTCCTTGACTAGCTCTCTCTTCCTCTCTTGCTTTTCTAGGGCTCTAGCAGTCAGCAAACAGTAAACACATTCAGAGACATAAGCCAGTGCACCAGTCACCACAAAGGCAGGGTCGAGATAGCAGCGTTGCTGGGCTGGGAGTCAGGACGCCAGAGTTCAATTCTCAGCTCCATCGCTGTCTCATGAGTCACCACACACTATGTATCAACTTCCCCTTCCTTCACAAACATGAGGTGATCATACACAACTCATAAGCAGCTCTCCCCTCCAGACCTCAGTTTCCCTTGGAAAACTGGGAGCACCATCAGTGGCTTACCTCTGGTGATCCCTGCAGGGGTTCACACTTGGTGGAATCCATGGCTCCCCACAGGGCCACAAGGAGGGAGGCAGGCAGCTGATCATGTAGTGGCTGTCCACATGGCATAAGTCTCCTAGAGCAGTGAGTGTAAGGGCCAAAATCTGCAAAAGGACCTAGGAGACCCAGCCAATTATGTGGGTCTTCAACCGTTGAAAGCACATCAAGTGCCTTCTCTCTTTACAACCCTGTGCAGCTGAGGGAAGGGCTATGCTGCAGAGGTCAACCCTATCTGGAGGTTCACCCCCATCAGGGCAAATGCTACTTGGAGAGTGAGACCAGAGAATTCAGTAAAAGGATGTCAAGAACTGTGGGGATTGGAAGAGAGAGCTAAGGGCCATTCCCCCAATTTCTTCGCCTCCCCCGGCTGGGCCCTCCTGATAACCATGGCCTGCTGCACTTGCTTGATAACACTTGTCCCTTCCTCTACGTCAGGGGTTCTTAACTAGGATTCTGTGAGCCTGAATTTAAATTAAAAAAAAACAAACATTATTTTTGTGGGGACCTGTTGGTGCGAGTGTGATATATTTATTAAATGATACACAGTATAGTGTGGACTTAGTAAGGGGTCCCTGGTTTTCGCCTGACTGGCAAAGAGGTCCACGGAACAAAAAAGGTTAAGAACCCCTGCTTTATGTGGATTTCTTTTTTTTTTTTTTTTTTTTTTTTTAAGTCTTTTGTCTCTGCTCATCTTCTTTAGGAGGCACCGGAAACCAAACCCGGGACCTCCCACATGGGAGGCAGGCACCCAACTGCTTGAGCCACATCCGCTCCCCTACATGGATCTTTTTGTTTTATTGATTGTTTTCATCTTTTTTTTTTAAACTTTATTTTGTACATTTAATAATTGAAAATATAAACTAATTTAAAAATAAACAGAAAATATAATTGAATAAAAACATACATTTTTCAATTAAATGTACTGGATACATATAAAAATTGTTTTGAATCATATAATATGTTATCCAATATATTTGGTTCATAGTAACGCAATCATACAATATTTGTTCTTTTGTGTCTGGCTTGCTTTGCTCAATATAATGTCCTCCAGGTTCATTCATGTTGTCATATGCTTTATGACTTCATTTCTTCTTATAGCTGCATAATATTCCATTGTGTCAATACACCACAGTTTATCCATTCATTGGTTGATGGACACCTGGGTTGTTTCCAGCTTTTGGCAATCATGAATAATGCCTTCTTATAGCACTTTCAAGGATTTGTTTTTATGTTTAAATAGTTAATACATTGGGAATTTATCTTTAGGGTGTGTTATAGGAAGTAACTATTTTTTTTTTTCCTAAATAGATAGGCAGCTGTCTCGAGTTACTTGTTTGAAAAAGCAGCCTTCATAATATCATAAGATCCACATATCCACGAGTCTGTTTCTGGACTCCCTTCACTTTCATTGATTTGTTTGTTCTTGAGCCAATACTACACTCTTTTAATCATTGTACTATTATAGTATGTTTTGACACCCTTTACTTGGCTTCTATGACATGACACTTCCCTATTTACTTCTCTGGCGACTCCTCAGACTCAGGTTCTTCTGTCTGCTCATCCCTAAACATTGATGTCTTTAAGATCCTGGCTCTACACAGCTTCACTCCACACCCCCTCTCTAAGTGATCTTATCCACCTAAATATCTCTAGGGTTCACCCAATTCTCTCCACCCCACTGTGACTATTTTAGGACTGACCTCCTTCACCAGGCACTTGGGTAATTGGAGTCATTCCCTCCAACTCGTATCCCTGCCTCTTCTCTTATCCTCCCTGTAATCCAATCTCTACACTGCTGCTAGTGAGAAGATTAAATTTATAAAATGTACATGTAACATGTCACTCCCCTACTTAAAACTTTTCCAAGCTTCCCCATCCTGCACACTCGGGGGCCCACAGGATGAAGTTCAAACTCTTTAATATGGCCTATAAAGTCCTGCGTGATTTGGCTCCTGTTTGTCCACTCCATCCTGACTCTATAATCCAAGCTCTTTTCCTGGAGCATTAGACCCTCCTGTTTACCTTGTTAATTTATTTTAAACGTCACAGCTTCTTCGGCACCGTTTCCTCTGGGACCAAACCCTCTTCCACCTGGGTTAGGCGCCCCTGATCGCTTTCACAGGCGGTGTACACTCACCCAATCATCGAATTATCTACAGGACCTGGAGGACGCGGTTCGCCCCTGCGTCTCAAGCACCTAGGACAGGGCCTGGCACAAAGTAGGTGCACAGTGAATAGTGAACACAGGCAATGAATGGATGCGTGAGGGTAGGTGCCCTTTGGGACTCAGTGCTTAATGGCTGAGAGCACCTGGGTTCCCACGGTGGGGAAGGGCGCGGACAAGCTGTTAAGGGAGGAGGATAGGGCTTAAAACCCATCAGGGCCCAGCCTCCTCCATACCGCGGGCGGTGCCACCCCTGTTCCCGCCCAGACTAGGCGGAAGTGGAGGCGCCGGCTTCCCATGATGCCCCGCGGGGCGCCCATTCAAATTGCACTGCGTGGAAAGTGGAGGTTGTGATGGCAGCGCCGGAGACGGAAGTGCTTTCCCCGGCCGCAGTGGCTGGTAAGGCATGGAGTCGGCGCATGGGGGTCCTTGAGGACCTGCTTGTTCCCTACCGCCGCTCCCAGTCACCTAACCCCTGGCCCTTTCTCCGGACTGTCTCGCCTGTCACCCATTTCCCCGCGTCCCGCCCCACTCTGTCTCCGTCACCCCCTCGGCCCTGTCTCCCCATGGTTCACTTCCTTCAGTTTTCCTCTTGGCGTTTTCTGAACCCCACTTGACTACCGTTTCTTTTCAGTCACTTCCCCAGATCTCTAGGGCCCACCGCTTTCTGGGCGGAGCCCAGTCACTGTTTTGGAACATAATCCCACAGTGTAGCCAAGAGACATCGCGAATCTTTCCCCGCCGCGGTCCCCCCTATGCAGTAATGGCTGAAATGATGGCCTTAAAGGAATGAGAAGACTGGCTTTGACCTTTAGACTTTTCCTTTTCCCCCCTTGTTCCTCGCTTCACATAGAGTTGGAGTGGTTCCAGAAGTCGGAAGAAACTCACGCCCCACAGATGGAACTACTTAAGACTACCTCTGTCCAAGGACCTCCCAACACTTCCGAGTCCTTTTGCCCCAGAGTCTGCATGGTGCCGGTGGTGTTTCCCGGGCCTGTGAGCCAAGAAGGCTGCTGTCGGTTTACTTGTGAACTTCTGAAGCATATTATGTACCAACGCCAGCAACTCCCTCTGCCCTATGAACAGCTTAAGCACTTCTACCGAAAACCTCCTCAGGTAGGTACTGGCTTTGGGGGAAAGTTGTAGGAAGACATGGAGGCTCTTAGATGGTAGGCAGTTTAAAAAAAAAAAAAAAAAAAGTGATGAATACATCTTCATAGCCTGTCAGGCTGAGCAGCTGTAAGGAATGTGATGCACTTTCTCCCCACTCTCATCTTTGATAGTCTTAACTGTCCCTGCTTTTTCTCTTGTTTTCTTTTCCTGAAACTCTTGTTGCATTTGGACTTAGTGAGTTGACATAATTTTAGTGTCTTTTCTCTCCAAATCACTGTCTCTTTTTTGGTTCTATTTTCTGGGAGGGATTTCTTCACTTTATATTCCAACAATTCTATTTTTTTCTATTTCTTTTTTTTGGCAATCATTTTTTTAAGACTTTTTTTAATCTTTGAAGTTTTCCTATTTCTTCAAGTGTCTTAGTTTCTTTCAGATTCCCTTTCCCACTTGTTTTGGTCTCTGACCTTTTTGTTGTAGGCTTTTTCTCTGTGTCTGATAAATATTTAAGAATAAGTAATTGAAAGTTGAGTGGAAGTTCTATGTGCATGGTTGGGCCTTGTGGCTGATAGACTTCACTCTAAGGAGATTGTGTGGGAACCTGGCAGTCCCTTTGGGGGACCCTCCAAACACCAGTATTAGAGAGGCTTCTCTCTGGGTGTGGGAGGAAATTGGCAGGTAGTCTAAATGTCTTTACATAGGTTTTCACTGTGTTCACTCTTGTCTTCTGTGGTGCCTGATATCGCCACCTCCTGAACCTTTCTCAGTTTCTGCAGAGTGAATCAGTTTGCTTCTGCTGGCACTTGGTTTTCAGCTCTTTTGAACTCCATCTGCTTTCTGTCTTCCAAAAATTTGTTGTTGCCTCTTGGCCACTGTTGTCTATTCTCCAGTTCTCTTTGCCCTTGGGAGTTATTGCTCTCTTTTTATTTTTCTTAACTTCTTTTCTCTCATTTGGTAGTATTTAAGGTGGGAGCTCAAATAAACCTGTGTTCAATTTGCCACATTTACCTGGAAGACCAACCCCAGAATCGCCTTTATTAGACCAAATAATCCTCGTTCCTGTTATCAGTTTTACCTGTACAGCAAAAAATTTGCCAACCTCTCCATGCCACCAGATCACCTTGATTTTTTTTAGTTGTCTATTTTTGGGTATCCTCCAGTTTCAGAACACTGCCTTTGTTCTTTCAAGTGTGAGAGAATTATGGTTTTGTGCAAATAATATATTTTCCCTTTTGATACCATGTCCTCTGAGAAAATCCGGTGTTTTTGGCCATGGCAGTTCATTGTGCTGGAAATCCCAAAAGCATTCTTCAAAGGGCATTAGCTGGGGCATTAACTTCTCTGTACCTTGTCCTTCTCTTCCACCATTCTTTGTCCTCACAGGCAGAGGACGTGGTAAGGAAAAAACCTCGGACCACTACTGAGACAAGTAGCAGTAAATGCCAACAAGCCCTGGCAGAATTGGAGAGTGTCCTCAGCCACCTAGAGGGCCTCTTTGCCCGGACACTAGTACCACGAGTGCTGGTCCTCCTTGGGGGCACTGCTTTAAGTCCCAAGGAGTTCTACGAGCTTGACTTGTCCCGGTTGTCCCCCGACAGCAGAGACCAGAGCCTGAGCATAGCAGCTTGTCTGCGCCGTCTCTTCCGAGCCATTTTCCTGGCTGATGCCTTCAGTGAGCTGCAGGCTCCTCCACTGATGGGCACCATCATTATGGCACAAGGGCATCGTGAATGTGGAGAAGATTGGTTTCGACCCAAGCTCAACTACCGAGTGCCCAGCCGGGGCCACAAACTGACTGTGACCCTGTCCTGCGGTAGACCTTCCATCCCAACCACGGCCTGGGAGGATTACATCTGGTTCCAGGCACCAGTGACGCTTAAAGGCTTCCACGAGTGAAGGAGAGTGCTTCTTAATCGTGAAAACACAATGGCTGAATTATCTTCCTCCCTGTGGCACCAAGTTACCCACCTCTTGCTTGGAGCTGGAGCTGCTTCTCTGTGAGGGAGGGAAGAATGTTTGAGCCTTCTGGCTTCCTGCCTCCCCTCTTTAGACTTCCTGCTGGGTGGATTAGCTGTAATAATCTTCATTGAACAATATATCTCTGAATCACAGGGTTGATCTTTCCAGAAGGCGTTGGGTCAGGCATTTGTTTGGGGGTTGGAAGCAGACATGGGCCCATGCGCATTCCCATGACAAAAGCCCTTTTCTGCTTCTTGCTGTGGCCTTTCACAATTTTTACCAGGGACATAATGTGGGTGTGACGCATGAATTTAACTATAAAATGAATTAATTTATATTAAATTTTCCTGAAACTCTCTTGGTTTAAAGAGACTTTCAAAGGTTTGAGGCTAGAGTATTTTGTCTTTCTCCTTGGCCTCTTCTGCTTCAGGGCTTTCAGGATTTTATTAATGGTTCTTTCTCCTTAGCAGCCCCAGGCCAGTCTGGAAAGTTTTGGCCACTGACTACAGTTATCCCTTCCACATGGGAACTTTCCCCATCGTGGTTTTAATATATCATGGGTCAGCATAAGAATTTAAAAGGGAATTTGGGGGGAGTTTTGTGGAAGCCTCAGACTACAGGCGAAGGCCAGCAGACAAAACAGAAAAAGTTTAGAAACTCAGAAAAGCATAAAATCCATGTACTGTTATGTGTAATATTACCCATACAGTATGTATTTTACTGTTTAATACCATAAATAACAGCTACACAATTTTTTTTTCTTAAAATTTATAGTAAAAGAACTGCAGTTCTACGCACTGGTTTGGGGATGCCAAGCGTGTTTATGGCAATCTCTCACGTGACATCTCGTGGGGATCTTGCAGTGATCTTTACCTCTCCAGTTTCTCTTATCTCGTGTCGTATAAATGCCATAAACTATTAAATCATGGATCCCAAGTGTACGTTCCTAGTGGTTGGGAAAGAGCTCCCAAGAAACAGGAAAGTGAACTTGAAGGAGAAACTAGAATTGTTAGCTATACTTCCTTTAGGCAAAATGGCTGGTTGGCCACCATTATGGTGTTAATGAGTCGAACTTAAGGCATATCAAGAAAAAAGAAAGAAGGGAATCTGAGAAGCTGGTTGCTACAACTATACCAACAACTGCAAAGTGTTTACCTACACTGAGATCTGCATTGCTCTCATAGAAAGTGCAACATTTTGGATGCAGGATTGTTATAAAAAATGCATTCCAGTAGACTCTGGCATCATACGAGAAAAGGCTAACTCCTTATATGATTCCCTAAAGGAAAATGAAGGTGAAGGGTCTCCCTACGGATTTTCAGGCCAGCAAAGGCTGGTTTGAAAAATTTTTTTAAAGGTTTAGTCTATGTGAAAATATAAGGATTTTCCAGACTGTGGGGGTGCTGCATCCCTAGCCCCGACGATGTAGAAGGGATAACCGTAGTTTGATAGCAGAGCTGGACTGGAGTTCACCAACTTTCCCAAAGCCGAGATCACTTTTTTTTATAGGTAATGGTGGCCGGGGATTGAACCTGGGACCTCGTATATGGGAAGTTGGCACGCAACCACTGAGTCACATCGGCATCCCTGAGTTGGTTTTTCATTTGTTTTGCTTGTTACTTGTTTTTGTTTTTTTCAGGAGGCACAGGGAACCGAACCCAGGACCTCCCATGTGGAAGGCAGGTGCTCAAGTGCTTCAGCCACATCCACTCCCCAAGATCACTTTTGATGTGGGTAAAATTCCAGGCCACTCAGTGGGACCACAGTGATTTAGGGTAATAGTCTGTCCCTGTGCCTGGTCTGTGGTAAACTATCAGCAAGTTTGCTGAAAGAATGGTGAGGAAGAAGGTGCTCCACATAAGACTTTTCACTCTGAGAGCATGTGCCACAGGCCTGTTAGCAAATGATCAGCCATAGCCTTGAGTGTCTTGGGTGACTGCTGTAGCATGTCAGTCCTTGTTAAGGCAACCATTGATTGAAATATATGGCTTGTGCCAGACATGGGAACCTGAGGCCCGAGGGTGAGGCCCATTCTTCCCCTCAGACTTGAGAAGCAAATGTCAGGGGAATGGGACTCTGAGAGACTGGGCTGAAAGAGGGGGCCGGTAAAGTAAAATGGGAGGGTCTTTGCAAGGCCTGGTTGAACTCCTGGCTGAGGTCCCCAGGACTGCCCTGTGGGGTCAGATCCCTGAGGCCAAATGTCCCTTTAGGAGTTCTGCCGAGCCTGTCTCCTCTGTGGTGGCTGCTGGCAATATTGTCCTTAAGCAAACCCTGCCCTCTTGCCTGTGGCATTTCCTCCTCAGCTACATCTCTGACTTGGCCATCCTGGTTTTTCTCTTGTCTCTGGCTTGATGCTGTCCTGACCACCAAGTGTTGAAGCTCGTTGTCCTCCCTAGGGAAGGAGAACACCTGCTCATTTCTTGGAAGACAGAATCCTCACCCTGCTGGTGTTGGAGATATGTATGAGCGTCTGTGCGGATGTGAGGACAATAGTATATAACATTGCAAGATTGTTAGGATTATATAAGAAAAGTTATGTCAACTACTTAAAACATAGTGTATATTTCATTTTCTACTATATTTTAAGCACTTTACATAGATTATCTAAGCCTAACAACCTTGTAATGTATGTACTGTTGTCCCCATTTTATTGATGAGGCTTGGGAGGCTGAGTAACCTGCCTAAGTGGTGAAACCTGGATTCAAACCCAGTCCATCAGGCTCCAGAGGCTGACTGCTTTACACTGTGCTGCACATCCTGCACAGTTTTACTCTGAAATAAATAAATAGGATCTGTCCTGCCAAAGCTGGTAGCATTGGGAAGCTGTAGGACTACCCTCTGACTTCAGATTCTCCTTACTGACATGGAATTTGCCAGTAACATTAGGTGCTAAGTAAATATTGAATGAATGAAAACAAAAGGTTTGGTTTCTTTTTTTGTGCTGTGGCCTCTTGGAACAGACTCCACCAGCCAGAATTTTGGCAACTTTTCTGTCTGGTGCTATTAACTTAAAGAAGAGGAATAGGGCCCTATCTCCCACTTAGGAAAGGGATAGGCTGAGGGCTCTGCTAAAAAGAATGGGAGAATTTTGAACTAGGAGGTTATAAATTATTTAGAGAGGGAAGACACATTAAGTCACCTCCCTCAAATACTAATATATATATATATTTTTTTACTGGGAGGTCCCGTGGATCTAATCCAGGTCCCTCCATATGGGAGACGGACGCCCAACCATTTGAGCCACATCTGCCCCCAAATACTAATTTTAAAAGGTTTCACACCAATGCCTAGACAACCAAAACAAACTGGGTAATTTAAAACATTTCTCCTTTGGCTTGCCATTGGAACCCCGTTCATTCAGATTTCATGGGTCCTCTTCAAAGGAATCCAGAAACGAGAAGATTAATTAATAATACAGTAAAGCCCATGTCCTTCCCTGCAAACAAGCTGGCTAAGGAGCCTATTTATCTGTTTGTCCTTGGCTAGGGACTCCAGAGGTGGATGTGGTAGTCTCTAGCCAAAGAACGATGGCCCCAGCCACAGTGGGAGTTCCGGCCTTTCATCTGTTGCTACCATTTGGGCCTAAAAGGTACAGTTGTGGAGGCCAAGGTCGGTGAGCATAGCCTATAAATATTACCCTTTTTGTACATCTCGCCACATCCTTCTTCCCCAAGGTGTGAACCTATCCCTTGCCGCTTTGCCTAGGTCTCCCTTTGCCACTTATTTGGAATAGTCCTATGAAGAGGTTAAAGAGACACCCGGTGCAGACTGAATGGAGCAGGTGGATTCCCATTTGGTAAAATCTTGCTTTGGGGAGGATTAATTGCCCTGGATCCTAGACTTTTTTTTTTTTTTCTTCTTTTCTGGTTTCTTTCACTTTGCATAATGTGCTTTTTTACTTGTAATTTAAAAAAAAATTGTAATTAGCGAAGTTGTAGGATTACAGAAAGTCAGGTAAAAAAACACAACATTCCCATATCCCCCCTCCCCATTGTTGACACTTTGCATTAGTGTGCGTTAGTAGATCCTAGACTTTCTTTTTTTAGGTACCTGGCCGGGGATTGAACCCTGGAGCTCATATGTGGGAAGCCGGCGCTCAAACACTGAGCTACACTGCCTCCCGATCCTAGGCTTTTAAAGCCAGGAAGGATTTCAAATCTATTCCAAATTCTTCACAGATAATTCCGAGGCCAAGAAGTGACGCAACTGATGTGAAATAATACAACTAGTGTCAAGAGTTAGGGCTTTGCATTGTTTTTCTTCCAAATCCCCATTATATGTACAATGAAGACTCTTGAACTTACATGCCGGGTGGACTAGATGGAAGAGCTCAGGGAGGGCTAAAGCATCCACGCAGTTGGCTGGGTTGGGGCCTGCAACCTCACACTGACTACCGGTGTTAGGGGACGCCATTCCGTTGTCGAGACAACGGCAGACATCCGGTCCCGAACTCATAAGGTCGAGGGAAGCGCCAGTGCGTGGCCAGGCTCCAAGGAGCGGCTCCGTGAGGAGAAGGGCGGGCCGCGGGCACCTGGAAAGCGGGGCTGGAGGCGGTTCTGTGGGTGGGATCCCGGCTTCCGGCAGGCCGGGGGCGGAGCTTCAGGTCTCCATGGAGACGGCTTCCCCTAGCAACCCGGCGGGCGTTGAGCCGAGCCTCTGAGCCGATGGACGCCGAGAGCCTTCTGCTGTCGCTGGAGCTGGCGTCCGGCAGCGGGCAGGGCCTCAGTCCGGACCGCCGGGCCTCGCTTCTCACTTCGCTCATGCTGGTGAAGCGCGACTACCGCTACGACCGCGTGCTCTTCTGGGGCCGCGTCCTCGGCCTGGTCGCGGATTACTACATCGCGCAGGGCTTGAGCGAGGATCAGCTCGCACCGCGCAAGACTCTCTACAGGTTGAGCGCAGCCGGGGCGGGAGGCCGCAGGGCGGGATGCTGACCGTGGGAGGAGCGGCAGGCGCCTGAGAGGGCCGGGGGCGGGGTCTGCGGGCCGAGCCCAGTGGGTTGGGGGTTAAGGAGCGGGCACTGGGGTGTCAGGGAATCAGATCCAAACGGAGCCTGAGCGAAGCGCAAGTTCAGAGAGGGGCCTTGGGAGGACGAGTTGTAGGCCTGGAGGGGCCAAGAGAAACTTAGATACGGATGGGTTTACAATTGAGGCAGAGCCAAGAAGGGAAGCGGAGCGAAGTGGAGGCTTCTGGAGAATGGAGGCCTGGAGTCGAAGCCAGGGGCGAGGCAGGACCTCGCATACCGAAGGGCGCAGTTTGAAGAAGGGTCGGAAGTTCCCGGGCGCCGGGGGTGGGACGCTGTTTGGAAGCGGATTCTGAAGCACCCCTGGAAGTAGAGAACGAAAGCAGAATGGGGAGAGAAAGGGTTTACAACTGGGCACTACCATACAGGACCACCCAGACACTTTTTGACCACCTCGGGCTTGGTGGGGAGCTCACTACCTTACCAGAATCCAAGCTGCAGGCGTTGGAGACCTTTATCTATCCATGCGTCCATCCATCCGACATTATTGACTGCATCCTGTGCCAGACTTGGGGTTACAAAGATCGCCAAGATGTAACCCTGTCTCCAAGTTGTCACATCCTAGGAGGGAGACACGTTTACCCAGCAATTACATCATGGTGTGTTAAAACTAGAACAGAGGTGTACACAAAAGGGGTCCAGAGGGGCGTGTTCTCCTAGAAGGCAATTAGATAAGTTTACTATTGGGGTAACTTTGGCTGAGATTTGAAAAACGAGCAGTTCTCCGGGAAGGGGTGTGTGTGTGTGTGTGTGTGGGTGGGTGCCATATAGAGGAGACAGTTCTGCAAACACTGTTGGCTGGAGAGGCCTTGGAATGTTTGGGAGAACAGCAGGTAGGTAAATGGTGTTGGCAGCATAGGGTGTTGTGAGGAACTGGATGGAGAGGCCAAGGGGTCTGAACTTTGTCCCGTAGGCTATGGGCAGCCACTGAGGGGTTTTAAGCAAGAAGAGCCAGCTCAGATCTGAATGGGCAGGATGGCCTGCAAGTGAGAAGAGCATTTGGGAGCCTGTTTTGGTGTCCAGATGAGGGGGCCTGAAAGGAAGGGGTAGCTGATGGAATGGAGGGGTGGGGTGGGGTGGGCAGATTTAAGAGAGACAGTTGTCAGGGGTGAAAGGGGTGGTGAAGAAGAAGTCAAGGTTGATCCCTCTTCAGTTGCTGAAGTTGGCACACCCAACTTAGGTGCTGGCACCGCTCACTGGGAGGGTATTCAGGGAAGAGGACAGGGTGAGTTTGGTATGAGGTGCCTGAGGTGCTAAAATACAGATTTGGAGACCAGAAGAGAAATTTGGGTGAAGATAGAGATTTGGGACTCATTTCATTTTATTCTATAAATATTTATTTATTGAGCACCTATTATGTGCCAGCCATAGATCTAGGCACCAGGATCAGTGGTAAACAAGACAAGATCCTCATCTTCCTGGGGCTTCTTAGTAGTGTGTATATGTGTGTCTGGAGGAGAGACAGAATAAATAAATACACATATTACATGTCAGATAGTGCTAAGGAGAAAAATAGAGCAATAAGAGGAATAGTGAATACAGGATAAGGAGTTATTTTAAACATGGTGGTCAGGAATGGCCTTTATAAGAAAGTGACATTTGGGAAGAGCTATGTGGATATGTGAGGGAAGAGAATTCCAGGCAAGTGTGGAACCCCTTGGAGGCTAGTGAGACTGGAGAGGAGTGAATGAGGGGGAGCATTGTAGGAGATGAGATCAGAGAGGTAAAGGCAGGTGCAAGCATGCAGGGCCCAAGTAAGGACATGGCTCAGTGGAAGCCATTGCAAGGTTCCGAACAGGAGTGACAGGATCTGACTTGGTTTTAACAGGATCAGCCTGGCTGTTGGTTGGGGACTAGACTGAACGGGAAGCAGATACGGAAGTGGGGAGGCCAGTGAGGAGGCAAGAGTAGAGGGTGGCTTGGACCAGAGTAGAAGCAGTAGAGGTGGTGTGAGGTGATTGGATTCTGTATACCAGCTAGGCAGTAGTTGAGGTTCTGGGAGTAAGTTGAGTGAGACTGCAGAGGGGAAAAAGGGGTAAGAGTAGAACCCTGGAAATACTTAAGGCCCTGGAGGATGAAGAGAGAATGTCAAAGAAATAGAAATGGAAACGTGTTTGTTGGCTTTTGGGGTGCTTGGATGACATTCTCCCAAGCAGTTTCTTGGACTGGTGGGTGGAGCCAAAAATCAGCAGGGGCAGCCAGCTGAAGAATGCAAGGGAGAGGAGGAAGGGCACCCACAGGGCAAATTGTTCTGAGAATATTGTTCAGAGCTGGAGAAAAGGACGGAGGGACAGGAAGAGGGCATTTTCTAGGGAGGACGTGGAGTTGAAGGCTGTTGTTTTGGAAGGCTGAGCAATTTCAGGGAGGAAAGTATCAGAAGGGGAGCAGAGACCAGGCTGGGTCCTGGTCAGAAGTGAGAAAGAAAGGGCTGGCAGGGGCGGCAAGGACTCCTGAAGACCTTAAAGTGGGAGAGATCTTTGAGCCTGGGCAGGGCTTTCCTGAGAAATGGGGAGAGCTAGCCGTGCTCTTGGCTCAGTAGCCAGCCTGAGCATGAGTTTGGGGGTCCACTAAACAAGGACACCGCCAAATGAGGAAAGTTCAGCTTCCAGAAACTCATCTGGAATTTCATAGCCCACATATCTAGGAAGACACTCTTAATCTCTGCACAGGAAGCTTTGGTGACCTTTCAAAAAATAAAATTGAATTTGCATCACACACGGTGGTGGGGCCCACCATAGGCTTCTAAGGGTCTCACAACAACATGGGGAAGACAAGTGGGAATCCCAACCAGCTTCTCTTGGACCTAATTGCCTAAGGAGGCAGGGAGGTGGAAGACCGGGTGAGAGGGGGAGCTGACTTCCGGGATGTTGTGGATGTTGTTGGCAGCCTGAATTGCATGGAGTGGAGTCTCTTGCCCCCTGCTACTAAGGAGATGATGGTGCAGACGTCTGTGGTGAACGGCCGCTTCATGGGGGACCCCTCGCATGAGTATGAACACACCGAGCTGCAGAAGATGACTGAGGGTGACAAGGTCTTTGAGGAAGAAGTAGTGGTGAGTGAAGAGGAGAGGGGCAGGAGAGCCTGAAGGAAGAGGCCCCAGCCCAGTAGAAGTGATGGTCATGGCTCCTCTAGTTATTATCTCCATGGCCGCTGGTCCAAGTATGAAGTACCTGGGAGTGCTAGGCCTTAGGCCACAGTGCATGTGGCATCTTTTTTTTTTTTTTTTTTTAACTTTATTTTGTACATTTAATAATTGAAAATATAAACAATTAAAAACTAAAAAGTAAACACAGATGAATAAATATATACATTTCTCAATTAAATGTAATGGATACATATAAATTTTTTTTTTAATCAAACAATATATTCCGCAGTATATTTGGTTCATAGTACCACATTCATACAGTATTTGTCCTTTTGTGTCTGGCTTGCTTCACTCAACATAATGTCCTCCAGGTTCATCTATGTTGCCATATGCTTTATGACTTCATTTCTTCTTACAGCTGCATAATATTCCATCGTGTGAATAGACCACAGTTTGTTTATCCATTCATCTGTTGATGGACACCTGGGTTGTTTCCAACTTTTGGCAATGGTGAATAATGTGGCTATGAACATCGGTGTGCAGATGTCTGTTCGTGTCACTGCTCTCATTTTTTCTGGGTATATACCCAGTAGTGGTATTTCAGGGTCACGTGGCAAGTCTATATTCACCTTCTTTAGGAACTGCCAAACAGTCCTCCATAGTGGCTATACCATTCTGTATTCCCACCAACAGTGAAGAAGTGTTCCTGTCTCTCCACATCCTCTCCAACACTTGTAGTTCTCTGTCTTTTTAATAGTGGCCATTCTGATAGGTGTGAAATTATATCTCATAATAGTTTTGATTTGCATTTCCCTAATCATGAGTGATGTTGAGCATTTCTTCATGTGTTTTTTTGCCATTTGTATTTCTTCTTCGGAGAAATGTCTATTCAAGTCTTTGGCCCATTTTTTAATTGGGTCATTTGTCTTTTTATTGTTGAGTTATAACATCTCTTTATATATCCTGGATATTAAACCCTTATCAGATATGTGATTTCCAAATATTTTTTCCCATTGAGTTGGCTGCCTTTTCACCCTTCTGACAAAGTCCTGTGAAGTGCAAAAGTGTTTAATTTTGAGGAGGTCCCATTTATCTACTTTTTCTTTTGTTGCACGTGCTTTGGGTGTGAGGTCCAAGAAACCACCACCTACTACAAGGTCTTGCAGATGTTTCCCTACATTTTCTTCTAGAAGTTTTATGGTCCTGGCTTTTATATTTAGATCTTTGATCTCTTTTGAGTTGATTCTTGTACAGGGGGTGAGATAGGGGTCTTCTTTCATTCTTTTGGTTATAGATATCCAGTTCTCCCAGCACCATTTGTTGAAGAGACTGTTTTTTCCCATCAGCGTGAGCTTGGTAGGTTTGTCAAAAACCAGTTGACTGTATAGGTGAGGGTGTGTTTCTGGATTCTCAATTCTATTCCACTGACCGATGTGTCTGTCTTTATGCCAGTTCCATGCTGTTTTGACCACTGTAGCTTTGTAATATGTTTCAAGGTCAGGCAGCGAAATTCCTCCCACATTGCTCTTCTTTTTTAGAATGCTTTTGGCTATTCGGGTACACTTACCCTTCCAGATGAATTTGGTAATTGCCTTCTCTAATTCTGTAAAGTAAGCTGTTGGGATTTTGATTGGTATTGCATTGAATCTATAAATCAGTTTGGGCAAGATTGACATCTTCACGATATTTATTCTTCCAATCCATGAACACGGAATGTCTTTCCATTTGTTTAGGTCTTTTTAAATTTCTTTTAGCATTGTTTTGTAGTTTTCTGCATGTAGGTCCTTTACTTCCTTGGTTAAATTAACTCCTAGGTATTTGAGTATTTTTGTTGCTATTGAAAATGGAATTTTCCTCCTGATTTCCTCCTCAGATTGTTCAGTACTAGTGTACAAAAACATTACTGAGGGAAGCGGCTGTGGCTCAATCAGTAGGGCTCCCGTTTACCATATGGGAGGCCCCGGGTTCGGTCCCCGGGGCCTCCTGGTGAAGGCAAGCCCGCCCACACGGCGTGGTTAGCTGACCCAGCGAGCACAAGCAGCAAGGGGGGGATAAATGAATAAATAAATAAAATCTTTAAAAAAAAAAAAAAAAAAAAAAAA
>JAKSZT010018658.1:10881604-10978722 GCA_026826555.1 Tolypeutes matacus | reverse complement strand
AAAAAAAAAAAAAAACAAAAAAACAAAAAAACAAAAAACAAACAAACAAAAAAACATTACTGATTTTTGCGTGTTGATCTTATATCCTGCCACTTTGCTGAACTCATTTATTAGTTCAAGTAGCTTTGTTATGGATACTTCAGGATTTTCTAAACACAGGATCATGTCATCCGCAAACAGTGAGAGTTTTACTTCCTGTTTTCCTATTTGGACACATTTAATTTTTTTGTTTTGTCTAATTGCCCTAGCTAGAACTTCTAGTACAATGTTGAATAACAATGGTGACAGTGGGCATCCTTGTCTTGTTCCTGATCTTAGAGGGAAAGCTTTCAAACTTTCCCCATTGAGTATGATGTTGGCTGTGGGTTTTTCATATGCCTTTTATCATATGCCTTTTATCATATTGAGGAATTTTCCTTTTATTCCTATCTTTTGAAGTACTTTTATCAAAAAAGGATGTTGAATTTTGTCGAATGCCTTTTCTGCATCTATTGAGATGATCATGTGTTTTTTTTCCTTCAATTTGTTAATGTGGTGTATTACATTGATTGATTTTCTTATGTTGAACCAGCCTTGCATGCCAGGAATAAATCCCACTTGGTCATGATGTATAAGTCTTTTGATATGCTGTTGGATTCGATTTGCAAGTATTTTGTTGAGAATTTTTGCATCTATGTTCATGAGAGAGATTGGTCTGTAATTTTCTTTTCTTGTAGAATCTTTTTCTGGCTTTGGTATTAGGGTGAGGTTGGCTTCATAAAATGTGTTGGGTAATTTTTCCTCCTCTTCAATTTTTTGGAAGAGTTTAAACAGGATTGGTGTTAATTCTTTTAAGAAATGCTTGGTAGAATTCACCTGTGAAGCCATCTGGTCCTGGACTTTTCTTTGCTGGGAGAGTTTTGATGATGGATTCAATCTCCTTAACTGTGATTGGTTTGTTAAGTTCTTGTATTTCTTGTTGTGTCAGTGTAGGTTGGTTATGCGTTTCTAGAAATTTGTCCATTTCATCCAGGTTGTCTAGTTTGTTGGCATATAGTTTCTCATAATATCCTCTTATGATTCTTTTTATTTCTGTGAGGTCATTTGTAATTTCCCCCCTTTCACTTCTGATTGTATTTATTTGCATCTTCTCTCTTTTTTTCTTTGTTAGTCTAGCGAGGGGTTTGTCAATTTTATTGATCTTCTCAAAGAACCAGCTTTTGGTTTTGTTGATTTTCTCTATTGCTTTTTTGTTCTCATTTTCATTTATTTCTGCTCTAATCTTTATTATTTCTTTCCTTCTTTTTGCTTTGGGATTGGTTTGCTGTTCTTTTTCTAGTTTCTCAAGTTATTCAGTTAAATCTTTGAGTTTAGCTCTTTCTTGTTTCTTAATATAGGCATTTAGGGCTATAAATTTCCCTCTCAAGACTGCCTTTGCTGTATCCCATAAGTTTTGATATGTTGTATTCTCATTTTCATTTGTCTCAATATATTTACTGATTTCACTTGCAATTTCTTCTTTGACCCACTGAATATTTAGGAGTGTGTTGTTCAGTCTCCACACATTTGCAAATTTACTTTTTTCCTGTCTGTTATTGATTTCTAGTTTCATTTCGTTATGATCTGAGAAGGTGCTTTGTATAATTTCAGTCTTTTTATATTTATTGAGAGCTGTATTGTGACCTAACATGGGGTCTATCCTGGAGAAAGATCCATGGGCACTTGAGAAGAATATATAACCCGCTGAGTTTGGATGCAGTGTTCTGTATATGTCTGTTAGGTCTAACTTGTTTATCATATTGTTCAAGTTCTCTGTTTCCTTGTTGATCTTCTGTCTAGTTCTATCTAATGATGTGAGAGGGTTGTTGAAGTCTCTGACGATTATTTTAGAAATGTCTATTTCTCCCTTCAGTTTTGCCAGAGTTTGTCTCATATATTTTGGGGCACCCTGGTTAGGTGCGTAGATATTTATGACTGTTATATCTTCCTGGAGGATTGTCCCTTTTATTAATTTATAATGGCCTTCCGCATCTCTTATAACTTTTTTGCATTTGAAGTCTGTTTTGTCTGATATTAGTATAGCTTCTCCTGCACTTTTCTGTTTACTATTCGCGTGGAGTATCTTTTTCCAACCTTTTACTTTCAGCCGGCTTGTATCCTTGGGTCTGAGGTGAGTTTCTTGTAAGCAGCATATGGATGGCTCATGTTTTTTTATCCATTCTGTCAGTCCTTATCTTTTGATTGGGGAATTTAATCCATTCACATTCAATGATATTACTGAAAATGCACTATTTATTTCTTCCATTTTATTCTTTGGTTTTCATATGTCATCTTATTTTTGTCTTTCTTTTTACTCTTTTGGTTATCCTTTCTGCTTTTCTTTCTTCTATACTCTCCTCCAAGCCTCTCTCTCCTGTCTTTTTCTTTCAGGTTCTAAGGCTTCCTTTAATATTTCCTGCAAAGGTGGATTCTTTTTTGCAAACTCTCTTAGTGTCTGTTTGTTTGTGAATACTTTATATTCACCTTCATATTTGAAGGACAGTTTTGCTGGATAAAGAATTCTTGGCTGTCAGTTTTTCTCTTTCAGTTTCCCAATTGTATCATACCACTGTCTCCTCGCCTCCATGGTTTCTGAAGAGAAATCTGCACAAAGTCTTACTGGACGTCCTTTGTACATGATCATTTGCTTCTCTCTTGCTGCTCTGAGAATTTTCTCTTTATATTTTACATTTGACATTCTGAATAATATGTGTCTTGGTGTAGGTCTATTTGGATTTATTCTCATTGGGGTACGGTGTGCTTCTTGGACATGTAAGTTCATTTCTTTCTTAAGAGTTGGGAAATTTTCAGCTATTATTTCCTCAAATACTCTTTCTGCCCCTTTTCCTTTCTCTTCTCCTTCTGGAACTCCCATGACACGTATGTTCTTGAATTTTGTGTTGTCATTCAACTCTCTGAGCCCCTTCTCAATTTTTTCCATTCTTTTCTCTCTCTGTTCTTTTCTCTCTTCAATTTTAGCTGCTCTGTCTTCAGTGTCACTTATTCTTTCTTCTATAATTTCGAGTCTGCTGTTGTATGCTTCAAATGTATTTTTTACTTCACCTATTGTGTCTTTCATTCCCATGAATTCCGTTACTTTTCTGTTCATGATTTCAAATTCTTTACGTTCACGCAGTGACTTCTTTATGTCATTGATCTCTTTAACTATATTCTCTTTCATCTCATTAATTTGATTTTGGAAATGTGTGCTCATCTCACTGATTTGTTCTCTCAAATTTTGCAACTCTTCTGGGACTTTGCTGTATTCCTTTTCTTGGGCCTTGTCTTCTATTTTCTTAGTATGGCCCGTAATTTTTTGCTGGTGCTTAGGCAACTGGTTAGTTTGTATTTTACTTAGATGCTCTATCTCTTTCTCTTTTATGGGGTTTTAGTGGCAGGAGGCTGTGAGTTACCACCGCTCTTTGATTTTTGGCTCAACCTTGATTGTTAGGATTGTTCTGCTGGTTGCTCAAAACTGGGCACTGGACCCAGTAATTGGTTGTAGAGTCGTTTCCTAGGGCCTTGGTCAGGGAGGCTCTAGAGGCCAGGAAAAGCCTTTCCTACTTTTTACTTTTCTTGTGTGCACTTCTTTGGTCTGCCAGGAGATGGCGCTCATTGGCAGCTCTCAATTCAATGCCTGGTTGGAGCGTATTTGTTGTGACACAGGCCAGATCAATGTGATAGAGCTTCCTTTCTGGGGGCTAGGAGCCCTGTGATTCAAACTTTCTGAGACAGTTTTCTAGACTTCTCTCGTAGGGCCCCCCTTTTCCCAGCTAGGAAATATTTCCACTCCCTTCTGAATCCTTAAAATCTGTCCCTGTTAGTAGAGGAGGAGATTGGGAGGTTTGTATATCTTTAGCCCCTTGTAGGCTCCAAGGCAAACAATGGCGCAGCCCCACCCAGCCTGGAAGGGCTCTCAGGACAGAGCAGACCAAATCTGGGAGTCCAAAGCAGGGTCAGCCCCAGGCTCTCTCTCCCCTCTCCCGTGGTATCCTCAACAATTAGTCCAGGCTAGAAGAGAGGGAGGTTGCGAGGGTCGGATTTCTCCAGTCCTTTCTAGGCTCCCAGTGCAAACCACCGTGTGGAAGGGTCCGTGGAGCTCCACAGCCCAAATTTCAGGTCAGAACCTGAGTCAGCCTAAGGCTGTGTCCCTCTCTCTCCCCTTTCCGGGAGTGGTAGATCCCTAGAGCCCCCTTTGTGTGTGGTCGCAGGCCCAGAGGCCCGAGAATTCTAAAGAGTGTGGGGGAGGGTGCCGGCAGCAGCAGAAACTGCTATTTCCAACTCAGGGTTCTGTTGTAGCGATTTCCCTCTTCTGTCCCTCTCTCCTCTGGGTGGTGTGCAGCCTTCACCTGCTGTCCTAAACCCTAGAAGATCTTTTTCGGGGCTGTTTCAGCCTGTCCTCTAGCTATTTTTCTCTGTGGCATCTCTTTGTGTCTTACAGCTCTAGGAAGTTGGTACATTACTTTCCAGATGGTAGAGAGAAGGAAACTGAAGTTTAGAGAGGTTACATGACTTGCCCAGGGACACAGCTCGCACGTGACGGGGGAGAGGTAGAGCAGTAGCTGCTCCTGTAGAAGCCTGGCTCTGGGGCCAGGACTCGGCAGAGGGTGTCTGTGCTGCACTCTGGGAAAAGGGAAGGAGCACAGGTTCTTACAGTTGTGTGCCAAACTTTTTTTTTTTTAACTAGATAATACATTTATGTGGTTCAAAATTCAAAGGCACCAAAAAGAATACAGTCACGTTTCCCTCGCGCCCCCTGTGCATCAGCCACCCGGGTCTTTCTGGAGGGGACATTAATGTTATCATGGTGTGCGTGTGCATGTGTGTCTCCCAGGCTTGCTACTCAGGGCTCAATGAGCTGTCTGGATCAGGAGCATCCCCATGCCCTGGGAGTTAGAAATGCAGACTCTCATTTTTACAAGATCCCCAGGGGATTGAAGTACACACTAAAATGTGAGGAGTGCTGCTTCCAGACTTTATGCAAGTACAAGCCCCAGCAAATACCTTACCAATACTTATTCTCTTCTTAGCTTAAAAAAAATAAACACCAAAAAACAAATGGTCTCATATTATAATGTTTTACACAGAGTTCTACACCTTGCTTTTTTCACTTAATTATTTTAAAGCCCTTTATTTTTCATCAGTGCCATAAAAAGTCACCTTATTCCTTTTACCATTGTGTGAATGTACTATAATTTACTGTGCCTTATAAGGAAACATAGGTTTCCTTCCAAGTTTTAGCTCAAACAATGCCACAATGAATGACATTGTACTTGTCATTTCCAGTGTGTACACTCTATCTGAAGGATCAATTCCTAGAAATTGAATTGCTAGGTCAGAAGGTAAGGAGTCCAAGTTTAGAAATGAGACAAAACTGGAATTCAAAATCCAGCCTCAATGCTGCTGGTGTAGCTCAGTGGTTAAACTCATGGGGAGTGGATGTAGTTGAGTGGTTGAATGCCTGCTTCCCATGTATGAGGTCCTGGGTTCAATCCCTAGTACTTCCTAAAAGAAAACAAACAAACAAACAAAAACCTAGCCTTCCCACTTGCACCTGGGTGATGCTTAGAGTCTGGGTGTCCGTCTGTGGCCCCAGCTGCAGACCCTGCTCCCTCCTACCTGGCAGGCTCCATATCCCAAGCCCCAGCTTTATCCCTGCTAGTTTCCATTTCCCCGCCATGAATAATTCAGAGCGGCAACCCATGAAGTGGGTGACTTAGTGACTCTGTAAAGTGCTGCTTTTCCCCAAACATCTCTGTGAAGTCTTTTTGTTTAGAGTTACTTGTGATACTCATTTTGATCAAATTTCTTCTGCATAGAAATGTCATAATATAGGAAGATGCTCAGGAAATAATGGTAAGTCAAAGAGCAGGATATGAAACTAAATAAAAGTGACTTAATTTTGCTTTAAATATATGCATTATGCAATTGGGGAAAAAAAGTCTAGAAGGAAGTGTACCAGTATGTTATCAGTGATTACCTTAGGAGGTGGGATTATGAGTGGTTTTAATTATCTTAGGTATGCTCTTCTCTATTTCTCAAATATCCTACAGTAAGCATGATTGCTTTTATATTTTAAAAAGGCCAAATAAGCGACATTTAAACATGATGATAGACTGTTAAGTTTCTGGACATAGAGGAACTGGAGTGTTGGGGACAAGAGTGGATTTTTTTCCATTTTGAATTTTGTACCACCTGCATGTATTATCCATTCAAAAAAAAAGTAAAAGAAAAGAAAGCGCTCAAAGCCTAATAGGAATAAAAATAAATGGAGATTAGTGGTTATGTAGGTCTGAGGAAGGAATGCTAAGGTGTGTGGAGTCATTCTTTTTGGAGTAATGAAATTGTTCTGAAAGTTTTGAGATGATGAATGTACAACATTGTGATTATACTAAAAACCGTTGGGTCGGATGTAGCTCAACTGGTTGGGCGTCCGTCTCCCATATGGAGGGACCCGGGTTCGATTCCCGGACCTCCCGGTAAAAAAAAAAAAAACATAAAAACCGTTAATTATACAGGCTAGAATAGCCTGAAACATCAGCTATGTACAGTGGGGGAAGCATAGATTGAGAGGTGAGGAATTTTCTTGTTTGTCTGTTTTTTGTTTATTATTATTCTTAAAATAATGAAAATACTCTAATAATGATTGAAGTGATGAATGCACAACAATGTGATTATACCAAATACCATTGATTGTACACTTTGGATGAATTGTATGTTTATTAATATGTATCAATAAATTGATTAAAAAAAAAAAAGCTTAATAGGAGGGAAGGCATGGACTCAATCATTATGGTTCTCTGTGGATCTGGCATGTACACAGTGGTGACCCAGGCTAGGTGACAGGACAGCTCCTCTACTGCCTCCTCAGGTTCAAATCAAGGAAGAGACCCGCTTGGTGTCCGTCATTGACCAGATTGACAAGGCTGTGGCCATTATCCCCCGTGGTGCCCTCTTCAAGACCCCTTTTGGACCCACCCATGTCAATCGGACCTTTGATGGTGAGTTCTCCAAGGCCCTGTCAAGGGCAGGAGAGCAACTCTTCCTAAGTATAGTTGGACACATGTTCAGGAGTAAGGGGTAAGCTGCCTACTTTCTTAGAGAAGGCAGAACAGTGGCCACTTACTTGGGAGGCTGTGCCCATTGGCCTGACATCATCAGTGGTTGGCAAGGGCTACTTAGCTACTGGGCCCTGACTCTTTTCCACCTGAGGGGTTGGGATAGCATATGGCTACTTGGGTCCCAGGGCTTTGCAGTGTGTGGGCTACCTGCCTTTTCTGATCTTTTTCCTCCTTGGTTTCTCCTCATTACGGGATCTGGACCAAGGTTGTTTTTTTTGTTTTGTTTTAATAGGTTTCATTGCTCTGCTGAAATTGCCCATCTTATCTTACATATTGCCCATATTTTCCATTAGAATTTCTATATATGAAACACCTTTTTTAGTTTTATTCAGGTCAAATCAACATACAATAATCTTCACATATTTAAATTGTACAATTTGAGAAGCTGTGACATACATATACACCCATGAAACCATCACCACAAAGTAATGAACATATACCTTACCTCA
Source organism: Tolypeutes matacus (assembly GCA_026826555.1). Taxonomy (NCBI): domain Eukaryota; kingdom Metazoa; phylum Chordata; class Mammalia; order Cingulata; family Chlamyphoridae; genus Tolypeutes; species Tolypeutes matacus. The sequence goes on along the minus strand of JAKSZT010018658.1, from coordinate 10,971,134 downwards.
AAATGGGCCAAGTTTGAACTAAAGGAAAACTTTCCCTTTTCCCGCTTAGCTTCTGTCAGTAGTTGACCGAGTTCTTTGCCAGCCCCTTCATGTGGTCCCAATGCAGTGAGGGACAAGGCGTGTTTGGGGCTGACTGTCCCTTTTCTGCCGGCCACCTCTTTCTAGGACTGTCTTTGTCTGAGGCCAAGAAGCTCAGTTCCTACTTCCACTTCAAGGAAGCTGTTGAACTGAAGAATAAGACCTTGCTTGAGAAGGCTGACTTGGACCCCTCTCTGGACTTCATGGACTCCTTGGAGCATGACATCCCCAAAGGTAATGGCCTATTACCTCAAGGACATCAGAACAGCCTCCAGCTCAGAGTAGGGGCCAGGCCACCTGCTGCTCTCCAAGGGCCTGGGTGGGAATTGGTGGTTCACTGTGGGCCTTGAGGATGTGGTTTCCATGGTTCTGGTGCAGGCCCAACTCACAGTAGACACATGGTAAATGTTTTCTGAGTAACAAAGGGTAGGACTGTCTTCCATATGCTTCCATAGACAGGAAGTAGCTCAGTATCTCACAGCAATCTTGAATGAAAGCAGATTGGGAATCTTCTCCTTGAACATGCCTGAAAATATTAGCCATGCATATCTTCTCAGTGCTTGGATTATAGCTGGCACTCAATAAGTGGGTGCTGGTTCACCAAAAGAAATGAGTTCTATACACTTGTCCCTGCTATGTGTGTGGTACCTTCTAATCTTAACATAGCCAGCTTCTGAGGTGTTCCCGTGCTGCAGGGTCCACCCAGCCCTGGCACAGACGCACCAGTCATCCCTGCTTCCTTGCCCTTGTCCTGGGAGATATTCTTCCTCTGAAGAGCTGTATCCCAGAATAAGTGCCAGTCGGGCGCCAGATCCAGGGCCCTAACTCAGTGCTCTGCTTCTTTCCCTCCCCATGTTTGGTGTTTCTGAAAACGAGTGATTTGATGATAACGGCCATAACAATGATAATGACGCTAATAACAACAACATAAAATAACATTAAAAACATGAGACCGCTTAATGTGTCCCAGGCACTGTGCTCAGTGCTTTCCATGGCTTATCTCATTTTAATCTTCAGTCATCCTGTGAGGAGGGTACTATTATTATCTCCATTTTACAGATGAAGAAACCGAGGCTCAGAGGTAAACCGAAGGACATGGTATGTGTTAGGGCTCTGGCATTAACTGTGGTGTCAAATAGATGACGTTTCCTTTTAAATGAACACTGGGAATAGCTGGACAGTAGTCACTCCCACTACTAGGGGGGTGTGCTTCTGAGGAGCCACGAGCAACCTTAGCTGGCGAGAAAGAAGGATGGGCATGGGGTGGCAGTAGTGGTTAGAGGCAAGCGTTCTGGAATCAGACAGCCTGGGCCGGAATCCTGGCTCTGCCACTTACTAGCTGGTGACCTAAGGCAAGTCCCCCAATTTCCTTGTGCCTCCGTTTCTAAAAGAGGATAATGATGATATTCTCTACCTCATTGGGTTGTTATGAGAATTAAATGAATTAACACTTATACGACATGTTTTTTTTAAGATTTTATTTATTTATTCATTTATCCCCCCCCTTGCTGCTTGTGCTCGCTGGGTCAGCTAACCACGCCATGCCGGCGGGCTTGCCTTCACCAGGAGGCCCCGGGAACCGAACCCGGGGCCTCCCATATGGTAAACGGGAGCCCTACTGTTTGAGCCACAGCTGCTTCCCCACGACATGTTTTAAAACAGTGTCTAACCCATAGTAGGACTCAAAAATTATCATTGATATTATTTTTAGCAGCAAAAGGCCTTGGAAGTGGGTTGGGGTTGGTCTTAGGAGGACCTAGAAGGCAAAAGCAGTTGGAGCTGCTGATGGTTTGTGAGCAGGTTTGTGATAAGGCAACGGTGCATGGATGGACTGAGAAGGGGCAAGGCTGGGGAAGCAGCTGTGGCTCAATCGGTGGGGCTCCCGTTTGCCATGTGGGAGGCCCTGGGTTCGGTTCCCGGGGCCTCCTGGTGAAGGCAAGCCGCCCGCACGGCGTGGTTAGCTGACCCGGCGAGCACAAGCAGCAAGGGGGGATAAATGAATAAATAAATAAAATCTTTTTTTTTTTTTAAAGATTTTATTTAAAATCAGCCAACCACGTGGTCAGCCAACCACGCCGTGCGGGCGGGCCCGCCCTCACCAGGAGGCCCCGGGAACCGAACCCAGGGCCCCCCATATGGTAAACGGGAGCCCCACCGATTGAGCCACAGCCACTTCCCAATAAAATCTTTAAAAAAAAAAAAAGAAGAGGCAAGGCTGGGATCAGGAGGTCCTTTGGGAGCTATTGCAGCGCCCCTGAGGGAGTACAAGCCCCTACCAAGGAACAGCCTCTCTGGTCCCCACCACATGGGGGCGCTCGAGTCAAGCCACACTGCACATGGCCAAGCCTGCAGTATTGGATAGAAAGGGGCTCCCAGACTTGTGGGGGAGATAAAGGTTTATAGGGGCTGGAGCATTTCACGCACACCCACCAGCTGTGCTCCCCATACCCCCTTATCTCCTTTCATTCTGCACTTCCAGCCTGTGCAGAAGCCGGAGGGAGCCAAACATCCCCTGTTGATAAATGGAGCCAGGAACGCTGTGGTGGTGGGACCTGGCACCAGGGGCTGAAGGGTGGGCCGAGAGAAGTCCTCTTAAATCCCGTTAATCTGGGAACAGCAGTCCCTCCTTGCTGATTCAGGGTGTGGCTGGAATGCCACGCTCAGTGCTAACTTCTCTGCCTTTCCACCTGCAGCTAGATGCTCCAGGGCTGTAGGAGGAACTTTCCCCCCATGAGGTGCGAGAGGCAAGGAGGGTGCCAGGGCTTTTGTAGGCAAGACCAAAGCTGGCTATGTGTGTGTGTGTGTGTGTGTGTGAAGCCAGCTGCGTCTTCCTAAGGGAACTTCATAAGCACTGCCTGCCCTGCCATTTGGGGTAAAGGGGGCCACAGGAGGCTGCCGTTTCTCCCTGCAGCAGTAAGAAGTGGGCTTTGGGAGTCTTCCTAAAGGATGCTGGGGCCACCCTGCTGTGTTCAGTGGACAAGTGAACTCATCAGGCCCCCTAGACATCCTGCCCTAGTGGTGGACCTCAGGGCCAAAGGCACGCCATCCCAGGCCACCACAGCATGTTGGCTTCTCCTTGGTGCTGGAGCCTTGGGAACTGATAACTCCTGGCATCTCCTGTGTGTGGGCTTGAGGGGAGGGGCACTCCAGGCCTTACCTTGGGAAATCTCCCTGCAGCCTCTGGGCCTCCAATGCCTCCATTTCCTTTCTCTTATAGGCACCATCAGAAAACTTCCTGGAAGTCAGGCCCAACTTTTCCTCATGATGGCTTGGTTGGGCCATGGCATGAGGGTAGGAGTGTGGAGGGTGAGGGGGGAGTAGACAGCTCTGATTTTGCTCCCAGACACCCTGACTTATCAGCTAGTGAAAGAGAAGGGAGCTTCAGAGAGACAGCCCTGCCTCCATCAGAGAGGCAGATGCTGACATGGGCTGGGTCACTAAGCTGGGCCAAAGTCACAAAGAAGAGTTCCCTGGGACACCAGGACTGGCCAAGGGATGGGGTTTGACATGTTTTCTGCTAAAGTAGGACCAATATTTCCCCACAGTGACCTCTCCTTCCTAGGTCTGTAGGCAGGGTGACTTCATGTCACCTCTGAGCAGGGATGACTTATTGGTCACATCCCTGGGACTCCTGCTCTCTCTGCCATGGATACAGGCCAGGAGGTCAGCAGCCGGGCCCCAGGCCAAAGACAGGTGGGGAGGGGATGGGGCCTGGGATCTCCAGTTTTGTGGGAGGGGTAGCTTTGGGGGCTACCATCTAGTTCCAGGTTTGCAGACCCATCCTCCTAGTAAATACAGGGCGACAGCTAAGAATCTGTGGGCTGCGGACAGGTGAGATGGATGGAGCACTAAGACAGGAATCAGGAGAGCAGATTTCTAAGTAGAAATCTTAGAAATTCAGCGCTCCTTAACCTTTCATCCCATCTGCAGTCACTGAGCAACTACTACACGCCAAGAGCCTGGGATGCCATCATGAACAAGATGCCATTCTTGCCTCAAAGAGGTTTGGAAATCACATGAGACCGAAGATAGGGGAGATGTAAAATAGAAGGCGCCTTACAAACAAGTCATTGGCATCTTGGGAAGCAGAGCAGGAGGGCTGGAGGGCAGAACTCCTCTCTGGGGCAGGAGCAGAGGTCAGGGAACTGCCAGGCCAAGCGCCCATGGGGTTCCAACAGACAACTCTCAGCAGCAATGCCCAGTTCAGGCAGCAGAGGGCGCAAGGGGTCTGCCTGCCTAGAAAGCTGCTTTTAAAAGGTGACCGGGCAGGGTGGAGACAGGGGCTTTGGAGCCTGATGGGGAAAATGGTGTCCAAGATGAGCCTTCTCTTGCGGGTGCGTATAGGGGTCCTGCCACCCCAGGCCTTGCAAGGCTGACAGGTACTTCGCCTTCTGGATCAGGAGCCTGGCCCTGCCCCCAAAATTCCGACGGTCTGTACCCTTCCTTTTCTCTGCTCTAGGGACCTCTAAAGGATTTGATTCTACCTTGTGGCCTGGGGGGTTGGGGGGTGGCTGCTCAGAGGGGAGGGACCCATGGCCAGGTTTTTTGGAGACAAGTAGTATGGTGCTGGCCTGAGGAGAGGGTTCAAGCCATCTGCTGCCCAGGAGAGCCCTCATCTCTAGCCTAGCCCACTCCCTCCTTCAGATTTACTCTCAGCTTTGCTGCCTTTCTTCCTTGAGGGCAGGAGGATGTAATCATGGTAAATAGCACCGTAGCTTGACGTTTCCACTCCAGCAAGGTGGGTATGAGGCCCCTGGGGCCCAGGAAACCCAGGACTTCCTGCCTGTTGCAGCAGGCCTCATGCCTGATTTACCCAAAACACAGGCCTGCTGGAGAAGAGTGGCTGCCAGGGGACAGGCTGGGGAAGGGGGGGGACGACGACAGGATGACACACACACTTAGGAGAGACCAGGGACTGTGAACTGAAACACCAGGGTGGCAGAACGAGGCCTAGAGGAGGCAGCAGCTGGCTGGGCCCAGCCTTCTTAGCAGTTGCAGTAGGAAAGTGGGTGAAGGTGACAGCAAGTGCCCGGCTTCCCAGGTAGATGCTACGTGACTCCTGGCACGTTGAGAGTCTGTGTGTTTCCTGGGCGACCAGCTGAGCCAGGGACAAGAAGACTGGAGTGTGACAGGAATGCAAGGGAGGGAGGCAGGCCGTGCTGGCTGGCCGGCCCCTCACAGACTCTGTAGCACCCTTTGCCTGCCTGGCATTGCCCTCCTGCCCTGATGGGGGCACTATTTCTCTAGCATCTCTGCCAGCTTCTCCTTGCTCTCTGGGTGGGACCCCTTGGTGATGGGCCTGGGCAGCTTTGTCTGAGGTCTCCCATCACCTGGGGGCAAGAAGTGCCTGAGCCCTAGGGTGGGTTGGCTGGCAGGAGGGCAGGCAGGGACTAGCACTTGTCCAGGGTGTGCCAGGGTGCTGGCAACCTGTGAACTGGTGAGAATGGTTTAGGTTGGGAGACTCCAAGATTCAGTTTTCTCCAGGTTAGCATTTGGCCCAGGCAGGGGCAAACCACCCTCCCTGGGTGGGCAGAGAGGACGCACAGTCTGACCTTTCTCAATTCAAGGGGACGAGTTTACTGTGGGCTCCACAGGTGGGGACTGTTTCTCTCTAGGAAGCTGGCCCCAGATGATGCTCTGGGCCCTGGTGGGGGTGACCAAGGGAGTGCTAAGTAGCAGTGCCTTCCCAGGGTCTGCACTGGCCAAAGGCTGAATGCAATGGGCTGGGAACACTTGATTGCTGCCCCCCATCCCTCATCCCTGCCTCGGCAGTGACCAGAGAGCAACAGGTCAGAGCCGCTAGAGGAGGGCAGGTTTGGAAGGCAGAGGACCTTAGGCACCTAAAAAGTTTTAAGAGCCAAGGGAAACTGCTTGTCCCTGGGGACAGTGTTCCAGCCAGGGCCCGGGCAACCCAGGGACCTGCTCCGTTCTTTCTGCCGTCTGGCAGGCACTACGTGGGCCTGGAAGAGCTGAATCAAATCTGCATTGTTGCTTCCACATCATCATCCCACACACAGATGGCGGCACTTGGTGCTGGCCACTGCACAGTGCTCACGGGGGATCTGAGATGGTCTCCCTCCCTGAGCAGGGCTGGGGCAGCTGACCTACATGCTCCCAGAGAGCTCTGGCTTTGACCTGGGCAAGCGGTTGCACCCTGAGAGGGCTGAGCTGCTGTCAAGAGTCAGGGGTACCTGGCGGTCAGGTCTCTCACATGCAGGGTGGCCCCCACGGGTGGGGACTGAATTGTGAGGCTGTTGGGTGTGGAGTGACCAGGGTGGGCCCTGGTTGAAGGAGGCCTGTGGGAAGCTGGGGCGGTGGAAGCCAAGCAGCGGGGCTGAGCTGGCAGCTGATAAAGGCCTCGGAGCAGCTCTGGGTGCATTGCCGGCTGGTTCAACACCAAAACCTTCAAAGCATTTGCCTTTCTGGCAGGACCTGGAGCAGAGCTGTGGCTGGGCTGGGGAGAGGCCTCAGTGCGCAGGGGAATAGAAGCTCCAGATCTGCATCCAGAGGAGATTTTCCCAGGCTCCTTCCTCCCACACAGCGGCTCCCTCCCTCAGTTCTGGAGCTGGATCAGGCCCTTCCCGCCAAGTTCTCATTCATGGCTGCACAACTCAGCCCCAGGCAGGGTTGCTCCTGTCTGGGGGAGCGAAAACCAGGGCAGAACCAAGTAAAGACAAAGGCTCATTAGCTGCAGCCCAAGTCCCCTCCTGCCAAGGACGGCTCCCAGTCTGCCAGCTGCCAGAAAGGCCATTGAGCCGGGAGGCCTGAAGAGACCCCTGGTCTGGTCTCATCTGTCCCAGGACAGAAGGCTTCTGGAAGTGGGCGAGAGTGAAAGATGGCAAGCTGGGGGCACACTGCACTAGGACCAGAGGTCTCTCTCTGGTGTTACTCCTAGGCAGGGGGAGATGGAGCCTGGACAAACAGTCTCCCATAGCCAGCCCCAACTCCCCTCTGCCAATGGGTTTACCCGCCTCCCCCACTCAACCTTTAACTAGACTTGCTGACAGGAACAAAAGGGACTGGTTTGAGTTTCATCTCTTTTCATTTCCTTTGCTCTCTCTCTGGAAGAGGTTTTAATGAGCAGTGAAATGGCTAAAAAGCAGTTAGGAGGAGTCAAGCGCCTGGATAATTGTCTTCCCTTTTCCTGGCTGGAACCTTAGCAGCCAGGTCTGCTACCAAGGGAGCCTGGGGACACTGCACAACAGGCAGAGCTCCAGCTCCTCCAGAACTCAGTCCTCACCTCCCGCCTGCCTCCTCTCCAGGGTCCTGGAGCATCCAGATGGAGAGGGGTCATGCCTTGGTGGTGTTGCGCAGCCTGCTCTGGCCAGGTCTCACCTTCTTCCATGCCCCCCGCACCAAGAACTACGGCTACATCTACGTTGGCACTGGTGAGAAGAACATAGACTTGCCCTTCATGCTATAGGATGGGGGCCAGCCTGGGTGTTTTGTATGTAAAGAGCCTAAACATTATTTTCATAAATTCCAGTAAACTTGGCCTGTTTGGTCTGTCTTGCTGCCCCTCATCTCCACTCAGTCTGGTGTCCAGGCTTTGCTGAGAGGCCCACTGAGCCGGGAGACCCAGCTTTAAAGCAGGCAGCAGTGGCCTAGAATGTGCTGACCAGGGATTCTAGATAATCATGGGTAGAAATGGCTGCAGAAGGTGACAATCAGAGGTCCTCTGAGGAAGGCAGTTCTTGAACTTGGATTTGAGCTGCCCATCGACCAGGCATCCCAACTCATCTCGCAGCTGCCCAGGAAGAAGAGCCATTAGCTGTCTACGGAGGATGGGAACCTCTTAATTGCATTTCTATGACTTGTCACAAGAGATTAGCAACTCATTGCTCACCAACTGGCTGGAAAAGGCCCAGGCTTCTCCCAGCCCCACTTCCCCAACAGTACAAGCACACACCCAACGGGTAAGCACGTGAGCCTGGTTTATGACCTTTCTTAGGCAAAACTCCTGTTCCCCAGCACTGAGCACAGCCCAAGGCAATTACGCCACCATAGCAGCTGCCAAAGGGCCCAATCATTCAGTCCAGCCCTAGCTGAGCAGCCGGGGGCACTGACGTTGATCTCACTGCCCCTCATGCCATTCGCCCTGGTGGGATGGAGTGGGAATGCAATTGTGGCTGAGGGCTCACGAGCTGGCCTCCTACCCCACAGTAGAGGTGCCAGGGGAGTTCTGTCCAGGTTCTCAGGAAGCTCTCTTCTCAATGATTCAGCAACAAAGGCATCCTTGAGTAGGAGACGTTGTCCTTCAACAGGGGTGACCCCACGGCCATGCGTACTTTGTTCCAGCGGGGGCCTTTTTTGTAGATGGGCTTGACGGATCGGGGAGACCAGCGGGTCAGGTACCTGTGGAGGGTGGACAAGGAGGTGGCTGTGAGCCCACGCTGGAGCTGGGAGAGTACAGCATGGCCAACTTGGGCCAAAGCCGCAGTTGGCCAAGCAAACCCTTTCACCAGCTTCTTTTCTTGAAGGATAGGGGCTTTTCTCGGGAGTAACCACTCAGTGCGCTGTAAACAGATGGGCTGGACTCTTGCTGCCACAAGCATGTGTGGCTGGGGTCAGGGCCGGCAGGCAGCCCAGGGCCATACGCTCCCTCAGACTTCAGGAGTTGTCCATGTTTGTGTGTTTGCTGGAGGAGGAGGCGGGAGGAACAGGCTGCTCAGAGAGCAGATCATTCCTTTCTGGCCTCAGCCATGGGGAGAGGAGAGGCTGATATAAGAGCCCAGAGAAACCTTTCCCTCTTCCCTACTTGGCTCACGCTGCCACCCCAGGATTCAGGGAACAGCCTGGGGCAGCCATCACCTGTGCAAGACCCCTGCCCCTTACCCAACCCGTGATGGGAACCAAGGGGTGAGGGCTCATGGGTGCAGACCTAGCCGAGGAAGGTTCCTTTAGGTACAAGGGGGGTGGGTAAAAATGGCTGCTGCCTTTGGCCTCCTTTGGGGATGGCCAGGGGCCTGAGAGTTCCTGGAAAAGTGGCTCATGCCGGCTGGGATTGGGGTTTGCTCTGTGCAGAATGAGACCTGGATCCTGTCCAGAGGGGCCCATCCTTCATTCTGAAAGCTCAGCCACGGCAAGGGCCAGTAATCCTCCCCTGCCTCCACTCTAGGTTAGGGCTCAACCCAGCTGCCTCTAGGGACCCTCAAATGAGAGGTTGAAAAAAAAATAACAATCTTGGCTGAAAGTTTTTAGACTAAAAAACATGAAAAAAAAAATGGCCGTTGATTTATACATTTCACCTGAGCTTCCCTGGACCTCTATCTTCTGCCTCTCAGCCCTACACGGAGGGAAAATCTCTAAGAGCTAAGAAGCTACAGGAGGTGATGGCCTGCACTCCAAGTGTGGGCTGGGCAGGGAGGAGAGAAGTCTGTGGACCAGCTGGCCCCAGGGGCTGCTTTATCTTTTTATTTTTAGGATGTACCAGGGATTGAACCCAGGATCTTGTACATGGGAGGCAGGTACTCAATCACTGAGCTACATCTGCACCCTGCTTTTTCTTTTTTACAGTTAATAGTTAATGGTGCTGAGGCAATGGGAAAGTGAAGGTAAAGGGAGGGGAATACCTAGCATCCTTTGCTGGCATTTCTCAGTCTTCAGAGGGGATGGATGACGAGATGGGGTATAGGGACAAGCACCCCAAAAGGCATGCTCACTGGGATTCAAAGACTCCAGCAGGTACTAGGCTGACCAGATTCTCCAGAGTTGCCTCTTTGAGGGAAGCTGTGTTCTAGCTAGTCCAGGGCCTGATGCCTGTGTCACATGGAGCAGCCAACTGGCAGAGGGAGGGCTGGGTGGCCTCCAGTCAGCAATCTGGGAACACCCCAGCTCTAGGAAGAACCAGTGCTCCTTCCTACAGGAGCATCTGCCTACCTCTCTGGAAGGGGGCGGGGGAAGAGGGATGCAGCCCAAGAACAGAGCCTGGGCCAACACATGGCAGCTCAAGGACCTCTGGATGGAATCACAAAGTCCCTTGTAAAGGAATCAATCTCCCTCATAGCCAGGACTCTCTCCTTCGCCTCCAGGGTAGCCTTTTGCAACCCAAGAGCCTCCACACGTCATCAATCCCGTGTCACATTAAAGGACACCAGATGTATGGGAGGGAGCCTGGCCTTGCTTCAAAGGCCTGAGGGCAGGATGGATTGTATCCTCAGGCCCACTGCTGTCTCTTAAAGATCCTGAGGGGGTGGCTTCAACCCCCAAATCCCAAAATGGTCCACAGCACATCTGGGAGACAGGAAGAGGTTAACATGTCCTGCTGTCCCAGGGCTGCTGGCAGATGGCCCAGCTAGCAGCTATGTGGGAGGTGCAGGTGGAGTGGGCACAGCGCCAGGGTGCTGGTGAGGTGTCAGTGAAGGCCCAGCTCTGGCCCAGTCTCCAGGGCTGGGAAGGCAAGGTACCCAGAAGTAACCCTATATTCCTGCAGCCTATACCCCTGGCCCAGAATATGTAGTAGTTACTTGCTTGGCCGCCTAGCCCTCGAAGCCTGGGTTCTTTTGGGGTTGAGCCTAGAAGGCTCAACAAGGGAGGTGTATCTTGTTGAGCTTCAACCATCACAGGCCCCTACATAGGGGATTCCTCATTCCAATCTGGGAACTGCCAGTGGTAGGTGGACAGGCTGAAGGAAAGAGGGACCATTAGTAGGGAAGAACAAAAAAGAAAGCCCCAAATCAATTTTACAGTCCTGGATCTACCTTCAATAAGGGGGCATTAGAGATCTGGGAGTGAGTGAATGTGGTGATATCAGGAAAGGGGAGGAAGAACACCTCAAAGGATAGCTGCTTGGGTGTTAGACAGGAACCTGCACCTAGGGGCCACCCTGCTTAGGCTGGAGGGCAGATGGATTGGCTCCAGGGTCTGGAGGCTCTTCCTCTATGAAACATCAGGACCTCACAAGCCATCATGTACACAGGTGCAGCTGTGCAGGTTAACTGCACAACTCCAGGAAGCACCATTCACAATCTAGTCTGCATGTTGCCCTGACATTGTGCAGCGTGCAACTTGCACAGCTGTATACAATAGCCCTACCCCAGAGTCCTCCCATTTCTAAGGCCTCCTTTTGCCCTATGGTAACCCTGGTGTTGAGACAGCCGGGTTCCTAAAAATTTGTAGAAGTGCTCTGAAATCCCCACAGCAACACAGTGTGATGTCATAAACAAGGGATTAGTACTCTCTAATGCCTCACCAGGAGAGCAGGCCTTCTAACCCACCTTGCCCCTGTGCTAAGTGCCCTACTATGCCAGGAAAAGAAGGAAGGCTGAGGCCAGCAGGGGAGGGCACCAGAGGGAGTGTGCACAGCACCCACTGCGTGGATGGGCCGGGTGAGAGTAGTGGGCCTGGCAAGGGTGGGGTGCTCACATCGGAGAGAATGGAATGGCCAGCCAAGGAGTGCTCCAGCTTTCCTGGGCTGTGAGACAAGCTCCAGCACATGGCTTCCCCTGTGGAAAGCAGTGAGGGCCAAGGGTCCCCAGAACACTCAGGTTGCTGACATCCAGGTTTGCTTACCGGTTGAGCTGGGGTTTGCTCTTGGGAACAAATCCTTCTGGAAGCTGAGGCCTGTGATTTGGGAACAGCCCTGAGTGAAGGAAAAAACATATAAGGGGGTGGTCAATGCAGCTCCCTGAGAGGACAGAGGGAAAGCTGTGGTGGGGGTGGGGTGGAACAGGGGGTTGCCAGGTGGGGAGGGATGGCTGCTGCAGCGCTCCACCCTTCTCAGCCCTGAGGGGGCCTCTACCTGCCCGGTGGGCCATCTTCACACACTCCTCAATCTTGCGGTGCTCCTCCCGGCACAGGCCTGTGATCCTCCGGGGCAGCATGCCTCCGTGCGGCCGGATGAACTGACTCAGCAGCAGCACATCCTAATGGAAACCAAAAACAAGCAGGGAGCCAGGGCAGTGTGGGCTGCAGGGGAGGCTGCTGTATCCTTGCAGAGACTGCTATCTCTCTCGGGCACCGGAGACCACTCCTTCCACACAGAGCTTTTGCACACTGGTCTGCTACCTTCACCCGAACAATCTTATTATAGTAGGATTTTCTGTCCCAATTACCAACCCCAAGAACTCCCAGCTCTTCCATGAGATCACTTAATGGTAGATTAGGCTAGAAAACAGAAATTCTTCAAGAAATGTTAACAGTCTTTCATGTACCTGCAGTACATTATCTTCCTGGTGAGGAAAGGTCTGCTGAGTTATTCTTCTTGGGTGGGGTAGGGGATATGTCATATATTTCCCCCAAAGAAGGAAAATCTGAACCATTTCAGCTCCCAAGCCTGCATGCCACAGACCAGGGTATATGCAGATAGCCTGTTTACCTCCTACCATTCCCTCTCCAGTGCTAGGTGGGCATACAAGTTGAGAGGAAGGGGCCAGGGTTGTGAGGAAAGGCCATATGTTTAATCCACATCTTCTATGCCCCCTGTGGCCACACATATATGGATTCTTGCCCTTTCTTTGCATCATCACATTCCCACCAGGCTGTTTTGGGTGGGTCAGGGAAGCAAGGATAAAGAGAGCCAGAATCAAGATAAGACACTACCTTCCCCCAACTCTCATGGGATGGCTGGGGAACTGCCTTAAAAATACTCAGGAGGGTAAACGAAACTTGTCACCCTCCACCCCATCCACCCCTCGGGAACCTGGTACGCCAGTCTCAGCAGTCACGGTCCATGAAACTGACTTCCTGCCCTGGCAGGAGCCTAGCTATATAATCACAGATTTGTTTTAATCACTGGACAGCTCCCAAGGGACCCAGGCCCCCAACTCTCACCCCTATAATCTTCGGAATCTGATGAAAAGAACTTGGGTTGGATTAATTCAGGGCTAATCAACAAAGTGAAGCCCAACCTCGCCCTGGAGGCTGCTAGGCAAGCTGATAGCTTTATGCAGCTCAGGCTAACAGTATTCTGAGTGGAAAGGGGTAAGAGGAAAAAAACAACTTTAGCCTTTACCTCGAAGGGGATTAGGTTTCTTCTGCTGGATAAACAGGGCCCCAAATGTTTCCTGGAAACAGCTGGTAGGAAGCATGCCCCGCGGTGGTCGGGCAGGCTTACTTCCCTACCAGCAGCTGGGATTCCAAGTGAGCCCACAATCCCACTCACAGCCATGTCTCAAGAAGCCTGTGAACACAGCTGCTTTACTTTCAAGCTCTCTATTAGTCCAGGCAGCCATCAGCAGAAAGGCCCTGGGGCCAAGTGGACAAGTCTTCCTCCCCAGGCGGCCTGAAGCCAAGGCTCCCCAGCACAGGAGATTAGTTAGGTCATTCTGTTCAGAGCCCATGGGCCTGTGGCCTCTCCTGCTCTTAACACCTGACAGGCTCTCTGGCCCTTAGTCATCCCTTTCCACAGAGTGGCCCAGGGACAACCTGCAGGTCAAACTGGCTGAAGGCACAACTCACCTAAAACCCCAAAACAGGGTGCTTAATGTCAGCAATGAGAACTCTGAAGAACAAGGCTGGCTTTCTGCAGGGCTGTGTCCTTCTCCATGCTCTCCCCATTTCTACAGGATGTACAGCGTACTAGTTAGGAATGTGGGCCCTGCCTCGGCTTTGTATCCCAGCTGATACTTACTAGCTGGGTGAGCTGAGGCAAGTTAATTAACCTCTCCAGGCCTCAAATTTCCTCATCTGTAAAATGAAGATGGAAAAAGTCCCTATTTCACCGAGTTATTATGAGAACTAAGTGAATTAAGACATGTGTGTGCTAACAGTGCCTGACAAGTATGTATTCAATACATATTCCCTATTGTTGTTACTCACTGTTCTCTCTTTCCCCTGGAAACGGCTCTAGAAGAGCTAGAGCAAGCAGGTGTTTGCAGCTACAATATGGAAAGAGGCAGTGACCAAGAGCCTCTTCAGATACATCCTCATTTTAAAGGGAGAAAGCTAAACCCAGATCATGATTCCATTCCCTAAAGAACACAACACCTGAAAGATCTGGGCTACACAGGGCCATCCCTGGGAGTCTGAAATACAAACAAACCACGACCTAAATCAGTGACTTCCACCCCTGGCTGAACATCAGAATCACCTGATGAGCTTTATTTTTTGAGGTACCAGGGCTGGGGATTGAACCCAGGACCTTGTATGTAGGAACCTGGGGCTCAACCACTGAGCCACACTGGCTCCCTTGAGCTGGTTTTTTCATTTGTTTTTTTTTTTTTTTAGAAGGCAGCGGGAAGCAGGTACTCAACTGCTTGAGCCTCATCCCCTCCCCACCTGAACAGCTTTAAAAAATAACAATGTCCAGGCTCGATCCCAGACCAACTTAATCAATCTCTTGGGGTGGGGCTTGAGCCTGTTGTTTTTTAGAAGCCTCCCAGGTGATGGTAATGTATGGCAAGGGTTGAGAACTGCAGGACAAAATGCTTCTGCCTTTGGTGGCTCTAGAGATGGAGCAGGCGCTAAAGGAGGATGCTTTTTAAGTGACCCAGGGAACACAACCACCACAACAGCAGAGCCGAGTGGCCCTCCATGCTGACTCACCTCATAATTATACTTGTGCTTCAGGTTCCAACGACAGATGGGGCACTGGCCAGAGGGGTTAGGGGGATCTGGACTCTCCTTGGGAGTCCCTGTGATACGGCCTTCGATCTAGGAGACACAGAAAGTGAGCCGAGAGAGAAAGGGTAGGCATAGAGTCACTTATCCTTGAACAAAAATCCCACATGGTGGAAATGTGGGGGAAACTTTATCTCCTGGGGGTCTTACAGGAGCGGCTACAAGGTCTCTCCAGCTTGAACCATGGCATTTGTTCTGCAGCTGCTGAGCAGTGGGCCCTGGGGTGGCCAGGGGATGGGGTATGTTGGCCTGAAGGGGTAGTGGAAACTATTTGAACTTAATACTGGTGGCAAGAGGGAGGCAGGGGTTTGAAGTATGAGCGAAATGCTACCTTTTCTTTCTCCAAAACAAAGACCTGAACATACTACTTTCCTTCCCCCCACCTTTGGGAAAAAGTAATACATGCACATGGTGAAACGTTTCAAATTGCAAAGGGACACAATGCACAGAAAGTCTCCCTCCTATCCTACACGTCCTCCTCCGAGGAAATTATTTTTCAGTTTTAGGTACCTTACAGAGAGAAGTCTATGCCAGCGGTTCTCATCTGGGGGTGATTTTTGCCCCTCAGGGGACACTTGGCAATGTCCAGACATTTTTTATTGTTATGATCAGGGGGGGTGGTGCTGTCAACTAGTGGGTGGAGGCCAGGGATGCTGCCAAATATCTCACAATGTACACACCAACAGCCCCCACCACAAAGTATTATCTGGCCCCAAATGCCAATAATTCTGGGCTGAGAAATCCTAGTCTCTGCCTATACAAGCAGGTATCTGTATGTACTCCTGCTTTTTCGGCCCCCTCGCAGAAGGCTCCCTCATCTGTCCGCTCGTCTTCTTTAGGAGGCACTGGAACTGAACCCAGGACCTCCCATGTGGGAGGCAGGTGCCCAACTGCTTGAGCCATATCTGCTCCCTCTTTCTTTTTTAATAAACACAAAAGGAGGATACACTCCTCTGTCCTGCTCCTTAATTTTATCATTTTGGCTGCCACCTTTCAAACCCTGATGAGGCCACATTTGAAATGACCTTCCCCATTGCCTCCTGACTGGTAGTCTCTGTATTGTAAGACACAGCCTTGGAATTACTAAATTCAGTAACCCAATGATCTGGAGTCAGCTCCAACTGCAAGAGGGGGAGTTTAGAAAGCCTTGCTGATGACACCAAGGATTATGAGTCAGATTGGGACGGTCTGGGAGGCTTTGGGAGGGAAGCAACACTGTCTACTGGAAGAGAACCAGCAAAAGGGAAAGGGGGCTCAAAGCAAATTCTTTGTTGTGCAGGGCATTGCTACCTACCTTTCTACCAAGGTGACCGTAACACCACCAGAAATGGAGAGGTTGTGGGTTAGAGAAAATGTGCAGGTGCAAGGTAGGGCTTCAAAGATGGGATTAAGGTGGGCTTGGGGGAGAGAACTAATATTTATTGACTCCCCATTATGTGCCTGGTTCTGTGCTAACAACGTTCACATGTCACTTCACTGAATTCCTAGTTCATTTAATCTCATCTCATTCAATCCCCACAACCTAGTGAGGTAGATGTCATGATCTTATTTTATAAATGAGGGACGCGAGATCCCAGAGTAATACTCAAGGTTTCCCACCACAGCACCTCCCAGGCATGGATGAGCTCTTCCCTCCCCTAAAAGCTTTCAAAGTGCCATGGGTGTCTCCACATCCATTCAACAAATAGCAGAAAAATACATTCTTTACACTCAAAAGCCAATTGTGCCTGTCCTCTCCAGCATGGAGGTTATGGGATCAATGTTTGTTTTACCTTCAAACCAATGAACCAAAAAAGCTGTCCTAAGGGTACGAGGTCCCCTAAAAAGATAAGAACTAATGTGAAGCTAGGCAGTGAGAAGGCTGAGGGCGTATTCTGGGGAAGACTCAATGAGGGATTCTTATTCTTATTCTGGGGGCAAAACTGCCCTGGGGAGGACCGAGCTCACCTGCTGCCAAAAGGGTTAAGTCGCTGGTTGAGATGGAAGTTACAGAGCTTTCTGGGAACTCTATGGAGTGGCTGAGGATTTCTTGGAGGCGTGGAAGGCCATGTGAAAACAACGCTGTCTCTTAGGGATTATAGGATAATCTAGGCCCCATGACTCCCCGAGGAAGGGAGGTGAGATGGGCCCAATGAGGGAAAGGGGGGAGAAGGCAGAAGAATAATCGTTTCAGCTTTCTCACCAACAAGCAAGCCCCGGTACCAGCTAGTGAACCCAGAGTTTCACCTTTCATGGCATCACTTCAGGAGGTAGCTTAGTCTGAGGTCTAGGCTCCTGACCCTGGCACTGTAGGCCTGCCAGTGCCTTACTTTCCCCTGTGGAAAAACTGAATTATCACCCTCCAGAGAACATATAAGCAAAGGCCTCTGAAACCTCATCATACAAAAAGCAACTGTTCCTGGCTAACCGCACAACAGCATGCAGCTCAATAAACAGTAGATGGTGGGATTTATG
Source organism: Tolypeutes matacus (assembly GCA_026826555.1). Classification (NCBI taxonomy): domain Eukaryota; kingdom Metazoa; phylum Chordata; class Mammalia; order Cingulata; family Chlamyphoridae; genus Tolypeutes; species Tolypeutes matacus. The sequence continues at coordinate 10,954,043 of JAKSZT010018658.1, read as the reverse complement.
GTCACAGGGAGCTGATCCTGAAGCCAGGAGTGCAGTTTGGGCTTCCTTGCCTTCTTCAGAGGAGCAGCCCAAGCAGTTCTAAGCATTAAAGAGGTACTAAGTGGCCAACCTGAAGGTACTTACTATAGTTGTCTTCCCTTCTTGGGTCTCCACCACTACAGAGATAAAAGGGGAAAAATTAGGTCAGCCATTTAATAAGAACAGCGTATTTCAAACAACACAGCTCCAATTCTACATGTGCAGAAAAACAGAGCCTTCAGTCTGCACTGTCCCGTGGTCCCCACCTAGAACTGAAAGCATGCAAGTTTCACCCGCAAGTGCCAAAGTGCTATGTCCTTGAGGCTAGGTGGGGACAAGCTCAAGACACCCAGGGAGTATCATCTCATTTGGATTGAGGAAGGACCTCCACGCAGTTTTTGCCTTTCTAAGCCGAGATTCACCTTGGTTCTAGCCAAGGGAACTGGCAAGATCTTGCCCTACTGTGGCTAGCAATAATGACCTAAGGAGTTGGGGGGTGGGGGAAGAGTTGGTGAAGCAGCAATACTTAAAAGGCCCTCAAAAGTACACTTCATGAAGAGAATCAGACAAAGATAGTTTCTGACCTTAAGTTTGCAACCTAAGATACAGCTCTGAACTTAACACTGCTCCCGTTGCCCCACAGTGGATAAGCAATGAGACAGGTTCACTCTTAAAACTCGTCCGAGAGCTTTGTGTCAGAATCTGTACAAGCACGGCTGTGTGAGTTAAACTGTACAGGACCCTCCTCTCTCACCGCAGGGTTGCATTTTGTTATCTGCACTGGAGAAGGGTGATAGAAGAGGTGGGAAGGAGGGGCCTGCAGGTACTGGGTCCAGGCAGAATTTCAAGGAGAGTCCTGCCATTCCAAACTGAGAGGAGGACTCCCTCAGCTCTTTCCCTATTTCCGTCTGAGGAAGTCAGAAGAGAGCCCCATGTGAGACAATCAGCTGCAGGCCATTTGTCAGGCCAGAACAAGGGCACAGAATGACAACCTCCACAATAGTCAAAGGAAGAACCAAGCTGATAGCCCATTTTCAGCAAGTATGGTCAAATAGATCTTGGAGATACTTCCTTGTTCTTCCAACTTCTCTAGAAAGAGAATCCACAGCAGTCAGCACAGGAACTGACACCTAGCAAATGCTCAATGAATCCTAGCTAGTACTTGTCAAGATCCCCTTCAGACTGCTAATTACTGTGACTAAAAAACAAAAACAAAACTTGGGCCTACACAGCTAGGCTGCAAACTTTCTCCCCAAATACTAGAACCATATTTTAATAGCTTGGCTACACAATTTAGTTTTACTAGACTCAGGCCAAGGCAAGAAGTAGTTTAGATTAGAAAGAACCTAAGGTTCTTAACTTTGAGAATCCAGTGAAAAGTTATGAACTTCTCCCTTGAAAAACGTCCATAAGCATATATTCAATTATGCAGGGATTTCAGGAGATTCCCAGACCCCTGGCACTACACACCAAAATGTTAATCTCTGAGAGATAACCAAACTGGTTATCTCTGTGTGGCAGTAGGTGATTTTAATTTTTGTTTTTGGCCTAGATAGAATCTGTAGTTTCTAAAGTTTCTAAAATAAACATGTACTGTTTTTGCAATAAAAATATAAACAATAAAAAGAGAATGTCTAAGGATAAAAGCAAGACAATTCTTACCCACCCAGAGGCCCACGGCAGCATCTGTGATCACTGAGCTCTGTGACCGCAACCAAACTGGACACAGACTATCTGGAATTGTTCCCCATTAGTTTTCTTATCAAGGCCATTCATAAAGACTCATTACTCCAAAACAACCAACCTGAGGGCCACTCGTTGTCCAACTCCAGACATACAAAAGAGTAACAATGGCCAGAAAAGCCCCAAGGCTTTCTCCAGAGAACACTGTAGTCACTAACCAATTCAAAAACAAACTAGGTTTCTCCATGTAAAAGAAAACACATCACCACACTGAGATTTCCTTGTTCTGAACAGAGACCAACCAAAGAATGGGGGATGTGGTTGGGACTCAACCTGGTCCTCAGTCTGAAAGCCAACATGGCTGTTGAGGAAAGGTCACTGCAACATGTCAATATGCAGACAAAACCTTCAAATGCAGGACCAGCAGAAGGAGGGCACAGCCACAGCCCAGCAGAGGCTCTGGGCTTCCTGGAAACTGCAGATTTGCAAAAAAAAACAAGTTGGGAGAGGGACTGAAGGTGACCAAACTGGAGCAATACAGGTGGGGGTGGAGGGAATGGGGTAAATTTTCTGACAATTACAGTAGGAAAGAAAAGGAGAGCCATTCTGATGGCACTCGAGTCAGCACAAGAACAGTGCTCTGAAACAAAAACTGCATAAACAAGTGGCTCCCTTCTTGGTGGAGGCACTTGGGTCCTAAGCATGAGGTAAACAAGTCTAACAAAACACACATCATTCCTGGCAAAGAACCAAACCCTGAAGTCATCCTACTGGCCCCTGGAAAAGAGATCAAAGCCCATGGCAAGCTCAACTGTTCACAAGCAACCCTGAGCCAGTGAATCATCTTACTATAAGCCAGTGAGTAAAATAATAGGCAGATGCTTATCTAAAAGAGACAATCTGTCAAATCAGAAGGAATGACCCAAGAACTCATACAAGGCTGAGATTCATCGGGGCGGTGTCTCAGTGCAGAGGGAGAAGGCCCTGCTGGAGCCTGGAGAGGCCCAAGTAGATTTTAAACCTCTGGAAACAGAAGATGAGAATCAAAATAAGGGCGGACTTCCCAGAAGATGGCAGACTAGTAAGACACGGGAATCTCTTCTCTAGAAAAATAGCTAGAGGACGAGCGGAAACAGCCCCGAAAAAGATATTCTACGGTTTAGGACAGCAGGTGAAGGCTGCACACCACCGAGAGGAGAGAGGGACAGAAGAGGGAAACCGCTACAACAGAACCCTGAGTTGGAAGTAGCAGCTTCTGCTGCTGCTGGCACCCTCCCCCCCACTCTTTAGAATTCTCCGGCCTCTGGGCCTGTGACCACAGACAATGGGGGCTCTAGGGATCTACCACTCCCGGAAAGGGGAGAGAGAGGGACACAGCCTTAGGCTGACTCAGGTTCTGACCTGAAATTTGGGCTGTGGACCCTTCCACATGGTGGTTTGCCCTGGGAGCCTAGAAAGGACTGGAGAAATCCGACCCTCCCAACCTCCCTCTTTCTAGCCTGGACTAATTGTCCAGGACTCCACAGGAGAGGGGAGAGAGAGCCTGGGGCTGACCCTGCTTTGCGCCATTGTTTGCCTTGGAGCCTGCAAGGGGCTAAAGATATACAAACCTCCCAATCTCCTCCTCTACTAACAGGGACTGATTGTTGAGGACTTAGAAGGGAGTGGACATATTTCCTAGCTGGGAAAAGGGGGGCACTACCAGAGAAGTCTGGAGAACTGTCTCAGAAAGTTTGAATCACAAGGCTCTTGGCCCCCAGACAGGAAGCTCTATCACATTGATCTGGTCTGTGTCACAACAAATACGCTCCGACCAGGCATTGAATTGAGAGCTGCCAATGAGCGCCATCTCCTGGCAGACCAAGGAAGTGCACACAAGAAAAGTAATAAGTAGGAAAGGCTTTTCCTGGCCTCTAGAGTCTCCCTGACCAAGGCCCTAGGAAACGACTCTACAACCAATTACTGGGTCCAGTGCTCAGTTTTGAGCAACCAGTAGAACAATCCTAACAATCAAGGTTGAGCCAAAAATCAAAGAGCTGTGGTAACTCACAGCCTCCTGCCACTAAAACCCCATAAAAGAGAAAGAGATAGAGCATCTAAGTAAAATACAACCTAACCAGATGCCTAAGCACCAGCAAAAAATTACGAGCCATACTAAGAAAATAGAAGACATGGCCCAAGAAATGGAATACAGCAAAGTCCCAGAAGAGATGCAGAATTTGAGAGAACTAATCAGTGAGATGAGCACACATTTCCAAAATCAAATTAATCAGATGAAAGAGAATATAGTTAAAGAGATCAATGACATCAAGAAGTCATTGAGCGGACGCAAAGAAGAATTTGAAATCCTGAACAGAAAAGTAACGTAGTTCATGGGAATGAAAGACACAATAGGTGAAGTCAAAAATACATTTGAGGCATACAACAGCAGACTTGAAATGACAGAAGAAAGAATAAGTGATACTGAAGACAGAGCAGCTAAAATTGAAGAGAGAAAAGAACAGAGAGAGAAAAGAATGGAAAAAATTGAGCAGGGGCTCAGAGAGTTGAATGACAACACAAAACGCAAGGACATACGTGTCACGGGAGTTCCAGAAGGAGAAGACAAAGGAAAAGGGACAGAAAGAGTATTTGAGGAAATAATAGCTGAAAATTTCCCAACTATCATGAAAGAAATAACTTACATGTCCAAGAAGCACACCGTACCCCAATAAGAATAAATCCAAATAGACCTACACCAAGACACATATTATTCAGAATGTCAAATGTAAAAGGTAAAGAGAAAATTCTCAGAGCAGCAAGAGAGAAGCAAACGATCACGTAAAAAGGATGTCCAGTAAGACTTACTGCAGATTTCTCTTCAGAAACCATGGAGGCGAGAAGACAGTGGTATGATACAATTAGGAAACTGAAAGAGAAAAACTGACAGCCGAGAATTCTTTATCCAGCAAAACTGTCCTTCAAATATGAAGGTGAATATAAAGTATTCACAAACAAACAGAAACTAAGAGAGTTTGCAAAAAAGAATCCACCTTTGCAGGAAATATTAAAGGAAGCCTTAGAACCTGAAAGAAAAAGACAGGAGAGAGAGGCTTGGAGGAGAGTATAGAAGAAAGAAAAGCAGAAAGGATAACCAAAAGAGTAAAAAGAGAGACAAAAATAAGATGACATATGAAAACCAAAGAATAAAATGGAAGAAATAAATAGTGCATTTTCAGTAATATCATTGAATGTGAATGGATTAAATTCCCCAATCAAAAGATAAGGACTGACAGAATGGATAAAAAAACATGAGCCATCCATATGCTGCTTACAAGAAACTCACCTCAGACCCAAGGATACAAGCCGGCTGAAAGTAAAAGGTTGGAAAAAGATACTCCACGCGAATAGTAAACAGAAAAGTGCAGGAGTAGCTATACTAATATCAGACAAAACAGACTTCAAATGCAAAAAAGTTATAAGAGATGCGGAAGGCCATTATAAATTAATAAAAGGGACAATCCTCCAGGAAGATATAACAGTCATAAATATCTACGCACCTAACCAGGGTGCCCCAAAATATATGAGACAAACTCTGGCAAAACTGAAGGGAGAAATAGACATTTCTAAAATAATCGTCAGAGACTTCAACAACCCTCTCACATCATTAGATAGAACTAGACAGAAGATCAACAAGGAAACAGAGAACTTGAACAATATGATAAACAAGTTAGACCTAACAGACATATACAGAACACTGCATCCAAACTCAGCGGGTTATATATTCTTCTCAAGTGCCCATGGATCTTTCTCCAGGATAGACCCCATGTTAGGTCACAATACAGCTCTCAATAAATATAAAAAGACTGAAATTATACAAAGCACCTTCTCAGATCATAACGAAATGAAACTAGAAATCAATAACAGACAGGAAAAAAGTAAATTTGCAAATGTGTGGAGACTGAACAACACACTCCTAAATATTCAGTGGGTCAAAGAAGAAATTGCAAGTGAAATCAGTAAATATATTGAGACAAATGAAAATGAGAATACAACATATCAAAACTTATGGGATACAGCAAAGGCAGTCTTGAGAGGGAAATTTATAGCCCTAACTGCCTATATTAAGAAACAAGAAAGAGCTAAACTCAAAGATTTAACTGAACAACTTGAGAAACTAGAAAAAGAACAGCAAACCAATCCCAAAGCAAAAAGAAGGAAAGAAATAATAAAGATTAGAGCAGAAATAAATGAAAATGAGAACAGAAAAGCAATAGAGAAAATCAACAAAACCAAAAGCTGGCTCTTTGAGAAGATCAATAAAATTGACAAACCCCTTGCTAGACTAACAAAGAAAAAAAGAGAGAAGATGCAAATAAATATAATCAGAAGTGAAAGGGGGGAAATTACAAATGACCTCACAGAAATAAAAAGAATCATAAGAGGATATTATGAGAAATTATATGCCAACAAACTAGACAACCTGGATGAAATGGACAAATTTCTAGAAACTCATAACCAACCTACACTGACATAACAAGAAATACAAGAACTTAACAAACCAATCATAATTAAGGAGATTGAATCCGTCATCAAAAATCTCCCAGCAAAGAAAAGTCCAGGACCAGATGGCTTCACAGGTGAATTCTACCAAGCATTTCTAAAAGAATTCACACCAATCCTGTTTAAACTCTTCCAAAATATTGAAGAGGGAAAATTACCCAACACATTTTATGAAGCCAACATCACCCTAATACCAAAGCCAGATAAAGATTCCACAAGAAAAGAAAATTACAGACCAATCTCTCATGAACATAGATGCAAAAATTCTCAACAAAATACTTGCAAATCGAATCCAACAGCATATCAAAAGACTTCTACATCACGACCAAGCGGGATTTATTCCTGGCATGCAAGGCTGGTTCAACATAAGAAAATCAATCAATGTAATACATCACATCAACAAATTGAAGGAAAAAAACCACAAGATCATCTCAATAGATGCAGAAAAGGCATTCGACAAAATCCAACATCCTTTTTTGATAAAAATACTTCAAAAGATAGGAATAAAAGGAAAATTCCTCAATATGACAAAAGGCATATATGAAAAACCCACAGCCAACATCATACTCAATGGGGAAATGTTGAAAGCTTTCCCCCTAAGATCAGGAACAGACAAGGATGCCCACTGTCACCATTGTTATTCAACATTGTACAAGAAGTTCTAGCGAGGGTAATTAGACAAGACAAAAAATTTAAAGGCGTCCAAATAGGAAAAGAGGAAGTAAAACTCTCACTGTTTGCGGATGACATGATCCTGTATTTAGAAAATCCTGAAGTATCCACAACAAAGCTACTTGAACTAATAAATGAGTTCAGCAAAGTGGCAGGATATAAGATCAACACGCAAAAATCAGTAATGTTTTTGTACACTAGTACTGAACAATCTGAGGAGGAAATCAAGAGGAAAATTCCATTTTCAATAGCAACAAAAAGACTCAAATACCTAGGAGTTAATTTAACCAAGGAAGTACAGGACCTATATGCAGAAAACTACAAAACAATGCTAAAAGAAATTTTAAAAAGACCTAAACAAATGGAAAGACCTTCCGTGTTCATGGATTGGAAGAATAAATATCGTGAAGATGTCAATCTTGCCCAAACTGATTTATAGATTCAATGCAATACCAATCAAAATCCCAACAGTTTACTTTACAGAATTAGAGAAGGCAATTACCAAATTCATCTGGAAGGTAAGTGCACCCGAATAGCCAAAAGTATTCTAAAAAAGAAGAGCAATGTGGGAGGAATTTCACTGCCTGACCTTAAAAACATATTACAAAGCTACAGTGGTCAAAACAGCATGGTACTGGCATAAAGATAGACACATCAATCAGTGGAATAGAATTGAGAATACAGAAATAAACCCTCACCTATACAGTCAACTGGTTTTTGACAAACCTACCAAGCTCACGCTGATGGGAAAAAACAGTCTCTTCAACAAATGGTGTTGGGAGAGCTGGATATCTATAAGCAAAAGAATGTAGAGGACCCCTATCTCACCCCCTATACAAGAATCAACTCAAAAGAGATCAAAGATCTAAATATAAAAGCCAGGACCATAAAACTTCTAGAAGAAAATGTAGGGAAACATCTGCAAGACCTTGTAGTAGGTGGTGGTTTCTTGGACCTCACACCCAAAGCACGTGCAACAAAAGAAAAAGTAGATAAATGGGACCTCCTCAAAATTAAACACTTTTGCACTTCACAGGACTTTGTCAGAAGGGTGAAAAGGCAGCCAACTCAATGGGAAAAAATATTTGGAAATCACATATCTGATAAGGGTTTAATATCCAGGATATATAAAGAGATGTTATAACTCAACAATAAAAAGACAAATGACCCAATTAAAAAATGGGCCAAAGACTTGAATAGACATTTCTCCGAAGAAGAAATACAAATGGCAAAAAAACACAAGAAGAAATGCTCAACATCACTCATGATTAGGGAAATGCAAATCAAAACTACAATGAGCTATCATTTCACACCTATCAGAATGGCCACTATTAAAAAGACAGAGAACTACAAGTGTTGGAGAGGATGTGGAGAGATAGGAACACTTCTTCACTGCTGGTGGGAATGCAGGATGGTACAACCACTATGGAGGACTGTTTGGCAGTTCCTAAAGAAGGTGAATATAGACTTGCCACGTGACCCTGAAATACCACTACTGGGAATATACCCAGAAGAACTGAGAGCAGTGACACGAACAGACATCTGCACACCGATGGTCATAACCACATTATTCACCATTGCCAAAAGCTGGAAACAACCCAGGTGTCCATCAACAGATGAATGGATAAACAAACTGTGGTCTATTCACACGATGGAATATTATGCAGCTGTAAGAAGAAATGAAGTCATAAAGCATATGGCAACATGGATGAACCTGGAGGACATTATGTTGAGTAAAGCAAGCCAGACACAAAAGGACAAATACTGTATGAATGAATTACTATGAACCAAATATATTGTGTAATGTACTGTTTGATAAAAAGAAAAAAAAAAAATTACATGTATCCATTACATTTAATTGAGAAATGTATATATTTATTCATCTGTGTTTACTTTTTATTTATTGTTTGTTTTCAATTATTAAATGTACAAAATAAAGTTAAAAAAAAAAAAAAGAATCAAAATAGTATTGATTTCCAGTGTGCTTACAAAAACATGTCAAAATCAAAATCTGAGATCCATTTTGTCCCTGGCCTCTCCTGCATTTATATCTCATTCAAGATAAGTGGGGGTGGCTAAGAAAAGCTAGAGTAGGAGATTTAGGCATGAACAAAAAATTTGTTTAGAAGATGAAATCATTCTTGTGTTCTGAGATTTATTATGTAAACTAAAGAAATAGGAATTTCCTAAACTAGAACTAAGGGCCAAATCTTTCAAGATAGGCACTTCTCATATACATCTATCTGTCCCAAACAAGCACCCGCGGAGTGTACAGCCTCACTCTGCCTAATGAGAGCTACAATAGAACTGGAAGACAGTCTCTGCTCTACAGGAGAAAAGGGAGCTAAGTCGAGTATGGGAACTTCACTATAATAAAGTTTATGCCTCATAAAGAGGTCCTTTGAGGACATCAGTAAATACTCGCCTAGGTTGGGGTCCAAGATAACTGAATTATAACACTCTGGAGCAAACAGCATTGTGGTGAGATTGCAGTGAACACAAAAGACCTTGACAGTCACAGAAACACAGACACAGGAAACTGAAAATTTGCTTTTGGATATAAAAATACATTAAAATAACCTGTTTTTTCAATAAAAAATAAAAGAGAATAAAGACAGAAACTAGAATACAGGTTACCAAGGGCCGGTGTGGGGCTAGGAAAGAGGGAGTTAATGTTTCACTGGCATAGAGTATCTGTTTGGGATAATGGAAAAGTTTTGGTAATGGATGGTGGTGATAGTAGCACAACATTGTGAATGTAATTAACAGCACTGAATTATATATTTGAAGACGGCTAAGAAGAAATTTTAGGTTGTACATATGTTACTAGAAAAAAAACTTTTTTAAAAGAGAAAGTCTAAAAATAGAAAGACCCAACTGCATTGGAGGAAGTAAGGAAAGTGAATGATGAGGAGTAGGAGGTGTTGCTGCCGGAAGTACCCAGAGAACAAAGTCTCTCTGGAAAGAATTCACGGAAACTAAGTCCCAAGTGGGGTATGAAAAAATGGCATAATTGAATGCCAAGATGGATAGAAAGTGGCACTAGTGGTCCTGTACTGGACCAGGGAGTGGTGTCCTTGTTTAGGATATATGCCTACACTTCTGGCCATTGACCACATTTCTCAAACTCCTTCCTGCCTCAGACACTGCTCCTTTTAGGTCAACTTTAATTCTACCCCTAAAGTTTTCTGGTCCTCCCATCATCTCCCCACCCCCACCCTCCCATATTTGTTCCCTTTAGACCCCAGACAGAATATCCTTCCATACTATGCTCCAGAACTAGAACTCTTGGTGCTGCACAGGAGTCTCTACTAGCAGGTTTCTCTGGACTATGTCTCTTGAATTCTTTAAAGCCTCCAACTTTGCTCACTCCTTTCTCAAAGCATTTAGCTGTCATCGACTACACTGCTAGGTCCTCCAGAAAGCCTCCCTTAGCTAACTGGAAGAGATGAAGCAAGTTCCTTTTGGTCTTTACTCATTTTAACACACTCTACTTTAAGTGCCTCATAGACCATTACTATTAATTCAGATGATCATATATGTGTTTATTTTTCATTTCAAATACATGTACTTCATGAAGGCTCTAAGAGTGATAAGGCAAAAACTAGGTCTAACACAATCTTTGCTAAGCCTGGTAGTGTCCATCATAGAAGTGCTCAAATGGTCTTCGGTAGGTTAACTGATGAGAGCTTTCAGGGAAGAAAGGCTATTTCAACAAAGGAGAGAGGCTTCAGCAATGAGAGAAGTCTCATCCAATCACCTGAAGGCCTGAAGAGAAGAAGTGATGATTTCAGCAGGGAGATCCTGCCAGGGAGCACCAAGGTGATGAGAAAGAAGAGTGCTGCCCCTACTTCCAACTCCATACTGACTAGGTGTGTGATGTTGGGCTAGCTACTGAACTCCTCTGGGCCTGATTTTCTTATTTGTAAAAATGAAGACAATGATATCCACTTTTAAGGATTGTTGAGAAGATTGAAAAAAATGTATGTGGACAATCTGGCACAGTGCTTGCAGCAGGCACAGAACCAACCATAATTTCCATTTTTGTCCTCCTTCAGTCTTGCTTCTACAACAATCTTTGCTGATGTTGTGTGTCCACCTTATCAAAGTTTAGGCCAGGGTTTAATAGCCTGACAGTTCTTTGTGGTGGAAGTCTGTAGGATGATTAGCAGCATCCTTGGCCTCTACCCACCATATGCTAGTAGTACCAGTTGTGACAATGAAAAATGTCTCCAGGAATTGTCAAATGTGCCCTGGGGGGCAAAAGTGCCCCCAAGTGAAAACTGCTGCTGTAGATGGAAAGCCCTTACAGGCAGGGACACTGATGCTCAGTCCTCATGAACTCTGACTAAAACTAAGTTATACTCTGAAAAGTAGGATGGCATGGATTTTTTTTTAACCAAGAGACCCGGCTTCCTCCCCATAACTGGAATTCTACATGTACAATATTATTGGGTGTCAGATTTACCAGTTGGGATTAGTCAAATGAGCTATAAGTGCAATACTTTGCCTAACCAAGAATGGGTAGAATATCAGAAAGGATTTTCCATTAAAGGCTCTAGAGACAAGAGGCGTCTCAAGAATATAGAAGACAGTAGTGGGTTCATGTAAGATCACATTCTATGCAATTTAACATTTAGTTTTTATATCTGATGGTATGACAGAAGACCCACTGTTGATTAAGTTCATGCATCAACTCAGCCAGTTTATAGTGTCCAGTTGTTTGGTCATGCAAGCTCTGGCCTGTTACTGTGGAAGCATTTTGTGTATTTAAATCATTAGTCAGTTGACTGCATCTATGGCTGATTACATCTACAATCAACAAGGAGATAGTCTTCAGCAATGAGAGATGTCTTATCCAATCAGTTGAAGGCCTAAAAGGGAAAACTGGTGATTTTAGCAGTCAGAAGAATTTCTATCTACTTCAGCCAGCCAGCTTCTCCTGGGGATTTCATCAAAACCTTCATTGAAGTTTCCAACCAGTGGTGTGCCCTATGGAATTCAGACTTGCTAATCCCCATGATTGCGTGAGTCAATGCCTATAAAAAATCTCTTAATATTTACATATATATCCTGTTGGTTTGTTTCTCTGGAGAACCCTAATACAACCATCAACCTAAGTTTTTATGGAGAATAAGAGTTCAGAGACCCACCTAATTATCTATCCCATTTCACAAACTCTCCAACTGACAAGATTATTTAAATCTATTATCAAATATTCCTATTTTTAACAAGTTTTATTCTTCTTGCCTAACCTCAGAGAACATAGCAAAGAACTCAAATTGCAGCTACTAGTGTTTGACATTTTGTAGACATGATCAAAAACGTTATGGGCATATACATATTTTGCAGTGCAGAAATCTATGAAAAACCTTATCCAAGTCCCTTCTTTCTGCATGATCTTTTTGGTGTCTTCATTAACAGATAAGCCTACCTAACGATAATAGGCAGTATTTACACTGTGTTGTTCTTTCTAGCAAATGTTCCGTCTTCCCTTCAGAGCTAAATTCTTCAAACAAACCTGCCACTTTTGTTTCTTCATCAACCATGTCCTTGATTTCCCCAAACTGGATTCCTTTTCTGCCACAAACCCACTGGCCCCTTCCATTAGGCTCTTTTTGGATTTTTCTGCTTTCTCTGATAAGAATGATCACTCTTCTCTGCATAATTCTCAGCTTTAGTTAAAGGATATGCTGGCCAATACTATGTCAGAGCCTTGAAAAAAACTTCTCTTGTACATCACTCAACCTCTCCAGCTTCCAGCAATGCACAAAGGAAGGCTATGTCCTGAATAACCTTTTCTTTAAAAAACAAAACAAAACAAAACAAAACAAAAACACTGTGAAAACCACTTCAATGCTGAAGCCTATGGACAAGGAGGCCAGGCAATGGTTCAGGGCTAGTTTGCTCCAGTATGGACACTATGAGAGGTCAGGGAGGGGGCCTGCCATAAATCTAAACCCATGCATCTTAAAGACCTTTTCCCCTCAGCCAGATTCCACCCTTTCATAAGCCTGTTCAAGACACATCCCCTTTATAAAAACTTCGAATTGGGTTTGCTGTTTCCGGTAACCAAATATCTCTGTACTTGGTCATGTAAACACTTGACTTGCATTTATTGGGGCATATACATATCATCTCATTAGAACCTAAGCTTCTCAGGAAAAGGGCCCTATTTCCTCTTTCTCCAGAATTCCTTCACAACTTGAGATACAACAGTTGGTCTTGAGTAAGCTCTTACTTGAAGCTGGAACATCAGGCTGCCTTTCTAGAGTTAAGGCTACTGAAAGCAACACCCCCTTGCAGTATCTGCCTCCATCTCAGCTGTTCAAGGGTCTTTCTACCTTGGCCTCTACCTGTTGAAAACAGCCGCCATCAGACGATAGCATTTTCAGATGAGAAAGTAGGAAAGTAGGCCCTGGGGTGAGTATCCAGAGATCCTTCTCTCATGGTCCAGGGATTCTCTAATAAAAGAAGCGGCGGTTTGGAGAACAGAGAAGGGAAAATTAAGATGCAGACCCTTACCCAAAACTTCAGTGAACTCGGGAACATGTTTCCCTTCCGCCTCTGCTGACTAAGCAAGCCTTTGCTTCCGTCCTTCCTTCCATCACGAGGACACCCAAAAGGAGCGGGAGGTCAAGATAACAGCGCTAGGGTGTGAAAGGGACTTTAAAGCAGCCCCTGAGCGCAAGCATCTCCGACGTTTCAGAATCGCGCCCAGGAAAGAGACAGCGGAGCACACTAGGGCTGGCGCCGCCTCTTATCCTCAACCTCAGGGGATCGCCGGGACCCGGGACTCACCTTCTCTGAATCCGCGAACTGGAGGCCGAGCCCAGCCAGTAGCAGCTGGACCCGTCAGGAGCCGCCGGAGCAGCCGCCCACAGCCGGACACCAGAGTACTGAGAGCCACCATCTTGAGAGCCAATGCTGACCTTTTGGCATGTGCACTTCCGCTTCCGGAGAGGCGCGCGCGCAGGCGCGGTGGTGGTGCAGGTACCGTGAGGCTCGTGGGCTTCTTGCTCCGTTACTCCTGTGTCTTAACTCCTAAGACTTAAATTTCCTTTGCTTCTGTTCTTCGGTTTTGGCCATTGGGAATAAGCTTGAGTCATCCTTGCGTTTTGTTCCGAGGGTCTAGGGGAGGTCGTTTAGCTCCTACTTATTCATCAGATCACAGCTCAAACTTCACTTCCACAGTGAAGTCCTCTTCCTTGATCCTGTTACTAGTCTCAGCACCAAATACCTCTCCATCTTGGTACTTGGCACAATTGCGGTTTTATATTTGCATAAAGTGTGTTTCCTCTACCAGGTTGTAAGCGTCATGAAGGCAGGGACATTATTATTATTATTATTACTATTACTGTTTTAATGACTGTTGTATTTCCAGCACTCAGCACAAAGCCTGGATACATAGAGCATACATACTACTTGAATGAATGAATGAATGAATGGACCTATTTTGTATGCTTGTGAAGATTAGCTGAGATACTACATAAGTGTTCAATAAATATAAACTAATTAATAGGACAATTACTGAGGTAGCCCTTGTGCTAGGTACCTGCTTTAGAAGGAGTCATATGATAGCAAAAGGAAAACGTATCTGCCCAGTTTTCCCTTTTTTGGATTTGCAGAACATAAAGGATGTTCCCCTGGAGCTACTTAAGAAAGGAAAACTGTTCACAGGTCAATTCTTCCATTTGGTGGTTAGAATATTCTTTTCCACTCTCCATAATAAATTTGAAGGGAGATTTTCTAGATGTCCTACTCTGATTCATAGATGGGAAAATCAGGTGGGAAAAGCGGGCTCATTAAATAGCGCAGTATGTTCCCTGATGAGGGGGAGGGAAGAAGTCCATCTTCCAGTCCTGGTGGGCTAGCCACCAGAAATAGAGGATGCAGAGCAGTTGCTGCATGGGGAGCTTGAGTGGCATCATAGAGCAGGAGAAATGTGTCACTGGGATTCCATAAAACACCACTTTTAGCAAAGTCAGATCCCAGCAGGGTGATTCTTGAGGGAAAGGCCAATGTAGGTGGATGAGACTGGCACATGGATTAGGAGTGGAGCAGAGGGTCTTCTTGGTGGCGTGTGGGTCTGTTGTCCTGGCCAGGATCAGGAAAGCCTTGACTCTGACTTTAGCTTCTGCTTTCTCTCTGTAAAGATGACCTTGCAGTCATCTTTACATACCACAGTTCCTGCTCATACCACAGTTCCCTGTTTACCTACCTCTCCCCACCTTCTGGGGATCAGGTAGAGACCACTGCAGAAAAACAGAGCCTCACCCAGGGCTTGTTTTAGATATAGAGAACTAAAGTATTTCAGTGCCAACCCTCTCCTCATTATCTTATCCTGCCTTATCATAATCAAATTTTATTTTAAAAAAACAGCTTGTATTTTCTACAATGACAAGTAACACATGATCATTGTAGAAAAAATAAAATAGATAAAGTAAAAAGAAAATAAATATCATCCATAATCCAGAGATAACCATTATTTACACTTAGCAAAATGAAATAGTACAGTGCATTTTTTTGTTTTATGATAATTTATTTTTCCGAATCCATTTATTATTAGTCCCTACATTAAAAAGCAATTCTCTGAAACCAGGTTTTGCTCAGAATGATTAGCCTTTTTTTTTCTTAAAACCAAACAAAACAAAACACCGTTTTATTAAACTGTAACCTATTTAGGAAGAGTACACAAATCATTAGTGTACAGCTTGAGTTTTCACAAAGGGAACACACCCATGAAACCACTGCTTACATCAACAAATAAAATATCACCTGCACTCCAGAACACAACCTTGTGTCCCCTTCCAGACACTGCTTCCCAAAGGTAATTATTACCCAGATTTTTTGCACCATAAACTATTTTTGCCTGTGTTTGAACTTTCTATAAATAAAATCTTACAGCATGTACTCTTCTGTGTCTGGTTTCATCTGCTCAGCAACTGTTTGTGAGATTCCTCCATGTTGTTATATATAGCTGGAGTTCATTCATTCTCATTGCTATATAATATTCCATTGTGAATATACCACAATGTATTTATTTCTTCTTCTGTTGATAGGATTTGGATACTTTCCAGGTGGGACTAATTCAAATGGTGCTCTGGTGAACTCTGCATGAGAACAAACTTTTATCAGGTGGAAATCTTGGCATGCAACTGCTGGGTTGTAGAGTATGCATGTGCTCAACTTTAGTAAATACTGCTAAACAGTTATCCAAAGGGGTTGTACCAGTTTACTCTGGTACCAGCTGTGTATGAGAGTCACAGTTGCTCCATATCCTTATCACTATTTGATATTTTTGTACTTTTTATTTTGGCCATTCTGGTGGGTATGTAGTAGGATCTCACTGTATGTTTAACTTGCATTTCTCTCATGTCGGGTAATGATGAGTAACATTTCATATGTTTAGATCTCTTCCTTTGTAAAATGTCTATTGAAGTCTTTGGCCCATTTCCACATTGGGTTGCCTGTATTTTTCTTCTTGTTTTGTAGAAGTTCTTTATATATTCTAGATACTTGTCTTTTGTCAGATGTATGTACTGCAAATGTCATCCCTCTCTGTGGGCTGCCTTTTCACTCTCCTATAGTATGTTTTTGATGAATAGTATTTCTTATTTTTAATATAATGCATTATATTAAAAACTAACTATTATTAGTTTTTCCTTTATGGCTTCACTTTTTGTTTCCTGTTTAAAACTTTATTTCCTCTCAAGGTCATGAAGATGTTCTTCTATGTTTTCTTCCAAAAGCGTTATTGTTTTACCTTTCACATTTAAATCTGTAATTCATCTGGAATTGTTTTGTTATATCGTCTGATATAGAGATTAAGATTCTTTTCTCCCCCCATATGGGCAGCTAATTGGCCTGACCCAGAACCAATTCTTTAAAATATCATACTTTCCACACTGCATTTTGTCTGGTGTGGGTCTGTTTCTGGAATCTCTGTTCAATTTCATTGGTCTCTTTTTCTGTCCTTTAGCACCATTTGTAATGACTGTGTACTATTTCATTGTCTGGAAGTGCCATAACTTACTCAACCAATCTCCAGTTGCTAGACATTTAGGTTCCTTCCAATTCAAACATATTTTCTAAGGCCTATCTTCCTATTCCAAAAATAGCATCCCCTGTTTCATCAGTGGGTCTTATATGCCTCTCTCCCCCATTGAGTATGCTGTGGAATTTTTTTAAAAAGTATGACTGTGCTGTGGACTAAAAGGGATTGAGGGCTCTTATCTGGGGGCTGCAAAATGGTAGCTGCCACCCAAAGGAAGTGCCTTTTCAAGAGCAAGAGTTTCTAGGGCTATTGACAGAGTCATTCACATGCATGAGAAGAATTGTTTCCGGCAAGGATGGCAATCCTGGAATTTGAAGAGCAGCAAGGGCACTGTATGCACATGTAGGAAAGAAGGGGGAAAATGAGTCACTCCTTTTCCCATCAAAATCTTTTATCCATTTCCTCTTCCAAGGAGCCTAAGCCCCTTGCTTCCACCCCATTTCCCAAGGAGACCTTCTTTCCTCCATCTCTTATCATGGAGACAGTCTCTTAACTCTGGAGATAACTTAAATCCTAGTTAAACCTTCCCATTGAAGATTCTCAAGGAACAGTTACAAGAGATGAACCCAGAAATGCTAATTTTTCCAAGGAAAACTTAAACTTGCATCAGAAATGATCTTTTTTAGCATCTTGCTGCCCACACACAGGACAGCAGCCTCAAGCCAGAGCAAAGTCAAGAGCTAGCATGCCATGGGTGGGTCAGCCCATCATGGTTTCAGGGCTGGGGAAGTTCTGGTCCCAGCTGTGGACGGATGTGCTCTTCCAGCCTTCCTTCCACCCCGCCCAGGAAGAGGGGAGCAGAGCCAAGAGCCACACAGATGTCAGTTGTGAAAGAGCAGATGCAATATAAATGTGTAGCAAGGTAGAAGGAACCAGCCTGGTAGAGACCACGGTGGGAAGAGGCCTGCGAGAGAAACCAGGGGAAAGTGTTCTTCGCCAACTTAGATGATGGCCCTGTTTACTTTCTCCTAAATAATGTGGTTTCCTTTCAACCCCCCTGCTGATTCCCAGCTGGTCGACTTGACCATAACAACACGTGGCCTGCCCTGGCCAGGCCGGGAGCTGAGTTCTGTGAGCCTCCCAAGAAGGTCTGGTTTCATTTGCAGCCTCTGCCTTTCCTCCCCCACCCTGGCTTTGTGCAGATGTGGTGAGGTGAAGGAATAGCACCTGGAGCTGCGGAGAGAGAGAGCGCACTGACAGCCTGGGTTTGCCTGGCTGCATGCCTCCGTTTCCCATGACCACTTTTTTTTTTTTTAAAGATTTACTTATTTACTTTATCCATTTTAAACCCCCCCTTCCCCATTTGCTGTTTTTGTGTCCATTCGCTGGGCAATTCTCTGTATCTGTTTCCTGCCATCTCATCTCTTCTCATCCTCCTCCAGTCTTCACCAGGACTCAGTCCTGGAGACCTCTGATGTAGGAGAGAGGTGTTCTGCCACCTGCGCCACCTCGGTTCCTGGCTTTCGAAGGCTTTCTTTTTTTTTTTTTCTTAAGATTTTATTTATTTATTCATTTATTCCCCCCTTGCTGCCTGTGCTCGCTGGGTCAGCCAACCACGCCGTGCGGGCGGGCTTGCATTCACCAGGAGGTCCCGGGAACCGAACCCGGGGCCTCCCATATGGTAAACGGGAGCCCCACTGATTGAGCCACAGCCGCTTCCCTCGAAGGCTTTCGAAGCATCTCGTCTTGTCTTGTCTCTCCCCTGCGTCTCTCTCCCGTTACGTCATCATGTTGCTGCAGGGCTCCCGGCGCCTGGCGGCTCACCAGCACACAGAGCCTGGCAGCCCATGCGCCTTCTATATATATATATTTTTATTTTACCGGGAGGTCCCGGGGATCGAACCCAGCTCCCTCCATATGGCAGACGGACACCCAACCATTTGAGCCACATCCGTCCCCTCCCATGAGCTCTTTAAAGGGGGCAGTTTCCTGCCTGTTGGGGCTACTGTTTCCCTAATGGGTATTGGTGGGGGTGAGAGGGAGACCTTGAACAAAGAACCCTGGCTTGGTGGTAGCTACTCTACAGGTGTGCCCTGCTTGATGCAACAGGCCAGTAAATAATTGGAGTGTGCCTAAAGTAATTCACGGTTTTCCATTGATTTTTCAGTATTGCTTCTCTTCTTCCCCAGGACTCTTGCTCTGTCCAAGTTATTCATCTTATTCATTCTTTCATTTATTGTTTCATTTAGCCAACAGGTATCAATTGAAGAGCTACTATGTATCTTTTGTAGGCAAATGATTACATGCACAGGAGACTACTCTCCAGTATGTGAAAGCTCTTGTCCCACAAAGAAACATTTTGTAACCTGGATGATTGCTTTGTGATACATTTGCTTTCTTCTACTTAAAAAAAAAAAATTTTTTTTAATCTTTTTAAATTGTGAAATAAAACCATATTCAGAAAAAGAACATATAATGACTCAATATAACACATAGATTAATTACAAAGCAAAATTGATTCTTTTCTGTCAATGGATCTTTTGGGCACATTGCTGCCCTAAAATGGATAAGGAACGGGAAGCGGCTGTGGCTCAATCAGTAGGGCTCCCGTTTACCATATGGGAGGCCCCGGGTTCGGTTCCCGGGGCCTCCTGGTGAAGGCAAAGCCTGCCTGCACGGCGTGGTTAGCTGACCCAGCGAGCATAAGCAGCAAGGGGGGGATAAATGAATAAATAAATAAAATCTTTAAAAAAAAAAAATAAATAAAATGGATAAGGAGGGAAATGCAAAAGAGTAGTGGTACTGGAGAGTGGTAACTCAACTCGAGGGGCCTTCAGAATGCCAAGCCCTTCCAGGAAAGTGAGGCCAGAGGATGGAGGCCCCAAACAAAATTGCTGAAGGAGAGAAACTCTGTCTGTGTCTTTTGTGTGCACCACGTAGGTGTGGCCAGGATACTCTATCCAAGCGGATGCACCCTGGTCCAGGCCCCCAGTGCTTGGCCAACAGGACCCCTGCCTCAGCCTCAGCTGGTAGCTGGGAACCAATCAGGCTTGCTTAACTCAGTTTCCTTCCCACCTAAGCAAGTCTGGGCTGTGACTGGGCATTTCTGCAGAGGGCTGGATGCGCTTTCTGAAAAGATCCTGATGTCCCTGACAGGTTGAGAAATTCATCAGATTCCCTTCTCTTGGTGCCCAAATTCAATTCTTGCACAAGGAAAAGGATTTATCCTTTTAAAACACTTTGCAGCAACTGGCACATTTTCACTAATAGGTGAAAAATGGCACCCTAAGCAGACACTGTTGCCTGAATACACATGAGGAAACACACAAAAGCAATGGGAAAAATCTGCAGGCTGAAAATCAAGCTCTGCACTGACCAACTGGCAATCTAAACCCCCACACTTACGCTCTCTGGACCTCAGTTTCTGCATCTGTGAAGACTCTTGCCTTGTTCTAGAATTCTCTGATCCTATAAACAGTCCTATCCTTGTAATCCAGAGTAATAGGAGTTCAATCTTTAGCCTCCGCCTCCCTGCTCTTCTGTACTTCGGAGATCACCACTTTTGCTCTTTGGCTCTCACCTGGAAGCTAAGAAGTCCAAAATCTGCAGCAATACTCTTGAGCTCTAGGCTTCAGTCTCCAACCGCCTACAGAAATTTCTATTTGGTTCTTCTGAAGAAGCACCCAACTCCACCCAAGTTTTCAGAGGACAGTATTGTTGTTTATCAACTACTTTGTAATTTCCCCCTCTTCCTTACCATTTCAATTTCTGCCACCTTCCAATATCTCAATTTGCTCATTGCCTGCACTTTCTCTACCTCCAGTATACTCTATTGTCTAATTTTCCTAACGCACCCCTGGCTCACTTTCTTCCTCAATGGCTTCTCACAGGCCACAGCATGCCTTGAAAAGTGTAGTTCTGGAACAACCTTGGTCCTTTCCCTACACCTAATAAATCAGAAATCTCTCATGATGGGGCTTTGAATGTGTATTTTTAAGGAACTCCTGGAACCCTACAGTCTTCAAACTACTGACCAAAGGGCATAAAGTCCCAATTCCTTAGCTTGATGTGTGGGGCCTCCCGTGATGACACAGCCCCCCTTCCCACTTTTTCTCCCTTCTTCTCTCACAGACTCTCAAAACCTACACTGTGCTCATCTCCTTCCCTCCTTTATGTCCACCATGTCCCTCTTTAGGGGTGCCCCCCCCATCTCCTGTTCAAAGCCTCCCTTTCCTTGAAGGCCTGGCTCATGTCTTGGTTCCTTTGCCAGGACTTCCTGGACCTGATCTCCCTACATGCTCTCTCTTTTCTTCCTGCCACCCCAGCGCTAATCTGTTCTAATCTCTGGCCATGTGATTGAATGCTGTTTGCATTAGCTAAGATTCTTTGGGTTGTAAGTGATAGTCATCCAGTTTGTAGAAGGACATTTACTGCCTCTCATAACCAACCCAGGATGGGCAGGTTTGGTGGGGCCTCAGGGCACCTGGAGCCAGTGCTACAAACACCATCAGGCTCTTCCTCCTCTTTTCCTGTCTCTGCTTCTCTCTGCATTTTTTTTTTTTTTTTTTTTTTTTAGTTCATGTTGTTTTTATTAATCCACACACAATTACTTGTCTTCTGGTTTGTTGAAGCAGTAAGTCAGACAACACTTGCCACAGTAATGTCTGTCGAAGTGACTGGCCATAAAAACTCCAGCACCACATTCATCTGAAGGGCACTCCCGACGAAGGCGACTAATTTTGCCATTCTCATCCACCTTATAGTATTTCAGGACAGCCAGCTTCACCTTCTTTCTCTTATGCTTATTCTTCTTGGGAGTAGTGTAAGACTTCTTCTTCCTTTTCTTAGCACCACCACGAAGTCTCAACACAAGATGAAGAGTGGACTCCTTTTGAATGTTGTAGTCAGACAAGGTTCGTCCATCTTCCAGTTGCTTGCCAGCAAAGATCAGTCTCTGCTGATCAGGAGGAATTCCTTCCTTATCTTGGATCTTGGCTTTCACATTTTCTATTGTATCCGAGGGTTCAACCTCAAGAGTGATGGTCTTTCCCGTCAGGGTTTTTACGAAAATCTGCATCCTGGCGGCGGTTCCACCACAGATGGCGGATCGGAAAGCTTCTCTCTGCATTTTGACTTTATTTACTCATTGTTCTTTTTCCAGGAGGCTGCCAGAAGTTCCTGGCCTCATATCTTTCCAACTTTATTAGCAAAGGACTGGACTATCTTCTGTCTGGGGAAGACCTCTGATTGGCTAGCTTGGGTCAGAGGTTGTGATACTAAGATTAATAGGCCCCTATGGAACTATATGGAGAAGTAGAGGAAAGGCAAAAGAAGGGGAGTTTTCCTAAAGAAGGAAAGTACTGTTTCAAGAAAAAGGGAAACTGCTGGGCAGAAAAACTAATAAATGTTTATCACTGTGTTAGTTAGGAGTAGTGTTAGCTATACATGACAGATATCCAAAACTAGCAGAGGCCTAAATAAAATGGTAAAGGACTCAGGAGGTAGTCAGGTCCCTAGGCTTCTAACTTGTTGCTCTGCCACCTCATAGTCATAGATGATTGCTTGAATTCCAGCCATCATGTCAACATTCCAGAGAGCAGAAAGAAGAAAGGGTAGAAGAATGGCCTAATTCTCCATCCTTTAAAGAAACCTTCTGGAACTTGTATACACTTCAGCTTATATTCCGTCTGCTGTAACTTAGCTGCATAGCCATACCTAGCTGCAAGAACTTTTGGGAAATTTAGTCATTATTCTGGGCAGCATGGATGCAGCTGAAAATCAGAGGTGCTATTACAAATTAAGAAAGAATGGGAGAATGGCTGTTGGAGGACAATGAGTAGCCTGTGCTATGACCATAATCTCTAAGGGGCCTTGAGGGAGCATTTCCAGCTGAGGGGGAGCACACTACTTTGCAAAGTGAACAGATCCATTTTTGGATGGCCCAAATCAGCCACTCTGTCACAATCCTTCATCTGTGCCAATTGTCATCCTGCTCCTGTGGAGCCAACATTTAGTATCTTGTCTGCCCACTTCTGGGTTTGCTTTTTCTTTTAATTTTGTGGCAGGAGCCATGTCGTGTTCTTCTTTAGGTTCCCCATGGAGCACCAGCTTATTTTTCACCTTCTTTCCGATAAGTTTGTTTTCCTGACTGAAATGCTTGGTCTTTCAGAGCAATGGAAAGCACCCTGAATTCGGAGTATGTCACAAGTTGGGGTCCCCAGGATGCAGACTCTGACAGAGAGGTTAGCATGCAGTAGGGTTTTTAGGGAGTGCTCATGGGATTAACGTCTGTTGAAGGGAAGGCAAACGATGTAGGATAGAGAGAAGTCAAGCTGCAGTGGAGTCTCAGTGGAATATCTTGGCCTCCGAATGGGGAGTTCTGAAGCTGGGATGACCCTTCGGGCAAGAGGAGCAGTCAGCCATTGCATTTGGACAGACCACCCCATCTTCATCCAGGCAGTCTCCACAGGGAATGGTGGCTCAGGGCTTTCGGCCTGCAGCACCCCCAGCAGCTGGAAAAGTCCTTTGCCCTTGTCTTGACAGTGCATCACAGTGGAAGGCCTGGAGGCTCTGGAGCTGCCACTGACCAGCTGGGTCAGCTCGGGCCAAGTCAGTCCCCTCACTGAGCCTCAGTTTCTTCTCTTATAAGAAGTGATGTCTGGGGCATCACCAGGTGGGACGGGCTGAGGGGGGCCTTGATTTGGCTGTCAGATATAGTAGGAGCTTTGCTGGCAGGTCTGCCCTGATTCTGGAGGAGATTCCCAAGTCCTCCCATAACTCTCCAGCCCTACCTGGGAGTTGCTGTGGGTGTTACCAGAGGGCAAGGAGATCCCTCAGGCCACAGGCCAGGATAGACATCTAAGTGAGCGGGAGGCCTCCTTAGGGATCACCTGGCACTGTCCGCTGGGGAACTTTATGGTTTTTGAATTGATTTTCCTCTGAATCCTGCAAAGACCTGGTGGGAGACAAAAGTGCTAGATTGGGGGTGGGAGAGGGAGGAAGGAGCCAGCTGGAGAAGGCCTGGGGTGTAGTTGCTGATAATAGAGTCAGGAGACCAGGGTCATAGTCCTAGGTCTGCCTCTGTGGCCCGGCCATGTTCTGGAGCACATCCCTGGGCTGCTCTGGACCCCCATGACCTTGAAAGCTCGGGCAAGGGAGTCTCTGAGGTCATGTCCAACTTTATGATTCTGTCACTCTGGAGGTAAGATACTTCTTTGCAACTCCATCCTGGGGGTGGGATGGTCACAGAGAGGAGCCACGGGGAGCCAGAACTAAGCTTCCTCCTCTTTTCCTCTGCTCTCTCCCGTTGTTGCTGCAGAAGCCATTGTAACTGCACCCAGGAAGCCCATCCTTAGATGGGGATGGTAGGACAGTATGTGTGTGTGTGTGTGTGTATGTGTGTGATTGGAGGTTGGAGTGGGGTGGGGTGAGAAGACTGCAGGGGTCAGCACAGGGGCAGTCCCATCCCTCCCTCAATACCATTCTCCCTGACTTGTGGCAACCTCTGGGTGAGCATTGAATCTGAGTCCCAGTGTGAGCTCACATGCATATATGTGTGTGTGTGTGTGTGTGTGTGTGTATGAGAGAGAGAGAGAAAGAGAGGGAGAGAGGGAGGGAGGGAGAGGGAGAGAAGGAGAGAGCTCAATCTGTCATAACTTGATGTTTGGAAAAATCCCACCTTTTTCCCTTTGCTCACAATTTCCTTTTGACCCCAGAGAAGATTTTCAGATGCATTGATTGCCAGGAGCTGCCAGGCCATGGGGCGGGAACCCAGGGGAGGAAGTAGAGCCAGCCTCTCCACTCACATCGAGCACATCTAGCATGTCATTGGAACGTGGCTGGCCAGGGCAGAGGGAGAGAGAGAATTCCTTCTCCCCGCCTCCCCTGGCTTTTTTTCCAACCAATCTGGACTTTCAAATGGGACCTATATTCCTGATAGTTTTCTTGCTGAGAAATTGCATGCAGACTTGGATGGAGGGAGGGGGGTGGATGGGAAGGTCCCTGCTTCCCTGCCCCTGCATCTCTGTGAGCCCGGCTGCCGCCTCAGGCCCTGAAGCCCTGTGCTTCTCATCTGCTCAGGCCTCCAGGTCTCCGAGCTCTGAAGATCTCTGACTAGTAGAACCTCCCTCATTCTCACACCAGCCCTGGGAGGCAGGAAAGGGCAGAGAGGATAGGTGACTCACCCAAAGTGACATAGCTAGTTAGAGACAAGGTTCTAGTCAATCAAGCAGCCTGACTTCTAGAAATAGAGAGATTTTATTTGCTCTCTCTGGTTGTGTGGGAGGTAGGAGGGGCTGGGAAAATTATTTATTGGGGGTCAGGTGGTTGATAGTAGAGAAGCTCCTGGGGCAGGATATTTTTTGTACCACATGTATGCCCCATCCATGGCCACCTGCTTGAGGCTAGGAACCCTCCCTTCCCCAGATTTGCCCACTGGGTGGGAGTGAGGGGGCTGGTGGTTTGGGGCTGAGGGTGGGGGAAGGCAGGGAGCAGTGCTGAAAAGGCCAGGAGAGGCCAGGACAGGGGAAGGCAGAAGGGGAGGGAAAGGACTCGGGGACAGAAGGAGCTGGAGAATGAGCAAATAAACAATGTCCTGGAAAACAACTCTGTTTCCCCTTTCCAGGCTCACTGCCTGCCTGCCATCCCCACTGGAGACAGTAATTTAAAATAACTGGTGGTAATTTGATTACATTCTCTTCCAGCCTAGCAGGGTGAACGAGGATCCCCCATGGAAGGTTCTGACTCTCTCCCCCTCCTGTAGTTGTCCCTCTCTTCCAGGGTGCCCTTGAAACGGGTGCTTGGAGGGTCCAACCCCCATTGTGTACTAATGTCTTCTGCCCCCTCTTCCTCTCTGCCTGCCCCAGTATTGTCCTCACCCTGAAGTCTGCATACCATGTAAATATTTAATCCCAGCTATTATTTCCTGTTTATTATCAGTATAAATTCTGAGTTCATTCATTGTGCATCTGTCCCCCTTTATCCATCTTAGAAGGGGAAGCTTGAAGGCAGGACCATGTGCCTGCCCTTCTCTAGGAACACAGCCTAGCTCAGAACTGTGGCCAGCTGTATCGCTGATTTTGGCTTTTTTTTATTATTTTTTATAATAAAAGGCTACTTTTTATTGATTGCTTGACATATGCTTGGATGCTTGTGACTGTTTATACTGTATCAATTAATTATCACAAGGAACCCCTGGGTGGCAAGTATTCTCTCCATTTTATGGATGAAGATACTGAGGCTCTGAAGGGCCAACTAATTGTCCAGGGAGAGGAAAAGGGAGAGCCAGGATCAGAATTTGCCAATGCTCTCTGACCACGACCTTCTACTACACTGTCTTAATGATGGATGTGAAGGTGGGGTCTCAGGATATATGAATTGCTCTGCACCTCTAGAAAGGGTAGACTCCCCCCTGACCCTCTGCCCAGTGAGAGAACCCATTCTCCTGACCTGATGATGCCATGAGGCTGGGGTTCTCACTCCTGGCTGCACATTAGAATCACCAGGGGAGATTTAAAAGAAGAAACTGCCCAGCCTTGCCCTAGAATGGTTAAATTGGGGACTGGAGCACAGACATCAGCATTTTACAAAGTTTCCCAAGTGATTCTTTGTGCAACCAGATCGAGAACCTCTGGACTAGAAGGCAGAGTAGGAGGCGGACAGGAGGGCTGGCTCCCCTGTCCAGCCTCTCTGCCCTCCTCCTCTGTGAACTTCCCTCTCCAAGGGTGGCATTTGTCCCCGCATGCCCTAACTCCAATGACTCAGAATCCCTGGGGTGCCTCCCCCACCTCCTCCAAAGGCTCTGGGGGATGTGTGTGTACATGCGTGTGCGCGCGCCTCACAGCCAGGACAGCTAGGACATAGGGCCCTTTGGGGCACATTGAACCTCTCCAGAACAGACAGACCCCAGAATAAAAACAAGTTGCTGACAGCCCTCAGGCTGCAGAGGCATTTCTGTCACCACCCCAGCAGGGGTAAGGGCCCTGAGGCAGAGGGCAGGGGCAGTGCTGTGTCAGAAGGGTGGGGAGCAGCTGGAGGAGGCCAGTGGGGGCTGGAAGTCATCATCCATCCTGCCCCCAGCGCTTTTGCCTATGACTGCAGCACTTGGTATCCGGGGCTCCAAACCCCACCCATCCCCCGCCCAGTCTCCCCAAGCCCCTGTTAAAGCCAGAGTGGTGTCCAAGCCTGGAGAATTTCCAGGTTGGGCTCTGCCCTAAGGCCTCCAGCCTCAGGAGCTGCTTGAGCGGAGGCACTTTGGGAAGAGGGGGCTCTGTCCATCTGTCCTGGGTCTTCTCTCCACCAGCCTTGAGCCAAGAACTTCTTGGCAGGCTGCCAACTCAGTGTCCACAGCAACATGGAACATGAGGGTGGGTGGCACAGCAGAGGGAGGCCTGGCTTGGGCACCAGGAGACTTGGGCTCAGCCGCTGCACTGCTGTGTAGCTTAGCGCAATCACCTCTCTTCTCTGGACTTCAGTATCTCCATCTGCATTATAAGGGGGTTGGCCCAGATCACTGGCGCTCAGGCTATATAAACATCAGCACGTGGATCAGAATTGAGAAGAAGCATTAACTCCCATCAGTTCAGGAAGGCTTCTTGGAGGAGGTAACATTTAGGGAGGCTCTTGGGGGAAAGAAGCCAAGAAAGGACGTGCTTGGGAGAAGTACATAGACCCCAGGGAAGAAATACTAACCCAGACAATGTCATTCTTGCTCTTGGTCTATGAATTCAAGAGACACCCAAAGATCCCTCCACCCCCACACCCTAGTCCACACCCTTGAGGCAGACCTGGCCTTTGGCCTGCCTGGAACAGCTGAGGGCAAGATTGCAACAGGAAAGGCTCTCTCTCTTCCTCTGACTTTAGCGGCCTGCATCTGGGTCTCTACTGCAGAGATAGCTGCTGGCCACCCAGGGAGGAGAGCAGCCCAGCTGCCCCAGTTTCCCACCATTTCTCCCTGCATGCCTGTCTGGTCCCCAGGCCAGAGAGAGCCCCCAGAGCTCCCCAGTCAGGAGTGGGCTGGGGGTGGGAGCAACTGAGTCTCCTCTGTTTCCTGTGTGAGGTCTGTCTAGCAGCATTTGTTTCACCCTTCTCTTCCCACCCCTCTTCCTCATCTCCTCCTCCTCCCCAGGGCACCAAGGAACATGGCCTCCAAGAGATGGGGCACAACCCAAAGGGACTGTGGGAGGAGCACACTTCCAGGGGGCTGGGGGCGGCAGGGTCCGAGCTCTGGGTCCTCCATTCAGGGATTCAGCTATCAGAGGGCATCCAGAGCCTCAGAGTCCATTTCTCTCAGTAGAGCAGCTGCTCTTTCTCTTAACTCTTGAGCTGAGAATGCCCCCAGGGCACTGTGCATCCTCTGCATGCAGGAGGGCTGACCCTTGCCTTTGGCCCAGCTCAGGGAAGTAGCACAGCACAGGACTGTTGGTAAATTCGCTATTTGTCCACCATTGTATTGTAAGCATTTAGACAGTGCCTGACACCCAGTAGGTGCTTAAGAAGTATTTATTAAATGAATGAAAGGAGCTGGACTTCCTGGATTTGCTCCCCATGGTAGATACTTGTCTACCTTGTGTGATCTCTTAAGTCTCTGTGCTTCCCTTGCTTCCTTTTGCAAACTGGGGCTAGTAAGAGGACCTGCTTCACAGGATCAATATTTACAGAGCCTTAGGACAGTGACTAGCATATGCTAAGCCCTCAGTATGTGCTTGCTGTGGCCTTAAACCTCCCCCTTGTTTTCCAGTCCTGCCTTCCCCATGAGCGCCTCTCTCTTGCTCTCTTCTGGGCCCTTGCTGCTAGGGTTATAATCTGCAGAAGTGGGATGTCTCCTCAAGAGGGACCAGCTGGACCAGGCTTTACACACCTTCGGAGCCTAGGACAGTGTCGAGAACTGGTCACATGTGGGGCCCTCTTCCTTTCCCTCCCCTTGATATGCCTGTGGGTGAAAAGTGGTTTAAATACACATAGAGGGTGCTGCGAAGAGGAGGCAAGGCCGCGACGGCAGCAGGTAGCCTGCGTAGGGGAGCACAGGCTTGGGGGCACCGGCAGTGGGGGGGGGCACGCTCGGGGCTGCAGGTGGGAGGTTTGGGAGCCAGGAGACCCAGCGGTCTCCTGCCCCCTGCCTGCATCCTGGTTGGCCTCACTGGGGTCTTTGGCTCTGGGCAGGAATTCAGGGTCAGATCAACATTTGTCTTCCTGCAGGAGCTGTGTTGCTCCCTAGCTTTAACCTCTGGCTTTGGCAGCTGCTCGGAGCTGTACCAGTGGAGGATCCTAGACATTGACTTCTGCCCCCAGGGCTCTCAGCTCCGTCAGAGTCAGAAGGTGGTGGAGAACTTGGAAAGTGACCTTGCCCATCCCCCTGCCTCCAAACAGGCCTGGACTGAGGGTTGTCTCTACCTTTTCCTTGAAAAATCTCTGGAGAGGGAGCCTCCCTAAGACACTCCCCCAGCCCCAACTTTTTAGCTCCAGACGCTGGCTGGGCTGTGCCCCTCCCCCTCCCTGTTAGTGGTGGCCCGGCCAGCCTCTCTGGATAGCACATGCTGTATACAGTGGACCTTTGAGACATCTTTGATAGTTGGATGCATATATCCCAGATTCAGACAGTTCAAATCCCAGCTCTGCCACTTATTAGCTATGTGATGTTGGGCAAGTTCCTTAATCTCTCTGTACCTCAGTTTCTTCATCTGAAAAATGGCAATAATAATATAACACACTTGGTAGGGTTATTATGAAGTTTAAATGAGTTAAGGCATGGAAAGCATTTAGAAGAGTGCCTGGCACGTAGTAAAATGCTTAATAGACGTGAACTGTTATTGTTATGCAGACCGCTCGCTGACCGTCCCTCCACATACCCATCCCGAGCCAATTCAATCGGACATTTACTAGGGGTCTTCCACGTGAACCATCCTGTGCCAGGCAGTGAAGGGGGGAGAGAGGTACCTGCCCTTAGGATGCTCAGAGTGAGTGTCCTGACAAATGTCTTAGTTTCTTAGACCTGCTTCAAACCAGGTAGCTTAAAGTAACAGAAATTTATTGTCTCACAGTTCTGGAGCCTGGAAGTCCCAAATCAAGGTATTGGAAGGGCCAAGCTCCCTCTGAGACCTGTCAGAGAGAATCCTTCCTTGCCTTTTCCTGTCTTGTAGCTACAGCACTTCAATTTCTGCTTCCATCGTCACATGGCGTTCTTTTCATGTGTCTTCTCATAAAGACACTAGTCATATTGAACTAATCCAGTTTGGCCTCATTGTCACTAATAACATCTTTCTTTTTTTTTTTTAGATTTATTTGTTTATTTCTCCCCACCCTCTTGTTGTTTGCATTTGCTGTGTCTGTTTTTTGTGTGCTGGTTTTCTTTTGAGGAGGCACCAGGAACAGAACTCGGGACCTCCGATGTGGGAGGGAGGCGCCTAATCGCTTGAACTACCTCTGCTCACTGCTTTGTTGTGTCTCTCATTACATTTTTCTCATGTCTCTTGTTGTGTCATCTTTTTGCTTCAGCTTGCTGTGCCTGCCTGCTGTGTCAGCTCACTGTCTTGCTCGTCTTCTTTAGGAGGCACTGGGAACCGAACCTGGGATCTCCCATGTGGTAGGCAGGAGCTCAATCTCTTGAGTCACATCCACTTCCCTAATAACATCTTTATTTATTTATTTATTTATTTTTTAAGATTTTATTTATTTATTCATTTATCCCCCCCTTGCTGCTTGTGCTCGCTGGGTCAGCTAACCGCGCCGTGTGGGCGGGCTTGCCTTCACCAGGAGGCCCCGGGAACCGAACCTGGGGCCTCCCATATGGTAAACGGGAGCCCTACTGATTGAGCCACAGCCGCTTCCCATAACATCTTTAAATACCCTATTTCCAAATAAAGTCACATTCATGGGACCCAGGGTTAGGACTTGAACATAAGTTTTTGGAGGAAACAGTTCAACCCATAACAGAGACTGGATGGACATGGTGTAGATGGAAGCACCTCTGATGCTGGAGATACAAATTTGAATAAGACAGGTTCCTGCCCTTAAGACACTCACAGTGCAGATGGAGGCCAATGTGGAAACAAACACAGCAGAGAAATGAAAAGGGCCATTTCATACACAAGCTGCTGTCCCTTATTTTGCCCTTTAGGGAAGGGGCCCGGTTCATCTTGGGAAGTGGTTCTTTTGCAGGGAAAACAGGCATTGGCCCTGTGGGTGAGAAAGGCCTGGTGAACCTTTCACTAAGGATGAAGAGGAGAGGGAACCAAAGTTTTGCATCATCAAATGCCAGGAAACTGGCATCCCTGAGGTGAGCTGGGGGTGGGGCCAGAGAGAGGGCCAGCTGGTGAGACCTAGCAAAGAAATCTCTAGGCAGGATGAAGTCTTGTCTAAAAAAACATTGATTTTATGAGTAGGTAATGTATTCACTATTTCAAAATTTAAAATGTTCCAAGGTGTATACAAAGGAAAGCCTCCGTCCATCCCCAGCCTCTCAGGTTTCTAGCTTCTCCTCTGGCTTCCCAGAGATAGTCTAGGCATGTACAGCAAATGTACAGCAAGCTCTTCTCCCTTCCCCCATTCCCTCCCTTTCTTTCACAAATACATCATTCACAGTATCCTGCACCTAGCATTGTATTTACTTCAGGCTCCTCCCATATTGATGCAACAAGAACTTTGTTGTTGTTATTATTATTATTATTTACAGCTGCACGGTGTTCTGTTGCATATATATACCAGGGTTTATTTATTTAACCAGACTCCTTTTGTTTGATCTTGATGTTGAAGTGGCTTCCTGCTCTGTGCTGTAACTTCCCACCTTACACTTGAAACTTTAGGCAAGTCTGCTGCACAGATGTGGGCCTAGCCTAGCCTAGGGGCAGATGGACACGGAGCAGCTGGGGTCAGTGGGGACAGCTTTGGAAGAGTTCCCCACCCCCAACCTCCAGCCCTGAGATGCTGGGAAGGGCTCTGCCCTTCCACAGTATGGGTGGGGGGCAAGCCTCCTATTTGGATGCTATAGGGAAGGGTAACTCAAGGAGGCCCAAGGTCTAGGGGTCACCCTTATTTGAGATGCTCAAGTTACTCAAATAACGGCAACATATCGTGCGTAATTAGAAATGCAAATAGTAATAGTACAGGCAGAGTCTCAAGGTCACAGAAGGCCAGAGCTGGAAGGGACCTCAGAGACCACTGAATCAGTCATAATAACACAAACTGCTAGCATTTCTTGAGCCCTTACTCTGTGCCAGGCAGTGTTCCAAGTGTTTTATGTGTATTAAAATTCACTTATTCCCCACACTAACCTTTGAGCTGGATACTATCACTTTCCCCATTTTCGATAAAGAAGCTGAGACATAAATGAGATACACAATGCCTAAATTCACAAAGCTAGCCAGGAGCCTTTGCTCTGAACCTTCTCCTGTACCACCTTGGGCCGCATACAGGAGAGGAGACTGAGCCCAGAGGGGCAGTCACTCAGCAAGGTGGTGGCAGAGTCAGGGCTGAAACCCAGGACCCCTTAGAATCCCACCTCTGGCCCAGTGCCTCAGTTTACCTGAGGAGCGAGGTGGTGGGTGCGTGATGCCAGGAGAGAGCATGGGTGTGGCTCTGGGCTCTGTTGGGGTGTGGTTTGTTCTGGGTGGTGGTGGTTGGGGCAGCCTGGTGGCTTGCGGACATGCCAAATGCCTGACATTACAGGTTGGGCCGAGGTGTGTACCGAATGGCCCTACTGTTAATTCATGAGCTGTACCTGACACTCCACTCTCTCACCACTTGTGGCTTGTCCACTTGGTGGCTTTCCTGTAGCCCAATCTGGCTCATTGTCCTGTCCCCAAGCCCACCAGATCTCTCCCTACCCATCTCTTATCAATAGCATCACTTTACCTTAAAAGCAAGACCCATAATAGTTTTGGGATGAGGGGCATTTACTTAAGAAAACAAAAAAAACCCATGCAGCTTAGAGCTGTGTTCACGTGCTCCTGGATCACCTGTCAAGTCTAATGGAAGTGACTTGGGGATTGGGGGTGATTGTTCCAGGACACTCTTTCTGACCTCTTCCAGGAAGCCCTTTAGGATGTGGCATTTTCATGCAGTGGTTCCAGTTTGGCTGTGGAGTGCCACACACCCCTCTCCCTGCTGCTCCTGGCCCAGGCTTCTGCCTGCAGGTGTGAGTGCACCTGCAGGTCTAGCTCAGACTGAGAGGCAGTTGGTGGAGACCGTGAGGTGGGGCAGGGTGGGCGGTAGTGACGGGTACAGAGATGGGGGAGGCACCCCACCGAGCAGCCGGCCACCTCCCCTCCTGACTGTCCTCCGTGCTCCCCACACTCTTGTTTCCTTGCCCATCTACTCTTGCAGTCCACAATGTACTCACTCAGGGATTGTGAGCAACGTGAGCCATTTCAGTGTCCCCAGTCCCTGGCACAGCTCCAGACACTTAGTAGGCACTCAGAGCCCTTGGTGCTGTGAGTCAGTCCCCCAGTCCCCCAGTCCTGGAAGAACACTGTATCCTCTATTCTCTGACCTGGCCCGAATCCCTCCCCTTCTGGCTCCCAGTGGATCTCATGGTTCCATCCAGTCTGTCTTATCTTTTCTTTTTAAAACCATTTTATTGAGATATAATTCACATACCATACAATTCACCCATTTAAAGTGTACAATTCGGGGTTGGATGTGGCTCAACTGGTTGGGCGTCCGTCTCCCATAGGGAGGGACCCGGGTTCAATCCCTGGGACCTCCCGGTAAAAAATAAATAAATAAATAAAGTGTACAATTCAATGGTTTTCAGTATATTTATGGATTTGTGCAACTATGGCCACAATCAATGTTTGAACATTTTTATCTCTGGCCTATCTTTTGGCAGTGACCATCCTCCGTGGCTTCCAAACACCCGCAGGTTTTCCTCAACTGAAAAACACACACACACACACAAAAACCCAAAACTCTCTGTTGACCCTGTGCTGCACTCTCTGGCTATTGTGCAATATGTTTCCTTTCTTCCGTGACTAAACCTCTTGAATGAGCGGTTCACACCCACTGCCTTCATTTTTTCAGATTCAATAAACATTTTTAAAAAGCATCCACTAGGTACGATGCCAGAGATTTGCATATAAATCATCTCATTTAATCCTCACAACCTCAGTGAGCTGGGGATTATTTTGTCCATTTTAGAGGTGAGGAATCCGAGGCAGAGAGAGTGACTTGCCCTAGAAGCTTGGCCCCTTAAATGCTGGTCTGAGTGCAGAGTCTGGACTTTTTTATATTGCCTGTTGTCCCTGCAGCAAAGCCAGTGGCACGGTCCAACTGTTGACCCTCTCATTCATCACCTGGGCCCCATGATTTTCACATCCCATATTCCTTCCAATGACCTTTCTGTTCCAACCAGATTGATGCCCTCCACCCGAGGCTCATTCTCCTCCCTGAGTCTTAGTTGAAGCCGTTCCTTCCACCTGGTGTCCTTTTTCTTCCTCCTTTCTACCTTGGAAAATCTGAAAATCCATTTTTAAAAAAATTCTGGCTCAGATTACTTTCTCCCTGGGAGATCTCTGTATCTCTTGAGCCTACCTCTCTCAAGGCCTATGGCTTGTTTTGTTCCTCCTCTAGTAGCTGGGTCTTGTTAATGTTTATGGGTGCAGCTTTGAAGCCCTTGGGACTCCAGAACCACACTGACACCCCACAGTCCCACCTAGCAGTGTTATGAATGGAGCAGATGCTCAGGAGCTGTTCTTCTGGAAGGGAGGGAGGAGCGAGGCTTAGAGGAGAGAAGGAGGAAAGAAAAATGGGAGGGAGGGAGGGAGGAAGGAAAGGAGTAGAGTATTGCCTGGGGATGATGTGGTGGTGATGGTGAGGGCCTCAGGAGATGGGGATGTGAAGGCTTT
This sequence comes from Tolypeutes matacus, assembly GCA_026826555.1. NCBI lineage: Eukaryota > Metazoa > Chordata > Mammalia > Cingulata > Chlamyphoridae > Tolypeutes > Tolypeutes matacus. The sequence goes on along the minus strand of JAKSZT010018658.1, from coordinate 10,919,294 downwards.
TTCAACTGCGAAACCTAACTTAAGGGCAAGGTAAAACAGGTCTCTCCTGTGGAACTCCACATGTGTTATATGTGCGGTGACCCACTGGAGGTGGAGGGGGTGGAGCTTGTGCTCCTTCTGGGTGGTGATGACCCCGTGCCCCATTCTTCCTGTACTCAGCACAGGGCCTGACACACAGCAGCCCTCAAAAAATGTTCAGTCATAGGATGAATTTACCTGGAGCTCACCCCAAACTCCCAGGAGGTGTTGTCCCAAAGGCATTCTTAGGACACATACCAGCTCAGTCTCCTCATTCATTCAACAAATATTTATTAGGCACCTGTTATGTGCAAACATAGTTCTAGGTACTTGGGACACAGCAGTGAACAAAACAGACAGAGATGCCTGCTCACAAGGAGCTGACGTTCTGGGCAAGAGGGATGATAAACAGGAAAACATAAAACAAGTAAATTAGAGGGTATGTTAGAGTCTGATAAGGGCTTTGGAAAAAAGAGTCGAGAAGGGTAAGGGGGGAGTACTGGGAATGCTGAGGGAGGGGTAGTTACAGAATCAAATAGTTTGGTCAGGGTTGGCCTAATTGAGAAGTGAGATTTAAGGTTAAAACCTGAAGGAGGTAAAAGAGTGAGCCATGAGGCTATTTGGAGGCAGAGAATATTTGAGGCAAAGAAAACAGCTGGAGCAAAGGCCCTGAGGCAGGAGCATGTTTCATGCTTCATGTTTTTAAGGAACAGCAAGGAGGCCAGTGTGGCTGGGGTGGGGTAAAGGGGAGAGTTAGTGGGACGTGAAGAAGGCAGCTGAGTTCAGATTGGGTAGGCCGTGGAGTGGGATGGGACACACTGGAGGGCAGCTTGGGTTGAAAAGGGTCAAGTTTGGCCAATGTATGGAGAGTAGAGTATAGGGTCCAAGGGTTGAAGCAGGGAGACCTGTTAGGAGGTGCTGATAACATGGTGTGAGCAGTGGAGGTGGCTGGGAGTGGTGCGTTCTGAATGTATTTTGATGGTAGAGCCAACAAGATCTCCTGAGTGGTTGAAGGTGAGATGTAGGAAAGAGTGGTCAAAGAAGGCCCCAAGTTCTCTGGCCTGAGCCTTTGGAAGGAGGAGTTGCCATTAGTTGAGATGGGGAAGCTGTGGGTAAAGCACGTTTAGAAGGAAAGCTCAGGGATTTGGATTTGGGCAAGCTGATCTTGAGGTGTCTAGCGGCTTTCAGGTGGAGATGACGCACAGGCAGCTGAATATTGGGTATGGAATCCCTTGAGCTGCGAACTTGGGCCATTATATACAATCTGCGCAGGGCTGCCTCTGGGCACTTTCTTAGACCAGAGGGTGCTGTTCCTGTGGACTATGTCTGTGCAGTGCACAATCTGGACCGCTGTATGGGGCAGCCTTGCTTTTGAGACTTGGTTTCCTCATTTGTGACATTGGTATGATAACACTCGTTTTGGGGGCTTGCTGTGGGGATTGAATGAGATAGCAGATGTAAAGCACTTTGCACAGTGCCTGACACAAAGTAAACACTCAATAAATGATAGTTTAAAAAAAACACACCACCAACACAAAAACAAAGAACCAGTGAGGATAGAGGATTGACTTCTTCCAGCCAGTCATCAGATGGGATGAGGGGCCATGGGTGGGGGAGGACAGGCTAAGAATGAATGCTGGGAGCCTTAGGGGTGTGAGTTCATTGTTGGGGAGGGACAACAGGAGGGGGAACCACTTGTGGAAGTGGGTGTAGGGGCCACCCAATTGCAGGTGATGGAAGAGCTCCTTGGGCTGTGGCTGAGTGTCCCAGCCAGGTTGGGGAAAAGGAGGAGAAGCGTGTCTGGTTGCCAGGGGACCCTGCTTCTTCATGGTAGTGACAGTAGGAGATACTAACCAGTCCTTGGTTTTGTAAAGCCCAAGGCTTTCAGGAGAGAATCCAGGATTTCCTCGGCTTTTCTCTGAGGCCCAGCACATGGCTTAGTGTGCAGTAAATCTTTAATGAATTTTAGCATCTATCTTCCCTTCCACATCCATAAAAGGTGGCTAAGAAACCTGACTTCCCAGAATTGCTATGAAGATTAGTTACATGCAATAGCATATAAGGAAACATCTTCACAGCAGAGATCCCATTTAATAACCAGGATAACTAAGTCTCCCAGGCATCTGACCACTTGCTCAAGGGCACAGGTACTACAGGGTGGGGAGAGATTTGGGGCATGGCAAACCAGTGGGGTGGGAGTGGGAGAGGGAGTCGGAGTCCTCAACAAGTTTAGAAAGTGAAGAGGGCAGAGCTTGGCAGAGAGGACGGAGGGTCTGGCCCCAGGCTGGGCATGGCTTTGAGAGCAGGTCCAGGAGTGGGATGGGCGTGTTGGATGCAGGAACTAGAGAGTAAGACCCCAAATCTCCAGGCAGGGAGTAGAGCCAGGGGAGGGTATCCCCACGCAGCCTTCTACTACCCCTAGAGAAGGAGCAAGCGAATGTTCTGGGGATGTGGAGTAGCCTTTGTCTCCCTGGCAGCCTCGCCAGGGCAGTCCCATGCTCCCATTACCCGGATGAGGCTGCATTGGCCTGGGGTGGGCGAGGACCGCACTCAGGGTTACACAGAGCAGTGATGGAGCCTGGGTTGCAAACCCGCTCTTCATGACTACAAAGGCTGCTGGCTTCCTACTGCACCACAGGGGCGCCTTGACCCCCAGCAGCAGGGGAATGGACAATATCAGATGACCTTTTGATGTTCTTTTCCAGCAGAAACATTCTCTCAATCTCTGCTCCCTGGTCTCCCTCCACACTGGCTGCTGCTTCCTCCCCCTCTCTTCCCTCTTCATTACTCAACCCCTAGTAACCTCACAGACTGTCTGCCAGCTCTTCTGGGTGATGGCTGTGGTTACTCGAAGCCCAGCCTCAGATTAACCCTCTGTTGCCCACCCACCTCCCTTCCGCCCGCCTGCACACTGACACGGTGGTGAGGAACCCCCTTCCCTCCCCCTGCCAGCAGCCGCCAGCTAAGGGGCACTTCCCAGAATTAGCCACTGAGCACAGCTGGAGTGGGGCGGGGGGTGGGGTGGTGGAGGAGGCTAACAGCTTCCAGATGTGCCAAGGCTTGAGAGCCTTGGGAGCCTCCAGTCCAGTGGTCTCCTGCTGTGGCTGGGAGGCGGGGATGGGCTGGCCCTTGTGTCTAGGAGTTCAGAATTGCCAAGGCAGCCTGGGTTAATCCATACTTGGAAACTGCATGTAAATCCATGTGTTCAGGGTGAGAGGAACCTCCATGCTGCACCTGTAGGGACCCCCTGGGAAAATCCCTGCAGCCCAGCTTGCAATCTGTGGCCCAAATTCAGCCCAAGCAGTCCCTAATAATATCTATATTAATATTAATGCTAACACTCATAGTATCTACCATGCCTATACCATCAGTGGTGGAGGCTGCACAGCATAGTGGTTTAGAGGGCAGGTTCTGAGCTCACAGTGCTTGGAATCGAATCCCAGCTCAGCCACTTACCAGCTCGGGGCCCTAGGCAAGTTACTCAGCCCCCTTAGCCATAAATGGTTTCTTTTCCATGGGGATATTTTTAGGGTTAAATGAGAATATCGTTGTAAAGTGCTTAACCCAGAGCCCCACATGTGGTCAATCATTGCCATTTAGGAAGCATCTACCTTGTACCAGGTGCTTTCAGAGGCCCTGAAATTTAGCTATGAGGACCCCCATTTTTCTGAGGAGGAAAACGAGGCTCAGAGAGGCTCAGTTATCCTCTGAGGTCAACAGGTGTTAAATGACAGGGCTGGGACTTGAACCCAGCCCGACTGGACCCTAAAATTCAGGCTCATTACACTGTACCCGTCCCATGTGTTTCTTTACGATTGTCCCATCAGTGGGGGCTGAGAGAAATGATGAAAAGCCTGACTCAGAAATATGGAAACAATTTGGGGTTCAAAGAACCCCTGGAAAGAGAAAGCAAGTCCTTAGGGGACACTGGAACAGGAGATTTTAGGAGCAGGGAGGAGCAGGGGCCAGGGCAACCAGAGGTTGGGAGGAGTCCAGGTTGTCCTGGGGTATCCTCAGAGAGTCTCTGGAGTCCCCCATGAGCAAATCCCCAGGGCCTGCTGCTTGTTTTTTTCTCTCTCTCTCTCTCTCTGTGTCTCTCTTTGCCAGTTGCTGCTCCCCTTCTGCACGTCTTCTCCTTGGCTGGGGCGGTGCGGTAGAGGGTCTCCAGAATTCCCCTTTGTGGGATGGGGAGGACAGGAGAGCAGGGAGGAGAACCAAGAGTGAGAGGCTGGAGCGGGCCAGCAGGGAGGCTGCCATTGGCCTAGCTCCCAGGGCCCCAGCCTGAGGAGGGAGCTGCCTGCCCCTCACCCTTCCATCCCCTTGCCCCCCCAGGGCTCCTTGACTGCTTAGCCTGCCAGCTGGGCCCCCGCCAAGCCAAACAGCTGCCAGGGGGAGAGGAAGAAGCATTTCCGAGCAGAGAGGCCCCTGTGGGCTCCAGCTCAAGCCTAGAATCCCCCTTTCTCACTGCCAAGTGAAGAGGGGAATCTGTGCTCACGCACACAGGCGTCGCACACCGGCAGCCCGAGCAGCAAGCCCAGAGGACCTGGGACGCTGCAGGGGTGAAGGGCGTGGTCTGAGAGCAGGCTTGAGCAGGGGTAGAAGAGCAGGGATAGAAGAGCAGGACTGTGCCAGGTGATGGTGTTTGGCTGGCTCAGAGGCTGGGGTGGAGGTGGGGGTAGTGGGTTGAATAGTATCCCCCAAATTCATCTCCCCCTAGAACCTCAGAATATGACCTTATTGGGAAATATGGTCTTTGCAGATGTAATTAAGGCAAGGCTCGAGATGCCATCATGCTGCCTTACTGTGGGCCCTAAATCCAATGAAGGTATCCACAGAGATGCAGAGAAGGGCATGTGAAGACTTTGGAGCCCCGAGTCAACGAACACGTCAAGCCACCAGAAGCTGGAAGAGGCAAGGAAGGATTCTTCCCTTGGGAGAACACCCCTGAAGACAAATTGATTTCGGACTTCTGGCCACTAGAACTGTGAGAGAATACATTTCCCCGAGTTTGTGATAATTTGTTATAGCAACCCTAGGAAACCAATACAGCAGGGCACATGGCAAAAGGGGTAAGGAGGCAGAGGTGACCAGGTGGGGGTTGATAAGGAAGACTTGGAAAACAGAACAAAAAATATCCATCATTTATCATGCCACTACTCTGTGCCAGGTACTTTACAGATATTTATCTCAAGCCTCACAACAAGCCTACCGGTAAGAATTATTATTCCTATGTAAAGATAAGTTTCAAAACCAAGTTTACTCCGTTTAGCTGGGATTCCAATACAGAACCCTCTGTCTCCTAAACCTGGCCTTGTTTCACCTTCTTTTAAGGGAAGCCTCAGCAGATTCCAGGTCAGATGACATGTGATTAAGTTGGAAGGAAGGTCTCCTGAGGTTCAGGAGGGCAACACCTTATGCATCACTGGGGAAATGGGGAAGGAGTCATTGCCCCCATTGCTCTGGGGACCTACTCTGATCGGATGCTCTGGACAACCTCTGCTCACTACATTCCTGTAGTCCTCAAGGACACAGAATGGTCTATTCACACCCCTGACGTGTGATCCTTAGAGAAGGGAAGACACCCTCATTCACCTCAATCCCACTACCACCACTCTCATCAACACCTCCACTACTAATGCCACCTCCACTACTACCACATCCACCATCACCATCACTGCCTCCACTATCATCACCATGTCCAGTACTGTCACTATTTCCTCTACTGTCACCACCTCCCCTCCATCCCCACTATCACCATCTCCATCATCACCACCATGACCACTTCTATCACCACCACCTCTAACATCACCACCACCATCACTATCTCTATCACCACCTCCATCACCACCGCCATCACCACCTCCATCACCACTACCACCATCACCATCTCCATCACCACCTCCGTCACCATCACCACCATCGCCACCACCTCTAACATCATCACCACCATCACTATCTCTATTACCACCACCATTAACACCTCCATTACCACCATCATCACCACCTCCATCACCACCTCCAACACTACATCCATTACTCTCACCACTTCCATCATTATCATTCCATTACTATCATTACTAGCATTACTACCACCACCATTCCTACCTCTACCACCAAAACTGCTAACATTACCATCCTAACCACTACTTCCATGTCCAGTTAACCACTTCCATCACTTCCACCACCACTGTCACCACCAGCAAGCCCACCATCACCATGATCACCATCACTATGTGACATGATGGAGAGCTTAGAGGCAGGTAAGGTTACTCAAGGAAGATTTTCTGTAACAGGATCAGAATTTGACAGGAGGAGGAGTCAGAGTCAGAATATGTCTGGCTGACAGACAGATCAGTAGTACAGCACTGCCCTGAGTTCAACCTTGTTGAGGGGGGAGGTAAGCCTGCCTGGCTGGAGTAGGCACTTAGTGGGACAGCCTGTCTTTGCAGGCATGGGTTTGGGTGGATGGAGGTTATTCTAGCGATGTATCCTTGCCATTCTGGCTCTTGCTGGTGTCTAGGGGTGTGGATTTTGGCAGATCCCTGGCTCTTGGCCACCTGCCTGGCCTGGCCATGGTAGTGAGGTCATGAGAGTGGCTGTACTGGGAGTACTGGCCAATAAGGAGGGCAAGAGGAGGTCCACCCTGGCTGGGAAAGGAAGAAGCCTACTGAAAACGATAACACAAGCCCAGGTCTTGACACTCCATTCCTCCAGATTCCCCTCCTGTCTTCCTGCTCAGCTTGCCATGGGCTCTCTCTGCCAAGGGCTCTGGGTTTCTCTTTTACGGGAGACACCGTGTTGTCAGATTGGCTACCTGAGGTAATAGAGGGACCAGAAGTTTCTGGTCTGGGGTTGAGAAGAAATTTGACTGGCAGAAAGGGATGCCCCTTGTCTTCATTCAGCTCTCCCTTTACATTAGGTCAATGTGAGTGTGGGGGGAGAATGTTTCCAGGCTCAGGCCGCAGCTGCTCCTTTACCTGTTCCCTGCAAGAGCAGTCGCCTCTACTGCCTTTAAGGCCTGGGGACCAGCTGGCTCTGGGAAGAGCCTCTCTCAATCTTTCCAAACCCTAAACTGTCCGAATGCCCGGCTAATCCCACCCTCTAGGATCGCACTGGAGAGAGCTGCGGGAAGTGGGAAACAATACTATCCTGGGATGTGTTTATCTCTGCATCAGGCGTGAGAGCCGGCAGACAGGCTGGCGACTGGAGAGGCGAGGGGCCGTGGAGTCCCAGGGATTTGGAGGGTGGGGTCAGCGAGAGGGGGTCCAGACTTTCCTGGGAAGTGGGTGTGGCTGAGCCTCCCGCTTGCCTCTGTAAGTCACTCCTCAGAGGAAGGCCTTTTGCTGGGTTAGAGAAGACGTTGGCAGGACTCGGGGGCCTTCTGAGGGCGATCCAGTAGTGAGAGGCAATGTGATTTAAGCGCTTACCGGATATCAGGCCCTGCCCAAGCACTTTATACATGTCAGCTCATTTAATCCCCGCACCATCACCGTCACTGTAACTGTAAGTTAGTGTGTTACCGTTATCTGCAGTTGGCAGATAAGGCACACCTCTTAGGCACAGAGAGCTTGTACTGTTAGCAGGAGGCAGAGCTAGGATTTGTGCCCAGGCCATCTGGCTCCAAAGCTCATGGTCTTCTTTACTCCAGGGTGGGGGTTGGGGGAGCAGAGTTCTTCCTTTGAAGTCATGAGTCTCCACTCTCAACCCGCAGAGCCCTTCTTCCCCAGTGTCTCCTGCTGGAGAGACAAACAGCACAGAAATGGGAGCAGGGGGTGGCTTGGGGTCTTGCTCTGTTGCAATGGGCAAATCCTTGCTCTCTCTGGCCTCAATTTCCTTATCTGTCCCTTCTCTGGAGTTGAGCTAGCCCAGTTTGGAGCTGCTCCTGTTCATCAGGCCTCCCCGGGAGCAGCCTGGCCCCTGGGAATGGTGGGGGGAGGGGGAGGGGAAGCCAATGGTCCAGAAAGACCCCTGTGTGTCTGGGCGGTTCTTGTGTGGCCCTGCGGCAGCTGCCTCTTTGATTCTGTTCCATCAAGAGGAGCAGTGGCGTCACAGATCAGAGGCAATAGTCCAATGTACTTGCTCACCCACAGACCCCCGCCTGGGCACTGGGGTGGGGGTAGGGAGAGGGCCGGCTGGGATCCAATTCTCACCAACACCAGATTCTCCCTGGCCACTCCTGACTCGGTCCCCTCCTCAGTAACCCCCACTAACCACCCATCTCACTCCTCCAGCCCCTCAGAGCACTCAGTGGCAGCACCTCAAATTATTTTCATCACCCCATCAAGCCTTTTCTTCTTCAAGCCACACCCCAGGCAGCCTATGCATCTAGCAGATATTTGCCAGGTGTGGGAAGATGGGGATGGATAAGGCTTGCTCCCTGCCCCCAGGATTCTAGTGGGGAGTAGCTTCAAACGGGCCTGCCATTCCTTACCCTCTATGCTTCATCTCAAGTACATCCCCCTGCCTTTGGAGGACCAGCAAAGGTGGAGGGGTAGAGGTGGGATGAGGGACTCTCTGGAGTCTGGAAGTCAGAAGGTCTGGGGGCTCCAGTGCAGGCAGCAGGAGTGGAAGCCGGGGACAGCAGGCGTCAGAAGGGGTGCACCGCTCTGGGACTTTGTTTTTTGACTGCTGCTTGGGCCAAGGCCTGAGACGGAAGAGGATGGCTGGTGTCATCCTGCTTTCTGGAGGCAACTTCAAGCAGGACAATAGCCGGTTTGCTGAGCTGGAATCATAGGGGCCCATTAAGGCCAACTGTGCTATTGTGAGTAGATGATCCCAGAATTTTAAAGGAAAGAGGAGCACAGAGCTGCAGAGGCTGGGGTAGAGTCAGGGAGAGCCAGTTTCCATGTGGGAAATTAGATACATTAGAGAGGCTGGTGAGTCTGAGGTGGTGAGTCTGCAGGGACTTGACTTATGAAATGAGGGATAATCTCACTTAAAATATGAAGTTCATTCATTCATTTCATCAACAAGATTTATTGAGTGACTACTATATTCTAGGCACTGTATTGGACGCTGGGGATTCAGTGACAAAAAAAACAGATCAAGTTCCTGCCCTCTTGGAAATTGTATTTAAGTAGAGACAAAGACAATAAAACACTTATTCAATGAAAAAATTATTTTGAAAAGCATTTGAGAGAAGTACAGGATGCTATGCTATGAGAGTTTATAACATTTGGACTTGCTGGAGTCTGTGTGATCTGGGCAGACTTCCCTGAGGAAGTGACATTAAAGCCGAGGCTTACAGAAGGAAAGTAGTGTGTTAGGATTAGGTTCAGCGGTGAGTGTCAGAACTCCTCCCATCCCATCCCCAAATAACAGTGGCTTAAAAAAGACAGAAGCAGAGTGAGTGTAGCTCAGTGGCTTAGTGCCTGCTTTGTATGTAGGAGGTCCTGGGTTCAATTCCCGGTACCTCCTTTAAAGTTTTCTTTTAAAAAAAAGAGAAGTTTATTTCTCTCTCATAAAAATGAAGCCCAGAGTTAGGTCATCCAGGGCCGATAGGGTGTTTCCATACTATTAGGAACTCAAGTGACTTCTATCTAATGGTGCTGTTCCACTCTTCTCAAATATATAGCTTCTGCCTCATAGTCCAAAATGGCTATTTCAACTCCAGTCCAGTCTACAGCGCAGTCAGTGGGAAGGAGAAAAGGGGAGAAGGGTATGCCCCCTTCCTTTAAGGACACATCTTTGTAGGTAGCACACACTATTTCTACTTACATACCGTTGGCCAGAATTGGGTCACATGACCACATCTAGCTACAAGGGAAGCTGGGAAATTTCTCTTAATTTTGGGCAGCTGTGGGTCTAGCTAAAAACCAGTAGTTCTATTACTAAAGAAGAAAGGAAGAATGGATAGAAATCTATGCCACAAGGAATTAGATGGGTGAAAGATGAGGGTGTTGGAGATGAGAGTGTCAGGGAGAGGGACTGACAGGTGTGAATACCCTCAGGCAGGTAGGGACTTGGGTGTCCAAATAACTGGAAGAAGGCCATGATGGAGAAGGGGGAAAGTGACCCTAAGATGAGGCCAGAGAAGCAGCAGGGTCAAAGGAGGCAGGACTTTGCCAGTTTGGCTAAGAATTTTGAAGTTTAACTCAGGCCCACCAGGATGTCACTGAAAGGTTAAAGTAGAGTTGTGACATGATCGAATTTGCATTTACAAAGGTCTACTCCGGCTGCTCTGTGGAGCAGGCACTGGAGACCAGTTAGGAGCCTGCTGTGGTGGTCCAAGCAAGAGATGATAGTGGCCTGGAGCAGGGTGGTAGCAGGGGTGAGAAATGGATAGAGACATTGAAGAGCAATTAGGAGGTGAAATTTTAGGGTTTGGTGATTGACTGGATTTGAGGGTGAGGGAAAAGGAGGCATTGAGAACAGCTCAACAACTCCAGGGTTTCTGGCATGATCAGCCAAGTGGCTGGTGGTTGCATTTGCTTAATTAAGGGACCCTGGAGAAGGAGCCGATGGGGGTCAGGGTAAGTTCAGTGTTGGACTCATTGAGTTGGAAGGACCTGTGAGCCACCCACATCGAGAGACGCTCACGGATCTGATGTGGACTCAGGAGATGGGCCTGGGCTAGACGTGTATGTTGGGAATTTAGGCATATTAGTGGCCACTGAAGACACTGGGAATGAAAAGGTCTGGGGAGCAGTACAAGATGAGAAGAGGAAAAGCCTGGGCATGGCCCTAGGAACCCCAGGAAGACATTCACTCATTTTGTGGCCTCCTGGCCTCTGTTTCCCTTTTGGGGCATTGCCTCTCCACCATCTTGAGGGATGGGGAGCCAGATGATGTGCTTCCCACTCCAGACTTGGAAGGACCCCTAGAGACTTGTCCCACCAGACCCTCCCTCTCACATCCCTGGGAGAGCTAGAGGGGTGGCCATGTGACCTAAGCTTGGCAAGCCAGGCTCTCTTTTGGGACTGGGTGTCTTCAGCACCATGGCGCTAGGATGAAAGGGACCTTTGGAGTTCAGTCAAATAGTTTCTGTCTTGTTTCTATCCCCCTAGCCAATTCTCTGAGCTAGCTTCTCAGTATTTTCCCGATAAGTTCTTTTGTGTGTGTGTGCTTATAAATGCCAGAGTGGGTTTTTATTATTTGCAGAGAAAGAGGAGCCAGCAAAGAAAATGAGAAGGCGAGGATTTCAGAAGGGCAGGAGGAAAACTAGGAGAGTGAGGTTTCACAAAAATAAAAGGAAGAGCCTATCTTGAAGGAAGGAGTAGCCAGTGGTGTCAACTTTTATTTTTAAAATGTCCAGTGTGTTGTATAAGCACAGGCAAAAAAGGCAAGAACACAGCTGTTAACAATGATTAACAATGGTGGGGTGGGGAGGCTTTGATAGACCTTTGTTTCAAGGGACAAGAACCCGACTCACACTTGCTTAAGAAAAGAACAAAAAAGTAATGTGTTGGCTTACGTCCCTGAAAAGTCCAGGGCTGGATCTGTTTTTGGCCCAGCTCAAATAATGTTATCAGCACTTGGTCTCTCACTCTCTCTTTTCCAGTCTCCTGCCTCTGCTGCCCTCAGTGTGGCCTTCCTTCTCAGTCACATTCTCCTAAGGCTGTGCTCCAGGAGCCCTTTAGTAACTCTACTGGGAAGGGGAGTCTCCCTCCCAGTGACTCCAGTAAAATCCTGGGATTGGCTCTGATTGGCTTGGTGCGGGTCATATGTCCCTGCTGAACCAGTCACTGTGGCCAGGAGGTTTTGGTGCTTGAGTGATCAGGCCTGAATCGTGTGTCTACCCCAGAGACTGGAGGGTGGAGTCATCTCCATTCAAGTCACTTTTTCTGAGGGGGTGAGGATTCCCCCAAAGGAAATCAGGACACAATTATAAGAAGAGAGGACGGGTGCTGGGCATGAAAAACGACAGAAATCTGCAGCCCAGTTTACTAGGGGGGACGATGCAACAAGTGGCTAGGTTTGGATCCCTGGGCAAGGTCCCCTGTGTCCCCAGGCACTGTAGGCGGTGAGGAGGAAGTGAGAGCAGCAGAACGGCAGAGTGGAGGACGTGTGGGCTCAGACGTCAGAGCTCCATATTTCAACTTGAGTTTTACCATTTACTAACTTTTTACTTCTGAGCCTCAGTTTCTCACTTGAATATAGGGTCTATACAGTAACAGTACCTACAAACACGAAGGGTTTAGTCCTGTTCCTGGAAGATAGTAAGTGCTCAGTGAATGTTCACTATTATTCCAGTGGTTTTCAACTTCCAGGGAGGTCACCATGCCTTTGACTGGGGGTTAGGCAGTCCCCAGGGTCCCCTTCCCCATGCCCTCAGGGTCTTTCCAGAACGGCCCCAGAACTCTGTTAACACGTTGCACAATCACAGGCTGGCTGGATTCAAACCCCAGGAATGGGGAAAAGCGTGGGGGTCTGGTGGTGGGGAGAGGTCAGGGGGATCCCATGAAGGCTGGGGGCAAGGCTAGTGGGGTGGACGCTGGAGGACCAGAGAGGGGAGGAGGAGGGTCCGGACCAAGGGGACGGTGATGTTGAGCAGAGCCAGCAGGGGTCACTGCAGACCCAAGTAACCTCAGGGAGGTTCAGGGCCACTCAGGCCCCTCCCACTTAACTACCTGCTGCCCCCACCCAGATGGTGGCTTTGGCCCGTTTCTGGGCAAGTGGGGTAGAGGTTTGACTCTCACAGTTGGGGGTGCTGCCTCGGGCACCTACCCTCGTGCTGTTCCCTCTGCGGGCCTGGACGGTCTCTGCTTCCACGCGTGCTCAGTGTGGCTGGGTTCCTTCCTCACTGGACCCTGAGTCCCAGCAGTGCCTAAAAGGTGTCTCTGGAGCCATTCCCATGTAAGGAGTCCTGAGACGAGATGCGTTGCCTTGTCTCATCCTTCTCTCAGAGGGTCCTGGCCCAGATTATCATGTCGGAGGCTCAGAGAAAGCCTGCAGTCCATAAAACCTGTTGGACTTCCACTCACTTTCCCATGCTTATCCCAGGTCTTTGGCCACATACACTGAGGGAAATGCTGGTTTAAGGCAGTGTCCTGGTCAGCAGGCAAATGGCCTCGGGAGAGGTTAATTCCTCAACACATTTCCCTCTTCTCTATGGCATAGTAATAGGTAACACATGTTCACTGTAGAAAAATTGGGGGAAAAAAACTGAAGTGTAAAGAAGAAATTACCCTCGTACCTCCTGCTCCCTGGCCCCACCTCAAAAGAGTTCTGGTCACTATCCTCCCTCTTCCTAGAGAGGGGGGCCACGGGGTTCCCTCAAGGCAAACCCATTTCTACTGGGGGAAAGCCCCATCAGAAAAGGCCCTCCAGAGGCTATCTCATCCAGCCCTCTGTCTCCACCCGGTGCCAGTTCCTGTACCCGTCCCGCTGACATTCCTAAGGCAAGGAGGATATTGGCAGTGGTGTGGGGGGTGGTGAGTGACATGAATGGGGCATCAGAGGGGAAGGTGATCTTCCTGTATAGATGGGGAAACTGAGGCTCAGAGAGGGGACATGGTTTACTGGGATTTCACCATGAACCAGTGGCAGAGCCCTCAGGACTCAACGCCTGGTTGGGTGCCCTCCCAGCCCCACCCCCACCCCTGCCCCCAATCTTGATGCCAGGAGGCTGTAGAGGCCTGTGCCCTCTGTGCAAGGCCATGTGTCCCCCAGTGGGACTGTTGGGCCACCTGCGCTGTGTGGGTGCTGTGCCCGCGCACCGTAGTTGTGTAACAAGCTCTGGGTGTGTGCACGCACTCAGTAACCTGATGCAACAGGGAAGTTACAGTCCCGTGAGCTGGGTTGTTGGCACTTGCTGGAGCCCAAACCACAGGGAGGATTTGTTTGCGGCTGTGGTGGCTGGGCGTGGGGGTCACAGGGCTGTCTACGTCAGGGGTTGTCCATCCCCGGGTGCCCTCCTGGTCCCTATGGGCACAGGACTTGAAATGGGACTCCTGGCTAGTTGATGCTGGGGGGGAGGGGGGAGTGTAGAGAGGGGTGGTTTGCCCCATTGTCATCCTGTTTGCTGGGGTGCCTATTGTGATGGGGGTGGGGGGCTGGCGGGGCTTCCTCCCTGTGGCTTAATCTCTCTCATCTTTTCCTGGCTGCCTCCCCATACCCGGCCTCTCCTCTCCTCATCCTGGAGCCACCCATTCCCCCCCACCCCCGCCAGTGCCAGGTCACGCCTATCTCATTCTCTGCTACAGCAACATCTGTCTCTCACTCCCTCCGACTTCCTGAGTCCCCGGGCCCTGCCCTCCCCCATAATGGTCTTTCCCATACACCCCCCTTTGAAGAGAAGCAGATTGGGGTAGGATAAAAGGAGCAGCAGCTTTGCAGCCAGACCAGATTTTAACCATCCCTGTTATTTATGAGCTGAGTGGCTGTGAACGATCATTGTCCCCTCTCAGCCTCTGTGTGCTCGGTAACGATACTTCTGCCCCAAAGTGTGAGGGTAAGGAGCGTTCAGGGGGTCCCGGCTCTGGAAAGCCATTCTGAATGGGAATCACCCTTCCATCCTGCTTCTCACATGGATGGAATGTCTGGGCACCTCCCATTGCTAGACAGGTCAGCAGACACTTTGGAGAGCTGAGGCCCTGGGAGAAGGCCAGTGAAAGCAGGCACTGTCCTGCCTGCTTTGTGCCTGGCGAGGGTGACTCAATGGCCACTCGTGGGCCCTCCCTCCTCTCTTGTCCCACAGGAGGTGAGGCATGTGCACATCTCACCTCCTCCTGCCCTTGGAGAGGCAACACCTTCGGAGGGTGGTCAGTGGGTGCCAGGGATGCATCTGTGCCCAATGTCCTATCCCCTGCCCTGGCTGGGCAGCACCTGGCACTCGGGGGCTGCTCCATCTATGCATCTCTACCCTACACTTAGCACCTAGTGCTCTGATGATCTGTTTATGCAACTATTAAAAATATCAATAATAGCTCACCTATATGGTGCTGTGTGCCAGGCTCCATCTGTATGAACTTATTTCATCCTCGCAGCAGAGGTGGTTGTTATTTATGAGGAAACTGAAGCCCAGAAAAGGGAAGTGCTCTGCTCAGTTCCCAATAGGGCACCTTCACCTGCCCCTGTAAAGGCCGTGCCCACTCTCATCAGCCTCCAGCCTGCCGTCTGCTTGAGACGGAACACCAAGCCTTCAATTAAGTCACAGAATTCTGATGGAGAGATATTTGAAGTTCCTGTGGAAACTGCCAAATCATCTGTGCCTGTCAAGACCATGTTAGATTTGGGAATGGATGAAGGAGGTGACAACTCACTTCTTCTACCACGTGTCACAAAAGCCCTTTTGGTGGTGTGCCTGCCACAGGGATGGCCCTCCTCCACCCAAGAAGAGCAAATTGATAATATCCCTGTTTGGCACCAAGAACTCCTGAACCCTGAACTAACTGCGGCTTTGAACTACTTTGACATCAAGGGTTTGCTTGATGTTACGTGCAAAACTGTTGCCAATGTGATGGAGGGGAAAACTCCTGATTAGTAAGACCTTCAATGCCAAAAGTGGCTTTGACAGGGGAGCGGGTGTAGCTCAGTGGTTGAGCACCTGCTTCCCATGTACGAGGTCCTGGGTTCAATCCTCAGTACCTCCTAAAAAAAAAGACTTTGACATTGGAGGAAGCTCTGGTATGCAAGGAGAACCAGTGGTGTGAAGAGAAGTGCAGTGCTGTGCCTGACACTGTAGTACTGTGGGATTGTTCTGAATACAGTTGCCCTGCTCAGTTTATAACTGTTAATATTAGACAAACAGTAGACAAACACAGCAGCAAATCAATTGTTTTTAGAATGTTGTCCTCATTGCATGTGTAGTTTGAGTACAGATCCCAAACCTATGGCTGAGTTTCTTCTAGTATGACTGAAGGTTTCTTTTTTCTTTGTTCTGCATAAAACTGAACTATGGGTTTTCTATAGAAAGTGGCATTTGGGCTTTCCCTCTTTTTGTAAAGCAATTTCTGCCTAGTTTACTGTCCAGTTAACTTGAGTTCAGTCACCTTTTAAAAGTTGGCATGTGAATAAAACAACTTGCAAAAAATATTCTGAAATAGAATGAACAAAGTATTGTCTTTATTCCTGAGGTAGAAACTGAAAAAAAGCTATTTGAGGCAAATGTAGGGTTTTTAGGATGTCTTCCAGCAACCTAGACTCAAGCAGTGCAGTGCGACTGGCATTGATTAGTCTGTATAATGGCTCCCTTAATTGGATTGAGGACTTGTGTTTGTATTTTCAATCCTCTCAGCTTTGAATATGTTGGCTAGAGATCCAGTTTCTAACCAGTTTGTGGTCTTTCGAGAGAAATGTAACTAGACAGTTTGTAGCTTTTCTATTAAAAAAGACACTTAAAAATTTTCAAATAGCTCCTGTTGTCCAGCCTCAATCACTAGCACATCACCCTGTTTTGTTTTTTGCGAGCCTTGATCACAAACCAGTTAGCTATCTATTTGTGTGTTTGCTTGCCCCTTGTCCGTCCCTCTGTCTAGATGGCAAGCTCCATGAGGACAGGGACTTCATCTTTGTTGCTCACATTCCCAAAGCCTTGACTGGTACCTGGAATGAATGAACCACTGACCCCCTTAACAGGGATTCCTGGGGGGTGTGGTCTGCGGTTGTCCATTCCTGTTTCCGTAACCCTCACACTGCCCAGCACAGAGCCTAACCTGGGTGGTGCTCAGTAAATGATTTGTTGAATGAAAAATGAGTGCATGAAGAGAAGAGAGTCCCCAGGACCCAGTTGCTGCTGCTCTCCCCTCCAGAGCTGGGAAGCTAGTGGAAGGTCTTCGGCCATGGGAGATGTGGGGGTAGACAGTGTTCTTTCTGGATCTCTGTTCTGGTTTCTCTGTATGGTTTCATGTGTGGGCATGGCACGGGTACCCAGGGGGAAAAGTTTGAGAATAGAATTGGAAACAAAACAGGCCCTGGAAATTGACTCCTTGAATTATTGCTTTGTGTCCCAAGGCAGAAGGAAATAGTTACAGAACGTATGTGTGTGGCCCAGGGCAGGCTCCTAGTAAGTGTTTAATGAATAAAGAGTTGAGTCAACCACACTGCCATAACTATCTTTGTATCCTCAGCCCCCAGCATGGGCCCACACCAGGATTTGGTACACATTTGCTGAATGAATGAATTAGGGCCAAGGAACTTAGAAATGAGTGGAAAGGGTGAGTGCTGCAGAGGGCTGGGCCCTAGAGGTCTTGTGAACCGGACCAGGGACCCAGATTCTGGCCTCTGGATCTTTCTTCCAGGAGTCAGGCTCCAAGAAGTAAGGGAGGGCCTCATGAATGTCAGAGGCCTGGATTCCCTTTCATTTTTTCCAGAATATCTATCTGGGGTAGTATGCAGAAACTAATAATTATAAATAATAATGTCTCTTGTTTATTGAGCGGTAGCTATGTGCTGCGTTCTGTTCTAAGCTCTAAGTGTTAAGTCACTCAATACTTTCAGCAACTATGTGAAGTAGGTGTATTGTTTTCCTCATTTTTTAGAAGAGGAAACTGAGGCACCGAGAGGTTATGTAGCTTGTCCAAGGTCACATAGCTAGGAAGTGGCCAGTCATTGCTCATGCCCTGCGGGGGATAGCAGTGGCTGCACACCCTTTTCCTAGGAAATGGTGCCCAGAGGGTTTTGCTTTGAGCGTGCCCTGTCCCAGGGGCTGGCAGTGTTTAGGAAGTGGGTTTCCCATATCCAGTGAGCTGTGAGGCATTGTGGATTCTGTAAAGAGTGCCAGAGTCTGGATCAGGAGGTCTGAGTTTAAGTCTTGCTGTGTGACCTTGGGCAGGTTACATCACCTTTCTAAGCCTCAGTTTGTTCATCTGTAGAATGGCAATATTCTGGGAGATGGATGTCAGAGGACTTCATAAGCTGTAAGGGGCTACAGGGTCCCTTCTGATGGGACTGTGCTCCTCCTCACCACAAATCACCATTATTTTCATTATGATCATGCTCATCATCATCATCTCTAGACCTGACCCCCCCACCCGCCATTAATATGCCAGCCTGGGCTGCAGCCCTGGAGGCCCTGGTGAGATTGACAAACCCATTTCTCTGTTTGGCCTCCACTTATCCTCTCATTTCCACTTCCTCCTCTCTGCCTTCTAAGCCCTGCCTCATTTTCCCTTTCCTCAATTATTGCAACAGTCTCCTCCCTGGCCTCCCAGCCTCTGGTCAGCCCTCTGCCCCCAGTACTTAATTTGCCTCCTGTGTAAATCAGAACCTGCCATGCCTCTGCCCTCATCCAAGAACTGACTCTAAACTCTTCTTACAAAATGCGTGGCCCTTGGTGATGTGGCCCCTGTAAACAGCTCTTTTCTAGCCACCCCCAGCGGCTTCTGGCCACGCGGTCCCGTGATGTGGCATGGTCTCTGCATCCCTTTGCCTTAGCCTGTGCTGCTCCTGCTGCCTCACAGGCCCTTCCTGATTTTATCTCCACGGTGAGTTCCTACTTATTCATTTTATAATAATGGCATTCTTGCTTTTCCTAGATATAAAAGCCTGTTCTTTGCAAAAAAATTCAAACAATATAGAATTCACTAGAAAATCCGTAAATGTTCTAGCATGCAGACATGCACAGCCAGATGGGGGGTCCAAGGAGCAAGCCCCTGCACCTCTTCTCTGGCCCTATCCTTTCGGACCTGGTTCAGTCTACCTGTCCCCACTCTGCCGGTCGGTCTGGGTCCTGGCCAGCCCCAGCCTGCCCCTCCCTGCTGGGCTGGGGTAGGGCAGAGCAGATAAGCACCCTGGCCTTGGGGCATTGTCCCCTGGAGGCAGCAGAAGCCCTACTTCTTCCCCCTTCTCCCCGACTTTTGCCTGTTCTTAAAGTGGGCCCCTGGGCGTGTCTAGGTTGGGGAAGGTGGGAAGGGCCCGGATTTGGGGGTTAGCGTCAGTCACTGCTGCCGTATCAATCAGTGCCCTTTCATCAGCCGGAAACAGCTGCACCCGGCTGCCTGGACAAGTCCAAACGGGGGTTCCCTGCCCTTCCCCAGCCTGCCCCTCTTGCCCCCCTCCCGCAGCTGACAGTCAACTCTCACCCTTCCCCGGATGCAGGGGACAGGCTGGGGCAGGTCAGAGACACACTCAGTTTCCCTTCCGTGGTGCTCCTCCCTGGGGTGATAGCCACGGCCCCCTCCTCCCTCACTCTGCCATGAAGTCCCCAGGACCAGGCTGGGTTGGGGCCTGGAAGGGAATTTAGGAGAGGAGTTGACAGGAGGCTCTCTCACTGCAGCCTCCACTGACAAGATCTTCCAACCAGAACTCTGCGGCACGAAGCCGGGAGGGCCCCAGAGCATGGAGAGGTGGAAGGGACTTGCCCAGGGCCACCCAGTGGTTGAGACAGAACTAGAACCCAGAGCTTTGGATGCCCACTTTTCTTTCCCTTTTCTCAGAGCCTCAATTTTCCCAGCTGTCCGTTGAGGGATTGGCAAAGGGCTCTCCCAACTCCTGTCCAGCTCTGACTCTGTTCAGAAACCTTTCTCTCCTACCACTGATTGTTTTTCCCCACTGGAGACCTGTCTGGAGAAGCCCAGGTTTGCTGGTGGAGGTGGTGGTAAGGGAAGGGGGCCCTTCCAGCAGGTTCCAGGAGACCCTGTTTTCAACACATAACCCTTGCTGTCCACTAGGGGAGCAGAGGCCTTGTGTGGGCAGTGGTCAGGGGCCAGATCGGCTCTGCTACCTTGGTTCACAGCACAGTGCTCTGCCTTCTGGACCATCCAGCCCAGAGACTGATGGCTGCTCGAGGTTGGATTTCTGCCAGCACCTGATTGTTTGAAGCAGGCCTAGGGTGTGGGGAGGGTGTTTAAGGGTATGAAGGCAATGGCCTGGGCAGGACTCGGGGTTGGAAGCTGGGATCCTAAATGAGGCAAGTTGGGGAGGGCCTGCTGAGCCCAACTGGCCACTGCCCTGCCCCTGCTCCTCTGAGGGTCAGGGCCCTGGCTGGGTGGGGAGTGGTCCCAAATTTCAGAAAAATGCTTCTTTTCCCCTTCTGACTTCTGATTGCTTTACTTGAAATAGCAACAGGGCCTTGCTAAGGTGACAGCCCCTCTTAGCAGCATCACCAGGCAAAGCCAGGGGGAGGGAGAATGGGGGAGTCCTGGAGGGTGCTCTGGTACCCTTGGGCTCTTCTCCTGGCTCTCCCGAGGATTGCCTGACTTTAGGTGAGTCACTGGGACTTGGATTCGGCCTCTCCACCTGGACAATGGGTTCCTGCCCTGCCCTCTCTCCTACAGGTGGGTGTGGGAATCTTCAGGAAGGAGAGGGTAGGTCTCTGGGACAAGATGGTACTCTCAGCATCTACCTACCCCTCACCCCAAGGCCTGAGGCAGCTGCTGCCAAAAAGACAATTGTCAACAATCCTGAGTCAAAACACACCCATTACCAGGGAACATCTGACACAGCAGCCAGTCCACACAGGCCAGGGCAGACAGAGGCCTAATTTAAAGCAGAGGAGGAGAAGCCCCCATAGCTACACCCTGGACATGGTAGCTGGCCAGGTGCATCCTCTCGTAAAACCATGGCCGGCCTTCCCTGTGCAGACCCAAATGCAGCGAAGGCCCTCTGTCCTCCCCTCATCTCCTTCGCCCTTCCCTTGCTGCCAGGTGAATGTTCTGTGTCCCTCAGACTGTGGGTGCCACGTGGGCAAGGTGCTCAGTCGGTGAATGAAGAGAAGGCTGATGGAATCCAGCCCCTTCCTGATCCCCCAGTTCCCTGGACAAAATTCGCTGGCCTAGGTGAGTACTTCAGTGATGGGGAATATGACCAGGCTGTAGACAAGGGTGTTTTAGCAGGGCGGAGAATCAGGAGGAGAGAGGAAAAGAGAAACGCTGTTTTAGCTAGATCCTGGGTGAGGGGGAGGTGGGATAGAAACTCAGAGGGTGGAAACCAGGGTGTCTGGAGCTTGGGACCCCTATTCCCTGCAAGCCTTCTAGCTTGGACTGGGTGGGGGTGGGAGATAGAGGGGAAGGGGGGGTGGGAGGTGAGGGGTGTTCTCAGACTTGGACAATCAATCCCAGACACTTCCCCCACATCCTTGCTGGCTCCCTGTCTGGCAGGGCAATTGGGGTTCCCAGGGCTCTCTTGAAGAAAGAGTCTGGCTGCTGGGGACTTAGAAGGCCCAAGAGAGGGTCTAGTAGTGGGAAAGGTGGGGAGGGAGGTGAAGGTCTTGGACAATGTGTGATCCTGGCTGCTGGGGGTGTTTTAGTATCCCCACGCCTGCCCCCACGTAGCGTTGCCAGTAAAACACAGGGTGCCAGGTTAGGTTTGAATTTCAGAGTCCTGACCCTGGAACTCCCTTCTGCATAAAGAAGAGCGATTAAACAATGAACACTTTTTTTTTAGCATAAGCATGTCTCAAATATTGCATAGGAGAATGAATGTCCTGTGTTTTTATTTGCTGAACCTGGCAATCCTACCCCCTCCTCCACCATGGCCTTCACTGGGGACACCTTCTAGTCTCCCCCGAGGCTACCTGGAAGTGGGGGAGGTCCTGGGATGTGCGGGCTGCATGGCTGTGGCTGTGGCAGAGACAGTGGCCAGGATATGTGTGTGTGTAATGGGGAAGGGGAGCCGGGCAGTGGCAGAGCCAAAGAGACAAGGGAAAATTTCTCTGTGGGTTCCTGTCTCGTCCCCTCCCCAGACTCACCGCCACTGTGGGCCTGAGTCACCGGGGGAAGGGGCTGGTGCAGACCAAATTTTTCCACTCGGCCCTGTCCCCAGCCCTGCTCACCTGATCAGCCCCGCCCACCTGGAGGGAAATTCCAGCCCTAAATCCTGTCCGGAATTCTCTGGCCAGCCAGCTCTGCACTGGGGGTTGGGGAGCTCCTGGGGCCAGGGGACTCCTTCAGGCGGGGGAACTGGCATTGGGCTTCCTTCTGCATAAAGACGAGAGAGGCCTGCTGAGGGATTGAGGGAGGGCTGCAGCCAGGGCAACTGCGGGCAGTCCGTGGGGGCAGCACTGAGGTGAAGTCCCTGGCTGGGGTTGGGACAATGGGTGAAAAGATTTCTCTTGAGACCCCAGCATTCAGTTGACACCAGCTAGACTGTCCTGTCCCATCCCCTCTGGCCCAACATGTGCGCACGCGTGCACACACACACACACACCCTTTTCAGCTTCCGCAACTGCCGGCGGTGGAAGTGATGTCATCCCAGAGCTATTGCCCACTTAAAGCCCATATTCTTGGCCCAGTGTTCAAGGCCTTCATGCTCAGATGTCAAGGCACCTTCCCATGGTTATCCGCTGCTGCTCTCCTTTGGTGCCCTGGGCCTCAAACTCAAAAGCCTGCAGGGCCCAGACAGGTAACTGGGGACAAGGGAAGTGGACTGGGTGGTAGGTGTGGGGAGGGGGCTACTCAGCTTCTCAGTGATAGTTTCCTTTCTAGAACTTAAGACTCCAGAGCCTGCACCCTGCCTTCTGCCCCCAGCCACATTGTTTACCTTCTGGCTGTGGAGATGGGGTGCACCTTTTTCAAGGCCGCTGTGCAGGCCAGGGTGGGTGGGCCAGACAGAACATGCCTGAGGACCGGATGTGGTCTGCAGGTGCCGGTTTGCAAACTCCCCGATAGCCAAATGTCACCTTCTACTGTTCCTTGTGTAAGCCCCTCCCATTCCTGCCCCTGCTTTGCCTAAGCTTTTCCCTTGGCCTGGAATGTCCTCTACCATCTCCAGATGTCCAAATCCTGCCCATCCTTCAGAGTACAGCTCATAGGCCCCGTGACACCAACACTTTTGCCTTGTACTCCCTCCAGCCTCTGTCTGTACATCTTTTATCACCCATATCGCTTCCTGTCTTGTGTTAAGGTTACTTATATTCCTGCTGAATTGCCTTTGTGGGATGGTTCTGCGGTCAGCTGATCTCTGACTGCCTGGCTCGGAGCAAAGACATAGTAAAGACTTTTGAGTGAATGCCAAATGGATGAATATGAAAAACCCTTCCCTTTGAGTCAGAATTCGGCTCAAATCATGGCTCTGCTCAGCTATTACAGCTGTGTGACTTTGGGCAAATTACTTTGTCTTCATCTGTAAAATGGGTGTATTAATACTCTCTACCACAGGTGGTGGTATGAAGAATAAATGTGTTAATGCATGAAAAGTGCTGAGAAGTGTGCCAGACACATAGTAATTGTTCATTAAGTGAAAACCACCACCACCATCATCACTGTTATTATTACCTAACTCAAATGCTGCCTCTGCCATGAAGCCTTCCCCAGCCTGCCAGCTGGAATTCCTTTCTCCCTCCATTGAGGTCCTACTGTACTTCGCTGCCTTTGTTGTAGTTAGTGGTCTGTATACCTGACTCTCCCATCAGATTGTCACCTCCTGGAGGGCAGGTCCTTGCCTCACTGATCTTTTGTTTCTCAGCCAGCCAGCAGTTAGAGTGTCTTCAACAGCCAGGTACTGTGCCAGGAGGCTGGAGATACTATGGTGGAAAGGTGTGACCCTTTTAACACTTGGTGCTGTGCCTAGGTTGGTGTCTCCAGAATAATTCTGGGCTTGTGGAGTCACTTCCTTCCTGCTACCTGGAATGGGGTAGAGGAGTCGGGGCCAGCAGATCCCAGGCTCAGCTGACCACCCCAAGGGTCTCTCACCCCACAATATGGCCCCACTGTTTGGGGAAGGCTGGGCTGAGGAGGTTGGACATGAGGTACAAGGTCTCCCTGCTTGCCCTGGTTCCTCCAGGTGGGGATTGAGATGGCTCTGGCAGAGTAGGGACCAGCTCTGTGCCCAAGCCACATGGGGAATTCAGGGGTGCCTGGGGCAGGGATACTTCCTGACTTTGGAGGTTTCTTATGCTGAGCTCAGACATCTGACATAGCACAGCTGGAGAACTGGTCTCTAGCCTGGAATTACCCCCCCCATTCCAACACCCCTGCACCCCCAGAGACACTCAACTTCAGGGTTCAGTCTTCACACCTCATGCAACCTGGGGAGACAACTGTGAGCCAGGCACTGAATTTGCAGGCTCTAGAGGCAGCAGCAACTTACTTGCTGCTGACCTAGGCAAGTTACCTGGCCTCTGTAGGCCTCAGTTTCCTCATCTGCAAAATGGTATAATACGTGTTCCTGCCTATAGGGATGGAAAGAAGATTAAGTGAATTAATACCTATAAAGTTCTTAGCATATTACCTGTGAATAGTAAGTTAGCTGGTATTATTATGGGCTAATTGCACTAGGCTTGGGTGTTAGGTTCTCGGGGCTGATTCCTGGCCCACTCTTAACTCCCTGTGGGGCCTTGGGCAGCCCCTTTCCCTTTCTGGGTCTAAGTTTCCTAGGCTGTAAAGTAAGAGCGGTGTGAACTGAGAGTCTGAGTTTACAATCCTCTCTGTAGGGTCCCTGTTAGTGGCCTTGCCTTCTCATCCTTAGGGGCCAAGTTTCTCCCTGAGAAACCTGGAGTCATTATCCACTCAGATCCCAGGGATCCCAGCCCCAATTCCCAAGTTCCAGCTTCAGTCTTGGGACTTGAGTCCTCAGTTCCCGCCTTAACCCTTGCCTTGCACATTTTCAGGTAGGGGAAGGTGAGGCTGGGCTCAATGTCATCTCAGGTGGAAGTTGGGTCCCTGTCCCCACCCTTTGCCAGAGATTTTTGTGACTGGGACCTCACGGCCAGGAGGCAAGGAGAAGAGGGAAGGTGCCTCTGGACCCGGCCTGCCCTGGTACTGGGTCTAAGAGGGCGGGAGGGATGGGCTTTGTCTTCAAGGCCTGCGGCTGTGTCTGGCAGGCCCTGGATGTGGAGTCCTGGTGGGCCACAGATGGGAGGGGCAGCCAGTATTTTGGCCTCCTACTTGTACCCTGCAGGAGCCATTGTTGGCTCTCCGAAGGGCAGGTGAGTGGGGAGGAGGTGCTGAGAAGAGTGGGCTTGGGAAGCCCAGCACCGGACCCTGGCCTCCCCTCCTCCCCCAGGGCCAGGATGAAAGCATGGTTCTCTAACCCCTTAAGCCCCTAGGCCTCATTAAAGACCCTAATCCACCAGCCCTGCTGCAGATTCAGAGCCCCCTGCCCCCAGGCCTGGAGTGGAGGGGGCAGGGGACAAGTAATGGCCTCTCTCTGTCCCTGCCCCCAGAGCCGGGCTGGATGTGGGCATCTGACAAAAGGGCCAATGGGCATCTGGGGGTCAGGACCCTGGGACGGAGCTTCTGGGAAATGGAGTAGGGAGAAGACAGGCCTCCAAGGGGAGGAGTCCCGGGAAAAGAGGAGGTGGTGGCAACGTTCTGACCACGCAGGAGAGTCCCTGGCAAGAGACAATCCTCCCTTCCCCTTGCCCCTTGCCATCCCGGAGATTCCCCACTGAGGGGTGCCTAGGGGGCGGGTGTGGCATGGAGCACCAGTGCCTCTTCTGGAGCCCATAAGTGAAGGCCCCGGAGCCAGGCAGGGTGCTTGAGGCCTCAGTTTCCCTCTGAGGCTCTCCCATGGGGCTGACAACTTCCTTGCTCACTCTTGCCTCTCCTCCCAGGGCCAGCATGAGGGCCAAGGGAAAGGCCAAAGGGAGCCCATGTTGGCAGGTAGGGATAGCGAGTGCTGGAGGAGGCAGGGGCCAGCGTTCGCTGTGTGCTTGCAGTCGGTGCCTGGTCCCGATGGTCGGATGCCAGCCTGAACTGTTTCCATTGGCCCCGAGATTTCTGGTGGTGTGGAGCAATCCCACGCCTTCCCTTTTACCTCCATTCCTCCCTGGGGCTGATGAGAGCAACTTCTCTAGGTCTCTTCTTTCTGTGCTGCATAAGAAGGGCTTCGCTGGGAGGCCCAAGGTCCTCTGGACCCACCCCCCATGTTGGCCAGGCCTCCTGAGCTGGGGGTGCTGGGCCAGGGGCTGGTGAGAGCTCTGGGGAAGGAGCTCCCAGGCTGAGAGGCAAGACACAGCCCCTGCTCCAGAAAACCGATTTGGAAACAGTTTATATCATCAACTGTTGACTGGAAGGGGCTGGTGGTCAGTGACATAGACCGCAGACATAATCAAGTGTATTTCATCAAAATAAAGACGCACCATTATTTGCATATTACCAAGAAGAAAGAGCCCTGCTCATTAAACTATGACACAGTGCCTTCTTGCAAGGCACATCCTGATTTCAGAGATGTTAATATGTGAAAAATGTGTCATAGAACCAGAATCAAGTGAAAAACATTTCTATGAACATTTCTCTTAGACACATTTTTCTACAGCTAGTTGTGTTTTCTTAGAAGGGTTGTTCTGAAGTTTAGGAGCAATCAGCACAGTGTAAATGGTCACTAAATGTTAGCTCTCATTGCCGCACATGAATATTCTTCAGGAACATCCTGGTGTGGTTCGGTCAAGGGTTCTGAGGACAAAAGTGGCTACCAGCGGAGGAGACAGGAAAGCTGACAAGGTAGTTTGGGGTGAACTATTCCATGATTGAAACCTCCAGTGTACCTATAAGCCCACGAAGGCATCTGAAGGGTGCTGAGCCCAAAGACCCCATTTACTGTCCTCTCAGAAACCTGAGGCCTCTACTCATGCACCACATCCAGCATTCCATCACGGAGTCAATTCATTCATTAAGATATCTGTTGAGCACCTGAGCTGAGTCCTCTCCTCAGTGGCCGCCTCCTGGCCCCCCCACCTGGTAGGAGCTCCAGGCCCCAGCTCTGTGAGTTGGCACATCAGAGGGCCATTGGCCCTGACCCCTCCTCAGGAGCTTCTCTCTGTGTATCAGCAGCAACTCCCCCCCCCCCCGCCCCCGATCTCACCCCTAACCAGGGGACTGACTCTTCATTTCCCAGGCACTCTGAGGCTTTTATGGAGGCCATTCCCTCTCAGCCCTGTGCTGTGTAAAGCTACACTCTTTCCCCTTCTTTAAAAAGAGGTTTCAAGACTCTTCTCTTGGAAGCTTTCCCTGAGAATGCCCACCCCACCCCCTCCCCAGATGTGGTGCCCTATTTCTGAGTGCCTGCAGGAATGGTCTATACCCTGCAAATCGGATCTTCCTGTGGCCTGGGCCTTTCTCTTGCATCTGTGTCCTGTCTCGGGGGCCAGCTCCCTGGCCTCAAATCCCAGCCTTCTCCAGTGGAGACTGAACGTGTGCAGCCCCCCATCGGGTTGTGTGATCAGTTCTTGGAAGGTCCATGTCTTCCCCTGCCCTGCTGCAGAGCACCCTGCTCTCACGCCCAAGCCTGCCCACGGTTGTTTATTGTTCAAGTACAGACCCCAGGGGTGGGGGCCCCTCCCACGTCCAGATCTGACCTGTCCCGTCCCTGGCTTTCCAAGAACAGGCTCCATGGAGCTCACACAGTTGTGAAACAAGCCTGCCGGGCCCTCCAAGGATGAGGCCATTTGTGGGCTGCAGCAGGCTGCCAAGGGTCAGGCTGGGGACTGGCGTGCGCTGGGAGCCAGGTTCTGGCGGCAGCCCCATTAGAGGGCCGGTGTCCTCCGCCTGCAGCTGCCAGGAGCCGGGAACACCAAGAGTGGGGGCTGGAGACCAGGGGGGAGTCCAGCCCTCCTGCTCACCTTCTCACTAGGGCTTCTCCAGAGGAGAAGCTACAGGGAGGCAAACAATGTTCTCAGCTGGGAGGCAGGACCGGCCATGTACTTTGTGGGCCCAGGGCAAAATGAAAATGCCGGGTCCCTTGTTCAAAGATTAAGAATTTCAAGACAGTGACAGCAGGGCATTGAACCAAGCATGGGGGCTTTAAAGTGTGGGGGCCTTCTGAGCATGCCCTGCTGGTGGACACCAGCATTTTGTACTGAGGAGGGGTCCGAAAAGGCAGAACCCTGGGCCATTGCCATTAGGAAGGCAATGTCTCAGCCAGGAATAGAGCCTGGAGCCCGGGGCTCCTCTGCCCTGCCCAGTGCTCATTCCTGGGCCTGGCTGAGCCAGGAAGGCTTTGTTTCCATGCTGGGCCTCCCCACTTGCCTTGCCCTCCTGGCCTACTTCTGAGGCTCCAGAAAGGTTCTCTGTCCCTGAAGGTCTCCTCCTCCAGGAAGCCTACCTTTCTTGTTTAGACCAATTTTACCTGCTGATTATTAACCTGCTTCTTACCTTACCCCTTCCAGGGCCCATACAAAAATCTCTGCCCTTGAACCTCTGAGTCCTGGTTTGCTTTGTATGTTAGTGAGGGTATGAGAGAGCACTTTCTCCTCCCTACCCTGCTCCCCAGTCTTTGGAGGACTCCTCCACCAGACCAGGGGTTCCCTGTGGATGGGGTTGGCTCTCCCTTCAGACTGGGGGCTCCCTGAGGTTGGAAGTCTTTCTCTGGGCCTCCCTCTAGGCTTGCTCTGCACCCCAGGAATCCTCCAGACATTACACTAAAGGGGTGACTGTGCCCTGTGTGTTGGCGGTGGGGGGGCATGGTCTGCTCCGGAGTCTCTACCATCTTCTGGTGCTCTGCTGATCAGCGGCAGCAGATTTTCTGAGTGAGGGTGGCTGACGGAGAGGGAGCAGGGATGAGGGAGGGGAACAGGTCAAGATGAGGCAGTGTGGCACACCCCCCTCCCCCAGCAGTGCCCCCGGGAGAGTGGGCAATATGACCTCCTCCCTGCAGCCTCCTCCTCGGGGTGTCCGCGGGAGGACCTGTCTTAGGGTAGTGGGGGGAGTGGCCGCTGAGCTGAGGCTGGTCACTCAGAGGCAGGGTTGGTGGCATTTGGGCTCGCAGGGGAGAAGGGAGGGAATGCGAGGAATATCCTGACTCAGCAGTGGCCCCCCTCGCAGCATTGGGGGAGGACTGATTGCTGAGAACATGCAGATGGTGACGGTCTGTCTGCCCCCACCCTACCCCCACCCTACTCTGAGCTCCCCTGGATTGTGTTTGGGGAGGAGGGCCAGGACCGGATGGAAGTCATCAGTCATCGACACTGAAGTCCCCCAAAGACACTGGAGAGGCAAAAGGGAACTGGAGAAAGGGGACACAGGAGAGGGGGTGCTTTTGACATGGCCACGGCTGCGAATATCAGTGAGTTGCAAAGAAATGCTCCACTGCTCCAAATGTGAAGAGGGTTATTCCTTTGTGGGGGACAATGGGGGATGGTGTGAGGGGAAGGCGTGGCTAGTGGGTAGTGCAGCTGTGCCGGGAAGAGGAAGGAGTATTAAGAGTGGGCACACAGTGGCCGGGACCCTGGGCCCAGGGCGCGGGAGATGGACGGAAGCCTGCTTGAGTGGACCCTAGAGCTCTTCTCCACAACTTGATTATAAGCGTCGTTGAGGCAGGGACCATCTCATAACATCTTTTAATTATCTGACAACCCCTCCACAGGGCTAGGTACATAGTAGGCATTCTGCCCAAGCTTAATTTCGAGTACGCTTAAATGATTTTTTTAAAGCAGTCTTGCGATATCAGGTACCCCAAATTAAACTCACGCCCATAATCCCTGCTATTTACATTTGTCCTTGTAACGTCTAAAGTCTTTATGGGTATAGACTTACGTAAGGGTGACTTATGTAAACTCAGCCTGAGTCAAACTTTTCCAGCAGCCTGATGGGGTGTTAGCGCGTGTGTCACACTCTTCCTCCTTTGCTCCTTAGCTCGAAAGTAACCCTTTCTCACAGACAAGGAGAGCTGGTGGCACCCTCCCCGGGCAGGTTTCTGTGCTCTCCCCTTTGTTGACATTGCTGTCAAGCAGATACCTGCTTCATTTATCTCATGATTTGAAAGGATTCTGAATTATGTAAAAATGGACTTACATAAGATTTGCCACAACCCAGCGCCTGTGCGATTTGGAGACTCGCACAACAACCGGTAGATGTCTTGGTGTAGGGATTCCCAACCATTCTGAGCTTGAAAACCCTATTATAACACCAAAAATCTTCACAGAATTCCAAAGGACAGTGGTTGTCTCACAAATATCCATCATTTGAGAAAACACATGGTGACAAGCCATGGTAAAGTAAGGAATGATTTGAAATGAAATTGTAGGTTATTCATCTCCACAGTTTCTACACAAGGTTGAAAAAGCAATAGCAAATGTATTCAGGGATATCACTCATTCGACCACGAGGGCAAAGATGTTCATTGCAGTGTTGTCATTTAAAGTGACCAAACTAGGTTCCATTTGGGGAAATTGTCCACCATCCAGGTGTATGATGCCATCGTTTAACATGAAGCCTTGTACTATGTAGAACTGCAGGGATGTATGTGAAAAACGGGATCTCTGTATACTTAGATCTCTGTATATTTTACTTGTGAAAATTCAGAGGCCCTCGGGGGAGGAGGGGGTGGGGAAGGGTGGCGGGGAGAAGTTATGCTGATGCTTTCAAATCCACAGGGGCAGCTAAATCCGTTCCTAGAGCAAGTTAGTGTCTGGTCTGGAGTTCTGGGTGGAGGCAGGGAGAGAAGAGGCTGGAGGGGCAGGCGCAGCTGGACCACACGGATTCTCACGGGGAGGCTCCTTATCCCTACAGAGGGACATGTCCTCTCTGGGTGCTGTGCTAGAGACAGCCAGGAAGTTCTTCCCCATGCTACCCAAGATCTTTCTTACTGTGGTTTCTGACCCAACCCCTCTTTGTTGCTGTCCATTTTATGTGACTGTTCACTGGGCCCTGTGTGGCCGAGTGTAGATCTTCACTCTGCAGTTCCAGGGACCAGATTTCCCAAACCCCAGATCTACGCCTGAGGTCTGACAAGTGCCAGAAGAACTGTGGGGATTACGAAGCAGGATATGTAAAATCAGGGCCTGATGGTAGCAGGAGGAGTGAAGCTGCCTCCAGCCCTTGGGGGCCGGGATCGGTCAGTCCCAGGCGTCCCAGCGTCTCTGCAGCATCTTCAGCTGGGTGCTCCTCCAAGAGCAACGTGCTGAGAGAGCACTTGTGAGCCCTGGGGGCAGGGGCTGGGGCAGGGGTCAGGGTGCTTTTTAATTTCTCGTTAATGATGACAGCTGTAGAACTCAAGCAATTAAGGAGGAAGACTCCCCCAGGATGCCAGAGGGCCAGCCCCCCCCAGCTGTGCACAGCTTCCTCCCTTCCTCCTTCTCCATCCACCTCTCCCCCCCACCCCCACCCCAGGCTTCCCTTCTCTGGGCCCAGGAAACTGTGGTCTGCAGTGGTGGGGAAGGGAGCCTTGCACCACACAAGGGGGTCCTCTTCCCCAGGCTTTCATGGGGGAGGGGCGACAAACGGAGTAGGGACAGGCTTCTTCCCCCTTCTTGCTTTATCACCCACTCCTGGAAGTAGGCTAGACTTGTGGCAAGAGGATCCATTCTCTCCAGGGTTGATATTGAGGATGGGGGCACAAAAACGACCAAGGCCAGGGCAGCCTTCTCTGTGCATCTAGAGTGAGTGACCCCCAATCCAGCCTGATCCTTGCGGCTGTGGGAGAAGGGTCTGTGGAGAGGACACGGAGGATCTTTTCTTTAATCCTGCTAAGATCCCAGGGGCATTCAACATCTCGAATTTCCTTTCCAGTATCTGACTGGGGATTCCTTCTGGCAGTATCCACTGCCTCCTGCCCACTGCATGGACTCTTGTACTGTCCCCGGCTGTGGGGGAGGGTGCATGTGTTGGACACCATTCTGTTATTAACTCAGCCATGCCTCATGGGCGGGGGTGTGTTTTTGGATGCAAGAGCAAAGCTCTAGATCCTTGCCCAAAACATCTCGCTCCACCTACTAGCTGATACTTGAAACCCCACCATTAACACTTGCTTCCTTTAAGGCTGTCTCCTGGTTAAATTGCAAATACCCCTGGGAAGGGAACCTCTTCAGGGTAAACAAAAGATCTGACAGCTGATATTGATAAAGGAGTAAACTGGGGTGGGAGGTATGCTGGCCCGGATTCCCAGGGCTGGAGAGGGGTTGGGGGGCAGTTTATAGAGAAGAGTGGATATTCTTCACAGCTTCCCCCTGCTTCTGATGAAGTCGGTAGAGCCTGGGAGATTGACAACTCAGGCTGGTCTTCTCTGCGCTAAAAGAAAACAAAAGTCTTTAATTCTCCTGATCATGACCGTTATCATCAACAGCCCCATGTGGATTTGGAACACCTGATGCCACAAAGATGCTCAACATGTCGCCCTTGTCCCCAAGTTGCTCACAGCCTGTGTGGGGGCACCAGGGTCCCCTGAGTGGGCAGCGGGGAGTCTAAGGAGGTTTTAGAAAAGGGTTTGCCTGTGCCAAGTGTTTTCTTGAGATTATCCAGGTAGTGGTGATGACGGTCGATGGGATGGGGTCCGAGATGGTGAAACCCTTTGGGAACCCTTTGTCATCACAAAGCTGAGAGCTGAAAAGAACACAGACTGGTAGCAGTGGAAACACCAAGGCTGGGACTTGTGGAGAGACACTTTGGAAAATGAACCTTCAGGACTGTCCGACTACACAGCGAGAGTGGGAGTGGCAGGAATTGAGTGTGCGCCCGAGGTTCAGAGCTTGGGTACCTAGGAGAGAGTGACAGCCCTAGCAGCAGAAGGGGAAGTCTTGATGGAGCTGTGTTTGGATGGAAGGCGAGTTCTGTTTCATGTCGCATTTCAGGAGAAGGCATTCCCTCAGAAGAGGGTAAGATCGAAGGCAAGTTATGCATATACAGAAGTAACATTTTCTTAAAGAGCACACAGAAATGTATACATATATCAGTAATCCTTCCCAGTGGTCAGTACGAAGCCAAATATATGTATTTTTAAATAGCTTGCCTTAGATCAAAACTTTTTACCCATCTGTGGACTATTTCCTGGGCATGCACTAGGTACAATCTCACATAGGAGACAGGTAGACTGTTGTAAGCCTGTAGGGAGCTTATAGTCTAGTTGGGGTGACGTTAGAGTGAAACCCATAAGAAAATGTCATATGTGTTTGTCTTCCTATCACACTGAGTTTATTAGCTTTCTGTTGCTGAGTAATAGATGACCACAAGTTTAGCACCTTAAAACAATACCTGTTTATTAGCTCTCAGTTCTGCAGGTCGGAAGTCTGGCACGGCATGACTAGCTTCTCTGCTCAGAGTATTGCAAGGCTGAAATCAAGGTGTTGGTTGGACTGAGTACTTGTCTGGAGGCTCTGGGGGAAAAATCCACTTCATTCTTATTTCTGCCAGAATCCAGTTCTTTGCAACCGTAGAACCAAGATCCTTATTTCCTTGCTGGGACTGCTTACAGCTCACAGAAGCTTCCGGCATTCCTTGCCACAGGGCCCCTTCTATCTTGAAACCAGCAATGGCACATGGAATCCTTCTCATGCTTCGAATCTCTGACTTCCTCTTCTTCAACAAGCAGAGGAAGCTCTCTGCTTTTAAACAATGCGTATGATTCTATCAGGTGCACTGGACAACCTCCTATTCTTAGAGTCAGCTCTGCCAATAACACTACCCAATCACTGGCGTGAAATCTATCCTGTTCACTGTGCTGGGGATTATATAGCGTCTACAACAGGGGGTGGGGAATCTTGGGGCGAAGTATCTCAGAATTCTCCCTACCATCCTGAGAATAAAATGTGAAGTTTTTGTAGTGTCCTATAAGACTTTACATGCTCTGGCCCCTAGCTACCTTTCTCCCCAGCCATTTAGCTTTTCCTTAAAAGACAGTGCCTTCCAGCTTCAGAGACTTTGCCCTTGTTGCTATCTCAGCCTGGAGGGTTATTTCCCTTTCCCCTTGCTTCCTTAGCTCTGTTCTGAGAGAGTCCTTTGCTGGCCCCAGCTGAAATCCCAACAGTCCCACCCAGCCTGCTCAGTCTCTCTCTTTCACCTTGCTTTATTTTTCTTCATAGCATTTATCACCTCCTGAAATGATATCTATTTATCTGTGTACTTATGGATGTGTGCTCCAACTAAAATGCAGCTTAATGAGGGTGTGGACTTTGTTTTATTCACTGTTCTAAACTCTAGCACGTAGAATAGTGACTGGCACATAGTAGGTGCTCCATGAGTATATGATGAATGAATGACTGGATGTTTTCACACTTACTAAGAAATCCTGAAATGAAAAGTTTATTTTAGAGCCCAAAGTAGATGAAAGGTTATTTTTGTATTGCTTTTTAAAAATTTTTTATTTTTTTATAATTTGAAAACTTTATGAATTTAAAAACTTTAACTAGAGAAATTAAACACAGAGTAGGATGAAGAAAGGAAGTAATAAAGATGAGGGCAAAAATTAATAGAGTAGAAAATGGAAAAACATTTTAGAAATTCAGTGAAATCAAAAGCTGGCTTTTTGAGAAAATCAATAAAATTGATAAACTATTAGCCAGATTGGTGAAGAAAAACCAGAAAGCAGACACGAATGACCAATAGCAAGAAAGTGGTGGTGAGGAGGGGATGTAGCTCAAGTGGTTGGGTGCCTGCTTCCCGCGTATGAGGTCCTGGGTTCAATCCCTGGTACCTCCTAAAAAAAAAATAAGTGGTGACTTCACCACAGATATTAAAAATATAATAAGGGAATATTAGGAACAATTTTTTACCAATAAATTCCACAACTTAGATGAAATTGAAAAATTCCTTGAAAGATACAAACTCAAGAAATTTACTCAGGAAGAAATAGAAAAACTGAATAGACCTTTATCTATTTTTTTTTAAAAATTAGCTTTGTAGTTAAAAGTCTTCCCACAAAGAAAACTCCAGGCCCAGATGGCTTTATTAATGAATACTGCCAAACATTTAAGGAAGGAACAATACCAATTTGACACAAACCTTTCTACAAAATTATAGAGCATGGAATATTCCCTTTTCATTCTATGAGGTCAGCATTACCCTCATATCAAAATCATACAGAGATATTATAAGAAAATAAATCCACAGATCACTATCATAGATGGAAATTTTCTAAACAAAGTATGGGCAAATTGAATCCAACAATCTATAAAAATACATCATGACCAAGTGTATTTATCCTAGGAATGCAAGATTGGTTTAATATTCAAAAATCAATCAATGTAATTCATCATATTAACAAATATAAAAAGGAGATAGCCACATGATCATTTCAAAGGATGCAGAAAAAGCATTTAACAAAACCCAACACCCATTCCTGATAAAATTTCAGCAGACCAGGAGTAGAAGGAACTTCAACCTGATAGAGACCTTCTACAAAAAAAACTACAATTAGCATCATACTTAATGGTGAAAGACTAAATACTTTCCTGCTAAGATCATGAATAAGACAAAAACATTCACTCTCACCATTTCTACTTGACAATGTTACAGAAGTTCTAACCAATGCAATAAGGCAAGAAAAAAAAAAAGGCATTCAGATTCGAAAAGAAGAATCAAAACCGTCTTTCTTTACAATGTGATTATACATGCAGAAAATCTGATGGAATATATAGAGAAACTACTAGAACTAATAAATGAATTTAGCAAGGTTTCAGAATACAATATCAATGTGCAAAATTGTATTTTTCTTTAAATAATGAACAATTGGAAATTGAAATTTAAAAATAGCACCAAAAGTATAAAATACTTAGGGGGAAATCTGAAAAGAGATAAGCAAGACCTATATATGAATCAGAAAACTTAATATTGTTAAGGTGTCCATTCTCCCCAAATTGATAAATTCAATGCAACCCCAATCAAAATCCCAACAGCCTTTTTTTTTTTTTTTTTTTTTTTTTGTATAAATTGACAAATACTTTTAAGTTAATATGGAAATTTAAATTACCAATAGTCAAAACAACTTGGAAAAGAAAAATAAAGTTGGAGTACTAATATTACCTGATCTCAAGACTTATTATAAAGCTATGGTAATGAAGACATTGTGATATTGTCATGAAAATAGAAACTAGATCAATGGAATAGAATAGGGTCCAGAAATAGGCCCATGCATATATGGACAATTGACTTTCAACAAAGGTGCAAAGGCAATGCAGTAGAGAAAGGACAGTCTTGTCAATAAATGGGACTGGAGCAACTGGATATCCATATGCAAAACAAATGAACTTGTTTCCATACCTTGCACCATATACAGCAAAATCTCAAAATGAATCATAGACATAAATGCGAAACCTAAAAGTATAAAACTTGTAGAAGAAAACAGGATAAAATCTTTGAATCTTTGAGTTAGGCAAAGATATTTTAGATACAATAACAATATTATGATCCATAAAAGAATGGATTGATAAAATAGACTTCATCAAAAGTACAGACTTCAGATCTTTGAAAGACACTACGAAAAGAATGAAGAATAAGCCACAGATTGCAAGGAATTATTTGCAAATCATATATCTGATATAAAAAGAATTCTCCAAACTAAAAAATAAGAAAACAAAGAGCTCAAGTAGAAAATGGGCAAAAGATTTGTACAGAAACCTCATGAAAGAAGATACACATATGGAAAATAAGCACATAAAAAGATGTTCAACATCATTAGTCATTAGAGTAATGCAAAATAAAGCCACAATGAGATACAACTACACTCCTATTGACATGGCTAAAATTAAAAAGATTGACTATGCCAAGAGTTGGTGGATGTGGTGAAACTGGAACTCTCATACATTGCTCCTGGGAATGTAAAGGTACAAGTATTTTGGAAAACAGTTTGGCAGTTTCTTAAAAAGTTAAATATATACTTACCAGCCATTTCGTTCCTAGGTATTTACCCAAGAGAAATGAAAGCATAGCTCCATACAAAGACCTGTACTCAAATTTTCATAGCAGCTCTATTTAAAGTAGCCTCAAACTGGGACCAACCCTAATATCCATCAACAAATGAATGTATAAATGAATTGTGGTATGACCATAAAATGGAATACTACTCATCAATTAAGAAGGAATTATTGATAAAGGAATAAACTACTCATTTATTGATAAAGGAATGAATAGTTGATACAAGCAACAACATAGATAAATATCAAAATAATTATGCTGAGTGACATCACTAAGATGGTGGGGTGAGAAAAGAAAGATTAAAACAAAGGAGCAGGGGGGCGGATGTGGCTCAAATGGTTGGGCGTCCGTCTGCCATATGGAGGGACCTGGGTTCGATCCCTGGGACCTCCCGGTAAAATAAAAAAAAAAAACAACAAAAAAAAAAACAAAGGAGCAGATGTAGCTCAAGTAGTTGAGTGCCTGCTTCCCCGTATGAGGTCCCAGGTTCGATCCCTGGTACCTCCTGAAAAAAAAAAAAAATTAGAAAAGAAACTATATAAAGTATCTTCTCCAACCACATGGAATGAGAACTGGAAAACTCACAGATATCTAGAGATTAAACAATACACTTTTTTTTTTGCCTTATTAAGAAAATTTATTCTTTTTATAAATTGATTTATATTTATATTTAATATAAATAGAATCATACAATATGTTACACAATATATTTAGTTCATAGTGATGCAATCATACTGTATTTTTCATTTTGTATCTGGCTTGCTTCACTCAACATAATGTCCTTCAGGTTCATCCATGTTGTCATGTGCTTTACGACTTCATTTCTTCTTACAGCTGTATAATATTATATAATGTGTATACACCACAGTTTTTTTAAAATCCATTTATCAGTTGATGGACACCTGGGTTGTTTCCAACTTTTGTAAATCATGAATAATGCCACTATGAACATAGGTGTGCAGATGTCTATTCATGTCACTGCTCTCAGTTCTTCTGGGTATATACCCAGTAGTGGTATTGCCGGGTCACGTGGCAAGTCTATATTCAACTTCTTTAGGAACTGCCAAACAGTCCTCCACAGTGGCTGTACCATTATGCATTCCCAACAACAGTGAATAAGTGTTCCTATCTCTCCACATCCTCTCCAACACTTGTAGTTCTCTGTCTTTTTAATAGTGGCCACCTGATAGGTACGACATGATATCTCATTGTAGTTTTGATTTGTATTTCCCTAATCATTAGTGATGCTGAGCATTTTTTTCATGTTTTTTTTTTTTTTTTTTTTTTTTTTT
>JAKSZT010018658.1:10780954-10881504 GCA_026826555.1 Tolypeutes matacus | reverse complement strand
TTTTTTTTTTTTTTTTTTTTTTTTTTTGCCATTTGTATTTCTTCTTTGTACAAATGTCTATGCAAGTCTTTTGCCCATTTTTTAATTGGGTTGTTTGTCTTTTTATTGTTGAGTTGTAACATCTCTTTATATATCCTGGATATTAAACCTTTATCGGACATGTGATTTCCAAATATTTTCTCCCATTGAGTCGGCTGCCTTTTCATCCTTTTTGACAAAGTCTTGTGAGGTGCAAAAGTATTTAATTTTGAGGAGGTCCCATTTATCTATTTTTTCTTTTTTTGCACATGCTTTGGGTATAAGGTCCAAGAAACCACCACCTACCACAAGGTCTTTAAGATGTTTCCCTATATTTTCTTCTAGTGGTTTTATGGTCCTTGCTTTTAGATTTAGGTCTTTGATTCATTTTGAGTTGATTCTTGTATAGGGAGTGTATTAGTCAGCCAAAGGGGTGCTAATGTGAAATACCAAAAAAGGGTTGGTCTTTATAAAGGGTATTTATTTGGGGTAGAAGTCCACAGATACCAGGCCATAAAGCATTAAGTTTCTTCTCACCAAAGTTCACTGTCACGTGTTGGAGCAAGACAGCTGCCGACATTTGCCAGGGTTCAGGCTTCTTGTGTTCCTCTCTTCCCGGGGCTGCGTTTTTCTCTGGGCTTAGCTATTCTGGTTCCTCCACAAGGTCAGCTGTAGACTATCAGGCAAATGGCTCACCTTTCTTCTTCTGGGGCCTTTTCTCCAACATCAAAACTGCTTCTCAAAAAAACTGCTTCAACTCTGTTCTTGCCATGCCTTTTATATTTGATTCCCCACCCACCAAGGGGTGGGGCTCAATGTCCTACTGATGTGGCCCAGTCAATGCCCTAATCATAACTTAATCATGCCCAGATTAGCAGATCAGTTTACAAACATGATCCAATTATATTTTTGGAATTCATAATTACATCAAACTGCCCAACTGCAACAGGGAGTGATATAGGGGTTCTCTTTCATTCTTTTGGTTATAGATATCCGGTTCGCCCAGCGCCATTTGTTGAAAAGACTGTTTTGTCCCATTAACTTGACTTGGTAAGTTTGTCAAAAACTAGTTGACTGTAGAGGTAAGGGTTTATTTCTGGACCCTCAATTCTGTTCCATTGATCAATGTGTCTATCTTTATGCCAGTACCATGCTGTTTTGACCACTGTGGCTTTGTAATATGTTTCAAGGTTGGGCAATGAAATTTCTCCCATGTTGCTCTTCTTTTTTAGAATGCTTTTGGCTATTTGGGTGCACTTTCCCTTCCAAATGAATTTGGTAATTGCCTTTTCTATTTCTGTAAAGTAGGCTGTTGGAATTTTGATTGGTATTGCATTAAATCTATGAATCAGTTTGGGTAAGATTGACATGTTCACATTATTTAGTCTTCCAATCCATGAACATGGAAAGTCTTTCCATTTGTTTAGGTCTTTTAAAATTTCTTTTAGCATTGTTTTGTAGTTTTCTGCATATAGGTCCTGTACTTCTTTGGCTAAATTGATTCCTAGGTATTTGAGTCTTTTTATTGTTATTGTAAGTGGAATTTCCCCAATTGTCTCCTCAGATTGTTCAGTACTAGGTGTACAAAAACATTACTGATTTCTGCATGTTGATCTTGTATCCTGCCACTTTGCTGAACTCATTTATTTGCTCAAGTAGCTTTGTTGTAGACATTTCAGAATTTTCTAAATATAGGATCATGTCACCTACAAATAATGAGAATTTTACTTCCTCTTTTCCTATTTGGATGCCTTTAATTTAAATTTTTTTTTCTTGTCTAATTGCTCTATCTAGAACTTCTAGTACAATGTTGAATAACAATGGTGACAGTGAGCATCCTTATCTTGTTCCCAATCTTAAAGGGAAAGCTTTCAACCTTTCCCCATTTGGTATGATGTTGGCTGTGGGTTTTTCATATATGCCTTTTATCATATTGAGGAATTTTCCTTCTATTCCTGCCTTTTGAAGTGTTTTTATCAAAAAAGGATGCTGGAATTTGTCAAATGCCTTTTCTGCATCAATGGTGATGATCCTGTGGTTTTATTCCTTCAAATTTTTAATGTGGTGTATTATGTTGACTGATTTTCTTATATCGAACTATCCTTGCATACCAGGAATAAATCCCACTTGGTCTTGATGTATAAGTCTTGATAAGTTGTTGGATTCAATTTGCAAGTATTTTTTTGAGAATTTTTTCATGTTTGTTCATTAGAGAGATTGCTCTGTAATTTTCTTTTCTTGTAGTGTCTTTATCTGGCTTTGGTATTAGGGTGATGTTGGCTTCCTAAAAAGTGTTGGGTAATTTTTCCTCCTCTTCAATTCTTTGGAAGAGTTTAAACAGGATTGGTGTTAATTCTTTTCCAAATGTTTGATAGAATTCACCTGTGAAGCCTTCTAATCCTGGACTTTTCTTTGTTGGGAGATTTTCGATGATGGAGTCAATCTCTTTAAATGTGATTGGTTTAAGTTCTTATATTTCTTGTAGTGTCAGTGTAGGTTGTGCATTTCTAGGAATTTGTCCATTTCATCTAGGTTGTCTAGTTTGTTGGCATACAGTTTCTCATAATATTCTCTTATGATCCTTTTTATTTCTGTGGGGTCATTTGTAACTTCCCCTCTTTCATTTCTGATTGTATTTATTTGCATGTTCTTTTTTTCTTTGTTAATCTAACTAGGGGTTTGTCAATTTTATTGATCTTCTCCAAGAACCAGATTTTGGTTTTATTGATTTTCTCTATTGATTTTTTGTTCTCAATTTCATTTATTTCTGCTCTAATCTTTATTATTTCTTTCCTTCTGCTTCCTTTGAGATTGGTTTGCTGTTCTTTTTCTAGTTTTCTAGTTGTTCAGTTAAATATTTGAGTTCAGCTCTTTCTTCTTTTTTTATATAGGCGTTTCCCTCTCAGGACTGCCTTCGCTGTATCCCATAAGTTTTGATAAGTTGTGTTCTCATTTTCATTTGTCTCAATATATTTACTGATTTCACTTGCAATATCTTCTTTGGCTCACTGATTATTTAGGAGTGTGTCATTTAGCCTCTACACATTTGCAAATTTACCTTTTTCCTGTCTATTGTTGACTTACAGTTTCATTCCATTATGATCTGAGAAGGTGCTTTGTATACTTTCAATCTTTTTATATTTATTGAGAGCTGCATTGTGCCCTAATATGTGGTTGATCCTTGAGAAGGATCCATGATGAGTTTGGATGCAATGTTCTGTATATGTCTGTTAGATCTAACTCATTTATCATATTGTTCAAGTTCTCTGTTTCTTTGTTGATCTTCTGTCTAGTTGTTCTATCTAATGATGTGAGTGGGGTGTTGAAGACTCCAACGATTATTGTAGAAATGTCTATTTCTCCCTTCAGTTTTGCCAGAGTTTGTCTCATGTATTTTGGGGCACTTTGGTTAGGTGCATAGATATTTATGTCTGTTATATCTTCCTGGTGGATTGTCCCTTTTATTAATATATAATGGCCTTCTGTATCTCTTATTACTTTTTTTGCATTTAAAGTCTGTTTTCTCGGGAAGCGGCTGTGGCTCAATCAGTAGGGCTCCCGTTTACCATATGGGAGGCCTCGGGTTCGGTTCCCCGGGCCTCCTGGTGAAGGCAAGCCTGCCCGCAAGGCGTGGTTAGCTGACCCAGCGAGCACAAGCAGCAGGGGGGGATAAATGAATAAATAAATAAAATCTTTAAAAAAAAAAAAAAAAAAAAAAAATAAAGTCTGTTTTCTCCGACATTAGTATATCTACTCTTGCTCTTTTTTGTTTACTATTTGCGTGGAGTATCTTTTTCCAACCTTTTACTTTCAGCTGGTTTGTATCCCTGGGTCTAAGGTGGGTTTCTTGTAAGCAGCATATGGATGGCTCATATTTTTTAATCCATTCTGTCAGCCTATATCTTTTGATTGGTGAGCTTAATCCATTCACATTCAATGATATTGTAAATGTATTTTTTACTTCCACCATTTTTTACTTTGGTTTTCATATGTCGTATATTTTCGTCTGTCTTTTTACTCTTTTGGTTATCCTTTCTGCTATTCTTTCTTCTATAGTCTCCTCCAAGCTTCTCTCTCGTGTCTTTTTCTTTCAGTCTCTAAGGCTTCCTTTAATATTTCCTGCAAAGGTGGGTTCTTTTTTATGAACTCTGTTTGTCTGTGAATATTTTATACTTCATATTTGAAGGACAGTTTTGCTAGATACAGAATTCCTGGCTGGCAGTTTTTCTCTTTCAGTCTCCTAATTGTATCATACCACTATTTTCTCGCCTCCATGGTTTCTGATGA
This sequence comes from Tolypeutes matacus, assembly GCA_026826555.1. Lineage (NCBI taxonomy): Eukaryota > Metazoa > Chordata > Mammalia > Cingulata > Chlamyphoridae > Tolypeutes > Tolypeutes matacus. Next base: position 10,877,199 of record JAKSZT010018658.1, on the reverse strand, counting down.
GAAATCTGCACTAATCTTACTGGGTGTCACTTGTATGTGATGGTTTGCTTCTCCCTTGCTGCTCTCAGAATTTTCTCTTTCTCTTTGACATTTGACATTCTGAGTAGTATGTGTATTGGAGTAGATCTATTTGGATTTATTCTGATTGGGGTACAGTGGGCTTCTTGGACATGTAGATTCATTTCTTTCATGAGAGTTGGGAAATTTTCAGCTATTATTTCCTCAGATACTCTTTCTGCCCCTTTACCCTTCTCTTCTGCTTTTGGAACTCCCATGATATTTATGCTGTTGTATTTTGTGTTGTCATTCAACTCCCTGAGCCCCTGCTCAGTTTTTCCCATTCTTTTCTTCCTCTGTTCTTTTCTCTCTTCAATTTCAGCTGTTCTGTCTTTTGTATCACTTATTCTTTCTTCTATCATTTTGAGTGTGTGCTATTGTATGCCTCTAATGTGTTTTTTATCTCACCTATTGTGTCTTTCATTCCTATAAGCTCTGCTACTTTTCTATTCAGGATTTAAAATTCTTCTTTGTGCTTACTCGATTTCTTCTTGATGTTATTCATTTCTTTAGCCATATTGTTGTTCAACTAATTAATTTGATTTTGGAAATTTGTGCACATCTTGTTAATTAGTTCTCTCAAATCCTGCATTTCTTCTGGGGCTTTGATATATTCCTTTTCCTGGGCCATGCCTTCCATTTTCTTAGGATGGCTCATAATTTTTTTCTGATGTCTAGGCATCTGGTTAGGATGTTGTTTACTCAGATGCTCAATTTCTTTCTCTTTTGTAGGGATTTAATGGCAGGAGCCTGTGTGTTACTGCTGCTCTTTGATTCATTTTTTTTTTTTTAAAGATTTATTTATTCATTTTACTTTATCCATTTTAACACACTCCCTACCCCCCCGCCTTTTTGCTGTTTTTGTGTCCATTTGCTGGGCAATTCTCTGCGTCTGTCTCCTGCCCTCTCTTCTCATCCTTTTCCTCCTGTCTTCATTGGGATTTGATCCTGGGGACCTCTGATGTGGGAGAGAGGTGTTCTGCCACTTGTGCCACCTCAGTTCCTGTTTTTTTCAGTGTGTCTTGTCTTAGCTCTCCCCTGTGTCTCTCTCCTGCTACGTCATCACCCTGCTGTGTGGCTCAGCAGGGCCTGGGGGCATACCTGCGCGTGGGACCTAATGGCCCACGCACCTTTTATATTTTTCCTTATTTTACCGGGAGGCCCTGGGGATTTAACCCAGGTCCCTCCATATGGGAGACGACACCCAACCATTTGAGCCACATCTGCCCCCCTGCTCTTTGATTCTTGGTTTGACAAGTTTGCTGTCACGATTCCCCTCCTTTGTCCCTCTCTGATCTGGGCAGTGTCCAGTCTTTGTCTGGTGTCCCAAACCCTGGAAGATCTTTTTCTAGGCCATTTCAGGCTATACTCCAGCTATTTTTCTGGAGGAGAAGAGAGTCCCATGTTTTTCTAGTCTACCATCTTCCTGAAAGTCCTAAAACAATACATTCTTAAACAACCAATAGATCAACAAAGAAATCACAAGGGAAATCAGGAAATGTCTTGAGATGAATGAAAATGAAAACAGAATATACAAAAATTTATGAGATGCAGCAAAGACAGAGCTCAGAGAGAAATTTAAAGCTGTAAATGTTTATGTTAAAAAGAAGAAAGATATCAAATCAGAACCTAAACTTGCACCTGGAAGAACTAGAAAAAGAAGAACAAACTAAATCTAAAGTGAGCGGAAGAAAGGAAATAAAGATTAGAGCAGAGATAAAGGAAATGGAATAGAAAAACATCAGAGAGAATCAATGAAATCAAGAGTTGGTTCTTTGAAATGATCAACAAGATTGACAAATTCTTTGCTAGACTGACAAAGGAAAAAAGAGAGACAGTTTAAAAAATAAAAACCAGAAATGAAAGGGAAAACATTACTATTGACCTTAGAGAAATAAAATGATCATAAGAGGATACTGTGAACGATAGTATGCCAACAAATTAGGAAACTTAGATGAAATGGACAAATTCTTAGAAACACACAAACTGCCTACATTGACTCAAGAGGAAAGAGAAGATCTCAACAAACCAATAACAAGTAAAGAGATTAAATCAAAACCTCCCAACAAAGAAAAGCCCAGGACCAGATAGCCTCACTGGTGAATTTTACCAAGCATTCAAAGAAGAACTACCACCAATACTGCTATAAATCTTCCAAAAAAATTGAAGAGGAGGGAACCCTTCTTAAGTAATTCTGTGAGACCAGCATCACTCTAACACTAAAGACAGATAAAGATATCAAAAGAAAAGAAAATTATAGACCAACATCCCTTATATATAGATGCAAAAATACTCAACAAAATACTAGTAAACTGAATCCAATAGCACATTAAAAGGATCATGCACCATGACCAAGTTGAATTTATCCCAGGAATCGAAGGGTATTTCAACATAAGAAAATCAATCAATGTAATAAACCACATAAATAGAACGAAAGGAAAAAAAACAGGATCATCTCAATTGATGCAGAAAAGGAATTTGACAAAATCCAGCACCTTTTATTGCTAAAAACTATTCAGAAAACAGAATAGAAGGGAAGTTCCTCAGCATGATAAAGGGCATATGTGAAAAACCCATACCTAACACCATACCTGACAGTGAAAGGCATAAAGCTTTCCCTCTAAGATCAGGAAAAGGACAGGGATACCTGCTTTCACTGCTGCTGATCACCATTGTACTGGAAGTTCTAGCCAGAGTAATTAGGCAAGAATGATAAATTGTATTCAACTTGCAGTTGACATGATCCTACATATAGAAATTCCCATAGAATCCATGAGAAAGTTATTAGAGCTAATAAATGAATTCAGCAGTGTGACAGGGTACAAGATGAACACACAAAATACAGTGGTGTTTCTATACATGAACAATGAACAATCCAAAAAAGAAATCAAGAAAACAATTCCATTTGCAGTAACAATGTAAAGAATCAAATATTTAGGAATAAATTTAACCAAGGAGGTAAAGAACTTGTGCATGGAAAACTACAAATCATTGCTGCAAGAAATTAAAGAAGATCTAAAGAATTGGAAAGGCAATTGGTACTATTGGATTAGAAGACTTAGTATCATTAAAATGCCAATACTACCCAAAGTAATTTTCAGACTCAGTGCAACCCCAGTCAAAATTCTGACAGCATTCATTGCAGAAATGGAAAAGTTAACCATCAAATTATAAGGAAGTTCAGGGGCCCTGAATAGCTAAAACCATCTTGAAAAGAAGAACAAAGTTGGAGAACTCACACTTCCTGATTTCAAAACTTATTACAAAGCTATAATAATCAAAACAGTGTGATACTGGCAAAAGGACAGACATATGGATCAATGGTATAGAATTGAGAGTTCATAAATAAAACCACACACCTATGGCCAATTGCTTTTTGACAATGGTGCCAAGTCCACTCAGTGGGGAAAGATAGTCTCTTCAACAAATGGTGCTGGGAAAACTGGATATCCATGTGCCAAAGAAGAAAGTGGACTCCTATTTCACATCATATGCAAAAATTAACTCAAAATGGATCAACAACCTAAATATAAGAGCTGAAGCTATAAAACTCTTAGAAGAAAGATAGGCAAAAATCAGGACCTTGTATTAAGCAATGGATTCTTAGACTTTACACCAAAATCATAAGTGGCAAAAGAAAAAAAATGGATAATTTGGACTTCATCAAAATTAAAAATGTTTGTGCATCAAAGGACATTATCAAGAAAGTGAAAAGACAACCTGCAGAATGGGAGGAAATATTTGGAAGCCATATATCTGATAAGGGTTTAATATCCAGTGTTTACAAAAACCCCAACTCAAAAAAACAAACAACCCGATTAAAAAATGGGCAAAGAACTTAAACAGACATTTTTCCAAAGATATACAAACGACCAATAAACATACGAAAAGATGCTCAACATCATTAGCAATTAGGGAAATATGAATGAAAGCCACAATGAGATACCATTTTACAACTACTAGAATGGCTATTATCTAAAAAAAAAAAAAATTGCTGGAAAGAATGAGAAAAATAGGAACCCTTGTGCATTGTTGGTGGGAAGGGAAAGTGGTGCAGCTGCTGTGGAAAACAATTTGGCAGTTCCTCAGAATGTTACATATAGATTTACCAAATGACCTGGCAATCCCACTTCTAGGTATATTCCCCAAAGAATTGAAAGCAAGGACTTGAGCAGATATTTGTAGACCACTGTTCATAGCAGCATCATTATTCACAATAGCCAAAGGTGGAAGGAATTCAAGTGTCCATCAATAGAAGAATGGATAAACAAAATGTGGTTCATACATACAATGGAATATTACTCAATTGTAAAGAGGAATGAAGTTCTGATACATGTTACAGCATGGATGAACCCTGAACACATCATATTGCATAAAATAAGCCAGACACAGGGAAGCAGATGTGGCTCAAATGACTGGGCTACCATCTACCATTCAGGAGGTCCAGGGTTTGATTCCTAGGGTTTCCTAGTGAAAGACAAGCTGGCCTGCGTGGCAAGCTGGCCCACGTGCAGTGCTGGTCTGCGTGGACAGCTGGCGCAGTAAGATGATGCAACAAAAAGAGACACAGAAGAGAGTAAATAAGAGATGCAGCAGACCAAGGAGCTGAGGTGGCACAAGAGATTGAGCACCTCTCTCTATTCTGGAAGGTCCTGGGATTGGTTCCCAGTGCTGCCTAAAGAGAAGACAAGCAGACACAGAAGAACACACAGAGAGCAGACAGTGAGCCCAAAACAACGGGGGGTGGGGAGGGGGAGAAAAATAAATAAATATATAAATCTTAAAAAGAAAAGCCAGACACAAAAGAACAGATATGATATGATTCCACTTACACAAAATAACTAGAATACACAAATTCATAGAGACAGAGTAGAGTACACATTACTAGGTGGGGTAAGGGTAATGAGGGAGTTAATGCATAAAGTTTACAGGGTCTCTGGTGTGATGGAAAAGTTTTGGCACTGGATGATGGTGATGGTAGCACGACATTGTGAATGTGATGAATCACACTGAATTGTATGCTTGGGAGTGGTTGAGATAGGAAATTTTATTTTGTTACATATGTTACCACAATTTTTAAAAAAGAGAGAGACTAAAGAGATAATAAAAATTAAATGCAATACATGATCTTGGACTGGATCTAAGAATGGAGGAGAAAATGCCCAAAAAGACATTATTGGGACAATTGAAAAAATTGGAATATAGACAATATGCTTTAAATCAATGTTAAAATTCTTGAACTTGATAATGTGGTTACATAAGCAAATGCTCTTGTTTTTAGGAAATATACGTGGAGATATTAAGTATTCAAGGAGCATTATTCTGCAATCTACTCTCAAAAGTTTAGAAAATGGATAGGTAGGTAGATAGATAGATAAATGGGATGATATAACAAATGTGGCAAAATGTTTAAAGTTGAGAAATCTCGGTATATGGGTAGGAGGTATATTGGAGTTCTCTGCATTTTTTTTAAAGGAGCTAACGAGAATGAACCTGGGACCTCATACATGGGAAGAAGACCCTCAACTACTGAGCTACACCTGCTCCCCTCTGCATGGCTTTTATATTATGTTTGCAACTTCCCTGTAAGTTCAAAAAATTTCCAAATAAAAATATAGAAAATTATGTTGACTGAAAGGAGCCAGGAAAAGAAGGGAAAAAAAAAAAAAAAAGCATACATAGTATATGATTCAATTTATATAAGACTCTAAATTGCAAACTCATCTATAGCGACAGAAAGCAGATTAGTAGGCCTGGGAACTGGAGGGTGTGTGAGGAAAGGCAGGAGACAGGAATCACAAAGAGACACGAGAAACTTTTGGAGCTAACAGATGTGTCCACCGTATTGACTGTGGTAAAGGTTTCACGGATATATGCATACATCAAAACCTATTCAATTGTACACTTTAAATATGTGCAGTTTATTGTATGCCAAATATACCGCAATAAAGCTATTTAAAAAACAATCTTTAACTTATATCAATCAAATTTAGCATATAATTTTTAATCCATTAAGCCAATATTTCTCTTTAAAGTTGTATTTCTCCCCTGGCCCTCCTTTCATAATGCCAGTATAATTATATTCACTTTTGATTAGATTAGCACTCAGGGTTTATATTATTATGACTATAAATATTTTATACAGTTGAGCCACTGAGTGAATTATGGTTACTTTTCCTTTCCTATGCAAGTTTTTCCCTGAAATTAATAATTGTCTGGCTTTTCCATTTTCTTAGGTTTCTAAGTACTTATCAATAATGCCATAACTAAACGATTTGCCAGTTGTTTTAATCTCCTCCCGAGTCACTGAGATACATAAGATATTCTATCAATGTCATCTTGTTATAAAAGTCTCTACTGGAGCTTTCTGACCCGCCTCTATCTGGACAGGCTCCTTCCCTGCCATGTCCACGGCTGTATCCTGGGCTCTCCCTTCATCCTGGCTCCGCCCTTAGCCTCTCTTCTGTGCTGGGTTCCCTGGATCTCAAGTCTTCTGATCTGGTTTACTTGTCTTGGTAGAGAACACCCTCTGGTAGCTTCTTAGGAAAGGGTATACGGGAGGTGAAGTTTTGAGATCCATTACCCACTGGATCTCTCATATATTCTACTTTCAGACATTTTGCAAGTTTGGCTGAACAAAGAAGTCTGGATTGGACATTATATTCCTTTTGAAGGGATTTCTCCTTTGTCCTCTAGCTTCCAGTTTGCTATTAAGAACCCCCAAGCCATACTGATATGTGACCTATGTGACCTGTTTTTTTTTTTTTTTTTTTTTTTTTTCCCTCTTTGGAAACTTGAAGGATGTTTTCTTTGTCCCCAGGGTTCATGGTGTGAGTCTATTTTTCAAAGGCCATGTAGCACAGTGGTTAAGCACATGGTCTCTCAAATTAGCCTGCCTGGGTTTAAATCTTGGCTCTACCATTTATTAACTTGGGCCTGGGCTCTGAGCTTCATTTTCTTCTTCTTTAAAGGAGGATTATTGTGAGTTCTGAATGAGTTAATATGTGTAAAACACTTAGAATAATATATAGAAGCACTTACTTTTTTTTTTTTTTTTTTAACCGGGAGGTCCCAGGGATCAAACCCAGGTCCCTCCATATGGGAGACAGACGCCCAACCATTTGAGCCACACCCGTCCCCCTATTATTTTTATTTTTATTCATTGCACTGGGCTCTCAGGGGTCCTTCAATCCTGGGAAATTTTCTTGAATTATGTTATTGATGATGTCCTTTGCTTAATTTTCTCTGTTTCTGTTACTCCTATTATTTGGATGTTAGACTGGCCCTCTGATTTTATTGTAGAGTTATTCATGCTTTTCCATCCTATTGTTATTTCCCCCCTACTTTATGGAGATTTCTTAAGCTTTATCTTCCAACTTCTGTTGAATTTTTTATTTCCACTATCACGTTTGATTTTCCAAGCCCTCTCTCGTTCTCTAAGTGTTTTAAAGATACTCTGCTTTTGTTTCAGTTTTGCAATATTTTTTTCTTATCTTTATCAGGACTTCATGAAAATTAGTTGTTATTTTAAAGCTTTCTTGTGACGTAGTCTTGGCTTCCTCTAATTAGCTTTCTTTCAGTCTGTTTAGGTTTCTGTCTTTTGTGATAGAAGCTTTCCTCAGATGTCTTGTTTGCTTATTTTTATGTGTGGAGATCTGAAAAGCTGGTTGGAAACCGAGTGTTTGTGTGTGTCTTGTCATCTGTAAGCCTAGTATTAGGTTGATCTGGCTGGGCTGTTTCATTCTGAAGCCTCTGATATCAGTATCTTTGGGTCTTTTCTTCCTTTCAGGCTGTTATATTCCATAGAGAAGCTCCCTCTGGTTTCCTGCCTGGAGGACAAAGAAACCCAGAGGGAAGAGAACTGGGGATCTCAGCCTCCACTATGTGAACATTTTCAAAAAGATACCCCTGCCTTCCAGTGTCCTGGGGTCCTTTGGTCCAGAGCCCTCCCTATTTCCCTCTCTAGTCTTTCACCTGGCTGTGTGGCGGTAGGGTAAGGGATCTGAGGATTTGATTGCTTTTAAAAAAACAACAACACTTTACACTGGTGCTCTTTATTTGCTTACCCCTTTAACCCAAAGTTCTGAACCTAACTTGCATTACCAATTCCTCAGCCTTTTGGGAGTTCTAGGGTATAAAATAGGTAGTTATAGCTCCCCTCACTGCCTACTCTATGTTCTTTACCACCTTTCCACCTGCTTTCTAGCTTCCAAAAGTTTATTGCTGTTATCTCCTCTTCCATTCTGCCTGTCCTTATGGGTTTATGCCTTTAAAAAAAACAACAACAATGAAAAACAAAAAACAATGAAAAAAATTAAAAAGCCTTTAGCTTTGCTCTAGTGGAGTTTCAGGAAAGAGCAAATGTAGATGCAGGAGTTCAGTCTGCCTTCTTTTCCTGGAAGTTCTTTAATCCATTATTAGAGGTGTTTATTATTACCAATCTTCCATGTAATCATGCTAAAAGAATAGACCAGGTGTGCTGTGTTTGGTAGCTAACTTGTCCATTCCCAGAGGGCAGGGATTGTATTAGTCTGGTTTGCTGCCGTATCTCCAGCCCCTAGCACAGGTCCTTGCAAGTTATAAGATAACAATAGATATTTACTGAATTTATGAATTAACAAATGAACAAATGAGCTGCCCTAAGAGCCTTTAGCACATTAACAAATATTCCTCAGTGGTGTCGAGACGTCATTATTGGAAACTAAATCTTATGTGGAAATAGCCAAAAATTGTTTAGTGCCAAGACTTGTGACCTAGGAGAATGAGCAAACTGAGTAGGTAATAACACTTTTTTTTTTTTTTTGTCCAAAACAAGGTATGGCCAAATTATGAGATTGATTTCTTTATTTGGCATACAGCAAAATCTGAGGTCAGTTCACAAAAAGAAGTCTAAAAATATTTTGAGCAAACTTGATTTCTTTGGCCTATATGTGTAGCCCCCCCCCTATTATTTGGATATACAGGATTTTGCAGGTACTCTGGAAGCAAACGGTATGTGATTTGATGTAAACCATTTAGGTTACAGAGGGCTGTACCTGCTTGGTCAGAAGAAAACAAGTTGGGTTGGATAAGCTCTCAGTACCTTCTTGGCCATGGAATTCTAAGATTCTACATCTGGGGTTGGGGTGGGGTGTGGCCAGAGGGGCAAGAAAGAGTGCAGAGGGCCGGTTCTCTGGGACAAGCATCCTAGTGGACTCAGGCAGAAACTGCTTTCCTGCAGCCAGAGTGGGCTCAAGCATCAGCCGCCTCCACCCAGTTAGAAACAAAACCATCAGGTGTTTATGATTTACTCACTCCATGCCAATCACTGTTCTTGGCACACATGGTGCCATGAAATCCTCACTGTAGTCCTAGGAAATCAGTATCTTTTTTTTTTTTTTAATCCCTGGTAGGTATTTTATTTGGAAGGATTTCTGTCAATAGAACAAAGAAAGAAAGGGATTTTAAATTTTCTTGTAATAACTTCCTCTGCCTTGCATGACTATTATAACAATAATAATGGTAATCTTTGGAAATCAGTATCTTATCAGCTTCTTTTCCCAGCGAGGAAACTGAGGCACAGCAAGAGGAATGGACTGCCCAAGGTTACAGGGTGTAGGAAGTGGTAGTATAGAGATTCCAAGTCAGTTTAGTCACAGAGTGACAAAAGGAAGACGGCAAAGGAGGTAGGAGACTGGATGGGGATAAATCCCTCATGGTGATATTTTACTATAACAGCTGGGAATTGATAGGGGAATATGTGAAAATTAGCCAGTCAGTAGTTTTTTGTGGTAACTTCAGCTAATGTTTGCTGTCTGACCAGTGTTATCCATTCAGTTATCAAAGAAGTTGCTAAATTGTTGATTAACAAAGGGAGAGAAAGAAAGTTTCTCCTATAGACAGTTAAAATAGAGCTAAGATTGACTGGAACATTCTGGGGATGGAAGGACTAGAGATTTTTCTGACTCACTTTGGGGTGAGTTTTTATTTTTATTTTTTAACCCCGTTTACTGAAGAATTTAAAAACTGTAAAGAATACTGTAAAACCATCCAGGTAACTTTCTGTGATGCCTGAGGCTCAGGTCTTACAGTGAACAGTGAGTGATAGGGACTTGACCCCCAATGGACTCTGATTTGAAACCCTGAACTTCTGATATCAGCTTTATTGTTACGTCCTTCTCTGAGCACAGAAAGGAAATTCCTGGTTGCTGATGACTCATTCTTTTATTCAGATCCTACTGGTTAAGAGTGCAGGCTTTGGAGCCAGAGAGGCTTGAATTCAAATCCCTACTCTGACACTTATTTGCTGTGTGACATTGGGCAAGTTACTTAAACTCCCTGAGACTTCGTTTTCTCATCTGTAAAAGGGAGAGAATTGTATTCTACTTCACAGGGTTATTGTGGGGATTAATGAGATAATATAAGGCACACAGTAGGGATGCAATTTCAGGTAGTATTCACCATTATTAGCATCCTCATTCACCGAGAGTTGTTGGCTGTCCACACATGCACACCCTGTATTAGCTGGGGTGGGGAGATATAAATCACCCAAAAATATGGTCCCTTCTCTCAGAGTGAACTTGGAGAGACCACCACCACCACCACCACCACACACACACACACACACACACACACTCTCTCTCTCTCTCTCTCTTTCACAAAGTTGGATACACTGGACAATTTGAGACTGGAAGAAGAGGTGTTGACAGCTCCTGCTGTAAGAGTTTTGGGGAGATGGCTGAGCAGAAGAGGCCCAGGAAGGCTTCTTGCCGTAAGAGGCAGATCTTCATGGCTGATGGTGCAGAGACCAGGATGAAGAAATTAAAAAACATGCATTTGGGATTGTCAGAAGACCTGTCTGTCTGGAATGGGAAGTATATGTACGAAGGCAGCGGGAAATAAGGCTGCCAAGTAAGCTGGGACCACACACAATAATAGTAATCTTAATAATAATGGGAATAGAAATTTCCATTTATTTAGCTCCTATTGTGTGCGGACCATGTGTTTATGCTACACAAAACCACTATGATGTAGGTATTATTCTCACTTTTTTTTTTTCCAAGGAAACCGAGGCTCAGAGAAGTTAGGTAACTTGCCTGAGGACACATAGCTAGAACTTGGCAGGTCAACAATTCGAAAGCATAAATATGCACATAGACACTGATACAAAACACACAGACACATCAGACAGACACACATACACACACATATGCAGGCACACAGCCACAAAGAGGCCCAGGCTCAGGTGACAGACATTTGCCTCTCTCCCCTCATCCTTTGCTCCCCTCGTCTCTAACTGAGTCAGGGTGCTTTCTTTTTAGGGGTCCAGTGTGAAATAAGTGACTCCTCTCCTCATGCCACCTCTGCCTCGAATATCCCCTTGGCTTTAGTTCCTAGGACAAGTAGCCCAGGGGGTAGGGATGGGACTAAGGTGAGGTCCGAGGTGGCCAGTGTGCAGAGTTTAAGGAGATGCTCATGCCCAGGGCAGCCTTGCACTAGTGCAATCCTTAAGAGAGTGAGCACCTTAAGTGTTGTGCCCTAGCTGTCTCACTTCACTCACCCTAGTTCTGCCCCTGCATGGGGGGTGGGGAATGTGTGTGTGTGGGGCACTTTGCTGTGTGGATGAGAAAGGCCTCACACTCTTCCAAAGTCAGGTGGAAATCCATGAGCCCAGTGAACAGTTGGCAGGGCAGGGTTGCAGTATCAAATCATCTTTCCTCTCCCCAAATCCATACTTCTTCAGGGTCCCATAAGCCCAGCCTACCTCTCTTGTCTCTGCACCCTCCAAGCAGCAACCCCTGCCTGCCCACCTCGACCCTGGCCCATACTCTGTGGCTCCCAGAGGGGCAAGTCTAGCTGGACAGCCTCCAGCATGGTACCCCCCACCCCAGGACTGGGGGTGGGGAAGGGACACCCGGTTGGTCCCAGGGGCCTGTGCAGAGAGCCACCTGGCTGTGCCCCAGAGGCTGGGAAGTGCAGCGTTGCTCTCCTGTGCCCCCTGGAGGCTTGGGGGTGGCACCAGGTGAAGCGCTGGGGAGGGATCCTGATGGAGGAGGGGGTCCTGAGGTTCCAGGGACTGTCCGGAGGTTGACCCCAATCAGGGAAAGGCTTCATCCAAAACCCACTGCTGGAAGGTGTCCAGCAAAGTTGTCCTGTTGGCTCAGACAGAAGGGGGTTCATGGCCCCCCACTTCTGTCTGGGTGTGGAGGACTCTCCCGCCTGTGGGCCAGAGTCCCTTTCCATGTCTACCTTCCCCTGGGACAGCTTCGAGGAGAAGGGAGCTGTCCCTGCCAGCCCTGGAGGGAGTGGGTACGACTGCAGTCCTGTCCTCCCACAGGGAAACAGGAATTCCCAGAGGTACTTCAGGCCAGGACAGAAGGAGGGGTGAGAAGCCTGCAGCCGTGAGAAGTGTGCCCCTAGGTGGCTGTGAGGGAGGTTTGTAGGGAGACAACCTGGGAAGCTGGCGAAAGAAAACTCCTTCTCCTGGTTGGGAAGGCCAGACAGATGGCGACGTGGAGACGGCCTGGGAGGGAGCACCCATCCAGGGTGCGGAGAGAGTGGACAGAGGTTGTGGAATCATGGAATAAATCTTTCTGGGCTGGAAGATTGGGTGCTGGGGACCTAGGCCTCCAGAGGGGGGCGGGCAGGGCAGGCCCAGCCTCCTCATGATCCGTATGCTTAAATGCATTTGCACAACAGCACCGGTTCACCTGCCCCCCAGCAAGGCACACCGGCCTCACCTCAAATTGTCCATTATTTGTCTGAAGTATTTGGGTGACTTGGCCCCATTCTCTTGCTCATCCTTCCCCTTACCTGTTCCTTATTGCAGCAGAAAGGAAGGTGGATAGAGGGAAAGAGGAACTTCCTCCCTGGGTGGTTTTTCAGCCTCAGTTGCCCTAGAAGACCCAGACATTCCTGGATTGGAGAAAGAGAAGGGGGAGGGACTACTGAGTGAGTCGCCATATTATCCAGCCTGCCCGAGTGCCAGGCCAGGAGTGGGGCAAGGGCAGACCCCCCGCTCCTAGGGCCCCACCCGCTGGCCTCAGCCAGATGTGAGTGTTCCACCCAGAGCCTCTCCCAGCAATCTCTGGGAAAGGAAGGAAGCTCCCTGATTCCCACAGGCTCTGTCCTGTAGACACTCCCAGCCTGCCCCTCCCCAGTGCCTGGGGCCCAGGCTAGGTGGGTGTCAGCTCCACTTCTCAAACAGTGGCTCTGGGCCCCTCTGCCTGAGCCAATGCCATAGCTGAGGTGCCAGCCTCTGCCCTAATGAGTTCTCTCCCATCCCCTCCCACCAAGGAATGATCTTTTTCTCCATTTCCCACAAACACTTGCTGTGGCACTTGACAGCCTTTTCATTCCATTCCCCTGCTGCCCTGCTCTCTGTCCCACCACACCCCTGACAAATTCCTTCCCCTACTTCAGCTGCCTGCTTGGAGGCAACCACCTCTTCTAAACTGGGGGCCTGGGAGCTGACACCCTGTCTCGCCCTCTCCTCCATTCTCTCCACTTCTTCTTTCCCACTCCCTGGCATTTCGTCCAGGCCAGGAATGGGCCTCAGAGTTTCTAGATAAATATCCTGCTGTTACCATCCTACAAATTCCCAAGAGAAGATGAGTTTGGTGGGTCCCTGCTTATCTAACGTAAATCCTTCTTGCTGCAACCTCAGCTGCTCTGGTTGGCGACAATAGGCAAACTCGGGCAGTTGGTCAGACAATGGACTGAGAAGTTCTCTTTTCCCTGCCTCTTCACCCACCCATACCCCAGTCATCTTTATAACATCTCTAGAAGGTGGTCCTGGAATGGTGCTCCCTGGTCCTCCTTCACTCTGTGTAGTCTGCCAGGCCACAGGCCAGAGTGTCCAAAGCTCTCATTATTCCTGCTGCTTCCATCGATCATGGACTAAAGCAACAACAGGGCTTTAGAAATCCTAGTCCAACCCTTCACTTTAGAGAGGAGGACACTGAGGCCAGAGATGAGCAGTGCCTTGCTGCAGGTCACACAGATGAGCAGCACCAGTGCCCACTCTCCAGCCCATGGCCCCACACATGGGTATGTGAGGAGCAGCTCAGGAGGCTGCAGTGCTCAGTGGCTTGAGAGGCACTACTTGCATGAGGGTCTTTCAAGGTAACTCCTGTGGTGGTATGTGGGGGCCAGGTTCAGGGGATGCCCAGTTTCTCTGCAGCCTCCATGGGGAGGGTGCCGTGACCAGGTCGGCTTGCCTGGCTCAGCTGGGAACAGCTGGATTTCTGGGAACACTCTTCTCTGTGGGGCCCTGTCATGGGCGGTGGCACGGCCGTGGGGTCTGTGTGTGTGAGTGCAAGCACGTGTGTATGCCGTTTCTTAGTCCCTGTGGCCTTCAGCCTGGAGATTTGAGGAGAGGTTGGTGGATGAGTGGTGGGGAGGAGGCTCTGCAGGGGGAGGAGCAGCTCCCCCAGGGCTGTGGCCAGAGGCTGGTGAAAGGCAGATGTACTGTCCCCACATCTCGAAAGCCTTGGGACATACTTGGGATGGGGGTGGGGGGCTGGCACCCCTCACTGTGCTTGTGGCTCTCATGAGGGATGCTACATCAACTACCCTGACATCTAGATGGGCAGGGGCATGGCTGTCTCCTCAGAAATTTCTCCTTTGTAAGTTCTCCCCCAGCCCCTGGAGGGCCAGTGGAAATTGGGGGAGGAACTTCTTTTCCCTTAGCTTGTCCCCGCTGCCCAGGCCTGCCCCACAGCAGTGAATGTGGAGTGGGAAGCAGTATCCTTACCTGGGGGCTCTGACAGGCATAGAGGGGTACTCAATAAACAGTACTGGCCCAGGAGGTCCCCTGGGACAACGGGGCCAGGCAGAAAGGAGAGTGGGAGAGGGAGGGTGGGAGGGATGGAGACATCCGAGGAAAGCAAGAAGGGAAGGAAAATGTGCTGATTCCTTGTAACTGTCTGTGACCTGAGCAGCCCAGAGTTGGCTGGTCCTGTCAGCCATTTTTTCAACAGTGGCTGGGACTCAAGAGCCTGCTGTCCCAGGCCTGGCCTCTTGGATCAAGAGGCTGGAGAAGTACCTGCTACATAGGCTACACTTATGTATGGAGGGCGTGCAGCCTGGTCTTCCCAAGAGGTCAGAAGATTTGGAGGCATGTAGACCAGGGCCCCAGACAGGCCTCGTTCTCATCTGCGACCTGCACATTCCATCCTAGAGTCAAGAGGAGCCCGGGGCAGGGCAGACATTCGGCTGGCATGCTCAGCCCGCCCATCGCTTGTTAATATATTAACATATTTCCAAACTGCTTGGTAAATAGTTGCCGTTCCAGTCTCTGAGTGCCTCCTATGCCTCTCTGACCCCCCTTGGACCTCCCCAGGGTCTGAAAACTGGGGTCCTGTACCTGAGCCATAACGGGTGTTAAATGTTTTGGCCATCACCTGCAGCTGGGGTGGGGGATTTGGGCAGCTGGAGCTGACCAGCACCGAGGTCCTGGGACTTGGGGAAGCTGGCAGTGGACATAGCAGCCCCGAATGTGTCCTGCCTCGCCTCTCCTCCCACTTCCAGCTGTGTTCTGGAAGGAGCTGGGCCTGACAGATTGGAGGTGGAGGCAGATTTACCTCGCCAGGGCACCCCGGGGGATGGGGGGTTTGTTTCACACCAGGTGTGTCCTCTGAAGAGCCCTGCCTGGAATGAGGGCCAGCTGAACCCCTGTAAGATGAAAGGAGGCACAAACAAGGGAGCCCGTGCCCACCAGCTGGCCTGGCGCAGGTGCACAGCCTTGCCCCTTCCTGGTGCTGTGTGGCTCCCCACCCAGCCAGCAGCTCTCGGGGGCAGGGTCCGATGCATTCCTACGGTGCCTGGCTCAGTGCTGGTGCCCTGACTGAGTGAGCAAGTGGCCCCTGGAGTGAGAGAAAGAGCCCCGGGCTGTGAGTCCAGACGTTTGGCATTTAGGTCCTGCCTCCATGTAGCTATATGGCTCGAGCCTGGGCCTCATTCTGCTCGGCTAGCCCGCGTGGAGATTTTCAGCAGTGGATCCTTTTCTTCAAATGAAGCCCAAAGTGAAACTCCAGTA
Organism: Tolypeutes matacus; assembly: GCA_026826555.1. Classification (NCBI taxonomy): domain Eukaryota; kingdom Metazoa; phylum Chordata; class Mammalia; order Cingulata; family Chlamyphoridae; genus Tolypeutes; species Tolypeutes matacus. The sequence goes on along the minus strand of JAKSZT010018658.1, from coordinate 10,861,124 downwards.
AAGGAGGCAGGTAAAACTGAGTGTGCTGTGCCTGCTCACGCTCCCTCCACCCCCCCCCACCCCACCCCATCTCTGAGGAGCCCCAAGCCTCCTGGGAACACTGTTCCCTGCCCTTCTGACTCTGAGATCCCTTGACTAATGGTCGGATTCACTGGTTATCTGGAGGCTATTAGGCCGGGATGAGCCTGGAAGCTGAGGGAAGCTGCTTTGGTTTCTCTGCCTCCCTCATTCCCCACACCCCATCCGGAATTTCTGGGTCTAGGGAGGCAGGCAGGATGGTGGGGGTGACCCCTCTCAGGGGGCCAATCATTAACTGGCTTTATCTTCGTGGATCGTCCTGGGGGGCCGGGTCAGGGGCCAGGCTTCCGGCCCCAGGCACAGGGGCTTGCTGGGGAGGAGGGGTGGGGCCCTTCTTGCTGGGAGGTGGGGGGGCACCTTGAGTCCTTGTCTCTTTTCTTTTTCTGGGATTTCCCCTGAAGGGATCCATGTTGCAGCTAACTCAGTTACAAGCCAGTGATACAGTCATTTCAAAGTAAGGTTGAGGCAGGAACGGAGCCAGCACGTCCAGATCCCTAGGCATCTTGGGCATGCATTATGTGATTTTTTTGTTGTTTTTTGGGGGTAGGGTAAACTCATTTCCCTATTCCTTTCTGTTTGACTTTAGCCAGATGATAGTGGGTTTGCATTCGCTGAGAGTTTGGTCACTCATGGGGGTAGGGACTGGAGGAAAGAAGGGAACTAACATTTATGTGACACCTATTCTACACCAGGGGTTTGGCTTACATTCGTTGCCTTCATTTATCTCCCCTACAACCCTGGGAGGTAAGCACCAGGATCCCCACTTTATAAATGAGGAAACTGAGATTCAGACAGATTAAGACAGTCTCAGAGCTTGGAAGTGGTAGACTAAGATTTGAACCTAGTCTGTCTGGCTTTTTCCATTACATGCTGTAGGAGTGGAGGGGGAGCCAGGGTTGTTGGCAGGGCAGAACTTTTCACAGTGAAGGTTCGCCAAGTGAAGTGTCTTTTTAGAAAGGACTTCGGTTCTGGTATTACCAGGTAATAAAGGAAACAGTTTCCTACCTGCTGGAGTCTGCGGGGTTCCCTGGAACCACATCTTCCTTCCATCTCTTGTTGCTGTGCCGTGGATTGAGTTAAGCACTGTCCTCTCCAGGAGCCTTTAAAAATACACAGACCCCTGGACCATGTGTGATCTCAGTTAGAGTGCTCTATGGAGCTGTAAAGCCTTATAGGGCCAGAGCTGAGGGAGTGTGACCTCATCCTTTTTACCTAGGAGGAGCCTGAGGTCCAGAAAGGGAGAGTGACTCAGCCAAGGTCACACAGCATGGAGCAGACTTTGTTTTGCCCAGTGCTATTTCCAGGTCTCCACATATCAAGGACAGGCAGCCAGGAGGGACTGGGCACCTAGTGGGGCTGGAGAGAGAGAAAGGGCAAAGCTGGAGAAAAGGTCTTTTGGCTCTGTGTTCTGCCCCAGCCAAGGGGTCTTGTGCTTGTCACAGGGTGGTGTCCTCTGCCCTCCTCCCCTCGTCCCCGGGGCAAACAACAGTGGTGTTCAGTGTGCTAGCTGGACCTACCTCTAGTGTCTGCTGTTTGTTTAAATTCTCTGGCAGAGACATGTTGTCCCAGAGGGCGGGGAAGCCAGTGTGGGGCTCAACCCCTGAGGCAGCCGCATTGTCTCTGAGGGCTTTGACTGGGAAGGTTTCAGAAGAAACCCTAATCCCTTGCCCTGCCTAGCCTCAAACTCTATATCACCCAAGGAGCACGGAGCAGGCTCAATGTGGCCATCAGAATTCTTTAGGCTGCTCTTCCCCTGTCTGGAATGCTGAACTATTCTCTCTGCCTGCTCCACTCAGCTAGCTGAACTGCTCTTCCATCAGGATGTAGCTCAAGTGCCACCTTCTCCAGGAAGCCTTCCCGGACTCCCTAACCCCAGCAATTATGTGCCCCTTAGAAAACTCCTATTTTCAACTTACTCTTCCAGACAGGATGCCCCTTCTACATTGTTGCAGCTCTAGGACCTAGCCCAAAAGCAGAACTCATGCGTTGGGTTTAATAATTGCGTGTGGAATAAATGTCCTGGGACACCTCCTTCAGGAAGTCCTTCCTGATACCCATTCCAGCCAGTTTGTCTGCTCTGCCTCTGAACTTTTATCACACTTTGTGCCTCTTTCAGGACCTCTGTTCCATCTTGCCTTCTGGTGTAGCTGTGTGTACAATTGTCTGCATGCAGTAACACTCCAGGTAATTTCACTCCTATCTTTCAGAGAAGGGGAACTGAGGCTCAGTTTGACTAACTTGTCCGAAGTCACACAGTTAAACAGTGACAGAACTAGGAGTATGACTTGGGTCTGTTTGGCTCCCAAGATCCTACACTATTCACTGTCCTACTTAGGTGCTCCTGTATCTCCTATAACATCAGTGCAGTGCCTGGTGCCTGGCAGGCCTTGGAAAATATTCACACACTGGATTGAAGCTCAGCTCCTGGGCAGGGTCGACCTTTACTGCCACTTGGTGCCACCACTTCCTTCCTAGCAGAGGGACTCCCTCCAAGACAGAACTGAACAACCTCAGGGTGTATGTAGTGTGTGTGTGTGTGTGTGTGTGTGTTATGTGTAAACAGGGGTAGCAATTTGAGAGGCAGCAAAGCTTGGAGTGTCGGGAAGTGGGCATGGCTGAGCAATCCAAGGGGGATAGCCTGGTGTTGGGGGATTAAATGAAGGAAAGGCAGAGCCTTAGCTGGCAGGGCTGGGGGTGGTGTGGGTGTGGGTGCTGCCCCAGACAGTGACTCTGCCCTGCCCCCGCATCCAGTCTCTTGCTGGCTTCCCAACCCTCTTTGTCTCCTTTTCCTGATTGGCTCAACTGGAGTGTTATACCCTCTGACTTCCTCTGCTCCGATTGGCCAGATGGGGTAGGGGCTTGGAACTGGAAAAAGAGGGCTTCCTTCCTTGCTTTCTTTGGTCTTTCAATCAAAGACCTAGCGAAAGAGAGGAAAAGAGAGAGGGAGGAAGAGAGACAGGTAGATAGACTGACCAGAGTCTGAGCCAGGGAACTGAGGGGACAGGCCCAGTGCTTTCCCCTTCAATTCAACAATCCCTGCCCTTCTTGAGGGAGTGGTATCGTGTCATTTTAGGTGCCTGGGGGGACAGGGGGACGGGGTGAGGGAAACAACCTTCCTTCCATTGCAGTGAAAGCACTTGGAGAAATGTCTAGATAACAGTAGGATCCAGCGACCCTCTCCTCACCCTCTCTCCCTCCTCAGCAGCGATTTTGTCCCTTCATCATGGGCTTCGAGATGAACTGCCCATACCCACACAGGTGAGAGCCTCCCCAAACACGGGAGGTGACAGGGCATCAGGACAAAATACAACTATTGTGTCTTGCTCCCGATCACTACTTCCTTTGTCTGGGGCCACTGCGGCTCCTGGCTGCCTTTCTTGCTCCTCTCCACTCACCCTGCCCCTCTCTCCCCTTCCCCCCTCCTGGCACACCATGCCCTTCGTGGCCGCAACGTTTTCCCCTTCCTCCTTGGCTCCTTCTGAACTGCCTCCAGAGCCACAGGCTGTGGCTGCCCCAGCCTTGAGGTGGGGACTGATGCTGCCCCTCGAATAGGACCCTGCAGGTCGTCGGTCTGGGCTGCTCTCTGCTCATCCCCCACCCCAGCCCCCATGTTGCTGGGTGACCTTGGGCCCTTTTGGGGCCTTTGAGGGATTCTCTGGGCAGACGTTCTTCCCTGTCACTCCCTGGCCTGCAGTGACCTGGGGAGGGAGAATAAATGGAATTGACGTTAGAGGGGATTAAGCCTATGGAGAGGGAAGGTGCTGCAGAGACACACTGTGGTCTTATGATTAGTTTTGTGTTTCTTGTTTCCTTTTTTGAAGGCCCAGGTGAGCTCGGCTCTCAGCTTGCTGACACTGTGGGCATCGGCTGGGTCCAGGATAGTGTGCCATTGTTTAGCCTGGTGACACCACACTGGGGAATGGGATTGGGAGTGGACCCCTCCTCTGAGTCACTACCAGGTTGGGTCCCCAGGTGTCTGAAGAGTGGAGGTGGGCGGCCCCACCCTAATGAAAGGTGCTCAAAAACCCCTCAGGCCACATTGTTGACCTAGCCCCATCTATAGGGAACTGTGCTCCCTCATCCCCTGGTTCCCTGGGCAGGGCCACCGGAGGAAACCTCAACAGGCCTTTGTAACACACTTAGCTATATTCCACCATGGGGATGGCTGGTTCAGGTGGAGGAGGGTCCCAGGCTATGAAGTGACAGTAGACGGCTGGCATTTTCCTTCATATTACCCCTCCTTGGAAACCCTTCAGACTCCTCCCAACTTCAAAGCCCTTTACTAAGACTACCTTTTCAGGCCCATTGCATCTCTATGGGCTAAGAAAGGTTGAGATGAGAAAGGATGCAAGGGAGAGGTGTGTCAGCATGAGCCCTGGGCATCTGGAGTCTCTGTCCTGGGCAGCTGGCCTACAGATGTTCCTCAGTGCTGGTGGGAAGGTTTGAAGGAGACCCCTGCCAAGGTACTCACACCTTGTGCTCCAGGGGTGCTAGAGGCAGACCCAGTTGGACAAGGAGGAAGCCTGGCATCTTCCCTTCCATGTCCCACTCAGCAGTTTAGAGGGTGGAGCCTAGGAAAGGAGCCCTGCCTGGGCGGGGAACCAGGAAATACACATTTGCTAAGTGTAAAAAGACCTTGTCTCAGCTGCTGGGGGACCTGCCAGGTGGAGAGGGGATCGGAAGCATGCATGATGGAATGGGTGTGATGGTGTGGCTGGAAGCCAGCCGCTTTCTTCATAGGGGCCTCGGGACACTACTCCTGTGGAATTGGGGTACCAAGGGGGTAACCTAGCACTCCCACCAAGCCACAGCACCATGTGCTAAGGCAGGAGGTTGACTGAGTAACCTCCTTGGATCATCTTGCTAAATTCAGGGAAGTTACTGCATTCCCATTCCTCACCCAGGCCGTCATTGCAGAGGCTACATCAGCCCCAGGCCAGGCCCAAGTGGATAATGAGACTGGCTGGTTCCTCTCTTCCTGCAGGTATTAGAGTCCCCTCATTTGTTCTCTGGGGGAGCCTGGGAGCAGCTGGGCCAAAGCCCAACCAGGAATTTTTCCAGGCTGGTCCCTATATGCAAGGGTGGGGTGGAGGGCTTTGGGGAGCATTTAGGGAAGAGGGGCATGGGGAGTTGAGAAAGTGGGGGGAGAAGATAGATTTAGGGGAAGGGGTGGAGGGGGACTGCAGAGAAGCTGCCTGCTGGGGAAAGTAGCCAAGGAATCCTGGAGGAATAGAGGGGGACAAAGGAGAACCCCCAATTCTGTTCAGAAGATTAGTTGTGAGCCTGGGCTGGGGCTGACAGAAGCTTTGGCCCCCAGCCTGGTGGGAGCTCTGGGCAGCTGGCCTACAGACGTTCCTCAGTGCTGGTGGGTAGGTTTGAATCACTGCTCAGGCCCTGGCCTCCACCGGCCCCTACCAGCCCCCTGGCCTCAGTTTCCTGGCAACATTGGGGTGGGGGTGGGGGGCAGGCAGTAGAAACAAGGGCCTCTGTCTGCCCAGCTGCCTCTCCCTTTTGGCTCTGCCAGACTGCTGTGCATACGTGGGCTCGGACAGGTCCTCTTCCCTCCAGGCCACTGACTAACCCCAGAACCACACGGCTTCCCGTTCTTAACTTGGCACCAAATTCTCTTCTCCAGGGAAGCCTCCCTGGACACTTCCCCAAGGACCCCAGTCACCCCAACGGGTTGGCTGCAGCTCCAGCTGATATCTGCAGGACAGAGGAGGGCTCCAGACCCGCGCATTGTCCCAGTGAACATTGTTCCTCTGTGCCCAGTACCAGGTTGTCTGCACATGCCACCGGAGGGCTGCGACTGCTTGGGAGGTCAGAAACTCCAGTGGGGATTAGGAGAAAACTCCCCCACCCTCTTCCTGAGGCCCATGCCTTCTGGAGCCAGAGCTGGGGTGTGCAGACGGTAGTCACTAGGGGGCGCTCGGCCACCGCAGGGAAGCGCTCGCGGCGTGCTGGGTGAACTTGGGAGAGCCGCGTCTGCGAGAGTGAGAACGAACTGTGTCAGCGTATGTGTGTGTGTTAATGAGAGTGTTGGAGGGGGTAGAAGGCCAGGGTCACTCCAGGATTCCAATCAGATCTGTGTGTCTCCCCTCCCTACCCCACCCAATATTCCAAGCAAAGAGAACGAGATCCCGGGCCCTGTCCGCACATAACCTCACTTTCCTGCTCCCTCACCCTCAACGCCCGGCGGGAGTCTGTGTCTCTAGGCAGAGTTTTGGGGGAGGGGCGGGTGCGTAATTTTCAGGCTGTGAACCTGGGTCTTGGTCGAGCTTTCCCTTCCTTGGGATGGGGGCTCAGGGTTAGCTGCAAGTCTCTGAGGGAAGGGCGAGCCCCCGTTGCAGGTTACTAGCTGCAGGTTACTAGCGCCGGAGAGAAGCTAAGGGCGCGAGGAAGAAGTTGGCCCGATTGTCCCCGCCCTCAGGGCGTGCCGGAGGCGGGGCCCCGGCGGGGTGGAGCCAGGCCCGCCCATTAAGCCGGCTGGTAGGCGAGAGGAGCGCAGAGGATTGGGGCCGCGGGGCTGCGAGGAGGCGGTGGTGCTTGGTGCAAGCGGAGCTGGCGGCAGCGGCGCTCTGTCCGGAGACGCGGCGACGAGCGGACGGATCGGACGGATCGGCGCTCTGTCCGGAGACGCGGCGACGAGCGGACGGATCGGACGGATCGGCGGGGTCACCGGGCAGGGGGTCTCCGCGTTGGAATCTGATATCTGTTTATCTGGGGTTTACTCCCGCTCCTTTTTTCTTAGACATTATTTTTTAAACTGTATTCTTTCCCGTTTTAATTTATTTTTGCTTCCCATTCCCCACTTAAATCGGGCTGACGGTTTGGGGGATTGCTCTTCTACTTTACTTGGGATTTTGGAAACCAGAAAAGAGAGGAAAGAGGTAGCAAGAGCGCCAGGGCGAAGTCAAGGAAGACACCGACCGGGTGCGAGAGCGTGCGAGCGAGCCGCGAGTGACCTGCTTTTGGCGGTGACCGTCGGAGTGCGGCCTGAGCCCTCCCCCTCCGGATCCCACAGCGGACCAGCAGCGCTGACAGACAGACAGACACCGCCCCCCACCCGAGCGCCCACCTCCTCGCCGCCGGGTGGCCACCGGTAGACGCGGCGGCGAGCGGCGGGCAGGAGCCGGAGCCCGCGCCTGGAGGCGGCGTGGAGGGGGTCGGGGCTCACGGCGATGCACTGAAAGTTTTCGTCCAACTTCTGGGCTGTTCTCGCTCCGGAGGAGCTGTGGTCCTCTCCGAGGGAGCCGAGCCGAGCGGAGCCGGGAGAAGTGCTAGCTCGGGCCGGGAGGAGCCACAGCCGGAGGAGGGGGAGGAGGAAGAAGAGAAGGAAGAGGAGGAGGAGGAGGAGAGGGGGCCGCGGCGGTTTGGCGCTCGGAAACCGGGCTCATGGACGGGTGAGGCGGCCGTGTGCGCAGACAGTGCCCTAGCCGCGCGCGCGCCTCAGGCCCGGGCCTCGGCTCCGGGAGGAACAGGAGCCCGCCTCGACGCCGAGGAGAGCGGGCCACCCCGCAGTCCGAGCCGGAGAGGGAGCGCGAGCCTCGCGGGCCCCGGCCGAGCCTCCGAAACCATGAACTTTCTGCTCTCTTGGGTGCATTGGAGCCTTGCCTTGCTGCTCTACCTCCACCATGCCAAGGTAAGCGGCCGTGCCCGCCTGGAGCCGCGGGCTGTTGCAAGCGCCTCTCTCGGCTGGGGACGTGCATGCGAGCGTGTGCGTGGGGGATCCGTCCCCACGCGGGTCCATGGGCACCGGGCGCGCGGCATCCCCCTCAGTCGTCGTGCGTATAGGGGGGAGGGGGCGCGCACTAGATGGGAGGGCACAGGAGAGAGTCTCGCCGCCCACGCGGGCCCTGCCCACCCACCAGAGTCACCGCACGTACGATCTGGGCCGAGCAGCGGAGGGCGGGAGCCAGAGGAGGAGGCCGAGGGGGCTGGGCTTGCGCTGCAGCGGGCGGCTGAAGTTTGCTCCCGGCCGCGGGTCCCGGACGGACTGGAAGTCCGGGCAGCGGGGGCGGGAGCCGAAGCCCAGCGGGGAGGGGGGTGCTCGGACCTTGGACCCGGAGACAGAGAATTGGAGTGGGGAGGGGTGGTGGTGGAAGGCTCAGGCGAGAGGGGGCTTGCTGTCACTGCCGTTCGGCCTCTTCGGCCCTTGCCGCGAGTTTGGGAAAAGTTTAGGGGTGGCTTGCTGCGAGAACCCCCTTCCCCGCCGGGCCACCTGCGCCGCGCCACCCCCGCCCGTCCCCGCTCGCGTCCCGCTCGGTGCCCGCCCTCCCCCGCCCGGCTGGGCGCGCGCGGCGCGGAGCCGATTACATCAGCCCGGGCCTGGCCGGCCGCGTGTTCCGGAGCCGCCGCTGCCCGAGCGGGGAGCCCGGGGAGGCGAGGGGCGCCCCTCCCCCCACCGGTCCTCGCGGGAAGGTGACCTCTCGAGGTAGCTCCAGCCCCGGGACCCGCGCAACCATCCCTACCCATTCTCGCTGTCCCCAGCCCCTTCCATCCTGATGTGCCAGGAAGAATTCCCGGACGCCCCTTTCCCCATTTCCTCCCTGGAGTGAAGAGAAGCCCCTGCCACCCCTTTATTTTTCATCCCACTCCGCCGGGTAGCCCCCATCTAGCCCCTCTCCTGGCCCACCGTCTGGGTAAAGGATGATCACTGTCAGAAATCGGGATACCAGAATCCACCCGGTAGGTGTTTTGTCGAGACTGTACCTAAAGTGGCAAACTGGGGACAGTCTGCTTCCCTCTCCTTCCCGACATTTCTGAGTGGAGGTGCGCTTTAGCTTTTAAAGGGAGTGGGCGAAGAGAGGATTGAATGAGTGTCACTACCCTACTTGACACTTTTTGAAAATGGTTTGAAATTTGCTGTGACATGGGCAGTGTAGGAAGTGCTTTTCTGGATCTTTGGAAGGGTCTCCTGCCTCTGCCCCCGCCCCTAGGCCAGGTGAAAGGGAATCTTGGCCTTCCACAGCCTTGGCCAGGATCCTTATGGTAACTAAGTAGGACAGTGCCCACCCCCAGAGCCCTCCTCATGCACTTTGTCCTGGTGAAGTGCGGTGTTGGAACAAGGACTGGAACAGGAGCAGGTGGTTTTTTGGAACTCCAAACTTGCCCACCCTGCTTGCTTCTGTTCCTTCCTGAGACCCTCCTTTCAGCCACAGAGTCCTCTTGGAGAGAGTAGAAGGAAGGAAATGGGCAGGGGACCCTGTTGCTACCCGGAGTTCCTCAGACCCTGGCACAAAGGCCTTGGCTCTGGGCCTCCGGTTGGCGGGGGGAGGGGGAGGAGTGACTGCCTGGCCACAGAGTGACCTTCAGAGGCCCCCAGAGAAGGGCACCTGGTTCCTCCCTGCCCAGAACTGCCAGTGCCCCCTAGCCTTGGGGAGGGGGTGTGGAGTTTCTGTCCCCTTTCCTGTCTGGGTCCCAGGAGAAGTGGAGGGCATAGGGAGAAGGTTGGCAGGGGGAAGCCAGGGGCTGTTGTGGGAGTGGGAGAGAGACAGAGGTGGAAACTCCTGGGGGTCCCTGAGGGAGCTGCAGTGGGAGGCTGTCCTGCTGGGAGTCGGGGATCTGTTATCTTTCCTTGAGAGGGGCTACCTCTGACCTTGGCCCTGGGGTACATTGGGAATGTGTGAGGAGACAGACAGATACATGGGACTCCCCTCTCAGTCCTGCTGCTCAGGATTTGCTCCATAAGAGCAGGTGGACTGGGAAGTCGGTGAGAACCGGAGACCCTCTAGAAGGGCTGGAATAACCCCTTGCCTGCTCCGGGCTGTCAGGTCCACATGGCTGAGCTTGTTGACCTTCACAGCTTCTGGGGAGGGGAGGAATGAAGGAGGGGAGGAATGAAGGAGGGGGAGGGGGAGACTTCAGGCCTAGGAAGGGCAGGGGGCCCTCTAGGGGATGGGCAGTGCTAAGGCACAGAAGGCTTCCCTGCTTGCATTTGAGGGAGGTGCCCAGGTGAGAGGGTCTTGGGACCCCCCTCACTTTGGGAGGGAGAAGAAACCTGGGAAGCAGGTGGGAGTGGGAGGCTGGCAAGGCTTTGGAACTATGGTCAGGCTCTGGGGGGATTCGTGCAGGGGGAAACCTGCTCCCAGGCTTTTTTTTTTTTTTTTTTTTTTTTTTACCTTCCAAGCAACCTGTGGTTATGCTGAATATTCCTGACAACGGGGAAGAGTTTGGATGGGGGAGGGTGGTTGGTGCCCTTCGGTCCCCCTCCCTCCCCAACACCAGCTCACCCTGGTATTTGTCATGTCAGCAGGAGAAGGTCACCATGTTGTTTTTCTCGCCCCCAGTCCTTCCTTCCTGCCCCTATCCAAATTTGTCCTCCTATTTGACCTTAATACTTACCATGGCTTTGGAGCAGGGAACCAGGGGGACTGGGGAGATTCCGTTTTCTTGGCACAGCAATGGGACAGAGAGAGACTGGAGGAGGAAACGTGGGAAAGGGACCAAGGGTCTTCATTGGGCAGCGTTCTGGTGCTTCCCTCATTTTGAGCTAGCCCCTCCGCAATGTCCAGTTAGTCTTTAACTTCCTTGGATTCAGAAGCAGAGCAGTCCAGGGGTGGTGGGCTCCAGGTGCCTGCAGGGAGCCCCCTGCTATGCTCTAGGCCACTCAGAAGCCTTGGAGAAGTCAGAGGCCGCTGGCTAGAAGGAAGCAAGGAGGGAGGAGGGCCGGGTGACTGGGCCTTTGTGCCGCTGCCCCCTGCCCACGCCTTGCTCTTTGTTCTGTCCTCAGTGGTCCCAGGCTGCGCCCACCGCAGAAGGAGGAGAGCCAAGACCCCACGAAGGTGAGTCCCCCCTGGTTCTTGGATGGGGTCCTGTTCCTCTAGGGGAAGGTGGGGAGGCCCAATTCCTTCTTCTGAGGCCTGTGGGGGAAGTGGGGAAGGAGCCCAGGAATATGGGGATTAAGAAAGAGGTGGGCATCATGACGTTAACCCTTCAGTTTCTTGAGGACTCTCTCTCCCCTGTTCAGGCCAGTGCCCTTCTAGGGCTTGTTGCCTTTTTCTTCTCCTTCCAATAAAATTTTATTTGGAGAGGGAGCTAGGAGCATAGGTCAAGAAGACTCTGGTTAAGGGTCCCAGGTGTCTAAGGAGGTGTCCCTGGATCCCCAGCTCCCAGGGGAGGATGGATGTTCCATGTCAGCCCCTACGCAGCGGTGCCCTACCTGTGGGTTCTCCTGGATGGGGGCCGTGGCTTTTACTTGGAGCTGAAGGCATAGAGCACCCAGCCTAGTGGGACCCCATTTCCCCAGTTTGCAATCCCTGCTGGCATGGAGGTTTGGGTACAGTGAACTTCCCTCGGGGGCCAGCAGAGGGCTAGCTGTGGCTGCCGGGTGCCCCGCCCCCTGCCCAGTCCCTGATGCTGCCTTTTGTTCCTCCGTGGTTTGGAGTGAGGGAGCCTCCCTTTTCTCTGGGGACGCCCTGCTTTCCCCCCACCTTCCCAATGCAGCCTCTGCCCCAGTCTGCGGGAGGGGTGCCCATTGCCCACTCCCCCACTCCCCGGCCTCAGAGGAGGGAAGGCCCTGGGCTCTTCCTCTAAGTGAGTGTCTCTAAGCCAGATCCAGGGTGGCTTGGGGTTGTGGTCAGGGCCAGACCCAGAGCTTTCACTCCCCGGACCCCGTGGTGATGTCTGACCTGTTCTGCCTCCTTCCCCAGTGGGAGCCCTTTCCTTGACCCAGGCCTGGATTCCCAGCCATTCTGCGGCCCGTGCCACTGACAAGCCCCCGCTCCCTGTGTGCCCTCCCTTGGCTTCCCAGTGGTCTCCGTGGTCAGGGAAAGGCAGGACAAATGGTCTTTGTTTGCTGGAGAAAAGGTTGTCTGTGATAAATAAGGAAAACCACGGAAGCCTGGTGTTGGAGTGTATGTGTGTACATGCCCCGTGTAGAGGGAGGATGACTTTCTTGGAGGCAGTTGCCAGGGTGTGAAGGGGGCTGGGAAGTTGCCCCCCTCCACATCCAATGGGCCTTGGGGATTCCAGTGAGAAATTTTTCGTGGGAATTCCCAACCCCAGTCTTTTTACCCTCAGCTACCACCTGCCACTGCCCTGGCCAGACCTGTCTGCCATCCCCCCCTCAGTAGGGCCTTTTGGTCCCCAAACCGGGGCTACCTCTGTCCCCAATACTTGAAGTATCAGTTCAAGTATTTCTGATTCGTCCTCTTCTTCCCTATCTACTTGGCTTTAAAAAAAGAAAGACTTCTTCAGAGCCCTGTATCACTTATTTTTTTCTTGCCTCTTTGGTTTGGATAGAGAAGGATTCTGTGCTCCTTGCCTGGGTAGGGGAAGCAGAGGTCTTGGGCAGCCCAGGGACTGGGTTGGGTTTTCATACTGTTCTCCTTTCTATTTTCATACCTGTGGCCCTCTCCTCACTTTATCCCCAACCAAATTTATCCTGTTATATACACTGCTTGGTCTCACCCTCCTTTATCCCTCTGGAAAACAAAGCGTGGAGGTAGGACCAATGAGGAAGCTCAGTCGTGGTCTCTGGGTGAGGGTATGGGGGGCCAGTCTCTGCTCTACTGGTTGTTTACTTAGGTATCTTGGTGTAGTGCCAAACTTTGTGTTACCTGGGCTGAGAAATAGGCCTCATTCTTGGGGCTGGGAAATGGAAGATGAACCACCCCACCCACCCACTCCCCCCGTTTCAGCCCCCATCTCTACATCTTTAGAGATCACTCTCACTCCTATACAGAATTGCAGTCTGAGCCCCAGAGAGAGGAGGGACTAGCCCAAGCTCACACCCATTCACAGACAGAGCCCAGCATCTTCCTTGTCATCTGGGTGCTGTTTGTCCCCTCCCGTGTGGAGGAAACTCATTTCGGGGACAGAATTGCTTTGTGGCGAGGGTATATGTATGGGGAGAGGCAGGCCAGGCCACAATTTGGAGTAGTGTTTCCTGAGTCCTGCATTTATATATTCTCAAGAGCCCTGCTCCTGTGGCCCAGAATTACCCCTTCATGCTCCAATGCACTCCAGGCTCCGCAGCCAACCAGGGAAGCTGTCTTTACCCTGGTCTCTCTCCAGATCAGCTTCTAGAAACGCTTGGTGGCTGCAGTGGCAGCCCCGTTTTTTCCATGATGCAAGCAGTTTGCCTTCTTGGGCGGGGTTATGGGTGGTTGGCAGGGTCCTGCACAGCATGCCCACCCACTGCCACCTGCTGATTCCAGGTGGATCCAGCCCCTCTGCTGTTGCCTGCCACCTCCTCAGCCTGGGTCTGGGGAGGGGGTCTGGCAGGTGGCAAGGTTCTCCTGAAGCTTCCCCTCTGTTTGCATATGACCTAAGCCTGGGAAGGCTTTGATGGCAGAACAGACTGTAACTCTCCTGCTTTCTAGCAGCGTGGCCTTGGGGCAAGTTGCTTAGCCTCTCTGAGCCATGAGCCTTCTAAGTGTCCCTAATAGTAACTCGTGGGAAGAATTGTGTGAGATGATATATGGAATACTGTATACAGTGCCTGAAATATAATAAGTGCTCAATAAGGGGTTGTTCGTATGATTAATATTATGGAAGAGGCTGTGAGGGGAGTTTAGGGAAATGGCGAATAAGCTGGCCAAGCTGGCTCTTGTCCCTTTCAGGGGAAATCACATATAGCAGGTGACAGTGTTCTTAATACTTTCCCACCCTCAACAGGTATACCCACACTCATATTATCCTCTGGCACCATGGTCGGACCAGGAATTGGCTTGGCTGTCGCGGTGAGGCAAGGATGATCAGATGTGGCAGGCCATTTCCCTTAGAACCTGACAACATTGTGTGTGATTTTTGGATTATAAACAGGCCTTCACCAGTATGGATTGTAGAAAGCTTAGGAAAGAGCTTCGCCCACAGCAGGAGGGACTTAAGTTAGATTTTTGGAAGGACTTACCTGACACGGGCCCTTCTGAGGAGTGGGCTTACAGGGATGGGTGGTGATGGGGGCTGACCATCTCCTGTGTGACCTGCTGGGCTCAGGTGTTGCCCCCTCCCTTGCAGTGGTGAAGTTCTTGGAGGTCTACCGGCGCAGCTTCTGCCGTCCAATCGAGACCCTCGTGGACATTTTCCAGGAGTACCCCGATGAGATCGAATACATCTTCAAGCCATCCTGTGTGCCCCTGATGCGGTGCGGGGGCTGCTGCAACGACGAGGGCCTGGAGTGCGTGCCCACCGAGGAGTTCAACATTACGATGCAGGTAGGCACCTGTCGGGGAGCAGGGCAGGGGTGGGCCGGGAGTTGGGATAGGCATTCAGCTTTGGTCCTTTTTTGGGACGCTATTGAGGAGGAGCCAGAACTTGCCTTGCTTTGCTTCTGGCCCTGGGTAGGACTGGGAAGCGAGACGGCAGAAGATCTTGTCCTCTTTGAGAGGAGAAGCCTGCATTTCCTACTCCAGGCTCCCAGCAAGGCCTGGCCTCCTGAACCTTTGCTCCATGGGCTCAGGAGGGGGCGGATACCTTTGCCAGAAGCCCCTTTCTTGGAGAGAAGCCTGAGGACTTTCTCTCCTTAGGAGCTTTGTCTAGGACACTGCATGATCCCTGTCTGTCAAGAGTATAAAAAGCTAGTCTTTTGGTGGCACCTGGTGACAGGGCATGACTCATTCTGGATGGAGCAGGAGGGAGCTCTGAGACACCAGGGAGGGGGTGGTTCTTGGGTACCTACTAGGAGTCAGGGTGGGGCCTAGAGGGGGGATGGAAGGAGGGAAGGGATGGGGAATGGTGAGAACCCAGGACCCGAATTCCCAGCCTGGCCAACCCTTGTAGCCGCCTCCGCTTTCAAGGCGAGCAGGGGCTCCCTGAGGTCTGCAGGGCTGGGGGAGATGGGGTGGGCCTGAGGCTCTTTCTAGCTAGAGCCCCTTGCCCCCCTGCTCCACCACCCACCCCTGCTTTGTGAAACCCCTGGGCGCTGAGTGGCAGGAGCCCAGGGGGTATCTCATCTGGGTATGGCTGGCTGGGTCACTGACTTGTGTGATCTGCTTCCTTCCCCGCCAGATTATGCGGATCAAACCACACCAAGGCCAGCACATAGGAGAGATGAGCTTCCTACAGCACCACAAATGTGATTGCAGGTGAGGATGGAGCCTTAGATTCATTTGTTTGACCAATGGCAGTGGACTGCATGCTCTGCGCTAGGGTTGAGCCCGGTCGACTTGTCAGCCCAGCTGTGTCATTTTGGGCAGTTTACTTCCATTTGCCTCATTTTCCACACCTGTAAAATGGACACAATAATAGTCTGTACTTCATAGCATTGTAATAAGGATTAAGTGGTTTATTACTTGTAAAGGGCTTAAAATAGTGCCAATAAGTCATAAATACTACTTTAAATTTTTACTGTTATTATTATTGCCATTATTGAGTTTATCATGGCCACCTTAACTCCTCTCTCTTTTTGTCCTTTTCTTTTTTTCCCATCCACTGCAGACCAAAGAAAGATAAAGCAAAACAAGAAAAGTAAGTGGCCATGACTTTAGCACATTTCCCTCTCGGTGGCCTGTTGCCTTGGTTTGGGGATCTTGGCTTCCTCTGCTGGCTGGGGTCGGGGGTGGTCTGATGGCTTCACTGGTTTGGGGAGTTGGTCTCGTGGGGACTTGTGGTGGCAAAAGTGGGATGGAGTGAACTCCAGGAATATGGCTCTTGGATGAGTGAGAAAACCCAGCCTGGAGCCTGGAGCCTGGAGCTTCCTTTGGAAGAGACGATGTCCCCCGGGTCTGAAGGTCACTCTTGGCCAGGACTTGCTGTTTTGGCGCTTGGACCCGGCTCCCTGGCCTGTTCTAAGGGCACCCGCTGTGGGGAGAGGGGGTGGGGTGGCAGAGAGGCTAGTTTTTGTGTCGGAGGAAACGGCCTCTTCTGGTAGTTTCCATCGTGTGCTGGGGTTTGGGGCCACTGGGATGTTTCCTTGGTACCTGCTCTCCTGTAGGAGTGGGGCAGGCAGGAGATGCTCGGCCCACTTGGCCAGGGAGAAAGAGTTGAATGTTGGTCATTTTCTGTGGCTTCCAGTTTCTCAGTGACTGAAGGTTGGGTCGGGATGGGTCAGGGGACGGGTCTGGGGGGCAGTGAATCTTCAAGATGGGGGTGAGCAGCCAGCATTGGGGACGAGCTTGCAGGAAAACAGAGTTTGAGAGAGAGCACCTCCACCCTTCCCTCCTTCCCCTCCTCCCTGACCACTCTGTCTACCTCTAGCGCTCTGGGAACATTGAGGTCCCCTAGGCCTCAACCCCTTTCCCTTTCCCTAAGCCCCTAACTTCCCAGACCACTGTAGTTACCAGAACAATGATCTGGGAGAGTTGGCTCAGAGAGAGTGAGCAAGCAGGTGTGTGTGAAGACGCCCCCCTTTGCTTCCAGTGCTTTCTCCTGAGGGGAGAACAGACCTGCCCCTCTCCTCCGTCTCTTCTTGCCTCCATCCCTTATATCCCCCTTGTTGGCAGACATTCTAAGTGCGTTCTCCTCATGGGACTGGCAGATGTGGAGGGTGCTGCTTCCCCGGAGGAGGACAGGCTACAGCCTGCCCCCTTGCCTGTTCTCCAGACGCCTGCTCTGCCCACGGGGTGGGTGGGGGGCTCGCCTGGGCTCGGAAGATGGTCTGGTTGAGATGGTGTAGCAGGCTTTGACAGGCTGGGAGAGGACTGCTCCCTGCCAGGTGATGAGCCGACCCTTCCTCCCCATGCCTCCCCCACTCCCACCCCACTCTGCCACCTGCCCGGGGCTCTGCGGACACCCTGCCCTGCCCCACCAGCCCAGGTTGTGACTGGGCAGGCTGGGGCCTTTTGTGTGCTGCCCTTGGTTTTGTGCCAGCACACAAGGTAGCTGCTCCCACACACTGATTCCCAGGGGCTCAGCCCCTGGAAATGCTTTTGTACTTGGAAATGGAGCCAGATGTGCTGAAGCATTGAGTCGCCTCCCCCAAGTCAGGTCTCTGATCTTCTCCCTAAACTCTGGCCTTTCAGTTCAGATTTGCACAGGGCTGCTGGGAAAAGAGCCTGCCCTTGGGATTTTGGCCCCTACCTGGGACCAGGAGTTGCCCAAGCATGGAAGCCCTTAGGTCCTGTATCCTCCACCCAGTCTCTGCTCCTTTCCCAAAGCCTTGCCAGGGGTCAGGTATGCCACCGCAGGGTGGTGAGAAAAGAAGACAATGAGTGCATGCTGCCCAAATGTGTCACCTGCGTGCCTGCCTGCAAATGCTTTCCTGGAGACCCCCTGCCTGTCCCAACAGCTCGCCCCAGGGAGTGTGTCCTGTAGGGCTTTGTTTTGGTTTTCCCACCCCTGGTCCTCCTCCCTGCTTCTTTTCCTCTCCTGGTCCTCCTCGCTCTCTCTCTGTCTGTCTCTGTTTTTTATTTTCCAGAAAATCAGTTCGAGGAAAGGGCAAGGGGCAAAAACGAAAGCGCAAGAAATCCCGGTATAAATCTTGGAGCGTGTACGTTGGTGCCCGCTGCTGTCTAATTCCCTGGCGCCTCCCTGCTCCCCATCACACCCTTGCCTGCAGTACCCTGTAACGCTCCCTCCCTCCCTGCCCCTTGTCCTTCCCTCCCTGCCCTAGTGTCTCTCTCTCACTCTCATTCCACTAATTGGCACCAGTGGGTAGATTTGGTGGCGGCATTGCTGGTCCGGGGTTGGTGTCGAGTGGGTGGGTTGACTGGGCCTGGGGGATTCCGGGAGGGAACTCTGGCTTGGCTGGGCACCGACTTTCTCTCACCTACTGGGCACTGGTGGTGGACCCATGTTGGCAGGGGTGCCAGGCGCTGGTGCCCACCCACCCAACTGTTTTTCGCTGCTCTCGGCTTCTATACTTGTCTGGAAGCTGAAGGGGCTGGGGAGGGCAGACGTGGTATGAGGAGGGGGTGCAAATGAGCATTGGCTGAAGGAGGTTGGGTGGGGTCAAGCACCATTACCATGATTCTTCCTCGTTTGAAGAGGTACTGCAGCTCCTCACGGAGCCCATCCTTGGCACCCACAGAACCATCTCTGTAGGGCAGCCTCTTCCCCGGGTTGGAGGCTGGGTGGGGCCTAGCTTGTGACCCTGCCTTAGTGCCTGCCTTCCCTTCCTGCCCTACTTCAGCACCCCTTTTGTGGAGGGGCTGGGCAGGAGCCCTTCACAGGGAGAAGGTGGCCCTTGGCAGATCTCAGGGGTCCTTGGTTGCCGCCCCCAGCAGGTGAAGAGTCAAGGTGTGCTCTTACGGGGGTGACAGCATTTGGGGCCCTGTGGCCTGAGACTTGCCCTTGTCTCCTGGGACACAGCACCACCCCTTATGGCAGCCCTCTCCCCGCACTCTCTGCCCATCTGTGCCCACCTCTTCCTGTGGGCAAGCCTCCTAGCCAGTGCTGCCTCTTTCCGCCGCTCTCTCTGTCTTTCGCTGTAGCATCCGGATCCTTCTAGGGCATGGAAGGGTGGGGGTGCCGACGAGCTGGGTGGGGGTACAGCTGCGGACATGTTAGGGGGTGTCGCATGTTTTTTTTTTTTTCTCTCTCTCTGCTGACGCTCTAGCTTAGATGTCTTTCCTTTTGCCTTTTTGCAGTCCCTGTGGGCCTTGCTCAGAGCGGAGAAAGCATTTGTTTGTACAAGATCCGCAGACGTGTAAATGTTCCTGCAAAAACACAGACTCACGTTGCAAGGCGAGGCAGCTTGAGTTAAACGAACGTACTTGCAGGTTGGTTCCCAGAGGGTGAGCAAGTCAGAGAAGGGCCTCACACAGAGATGGGGAGAGAGAGGGAGAGAGAGAGAGAGAGAGAGAGAGAGAGAGAGAGAGAGAGAGAGAGCGCGCACCTGAGAGGGGCCAGCCGCTTGCTTGGCTTCTAGCTGCCTGCCTGGCGACTGCCGCCTTCTCTAGCTCGCGAGGCCCCTGTGGTGAGCAGCGGGCCTGGGTCTGGCCTGGCGGTGCCTGTTGGACGTTGCCCTGGCTGCCTGAGTGGGTAGGCTGGTGTGGCTTGTGGTGGTGTGGACGCCAGCTGTGTATTGTGTCCGTGGTCCTGCTCGTGGTGGCTGTCGGTCCTGATGTCGTTATCACTATTTCCACTACTAAAACCGAGGGCCCTTCCAGGTGTATGGAACACGAACCTTCACAAAGAGCAGCATTCTCCTGGGGGCAGTCTACGCGGGCTGGAGTATACCCCCCATCCCCACCCCATACTGGGCAGGGCATTGGCTCGTTGTTTAGAGCTGGGCATTCCTTCCTGCATGTTGTAGGAGGTTCAGCATCGGAAGACAGTAGATACGTCTAGTCCTCCTGCAGGCACGGTGGCAACCCCAAACAGCCCCATACATTCCCAAATGCCCCTGGGAGTGGTTGGGGCTGGAGGGGGGGCACCCACCATCCTAACATTAGATTGTGAAATCCTTATGGCCAGGCCTGGCTTATTCACCTCTGTGGCCCCTATGTGTCTGTGGCTTCTGTCCCTCGTGCACAGTGGGGGCCAAGGAAGTGTCGAATACACAATCGAGTCCTGGGGGATGATCGGGTCAGGGGCACAAGGCCATGCTAAGTGGCCGGCAACTTTTTGATGCCTTGACTCATGTTCTTTCTAATCCATCTGATCTGGGCTCAAAGTGAGGGGTCCCCTGGGCCTGGGTAAGCTTCCCCCCCAGGAGGAGGGGCTTTTAGGAGACTCCCCAGGTGTGGCCAGGATACCCCCAGCTAGTCCAGCTACTCCATTAAAAAAAAGTCCTTGGAATGTGGCTGTGTACCACCCCCCCACACACCCCAGGCAATGTTCTGTTGCTTATGGGTACTCAGGGGACACTGGGGGCCAGGCCCTGGCTTTTGGCATGGGGTGCTGTGTGAAGAGAGGAAGGGTATGTTAGTGCTGAGGGCAGGGGGCTGATCTCTCCACCTCCAGGGGGCTCAGGAAAGATAAGGGACGTGACATTTTGGGGGTTTCTGTGGTGACTATTCATCAGAGAGACTGTCTGGGATGAGGCATTTCTGCAGTGACCTGGGAGCTCACCTTAACCTGAGGTGACCCTAACCTCCAAAGACTTCTCCCAACCCCCGAATTGCCTGTACCTGGGAATCTCAGTTCCTCCAATTAGAAGCTCAGGGTCCCCGTTCCCAGGTTCTCCTGAAGGATGGAGCTATTCTGCCTCATCCTCACCGTGGGGAGAGTAAAAGATAGCCCGGGGCAGAGGCTCAAAGAGAAAGTTCTTAGAGGCCCCCTCTGCATTGACAGGAGTAGCCCAGTCACCGAATTACCTCTCTCCTCACCCTGAATTGAACAGCATTTTAGAAAGCAAAGGCAGCCTGGCACCTGGGGTCTGCTGCCACCAGCTAGCAGCCGAGGCAAGGAGAGGGGCTGGGGCATGAGCAAGGGCAGGGATACGTGCCCCTCCTCTTCCAGGAGCCGCAGGCCCCTCTGGCTGCCCCTGCCTGGGGAACCATCATATGTTAACTCCTCACATCCCCAGGGCAGCGCCTCCCCTTCAGCTGGCTGTCTCCAGCCAGGCCTTTGCATGGGCCATTTTGCTTGCTCAGGATGCCCTTCCCACTCTCCTTCCCCAAATCACCCCCAAAGAGAAGGAGCTGAAAAATCTCCTGCAGGGAGCCTTTCCTGCTGAACCCCACCCAATTCTGATCCCCCATCCACTTTTTTTTTTTTTTTTTTTTTTTTAAGGAAGTACCAGGGATTGAACCTGGGACCTTGTACATGGGAAGCAGGCACTAACCACTGAGCTGCAGGCGCTCCACCACTGAGCTATGCCCGTTACCCCCTCCTCTCATCTGCTCTTAAAATGTCAAGTAGGGACTGTTCTTTGGTATTTGTGGATTTGTTGCTTTGTAAAATGTTCCCACGTTCTTGTCTTGTCTCAACTAGATTGGAAGCTCTAGAGGGCAGACTGGGAGCTCCTGAGGATAGCTCCTGCTCAGGGGCTGGGCTCTCTGAGGGCAGGGTTGCACCT
Source organism: Tolypeutes matacus (assembly GCA_026826555.1). Taxonomy (NCBI): domain Eukaryota; kingdom Metazoa; phylum Chordata; class Mammalia; order Cingulata; family Chlamyphoridae; genus Tolypeutes; species Tolypeutes matacus. Next base: position 10,840,201 of record JAKSZT010018658.1, on the reverse strand, counting down.
TCCCGGTCCCGTCTCTGCTCGTGTGGTGCCAGAGGACCGGGGGCTCCCAGGAACGGGGGGCTGCCAGCCTGACGAGGTCTCCTCAGATGGCCCTAACCCACAGCCTCTGTTTCCTACCCCCTGCAGATGTGACAAGCCGAGGCGGTGAGCTGGGCTAGAGGAGGGAGCTTCCCTCAGGGTTTCAGGACCCAGACCTCTCACCTGGGAAGACTGATACAGAATACCCTGGAAACCACGCAGCTGCCACCGCACCACCATCAACAAAACAATCCTTAATCCAGAAACCTGAAATGAAGGAAGAGGAGCCTCTGCGCAGAGCACTTTGGGTCCGGAGGGCAAGACTCCGGCAGAAGCATTCCCGGGCAGGTGACCAAGCACGGTCCCTCTTGGAATTGGATCGCCATTGTATTTTTCTTGCTGCTAAATCACCGCGCCTGGAAGATTAGAGAGTTTTTATTTCTGGGATTCTTGCAGACACACCCACACGCATACGTACGTTTATATATATATATGCATATATATATAAAAGTAAATATATATATTTTATATATATAGATATATAAAGTATATATATTCCTTTTTTAAATTAACATTGCTAACGTTATTGGTGTCTTCACTGGATGTATTTGACTGCTGTGGACTTGCAGTGGGAGGAGAGCCACCCCCTCCTCGATCATGATGGGGAGAAGGATGGGAGGGGAGCCTGGCGTGATCCTCTTGCCCTCTTAGGGAGGCCAGGGCACCCTCCCCTGCCTGGGAATGTGCAAGGCCAGGGCACGGGGGCAAATTTGGCCCATTTATGGGAACACTGACAAACCCAGCCCTGGCCCCGAGCCGCTACCCCAAGTCAAATGGACAGAAAGACAGACTATACAGGTACAGGGACGAGGAGGCTGGCTTCTGAGCAGGAGTTTGGGGAGCCTCGGGACATTGCTGTGCTTTGGGGAATCCCTTGTATACCCTGCACAGGCATCTGACCCCCAGGAGCACTGCCTGGAAGATTCAGGAGCCTGGGCAGCCTTCACCTACTCTCACCTGCGTCGTATAGGCCTAGGAGGCCACTGACAGATGTCCTGGCGAAGAGAAGAGAGACGTTGGTGGGAGGGGCGGCCTGGTGGCAGCTCCTCCTCCTGGGATCCCTTCTGCGTCCTCCTCCTCGGAGTGGGGCCTCCTGCTTCCACCCTCTCCCTGCTCCCCCTCCTGGGTGCAGCTCAGGAGGGCCTGATGTCTTCAGACCATTAAAACCACTAGTTCTCTCCCCCCCAGGAGGCCTGGCTGTGTGTGTGAGTGGCTAACCCTTGGTCCCCGACCCTTCCCTTTCCGCATCAGGGAGAGACAGGGCAGGACCCGTGTGCCTGCCACGGAGGCAGAGAAAAGAGAAAGTGTTTTATATGCGGTACCTATTTAATATTCCTTTTTAATTAGAAATTAAAACAGTTAATTTAATTAAAGAGTAGGGTTTTTTCAGTATTCTTGGTTAATATTTAATTTCAACTATTTATGAGATGTATCTCTCTTGCTCTCTCTCATTCTCTTATTTGTACTGGTTTTTGTGTATAAAATTCATGTTTCTAATCTCTCTCTCCCTGATCGGCGACAGTCACTAGTATGTCCTGAAACGATATTTAATTTTGCTAACACTCAGCTCTGCCCCCCTCTCAATCTCCCCAGCTCCCCTCCACACATTCCTTTGAAATAAGGTTTCAATATACATCTACATATTATATATATATTTGGCTACTTGTGTTTGTATATATATATATATATATACATATATATGTTTATGTATATATGTGATTCTGATAAAATAGACATCGCTATTCTGTTTTTTATATGTAAAAACAAAACAAGAAAAAATAGAGAATTCTACATACTAAATCTCTCTCCTTTTTTAATTTTAATATTTGTTATCATTTATTTATTGGTGCTACTGTTTGTCTGTAATAATTGTGGGGGAAAAAAAGATATTAACATCACGTCTTTGTCTCTAGTGCAGTTTTTTGAAATATTCCGTAGTACATATTTATTTTTAAACAACAACCAGAGATACAGATATATCTTAAAAAAAAGCATTTTGTATTAAAGAATTTAATTCTGATCTCAAGAGCTCTTCCTGTTTCTCCTTCTCCATTGAGTCCTTGTTCCAGCCTTCCTCCTGCCACTTTCCCTCCTCCCCTGGGGGACACAGCACTTGTCTTTGGTCTGGGGAAGGAAGAGCTCCCAGGTGTGGAGGCTAATGTGATGACACACCCCATTGTGCTTGGCAGCCAGAGTTCTTCCATTTCTGGCCAGGCTGACCTGAGGGGACATGTTCACCCCCTGCCTTGATATCCAAGGGGGGCTCAGGAATGGATGGTGGGAGGGACAGCTCCTTAAAAGGTCCTTTGTGGTGAGTAGTGCTGCCTTCAGGAATCATATGGTCCAGGCCCCTGTCCCTTGTCAGGGAAGGAACTGCCTATGTGTCTGAGCTTGCTGCCCAGGTAGGGGACAGGGGAGGGGCCTTGTTGACCTCAACAGGCTGGGAGTGGGAAGGGGCTGCTGGTGGGGGGCTGTGACCTTGGGATACCATTTAATTTTACATAGTGAGTTTTGGGGTTCCTTGAGCCTCTGAAAGAGCCACAGCTCTGGCTGCTACAGGCGGGGTTCTCTGTCCCCCTTGTTGCATAATCCCTTCTCTCCTGTCCTGGTTGAGGGGAGGACGGAAGCTGCCTGTGTCTTTGGCATTTATGAACAATGCTTCCAAGGCCAGTTCCTACGGCCTCTCATTTGTTCCTTCAAACCATGTTTATTGGGTGAGCCTTTTTGCTAGAGCATGGGAATAAGACACAGATATCTGCCTCTCAAGGATCTGGTGAGGCTGGCTGGATGGGGAGACACAGAAAGAACTATAAACCTTGACAGGTGGTGGAGTAGAAGAGCACCAGGTGCTGGGACTGTGTTGGAGGTGGCAGGGTCTGGGGGTCTTCTCGTGACATTACCTCTAGGCCTCCTCTGTAAGGATAAGAGGGGAGGATGAAAACCTGAGGAAGACCTCCCAGGCAGAAGGAAAAGTGTGGGCAAAGGCAGGAATGGGGAGCTCAGAGAGGGAGAGGGTGAGGGGTCGAGGCTGCAGAGAGAAGCCTGAAGGGACCTGGGGCTGGCAGAGACGAGCAGAAGCTGACCCCTGTTCCATGGGGTTTTCAATGGAGGCTGGGTAGCAGCGTGGGAGGCAGGGGCAGGGAGGCCATGAGGAGGCAGTTGCAGTCCTCCAAGGAGAAGCTGTGAGTGCGATGATGGTGAGGCCGGGGAGAAGGGCTGATTGGGGAGGAAGTTCCCTGTCTCTCCTGGCCGTGGGGCAGACAGGCAAGGGCCCTGCCTTCATGGGGTTTTTGTTCTGTTGGTGCATTTTCCAAGCACTTAGGTGTGCTGGGTCTTACATCTGTTAGCTCACTGGATCCACACAACTCTGTGATCTCGTCATCCTCACTTGGATATGTGCAGAAACCTCCAACTGGCCTCTAGATTCTCTTCTTACCTCCTGTTAGTTGATTTTTGCACAACAGCTAGTGAACCAGTTAAAATGTGGGCTACCAGGGAGCAGATGTGGTTCAAGCAGTTGGGCACCCACCTTCCACATGGGAGGTCCTGGCTTCAGTTCCTAGTGCCTCCTAAAGAAGACAAACAATGAACGGACAACGAGCAGACAACGAGCAAAAACAACAAGCAAAACGAGCAAATAACAAGCAGACAGTGAGAAAAAAAAATGTGGGCCACTATATGATGATATGCATGTTTGATCTGTAAGTTCACAACTTTTACTATACACTAATTGTTTATGGATGCTCATGTATGAATGATAAACTTCAATTTAAAAAAAGTTAAATAAAAAAAAGTGGGCCAAATTGTGTCACATTTTGGCTCCAGACCCACCCCCACCCCCCAAGATTGTTTTACTCAAAGTAAAAGCCAAAGTCTGTATAATGGCCTTAAAAGGTCCTGCACTGGCCCCGCAAGTGGGTGCGCCGTCAGCACCTGTGCCTGGGTGTGCTGCACACAGCAAGATGATGATGTAACAAGAGAGTGACACAAGGGAGAGCCAAGATAAGATGTGTGGAAAAACCAGGAACTAAGGTGGCGCAGGTGACAGAACGCCTCTATCCCATATCAGAGTTTCCCAGGATCAAATCCCGATGAAGACAGGAGGAGAAGAATGAGAAGAGAGGACAGGAAACCGGCACAGAAAATTGCCCAGCGAATGGACACAAAAACAGCAGAAACGGGGGAGAGGGGTGTTAAAAATGGATAAAAAGTAAATAAATAAATAAATCTTAATCCGGGCCACCTCTTCTTCTCTGACCTTGATGACTTCCAGCCTCCCATTGGTCACTCAACTCTAGCCACATTGGTTCCTCAAATGTACAAGCATGCAACCTTAGCACAGGCTGTTCCCTCTTTCTGGAACACCCTTCCCCCATCCATTTCCTGTGTGGCTCCCTCATCTTCAAGTCTTGCTTAAATGTTACCTTGACCACAGCATTTAAACTTGACCTCTCCCCACACTCTGCACTTGGGATCCTCCTTTTCACAATCTATTCTTTACTCCCATAGCACATGCCACCTTCTAACATACTCCAGAATAGCACTACTCAATAGAAATACAAAATGAACCACATACGTAATCTTAAATTTCCTGGGAACCATGTTGTAAAAAGTAAAAAGGAACAGGTGAACATAATTTTAATAATAAATTTTATTAAACCCTAATATATCAAAAATGTCATTTCAACATTTAAGCAATAGATAAGTTATTAGTGGGTGAGTTTATATTCTTTTTTTTTTTTTTGGTATGAATTTGGCATGTGTTTTTTGCTTATCACACATTTCAATTGGGAGTAGCCACCTTTCAAGTGCTCTATAACCACCTGTGGCTAATGGCTACCATATTGGACAGTGCAGCTGTAAAATGTACACCTCCTTTTGTCTGTCTCCCCCGCCCCCAAGAATGCAAGCTCCATAAGGGCAGGAAAGTTTATCTGTTTTGTGCAGTGTTATGTCTCCAGCTCTGAGAACAGTGCCTGGAACACAGTAGGTGCTCAATAAACATTTGCGAAGTGCCTTGTGTTGTTGAAACTGAGGCCTGGGGACCGAGGGGGGTGAGGGCTGGCGCTGCTGGGGGTGGTGGTGGAGGGACTTGCTGGACAGATGGGCTTCGAGCAGGGCTCGGCTAGCAGAAGGGAGCTCAGATTCAGTCTGCAGGGATTGGGGACAGAGAACAGGCACTGTGTCCTTTTTTCAGTCACCCTGGAGGTGGGGCACTTCATCCCTGCTTGGCAGATGAGGAGCAGGAGGCGCAAAGAGGGTAAATAACTTGCCCAAATTTACGCACAGCCAGTAAATGGCCAAGCCAGAATTTAAACCAGTTTTCCTGACTCCAATTCTAGTGCTCTTTCCACCATACCACAGCTGCCCCGGGCTAGGGCAGAACATCAACAAATAAAAATGAATCGTCTAGACTGAATACAAACAGGCAGAAGAAAAGTGGGACAGGGGGAGGAGGGGGAGGATGTGGCGGTAGCCAAACCAAGGGCTGAAATTCAGATTTCCCCAAGCGTGGTAAGGCAAGGCAAGAGATGTCTCCAGGGAGAGAGAGCCACAGAGGGCTGAGGCTCGTCAGTGGACGATCAGAAACCTAAGCACGAAAGAGATTGCAACACGCAGCCTTGGAAGAGAGAAACAGGCTTTAAATAGACCACGGGGAAAAGAAGGATAAAATGAAAATGCTGCATCCCCCAGTTGTATAAGATGTGCTTGTATATTCTTCCGGAGCCTTCACAGAGGATCTCTCAAGGCCCAGGGAAGGCGTCGAGTCCCGAAGCCTCTACCTTCTGTCCGTGGGCCTCCCCTCCCTTCCCAGCTCATCTCCTCTCTGTGGGACCCACAGGCTGCCCTCTGGCCTGGCCACTATTTTTACTGGCCCCTTCTCAGGTCTGTTCTGTCCAGCCTGACACCCTGTCTCTTTTCTCTAGGAGCTACCCAACCTGGCCTCAGCCCTCAAAGGCCTTTGGATTCCTCGCTTCTTTAGGGAACTTGTCGGCCCGTTCTTCCTTTTGCAAGGAGGGTGAATCCATGCAAAAGCTGGCGACTCTGGATCCATTTCACGCGTTGGGTCCACGGTGGTGGACTGATGCAACGATAGCATGCCCATCCCTGGGCCTGCGTGCTGCCCCTCCCTTCAAGAAGTAGAGTCCACTTTTAATTCCTTTCAAATCTGGGCTGGCCTTATGACTTACTTTGATGAAGAGAATGTGGCAGAAGTGATGGTATGGGATTTTAGGCCTAAGCCATAAGAGACATCAAAGCTTCCATTTTTGCCCTCTTGGAAGGCAGTTGCCATGCTGTAAGGAAGTCCAGCTACCCTGTTGGAGAGAGTTGCCATGGGGAGAGAAAGAGAGAGGCTCAGCCAAGTCCAGCTGTTCCAGCCACCCATGGCCAAGTGAAGTCATTTGGGATTCCGCAGATCTGGGGAGCCGCTCTAAACAACACCTCATAAAGTAGAGAGAAGCCATCCTCTGCTCAAACTTACAGAGTTATGGGCAAATATGTGGGCTCTTATTGTTCTAAGCTACTAGGTGTTAGGACCTTTGTCCCTTCCCATCCACGGGATTTTACTGGTCTACCTGAAGGCCTCAGAAGGCTGTGGGGAGGAGGCTTCAAGGGAGAAAGGATGTGTTTATATAAGAGAATCAGGGACCAAGGGTGTGCCCGGGGGGAAGACTCAGGGCAAGGGTTGACCCAGGCAGGACAAAACGTTGTCCAAATTTCTAGAGTGAAGAGAGGAACTCAATTCGGTGGAAGTCTCACTAAGAGAAAGTGGGCCTCACCTCCCTCAGGGGAGAGAGGATAAAGGATTAGAAGAATTGCTAGAGAAGTATGAGGGAATTGGAGAAAAAGACGGGACTCTTTTCCTTTCCCTCCTTCCCTTCTCCCTTCATCCTTTGGCACTCACTGAATAGCAGCCATGTGTGCTGTGCCTTGGTAGAGGCGGCCTCTCATTTACGAGGGGTGGCTTTAGTATATGGCAGCCTCGAGATGGGGAGTGGCCGAGATGACCCTTGGCAGGCCCCTCCAGGTTGGCTTCAGAGTTGCTGGGAGGGAAATAATTCACATGCATCCGCAGGGCATTATCCATTAGGACACAGGGAACAGGGGAGGGCAGGGATGGGAAATCAGTAAATATTTATAATCTGCCTGAAAAGGGAAAATACAAAGCAGAGATGGGGCCCTTGCTGAGCATCTGCATAGGAGGGGACTGAAGGGGTGACTTTGAAGAGGAAAGAGCTAGAACTGAGGGGAACGGTGATTCAAAGGAAAGGGGCCCATTGGTCATAGGTATCTATTGAAGGAAGGCTGTGCCTGGGTCATCTGAACACAAAAGAGGGCCAGGACCTGTAGAGATTGTAAAAGAGTGTATCTACCTATTGGGAAATTTACTTTTCATGAAGGAAGTATAGTACTGCCCTCAGGGATTTCCCACTTTGGGGGTGGGTGAGTGGGAGACATAGCCCCTGCCCTAAGAAAGATGGCAGTGAAGGGGAGACATGGCCCTGCCCCAGGAGCCCCAGTCTGAGGGGAGACATGGCCCTGCCCCAGGAGCCCCAGTCTGAGGGGAGACACAGCCCTGCCCTCAGGGAGCCCCAGTCTGAGGGGAGACACAGTCTTGCCCTCAGGGAGCCCCAGTCTGAGGAGAGACACAGCCCTGCCCCAGGAGCCCCAGTCTGAGGGGAGACACAGCCCTGCCCCAGGAGCCCCAGTCTGAGGGGAGACACAGCCCTGCCCTCAGGGAGCCCCAGGCTGAGGGGAGACACAGCCCTGCCCCAGGAGCCCCAGGCTGAGGGGAGACACAGCCCTGTTCTCAGGGAGCCCCAGTCTGAGGGGAGACACAGCCCTGGCCTCAGGAGCTCTGAGTTTAAGATGGGGGATAATATGGCCCTGTCCTAATCATGCTCCTAGGCTAAGGGAGATCTCACAGAGCTTCTAGTCTGAGGGAAGAGACAGAACCCCTGCTATTAGACATTTCTTTGTCCTTTTAAGATGGAAACCTCTCAGGAAGGCATCACCTTGCTTTCATTTGGCTGTTGGTGACTTTCAGAATCACAGGATGTCTGCTCCGGAAGAGCCCTTTCAGGGCCTCCAACCCCATCCTTCCCTCTTCTCCCAACCCTCATTTACGGTTCCCACAGGTTTTTCTTTCATTTGTCATGGCCCGTGCATGGTTCACCAGCCTGGGCTCCGATGTTTCCCCACACATCCCCTGATTGGCCCTGAGTCAGGCTCCAAGTGGGGCAGATGTAAACACATACCGGCTTCCTGGGGCTCCTCCAGGCCCCTCTTCTCTGTATATGTGGGGTGTGTGTCTGAGAACCTCATTCATCACCTTCTCAGACTCTGCAGGAAGATCGTGTCCCCACTCTCCGCCGGTCTGCAGCTGATCTGGCTGCCTTTGGATTGTGATCCCCAGGAGGCCCAGCCTCAAACGCCCTGTCTGGTGCCTCTGCAGAGCGGTTCTGGGCTGCTCTAAGCTCCACCAAAACTTCTGACAGATATGGGTTGGAATCCTGGGTCTGCCACTGGCCAAGGTACTTGGCATCAACTCCCTCATCTCTAAAAAGGGGACACTAATACCTACATTGTGGAGTCTGAGGGGACAAAGTGACGTTGGGATGTGAAAGTGCCTAATACAGTGCTGGTACTAGGGTGTGCTCAAATATGGTCACTGTAATTATGTTGTTATTTCTTATCCCCACCTCATGCCTTCTCTCTTCTCTGGGCACTTACTTTAGCACAATTTGACTGCTTTTTATTTTATTATTATTATTATTTTTTAACTGAAATACTATGGTTATCTTGACTCCCTTGCTGATGAGTGAGGCGGACCAGGGCAGGTTCATCTCGGAGCCCAGGAGTGAAGGAAGGGGGCTGGACCGAGGACAAGGGAGGGTGTGGCAAGAGTCCTTCGTGCTCAATCAGGGATGATGCCCTGCTGTTCTGAACCCAGGGCTGGGCACAAGCTGGGCTTGCAATGAGTATTTGTGGAATCAATGAACTAACAAAGAGGACCAGAGCATGAGGCCAACCTTCTCTTCCTGACCCCCAAACCCACCAAGAACCTCCAGCCCGATGGCAGAGGCCTGCGTCCACCCTGGTACACACAGTCAGGCTGCCTGGCCCAGCTGCTTTCCGACTGTTCCCAGCTTCCATCTGCGGGGCCTGCAGTGGAGGACCTCAAGGGTGTCCTCCTCAGAAGTCCCCCAAGACTAAAACTTGATTGTCCCAGGATCTTTGAGGGAGAAGTTTTGGGGTACCGGTATGGGTAGGGGTCTCTGGGACTCAGAGGGAGAAGAAGGCTTTCCCTGAGACTCAGAGCTGGGAGCTGCCACCATTTGGGCAGGTGGCAGGAGGATGTCTCCTGAGAAAACATTCAGGGAGGATATTTGCATCTCCGTTTGCTTTGGCTTCCAGAGAACTCCCCCCACCCCCAGGTCTTTCCTCCTTTGCTCCCTAAGCCTTCCTGCCCAGGTGCTCCACCCTCTTTGCTCTCCACTCCAGCTGGAGAAAGTGAGACAGCTGCTGGGCCTGGGTTTCAGGCCTGCGGGCCCTGGATAGTGGGACCTGTGGGGAAGACCTGCCCCTGGCAGACGCCCCCTGAGGTATCCTCTCGCTAATCACAGGTCTTCTTCCGCACGAACGCACCCATCGGGCTCACGCGCACACACAAGTATGACAGGGGTCACCATCCCCAGTCACGGGGTGGCTGCCTGGTTGGGTAAGGGCCCAGCTGGGTTAGCCAGCTTCTCAGGACAAGCCCCCATGGGGCTGGGGGTGGGGGGCTGACCTGGCTGCAGTCCCATGACCCCGTGCTGCCCTCTAGGAGCTGCTGACTGTTCTGCAATAAACACCTTGTGGTTATTAATAAGCCTCTAACTGGCAGTTAGATAACAGAATTGATAACACGGGGTCACTGCTGGCCCAGCCCAGCCTGGGTTCAAATCCTGCCTGTTGATTCTGGGTCTCTGAGGTCCAAAAACCAAAACTCCCAAAACAGCCTCATGCCCGATATCTTCTAAACTGTGTTCTAGGACAAAATGACCTTTCTGAGCCCCAGTTCCTCATAAAACAGGCACCATGATGCCCATCTTACAGCATTTTGTATACCTAAGGTCACTTTGTCCCCCCAACACCAGCAGTGGGTATTAATGCCCCCATTTTAGAGATGAGAATGCTGAGGCTCAGACAAACGTGGAAGGGTTTAGGGTGGTGGCTGCCATGTAATGAGTGCACCATAAAGATTGGTTCTTCTTGTGATTAGGCATAGGGCCGTGGGAAGAGAGGACTTGGAAGCACACAGAGCTGGGCTCTACTTTTCACATCAACGTTTCCGGCTTTGTGACCCAGGGCAAGTTGTTCAACCTCTGTGGGCCTCATTTCCTTGATGTGGCATATGGGCATGAGAGCGCTTTCCCCCTGGGTGGGTATGTGGCTTAAACTAGGTGATGAATATGAGGTGATTGCCACTTAAGGAGGGCTCAGTAAACACAGTATTTGTGCATGAATAAGTGAAGGGACGTTAGCCACTTCAGTCTGTCAGGGTCTCTGAGGACAGGGGCAGATTCTCTCTCATCGGCTTGGGGGCTCCCTGAGGATGGGGGATATAACTCTGGGCTTGCTCCCTTGAGGCTGATCTACAGAATCCAAAAAGGGTTCAGCATTTTAGATGCCTTATTTCCCTCGGCCGGTGTGAAAATAGCCAGTGCAGAAACCCACAAAGGAAAATGGAAACAGCTTTTCCTTTCCTTTTTTTGTAATGAGGTGCAGGCAGGGCCTGGCACCCCGAACTCTATGGGCACAGACCTCAGCCCTGTCCTGAGCCCCTTCCCGGGATGTGGCCCCAAGCTTGGCTCCTGGTGCATCCCCAGTACTGCCCACCCTACCCTGGGCACTTAGGCCCCTTCCTGGAACTGGGGAAGGGGAACCTTTGTGCCCACAGAGCTAGAAGAGCTCAGGGAAAGCCTTCCCCGTGAAGGCAGGAGCGCTCACCCCCTTGGACTGTGGCCACCCCAGCCACGTCCTTCACACTGCCCGACTCCCGTGGTGGCCATATTAAAATCAAGACCGTGGGTGTGCATGTTGGGGGGCTGCACAGAAGGAGGGCAGCAGAGACATGGGGAAGGGGAAGAGCTCGGCTTGCTGTGATAAAGCCCTCTCCCAGGCCCCATGACTTCGGAGAAGATGCCCCCCTCCCAGCTCCAGTCCCCAGATGCCAGTGGCATGGCATGCTCGATCCCGCCGTTGACGTTTGTGTAACAGGAAGTGTCCCTGAAGACTGCCTTATCATGAATGGCCTAGTGTGGCTGCGGTGAATAGCTGCTCCCTCGCCCACCATCACATACCCACTCCAAAGGCCCGCCCTCACCTTCCCAGTCCCAGACTGTGCTTCCTCTCTTTCTGGAGGCTGCACCACAGAGTGAGCTCTCCTGAGTTCTGGAGACCTGGGGCGAGGGGGTGGAGAACTGCTCTAGCTGTGGGGTGTCTGTGGGGCGGAGGAGTGCCCACTGGAGGTTGAGGGGTTCCCAGACACCCTCATTTCTGCCCCACCCCCACCCTGGACTAGCACAGGTACTCCCAGCCAGGAAGTTCTTCCTTAGGTCTGACCTGAGCTTCTCCTGCTGCCTGTTAGTCCTCTGTGGGCCTCAGGCCTCTCTGGTTGCCTGGCCCTTCTGGGTCTGAGGAGGGAAGGCCCTGCCAGTAGGATTGCAGATATAGCAAACAAAAAAACTATCTGTCCAGTTAAATTGTCATTGTTTATCTGAAATTCAAATGTACCTGGGTGTCCTGTGCTTTATCTGGCCACCCTACCTGGAGGGAGTGGCTGGATAGTTCCCTGAGGTGGATCACCCAGGTGCCTTGATGGGCCTTCTCACCCTTCTCACTGCTTTGCCAGTGAGGTCCCCAGTATGGACATTGCACGCAGACCCCTGTTCTGGATATGGCCTCAATTTCTGCACACAACACAGATCTGAAACAAATTAGGAATTCCCCGAGGGCAGGGAAGGGTCTCCCCTGTCAGACTGGGGGCTCCCTGAGGAGAGGAGTTTTTCCCCTCTCATCCTGGGAGACTGTGATAGCCCAGCAGCCTGGTAGCTGCCTGTTCCTTTCTCTTTCTCATTACTGGGGACCATCCTTGGGAGGAATCGGACGCTGACTCTTAAGTCAGATCTCTAGTGCAGTAAGCTGGGGCGAACCCCAGCCGTGCCTTCTGGTCAGCAAACATCTATCACATCTTTTCTGATATGCCACCAATGGTAATCTCTCTCCTCTGGGTTAAGCATTTCTCTCCCTCAGCCCTCTTTTTCAGGAAGCTACCTCAAGAACCACCCCACTGCCTCAGGCTCTGGAAACTTAGAGTAGAAATACTTCCTTAGGAGATATCTGAGCTCTGGGGGGTGGCTCTGTCACCGACCAGCCCTATGACCTTGGGCAGGCCCTGGTTCCTCCCTGGGCTTTGGTGACACTATCTGTACGTTGGCAATGTATCTGGTCTGCTGACCTGGAGGCACGCTTTTCAAATTGTGAGTTGTGTTCAGTGGGTCATGCAGTCAATCTAGTGGTTTGCAACCAGCATTATTCTTTTTCTTAAACATGACAGAGCAGAGAGTAGAAAATATTCAGGGAGGCTTGTACGTGGTATAAGTGTCAGTACTGTTTCTTGAAACTCTTGTGGGATGTGTGTGTGCATGTGTTCTAGGTCACAGTGGAGGATGTAGTTTTCATGTGGGTTGTGGTAAAACAAGAAAGTCTGGAAGTCAGTGTCTTAGAGGCTGTCACAGAGGGTGGCAGGGGCAACTGGACACCCTGACATGGGTCTTGGCTACTTCTGGGCATTGCAGAGGCTGCATGCAGCCCTGCTCTGAGCTCCTCATTTGTTCTTCCAAGCCTTGTCTCTCCACCCTGCCTCTGCCAGTCGAGAGTTCTCAGAGGCTTGTCTGGCTTCCCCCTTGGGCCAGTCCCAGGCTCTGGGACCCTCAGCCTGGCATTGCCCAGCCATTCTGGCTGTCTCTGGCTTGGCTCTACCCCACAGTAATACTGTATTGGGAAACTGAAGGTCAGGCCAAGTGGAGAAACGCAGCTCCCTCCCCAGCTTTCCCAACCTCTTTCCACTGTGGGAGGGCTAATGCCCATTAACTCCTTCCTGGGGGTGGGGAAGGTGGGTAAAGCAGTCCTCATCAGAGGTCCTGGGGTCTGGGTGGATGGACAAGGACAGATAGACGGTGAGGTGCTAGTGACCCTCGTCGCATGACCCCAGCGAAATCTCTGGCTTTCTGGACCTCATTGCCCTGCCCTTCCTCTAGGGAATAAGAACCAGGTGTGGATCTGGGAGGATTAGAGGATAGGACAGGTGGAAGAGGGGCAAGACCTGCTAGTGACTGGTATTTAGCTTGTCTCATCAGTACTTGCTGCTCTCTTTGATAGAGCTGTCATTCTAAGGGCCCACTTTACACATATTAGTAAAATAGGCTGAAGGGAGAACTGGACCTGGAGTTGGGTCAGGCTCCCTCATGGGAGGGGAAGAGTTAATTTGGAAAAAAGAAGGTGGAGCCAAAGGTTCTGGGCCAGTAGGCTCTCAGTCTGATGTGGGAAACACAGCCCTGCCCTCAGGGAGCCTCAGTCTGAGGGGAGACACAGCCCTGCCTCAGGGAGGCCCAGCCTGAGGGGAGATACAGCCCTGCATCAGGGAGCCCCAGCCTGAGGGGAGACACAGCTCTGCCTCAGGGAGCCCCTAGTCTGAGGGGAGACACAGCCCTGCCCTCAGGGAGTTCCAGTCTTAAGGGAAATGCAGCCTCTGCTTCAGAAAGCCCCACTCTGAGGGGATCCCCATAGTCAGCCAACTTCCTTGGGCCTTCCGCTGGGGGGGGGGTGGCTGCAGTGGGGCCCAGTCCAGGCTGTTGTCCCAGTGCACAGGGACACCTCACTAAAGCCCCTCCTTATGTCAGTGCAGGTAGAGACTTTTGTACAAAAGCATACATTATCAAGGAAGGAAAACACAGATAAGCCTAGATCCTGGAAAGTCAGGCTAAAAGGGATCATTGATTCCTCTGGGTACTAGCTCAGAGGAGGAAACTGAGACCTAGAGAAGGAAGGGATCTTGCCTGAGGTCACACAGCGAGCTAACAGCAGAGTCTGACTCCCTGGCTGGTGCTCTGGGCTAGATGGAAAGGGGGTGGGAGGGTGGGGCCACACAGCACAGGTGTGGGATGGGGCAGTGCCCTGAGGGAGTGTGTATGTGTGTGTGTGTGTGGGGGGGGGTTCTGGTGTGAGCCACTCTAGGTCCTCTGTGAGGTGTGTGTATATGTGGGTGAACTCTGCAAGGGAACTGGGTATCTATCTCCTGTGTCCCAGTGTGGGGTGGAGGGAGAGGGACAGGCCAGTACCATGGGCCTTATCCCATGTTCAGGGCTGACTCTGCCGGCCCAGCCCACTTAGGACCAAGGGCAGAGGACAATGAGTCACAGATGACTCAGGTGCTGGAGGCCACAGCCACACATGGCATGTGATGGCCAAGGAGAGAGCTAGGCCTGTTCCTGGACAGACAGGTGACCCAAGAGGCTGACACCGCTTTCCTAGAAAACAGGCGGGATTTCCTTGGCAGGCTCGGAGCTGGATCCTGAATTGGGGCTGACAAGATGGTCCTTGGGGTGGTGGTGGTGGGGGGTGTCTTTTCCCACCAGAGCCATTGACCCGTTGGCTGGTTGAGTCATTCCTCCAGGAAGGCAGGGGACAGTTGGCCTGAGCCATCCGCACTCTCCAGAGGTGTGGGGTCAGGCTCTCTCTCAGCTGGGATAGAGCTTCCCCTCTGGAAGCCAGCGTCCAGGAGCGAGCCATTTCTGGCCCTCTCTTCTTTGCCTGAGGCAGGGAGCACCAAAGCCTTGACCTGCTGCTTGACCCCAAGGCCTGGGCCACTGGATGAGGCAGTCTGGGGTGTGAACAGTGCTGTGAGTTTGAATCTTAGAGTGGCCCCCGGAGCTGCATTATTTGCTCTCGGTGCCACCCTTTGCACCAAAAGGGGTTGTGTTTGAAGGTTCTGGGATCCCCTCCAGCTCCTGCCTGCCAAGGCCTCAAGTCTGGGCTGAGGTTAAGTACTGGCAGATGCTCTTCCTCCGTGCCTGATGTTTGAGATGGGGGGCTCAGGAGGGGCTGGCTAAGAACAGGGAGGCCTGGCCTGGCAGGGGCGGGCCCCAGGGTCCCATCCACCTGAAACGGTGCTGATTACAGGGTGGGTGGCTAGGACCAGGGCCACCCTCTGCTGCCTTCCCTCTTGCCAAGGGCCTGCTGCAGTGTTTCCTTCTGCTTTTTGCAACTGTTTTCTAAGAACACTGAGAAGGGAGAGAGAGAGGGAGGGGAAGAGGAGGAGGGGACAGAAAGGAGATGGGGGAGGAGAGAGAGGTGAGGTTAGACATGGGATTGAGGAATAGGTTGGGGAGGAAGGGCTGGCATGCCCATCCTCCACCCTTCACTCTTCTTCCGGCTCAGCATAAATGCCTCCAATGGCTCCTCATTTTCCTCAGAATATAAAAGCCAAAGTCCTGATTGCCTTCAAGGTCCTGCACGATCCCCCTCCCCTCTCAAAAACTGTTACCTCTCTGACTTCCCTTTCACCTCCTCTCCTTCGCACTCACTGTTTTACCCCCCACCTGGACTCCTTGATATTCTTCAAACACATCAGGTGGGCTACTGCCCCAGGGCCTTTGCACTGCCTGGAATACTCTTTTTCCAGTTATCTGCAGGACTTTCTCCCTCACCTTTTCTAAGTCTTTGCTCAAATGTCACCTTTTCAATGAGGCCTACCTTGACCACCCTATTTAAAATGTCACATTCTTCCCACACTTCTGAACCCCCTTTACCCTTCTCTTTCTTTTATTAAAACGACTATCCTTTTCTAATGTTCTTACATTATAAAATGTTATTATATCCATTATGTATTGTCTTCCTCCACTAGAATTTAATTTCCACAAGAACAGGCATCTTTGTCTATTTTTTTTTTTAACCGGGAGGTCCCAGGGATCGAACCCAGGTCCCTCCATATGGGAGATGGATGCCCAACCATTTGAGCCACATCTGTCCCCTTTTGTCTATTTTTGATGTATCTTAACTTCTGAGAATAACACCTGGCACATAGCAGGTGCTCAGTTTATGGAGTGAACAGCACCTATCTGTTGGGTATGACCTTTTCACTCTCTCTGCCTCTCTTTTACTCCCTCCCTGTTCCCCACGCACCCATCCTTCTCTCTGTTTACAATCTGACTCCCCACCCAGAATGAAAGTTGCATGAGAGCTGGGCTTTGTTCCTCTTGTTCACTATTGGGAACCTGCTTGGCACAGAGTAGGCACTCAGTAAATATTTGTTGGATGGGTGGAAGGAACCTGAGGCAGATGCTACAGGAGAGTGGGAAGGTGGGACGCTGACCAGATGCAGGCCCATAAAGGGGGTTTCCCGAGGAAGAGGACAAATTATATCCACTGGTCACTCCCAGGTCCCTCAAGATCTCCCAGTCTAAGCAGGAGATACGCTCCTCCAGGTTCTGTTATACACATGTGCCTATGTGTGCACACACACACACAGGCACACACACATCCAGGACTGTCACACATTAGTGTATGGAGTAGAGAGGGGGGCCCAGAAACTGTACTGCCAGGTCCATTATGACATCAAGTTTAACCACTGAGGGCTTCCTGGAGGAGGTGACCTAGTGTTGGGCTAGCACAAGAGAAAAAGTTTCAGGGATTTTTCTTATCAGAATTTAAGAAAGACCACGTGGAGAGGCAGGAGTTGGGGGAAGAAGAGGTTGGAGGAGGCCCAGGAGCGGGATGGGGCAGGTGAGCTTCTTCTTAGAAGCAGGACTGAGGCTGAGGCTGAGACTGGGGTTGGTCAAGCCCCAAGTATTTGGGTTTGGGGTCTGGTGGGACCTCACTGGTTACAGAGTTGGACCGCAAGACTGGTTTTTTTCAATCAGAGTCCCTGGAGGAAGGAATTTGCTGCCTCTTCCTGCCGGGTTTACACTGACAGTTGTGGGGGAGATGGACAGTGTTGACCTAGAATCCAGAAGGCTGTCACAGGGCCAGAGGGAGGCCTGGCTTCCGACCCATGGTCTAATACTCATGTTTCCCTTGAAAGGTAGCACTGAGCATGTGGTTTTGTATATAACAGCTGTTTTTTTTTTCCCCAAAAGAAAAGGAACCCTTGACTTATAAAAAAGAACAATGCCCAATCCCAATGACCACTGTTCGCATAATATGAAAATGGAATGACAGAGAATGCAAGAATTAAAGAACTGCAAATACTGCATTGATGTGTCTGCCAGCCCTGCTCTCGCTGATCACGCAGCCCCTCCTTTGGCCCGAGGGAGAGGCCTGGCCATCTGCCGCACGGTGCAGAAAACCCAGAAGGCAAGCAATTTTGAAATTTTACTCGTGATTGGATATACTTCTGACCACTTTTAGAGCCTGGCCTCTGCTCCTACCATCCTCAGTCACAATCCCCCTTTTAATTCTTTAAATGGCTATATCTTTTGTTGTCATGTGGAACCACTATTTTATAGTGCACTCAAAGGGAACTGGTTTTGAGAGCAAAGGACATAGAGCTCTTTTCCTGATGTACGGACTATAACCCTTGGCTTCCCCCATAAACCTGTTACTTTCCTCTACCTGTTAATGGCACCACCGTCTACACGGCTGCTAAGCCCAAAGGCTGGCATACATATTTGATCACCCCTTTTGCTTCATCCACACCCCTGCACCCCCATCCAATTCCACCAGCAATTCCAGCACCGGTTCTACCCCCAAAATATCTCCATCACTTGTTCCCCTTTCCCACCACCTGGCTGGGGTTCTATGCTTTCCCTGCTCCCCTCTGCCCCCCCCAGCTCTTGCCCCTCCCAGCAGCCAAAATGCACGCTGCCACCACCTAGCAGATCAGGCTGCCTCTCTGCTTAAACCCTGCATAAAGCCTGCTCTCCTCACTTGCTTTCATGGCCCTGCCCACCCCAGCTCCTGACGCCTCTCAGCCTCCAGGGTGCCCCTCTGTCCCTACGTGCACAGTGGTCTCCCTGTTGCTCCAACCTATCAGCTTCGTGTCTGCCTTAGGGACTTCACGCTGGCTTATTCCTTCCTTCTGGAACATTCTTCCTCCGCACTTGTGCATGGATATCTCCACCTCACCATTCAGGACTCGGCTCAATTTGTCACCTCCTCCGAGAGGTCTTCCCTGAGCACCCCTGCACCCCGCATTTATAAATGTCACCACCAAGTCATTTGCAGGTCACCCTTTTTATTTTCTTCATAGTATAGATCTCTAGCTAAAATTGTTTTGCTGTCTTTCTTCCTCTCTAGCATCCCAGGAGAGCAGTCTGGGCGATTTACTACTATCTCTTCCCTGTCTAGTTCAATAAATATTTGCTGAAGGAATGAACGAGTGAATGAATGAATGCCCCAACTCTGCTTTGCCAAACTTCTAGAGATTTTGTCATCTCTCTTACACAATCAGGAGCTTGGTAACCTTGTTTGCTCTCTTATTCCAAGGTTTTAGACTCGCTTGGCCAATTAAGTTATAGCTCATCAATTCTCAGTGGCCCCACCCTCCAGCAGGACACAGAACACACAGGACACAGGAGGGCCTTGGCGCTCACTTGTGGGACTGAGTTGGCTAAGGCAGCCTGGCTCTTGGCTTGGATACCTGGGTGGCTTTAAGCAAGTCAGTATAGCTTCTGCTGATTTTCCTCTTCTGTAAAGATAAAGAGGTGTAACAGATAGCTGCTAAGATTCTGTTCAACTTTCAAAAAGATTAGAATAAAATTAACCTGTTCAGGAGAAAAGCTGTGGGCAGGTGGTTTTAGATAGACTGAAGAAGGGATGGTTGTGGGTAAGGGAGAGAGTGACCCGGGGCTTGGAGGGGACTCAGATGGGACTTTCTTCCCAGGGCCTTGGCATTGGCCTTTGGGTGAGGTTTACTCCCCCGAGTTCAGGCTTTGTCCCCGTCGTTTCCTGCTTCCTTGGAGCTGTGACCGGGGAAGCACAATTGGATGATGGTGACAGTCTCTTTCGTTTTCTGCTCTGTCACAGAGCAAGTGTTCTTCTCCCCCCTCCCCCCATGGCACGTGAACCTCCTGAAATTGTCTGCACCATCTTGGGGGTGTGTGAATGAATGTCCTTAGCTTTTATTGGATTCTCCAAGGGATCTGTGTCTCTCAAAGTTTGGGAACCCATATTTAGAGGCTAGGCTGGACTAAGAAGATGAGCAGTAGTGCGAGGAGAAGGAAAGTATCAACCCCCCAATTTTCTGGACCTCAGTTTCCTTACTGGTAAAATGAGAAGTTTGGGTGATTGCTAGTGGGTAATAGTGAGTAATAACACCTAAGTTTATTTCATTTACAAGATCTCATTTACTCCTTCCACCCCTTCAGAAGTGTTCCTTGTCAACACCCTCATTTTGCAGATAAAAAAGCTGAGTTTTATTGAGGCTCAGTGACTCATCCAAAGTTATGCAGTCTGTGAGGGCAGAGTGGGCCAGTTTCCCTGCTGCTGGCTGAGAAATCCCAGGGGCCCCCCACACTGCTCAGCAGGATGGCAGCACAGCAAGGCCTCTAGGATTCTCCTATTGGGAAGTTGGGGCTGCAGGGAGTGGAGGGCAGAGGACTTCTCCATACTCTCTGGTTGTTGATGATGTTGGAGAGGAGGAGGAGGAGGAGGTGCGAGGAAGAGGTCATGCCCAGTTGGAAATCCTCAGCCTTTTCCAACCAATCCAGGAAGGCTTCCTGGAGAAGGAGGCACTTTGGGAGCTGCTGAGCTGGGCTGCAGTGTGGGGGAGGGGGGTATTCCTAGGCAGTCTTGAGCATCTTTTCTAGTGGGTACTCAGGTTTTTATGGCCTTTTCTGGAATGCAGGTGTGGGTTCCACGTCAGACTTTGGGCACTGTTGTAGGCCCCAGGTTGGGGAGACTTTTCAGAATGTGCCCCTTGCCTTCTAGGGCCACCTTTGGCCTCACCTGCTATTTACCCTCCTCTTCCTCCCCCTCTACCTTCCCTTGGCAGCCTGAGCCAGTGCCAGGAAATTGTTGGCCAAAGGTGAGGTCACCAAGAACCTGTAAAAACAACAGGTCCCATTAGCCTTGTTTACTTGACAGGTACCTATTGCTTTACAAAGACTCCTCTAGTCCTCCCATTATCTGCATCTCCTGCTCCCTTAGAGGCTGAGAGACCCACTGAGAAGATTTGGGTGGGGGTTCCTTCAAGATGGACTCATCTGAGATGCTTCCCACTCCTCCAGTTTCTGACACGGGGTCTGTATTTCAGGTCACATCTCAGACTGTGTAGTGACCTGAATGAAGATGCCTGGCTTCCCAGGGAGTGTGTAACCTCCTTGAGGGAAGGACTGCATTCATTTACCATTGTATTCTTAAAGATTTTATTTATTTATTCATTTATCCCCCCCTTGGTGCTTGTGCTCGCTGGGTCAGCTAACCACGCCGTGCGGGCGGGCTTGCCTTCACCAGGAGGCCCCGGGAACCGAACCCGGGGCCTCCCATATGGTAAACGGGAGCCCTACTGATTGAGCCACAGCCGCTTCCCTACCATTGTATTCTTAGTGCTTGGCTTGCAAGAAGGTCTGTTTGAATGAATGAATGAGTGAATGAATGAATGAGACAAATGTCCTGGGTGCACAGTTCAGAAGTCACCTCCTCTAGGACACCTCCTGGAATTCCTCCCACCTATTCTTCGCATCTCCCAACTCCTGCCTTTGGTCTTCTGTCTCATCTCTCCTTGCTGTTGCTCTCAGATTTCTTCAGATGGAGGAGTCTGACCACAATGAGCTCTGTGAAGGCAGGGTCTTCCAATCCCCCAGGTGGCCCTCTGACCCCCTCCCCAGTGTCCTGCCAAGAGCAGGCCCCTAATAAGCCTGTGGGCCCTGGGCCAGAGGAGGACCAGGGAGATCAGATTGTTTCTCAAGTTCACTTGGCTTGTTGGCAAAAGAGCTTGGGTTAATCCTTCGCCAAGCCTGTGCATCCTGAATTAGACCTGGGGCTTCCTTCTGTGTCCAATGCTGATATTTTAAAAAGCAGGGGTGTCCATTCATTTATTCACCCAAAAGACATTTGCTGTGTGCCTTCTTTGTGCTCGATGCCGTGCTCATCATGCAGTGTCTCAGAGCAGACCTGGGTCCAGAACACAGGTGTCTGGGTCCCCACACCTGTGCTCTCTCCAATAGGTCCCACCGCCTCCTGCTGTCTGTACTAGGGCCATGACTTTGCTGGGCACAGATGGGGTTGGTCCCTACCAGGGACCCTTCTATCTCAATGGCAGATGGGCATTGAAGGATGTTCCAAACTGGGACCCTTGGTGGAAGGCAGTGGGGTATGAGGAAAGCCTAACAATGCAGGCAAAGAGGATGCCCTTTGGAGAGGACCGTTTCTGGGACCTTGAGTGCCTGGCGATTACCATTATTCCCAAGCAAGCCCAGTTGACTGGAGGGGAGAGAGAGGAGAAAGGGAGGTTTCTGTTGGGCCTGGGAGAAGCAGCTCTCCGGGTGGACTTCCCAGCTCCAGGCCTGCCTGGGTAGGCTCTCACGCACAGCTCCTAGGACTTGTTTTCCCCACCAGCCTCTGGGCACAAAGTCCAGTGAGGTGATTTTGTCATCTCTTCCCAGGGCAGCCTTAAAGGGCCAGTGCCTCCTCCTGGAGGTTAATGATTACCTGTGGGGTCACCAATAGACCCAGATATGTGTGTGAGCATGGGTGGGTAGGTGGGTGGGTGGTGGTGACAGACGGGTGGCCCAGGGTGGGGCCGGGAAGGGGTTGGAAGAGGAGGCTGGTGGCTGCTCATGAACACATCCTGCAGTGGGCTGCTTCCTCCCTGAAGCTCTCCAGGCTGGACTTGGGCCATGAGGAGGGATCTGTGTCTTTAAGGGCAAATGGCCCAGGGAACTTGTGAGCCCCAAATGGAGGGTAAAGTCCAGGGTGCTGCCCCCCAGCTCTGACAGGAGGGTGATTTTGGGGAAAAGAAAGCATGCCAGGTGCAGGATTTGCATAGTGGGTGGGGGGCGTTCTCCTGGCCCAACAGGGTGTGTGTGTATCTCTTGGGACCTCAGGAGGTCAGGCTTTTGCCAGAGCAGTCCCCTGGGACCCCTGGCCCCTCACATCTAGATTCATGTTCCATTGGAAGGGGCCCTGGGGCAGCACCCCCAGGCCTTCCGTCCTCCTCTTCTGTCCTTCTTCCCAGTCTGAGGAAGTCAGGGTAACGACCAATAATCATGACAGCAATGGCTACCTTTCTTTGGCCCTGGGCAGAGCACCTCCATTCCTTTGGCATCCTTGTGGCAGTCCTGGGAGAAGGGTACGCCTTTCATCCTTGTTGTTCCCAGGGTGAAAGGGGACGCTTGGGGAGCTTATGTAATGACTCCAGGGTCACACAGAGAGCAAATAGCCTGGCAGGACATGACCCCAGGTCTGCGCTGCGTCAAAGCTCAGTGCTCTCGGCCACTGTGCGTGATGGGCTGTGTTGGCCAGTCTCCAGAAGGCTGCAGAGCTTTACCCCATCCTGCTGGGTCCCTCACTGGAGCACCTCAGCGGCCTTAGGCTCAGGCGGGCTGGGTTGTCTGCTGCAGCCTTGGGTTCTGGGGCTGTGTGTGGCTACACACGTGGCTGTGTTTGATGTATGTGGCAGCCTGGGACGCCTTGGGGTCGGGGGCGGCGTTGGCTCTGAGGGGCTTGTGCAGTAGGACCGGCCTTCACGCTCCTCTGGTTCCTGGAGGAGGCAGGGGAGTGGGCGAGATGACCCTCCCAGGAAAGCCTGCCATCCCCACCTCTCAGAAGGCTTCCTCTCCAGCTCGCTTTTCTTTTCCTACTTGGGATTTCAGAGCTCTTCAAAATGTTTGAGCTCTTTTGTCTTTTTAAGGATGTTTAAAACTAACAACTTCCACCAGATCCCCTATTCACTTTTTAATTATCTGTCTAATAGTACCACATGCTCACAGATTATCCTTTTCCAAGCCCTTTGCACATGTCATCTCCTATGAGTTTGACAGAGATGAGGAAACTGAGACCTCAAGCAGGGAAGCGACGCATTCGGAAGAGGGTGACCACGGAGGTCAGCTCTCCCTGCACCCCACATGCCTGCATTCCCCGATGCTGCTTTCTCTGTAGCCTCTGAGTCCCCTGCCCCAGAGACATGGTCTCACCTGAGAGTGGCTGCCTTTGGAGTTACACTTTGCCCCTAGATCTTGAAGCTGTGCGTGTGGCTCCTTCACCCGCGGTCCCAGAGTGTCTCCCTGTGTGTGACCGCCGGGCGGAGAGCCCCAGGAGGGCAACACCACCCCCCAGTGTCTGATTTCCCAGCACCCGCACAGGGCCTGGCACGGAGCAGGCGCTCAGCGAGTGTGTGGTGAATGGGGGAAGAGGACCTGGGTGTGATGGTGGACGAAGACAGGGGTGGCAGGAGAGATGCCCCCCCCACTGCAGAGGATGGACACCAAATGGCCAGGAGAAGGGGGTCAAGGCGGCGAGGAGGGTGGACTCCGGAGCCACGATGCCTGATTTGCATCCTCCCTCACTGGCCGTGCAGCCTGGAGCAAGTTATTTCACCCCTCTGTGCCTCAGTTTCCTTGCCATCCATGAAGTGGGAATAATAATCTTATCAAGCTAGTAAGGTTGGTTGTGAGGATCAAACTGCTCATAAAACACTGAGAACAGGGCTTAACACATCATAAATACCATGCTGAGTTATTATTATTACTCATTGCAGACAGAGCTCTTTGAGGGCAGAGAACACATTTCATACGTCTTTGTGGTTGTAGCACCCAGCAGGTGCCCGATGCAGAGTGGGCACTCAGTTGACATCTGTTACTTGAACTAAATTGTCTTTTATCAAATAGATAGATAGAAAATAGAATGATATAAGAAATGTGGCAAAATGTTAAAAGTTGGTAAATCTGGGTATCTGGGTAAGGGGTATATTGGAGTTCTCTCTATAGGTTTTGTATCATTTTTGCAACTGTCCTGTAAGTTTGAAATGATTTCCGAATAAAAACTTAAAAAAAAATATGTCTTTTATCAACCAGGCAGTCCTTCCTTATTCCACCTATAATTTCTCCTGCTGTAGCTCCATACCACTTCTGGTCCTCTTCTCCATTGTCCTGGCAAGGGCCCCCAGGAAGGCAAACTGCTGGTCCTCAGCCCTTTCTAAGTGGATCCTGGGGCTGGGCTGGGACAAGGGCTGGGCTGGCTGGGGTGGTGGGTTAGAAACCTCAGATTTGGCCGTACCTTGTCCATGAGAATAGTCACCTCTGCAGGTATGGGCTGAGGTGGAGGTGGCTGGTCAAGAGCCTGGGGGTGGAGGAGGGCTGACCGCTCTCCCCTTCTGTCTCCTCTTGCCCCAAGACAGGGAACTGAGGATCTCAGAACCTCTACTCTACTCTGACGGAGCAGAGAGAAGAGCCTTAGGCAGTCTCAGAGGGCTCTGGCCTGGTTTTCCTTCAAACACTCGCTGATGGGTCTGATTGGATCCTTGGCCTTTTTGTTACTCCCACAGGCCCCCAGGAGCCAAGCCTGGAGCCTGTGCTCAGTGGCAAAGAGGCAGACTTCTCCCTGGTCTGCCCCACTGGCCTCCATTCACCTGTCACTGCTGCCATGGCCAGCTGTGTACCTGGGGTGCCAGGCCCACATGGACCTAGTCAGTCAGCTGTGCCCTCTGCCCAGGGGCCAGCCTTCCCTGGGTTCCTGATGTCTTGAGCCCCTGACGTCACCTCAGATCCTGTGACTGGTCCCGCCCTACTCAGGAGGGACCTTGTCCCTTAAGACTTTGACCTTACTTTGGATGCTTTTAGGCAGGGTGGCAGGTGGCGTCAGGTGGCAGCGGACAATGGGAAGGCTTGGAGGCTGCTTGGGGCCGGGGGGAGGGTATCACTTTGCCCTGCATGGCTAGCTCAGGGCGTGAGTGCAGTGAGTCACACCTTACAGGCAGTGGTGGGGTGAGTGGGCAGGGTATGGGCACTGGGTATGTGGGGAGGGGGTGGAGAGCCTGGGTTTACACCCCCAGATGCTACCATCTTCCTAGAAGGCTGGTGGCTGACCTGCATGTCCCGGGGTTGTGGAGATGGGCTTGATAGGAGTGTGTGGTTTGTGGGTGTGGGGATTATGCATGGTGTGGGTGGAGCATGTGTTTATGTGTATATGTGAATTTCCAATGAGTATATATATATATATGTTAGGTCCACAGGTGTCTGCGTGGGGAAGAGGTGGTGGGGCCCTGGGCAGAGCCAGTGGGAGTGGGTGCAGCTGTGTGCTTCCAAGATGGGCTTGGTTTGTGTTGGTGATAGGGCCGGCACTGAGTGTGCTATTGGGCTTGGGAGATGAGTGTGGGTCAGGGCAGAGAATGACCACAAAATGACAATTGTTACAAAATTATTATAATTTAACCCTTGCTGTTGCCAGAGGTTGGGTTGCTGGGTAACTGTTGCTAGTGAGGACAGAATTTAGGGTCACTCCATCGCTGATGATTATCTGAATAATGATGTTCTAGAAGAAGGGAGACCCACCACCCTTGGCAACCATAAACCATTCCTCCAGCAGGCAGGGTCAGTCTTGGGGGGATTAGGGTTTGTCCCATACCACGGCCTCTTGTCTTCTCCGTATGTATGTGCGTGTGTGTGTGTGTGTGTGTGTGTCTGGTGGGAGGGGAGTGAGAGAGAGAGAGTTGCTGTGAGTTTGCTGTATCTTTGTGTAAAGGCCTGCGTGAGCCTACAATGGGCTTTGCATTTTGGTTTTCAGGTATGCATGTTTGTTTGTGTATACCATGAGCAGAGCCATTCTATTTTACTTTATTTTTCAACTGGAGGAACATTCCAGAGTTACAGTTTCAAAATTATACAAACAGAAACAACCTTCCAGAACTAACTTTTAACAGTCACTGGTACGCATTAATGTCTTTGAGATACTGTTGAATTTGATTTCCTTAAAGAATTTAAAATATCTATGATTTATTTCTTCTAATAATATGAATCCTATTTCTAGCAGATGCTTTTATTACCACCATCTGAAAGTCTTATTTAGTTAATTGTCACCTTTCTTCCCTATTGGAAGGTGATCTTTATGAGGGGCAGGGATTTCGTCTGTCTTGTTTGCTGTTGTATTCTCAGGGCCTAGAACAGTGTCTGGCATGTGGAAGTTGTCAAATATTTTCTGTATAGTGAAAGGGAAAGTATTCCTAAGGAAATGGCATTTAAGCAGAAGCCTGAAGGATTAGTAGGCATTTAACCAGGTCAAAAGGGAATGAGGACTGTTCAGGCAGGAGGCATAGTACCTGAAAAGGTCCTGGGGCAGGAAGAGACAGGGTATGTTTGAGGAACTGACAGATGATTGATGCAGCTGGAGTGCTCTGTGTGTGTGTGTGTGACTGTGTGTATGTAGGGTTTTGTTGGCCATTTGAAAGAGTTTGGAAAGTTACTGGAAAGTTTTAAGCAGAGGAGTGACATGACTGGATCCAGGTTTTTAAACATAACTGCTGTGTGGAAGCTGGGCTCTGAGGTACGGGTGAGAGTAGAAGTAGTGGGACCAGAAAGAGGACTAGTTCTGTCATCCAGGCAAGAGACAGTGGTGGCTTTGCCAAGGGCAGTTGCATTGGGGACGGAGCGCCAGGGACAGATTCTGGGGATTTTTTTTTGGCAGCAGACTTGTCAGGAATGTGGTGATAGGCTGAGTAGAAGGAGTTGAAAGGTGAGGGAAGTGGAGGTGTTAGGGATGGTTCCAAGATTTCTGGCTTGCTTAATTGGTTGGATGGTGGCACCATTTGTGGAAATGGAGGATGGAGTGCTGTGTCCTAACCACTTTGCTAACCCCTTCACTCTCTGATTAATCGTCATAGCCACCTGAAATAAGTCCAATGATTATTCACAAGGAAATGGAGGCTCAGGGTGACGAGACCTTTGCTGTAGGGCTTGCCAGTGGTGCAGTGAAGCTTTCCTATCTAACACCATCAAGGCTCGTGGTTGGTTGGTTAGAACGTAGATCATAGAAGACATGGTACCTCTACAGTGTGAATATTTATTTTTAACTGGAAACCTATGAATGTGCTAACATATGCCAACTTTTTGATGTATGGCCATAGCCTTCCCAACCCTGAATGGTCTTTCTTGCATAAACCACCCCCTGGTGCTCTGTCTTCTTTGGGTTTATTTAAAGTAGAGTGAGAACTTCAAAGCTATTGGGAAGCAATCAAGGGGGGAGGCCTTCCAGAGTTTTAGATGCCCCTACACCACTGCCACCCTGCCCAGCCTGCAAGTACTCCTTCCAGGCTGTCTTTCTTATTCCTAATTCAACTGCATTTCTTTTTCTTAGCAGTTTGCCATTACTGAACTTCCAAAGCATTCAACTAGGTTTTTTGGGGGCGGGGGAGGGGAGAGAAACTCTTTCTTTTTCCAGTCATATTTCATTGGTTTGGGTCATATTTAATTAAATTATATAATTACAATAGCAAGCAGCACAACTGGCAAACAGGTTTGGGAACAAACACAATGGCCTCTTGGGACACACTTGGCTTGGCTGGTGGACACAGAAATGAGTGGATGTGTTGGAGGCACCAGTTGGCCCAGGCTGGCACCCTCCCCACAGTGGAGGTCTGCAGGCATTGCAGAGGGATTGAAGGGTCGGGTGACCCCTGAGGTGAGGCTAGTGACCAGATGAGAATGTGGGAAGATGCAGAGCTGTCCCTGGGAGATATTTTCTTTTAAGTCTTGTGGGAAGACAAGTTTTGCGTTCAGTCCTTAGGGCACATATTTGGAGCCCTCAGTAATCAATATGAAATGCTCTCAGTGGTTCAAGTACTCAGCATTCATTGGGCTTACAAAAGCACACTTTGTGCCTTAAGTAATTAGGTCTATTATTAATGAGCAGGACTAGAGCACAGGGGTTCATTTTAGAACGTCACATTTTCCCAAGCCAAGTACTGAGAAAGGCAGTAGGTAGGGCGGACGGGAGTGGCTGGCTGAGATACCATCTTTGCTCATAAGGTATCTGCCTTTGGTTGTGCCTGGAGTCCATCCTGAAACAAAGCTTATACCTTTGAGGAATTTTTATTCCTAAAGAGAGTGAAGGTGAGGTTCCCTGAGACAGTAGGAATCTGGATCCAGATCCCGGGCAGGAGTGACCTTCTGTACAGGGCCAACAGGAGAGAGGGCCTCTTGGGCATGCCCTGCCCCCTAGCCTCCTGGGCAGCAGGTGGACATGGATGATGCTTTCTTGAGGCACAGTGCTCACCTGGTCCAGGGCAGAACATAGCAGGGGGGGGAAGTCTCATTTGTGAAGACATGCTGGGGCTAGTTCTCATCTGGTGTTAGGGACCATTTCATCTCTCAGACGGTTGGGGGAAGTGAATGAGGAAGGAGGGATTGGATGGCATAGAAATAGAGGTAAGGGAAACCTGGGATGAAAATGAGCCCATTCCCTTATTAATAATAGCCAGTAAAGAAAGATTGTTAGATCAGTTTGGTTAAAGCATCATTCACTGAGTCATTGTGTTAGGCTCTGGGAATAAGACACCATTCCTGTCCTCAAGGAGTATATAGTCTAGTCATGGAGACAAACTCTAAAAAGCACATGTTCATATAACATGGTATATCCATTTAGGATTCTTTTGGTCTCAAGAAACAGAATACTCATTGGATGGCTTGAGCAATAAAGATGTGTATCAGTCTCACACAGCAGAAAGTTTGGAGGCAGGTGGCTCAAGGTTTGATGAAATTGTTCAATACTGTTATTAAAAAAAACTCAGGCTTTTTCTGTCTTTCTGCTGTGCCATCATAAACATGTTAGCATTTTGTCTGCATGATTCTTACCTCATGGTAAGAAGATGGCTGCTACGGTGCCAGACATTGTGTCCACCTACAATTATATTCAAAGCAGAAAAGAAAGGACCAGGGAGAAAATGGGACTTTTTATCAGGAAGGAAAGCATTTCCCAAAAGTCCCCTAGCAAATTACCTCTCATGTCTTATTGGCCAGAACTGATAGGAATTACTCTAAGGAAAATTAAGAAAGTAAGGGTCTAGCAGATGGGAACAGAAGAGAGAGGGAATTCTGCAAGGGAGGCTGGGAAGGTAAGGGTCAAGCAACTGGAAACAATTGTGCTTAGACCAATCACGATTCACTCCCTGGGCCTGGGCACATTGTCACCTGAAAAAGTGGTGTTCTGGTGGCAAGGACGAAAGGGTGGGGCAAAATAGCTGTTAGGTAAGTGTGGTAGTTTGAGGATTTTATGAACCCCAGAAAAAGCATGTACTTGTAGCTAATCCATTCCTGTGGGTGTGAACCTATTGTAGGTGGAACTTTCTGATTAGGTTACTTCAGTTGGGTGTGGCCCAGGAAGGGTCTTAATCCTCTTACTGTAGTCCTTTAAAAATGGGATGAATAGGGAGAGAAAGACAGAGAAAGAAGGCCACAGAACCTGAGAAAGAGAAAGCCAGAGGAAGCCAGAAGCTGAAGCAATGAAACCTGGAAGAGAAGGGAGACCAGCAGACACTGCCATGTGCCTTGCCATATGACAGGAGCCCAGGATTGCCAGCAGCTGGTCTTCAGGGAGAAAAGCATTGCCTGATGAAAGCCTTGATATGGACATTTTCATGGCCTCAGAACTGTAAGCTTATAAGTTAATAAATCTCCATTGTAAAAGCCAACCCATTTCTGGTATATTACATTCTAGAGCCTAGGTAACTAAAACAGTAAGCAATAAGGAATGTTACCAGGTGTGATAAGAGCTAAGCTAGGATCAAGATGCAAAGATAAACCAGAAGAACATAATTAGCCTGACTTGGGTGGGTGGATGGGGAACACAGGGAAGATTTCCTGGAGAAGGTGACCCTGAGTGAGGTCTTAGGCAGCCCTAACAAGAAGAGCTAGACATCCAGTCAACCAAGATGGCAGTATAAGAGGTTTCATGGTGCTGTTCCTCTACAGAATATTTGAGCAACTAGCAAAAAACTGGCAGAGCAATCTTCCTCAAAACTCCAGAAAATGGTTAAAGGATTGCAGTAAGTGGGCAAGAGTTGAATCAAGAAAATGCAACTTTAAAGAGGGTAGGAGAAATGCATGGCACCCTTGCTGGCCTTTTTCCTACTCCCTCCTTGGTGCAGTGTGGATTCAACCTATGCTCCCATTGTGGGTCTCTGGCCCTGTTCAGGAGGGAGTGAAGTAATCACTGTGTGTATTTTGAGATGCCTGTATGTGGGTGCCAATCTACCAGGAGGCAGCCTGAAAGACTGAACCAGGAAACTCAGTCTTGGGCTCACCCTCCCAGAACTTGCTCTGCAGGCAGAAGCAGCTTGCAGAAAGCTAACACAGTGTAAGAAACAAGTCAACGTGGTCTGGGCCAAAGAACTATGGGCTTTAAGACATAAAACAGGAAGGAGGTGTTGGGGGGCTTTCATAGGGAGTAAAGTAGATATTTGGATTCCTATAAATGGGGGAATTATGGGATACAGCAAAAACAGTGCTCAGAGAGAAATTTATAGCTGTAAATGTTCATGTTACAAAAGAAAAAAGATATCAAATCAGTTCCTAAACTCACACCTGAAGAAAAAGAAGAGCAAACTAAATTCAGGGCAAGCAAAAGGAAGGAAATAAAGGTTAGAGTGGAGATAAGTGAATTGGAGAATAAGAAAACAATTACAAGCAAGGCTAAAGAAAATTCTTCAGATTGAAAGAAAAGGACATTAAACAATGGTTCAAAGTGTAATAAAAAAATAAAGACCTCTGGTAAAGGTAACACTTTGGGTAATTATAAATGCCAGTATTATTGTAAAAAAAAAAACAAAGAAAACAACAACAACAACAACAATAGAATCAATAAAACCAAAAGTTGGTTACTTGAAATGATCAACAAAATCAACAAACCTTTAGCTAGACTGAAAAAGAAAAAAAGAGAGTGTAAAAAACAAAAACCAGAAATGAAAGGGGAGATAGTACTACCAACCTTACAGAAATAAAAATGATCATAAGAGGACACTGTGAGCAATTGTACACCAACAAATTAGAAAACTTAGATGAAATGGACAAATTCTTAGCAACACAAAAACTACCTACAATGATTCAAGAAGAAAGAGAACATCTCAACAGACCAATAACAAGTAAAGAGATTGAATCAAAACCTCCCAACAAAGAAAAGCCCATGACCTGAGGGCTTCACTGGTGAATTTTACCAAACATTCAAAGAAGAATTAATACCAATACTGTTTTAACTCTTCCAAAAACTTGAAGAAGAGTGAACACTTCTTAACTCATTCTGTGAGACCAGCATCACAGCTAAAGAGATTAGAAAATAGAGCAGCAAGAATCCTCCAAGTACATGGGCAGTACCTTAGTGAAGGTGAACAGACCATTTTGCTAGGCCCTTGATATTGATGGTTGTATTTATGAACCTTTTATCAAGAAACTGAAACTTAACCTAGTATTGTATATTGCCTAAGAGTTACCTCCTGAAAGTCTCTTTGTTGCTCCAATGTGACCTCTCTCTAAGTCAAACTCAGCATATAAATGCACTACCTGCTCCCTGGTATGGAACATGACTCCCAGGGATGAGCTTCCCTGGCACTGAGGGATTATTCCCAAGTGCCAACTGGATCTTGACCAAAAAGGGGAATATTAAATACAAATGAGTTTTTATGGCTAAGGGATTTCAAAGTGAGTCGGGAGGTCATTCCAGAGGTTACGCTTATACATGTCTCAGCAGGATCTCATTGACTGCCACAGAAAACAGTGCCTCAAACAGCAGGGCTCCTGAGGTCTCTAGAGACATCTAGACACTATAGGTAAGGCAGACAATCTCAGGAATTAGGCACCCTGTCAGTGGGCCTTACTTTGGAATATATGCTCCCCAATATAACAAAGTTAAATTCATTTACAATTTCCCTACACATGATTGTTCTGCCCCTTTTATTTGAACCTAAAATTAGCTCTATACTCATTAAATATAAGTCCCAGAGACTTAAATCTTTGGTCTGTTTATATGCCAGTTAAGCCCTGAATCTCAGCAAGAGTTGTAACACCTACTCTGCAGTTCATTGGACTTGCCCAGGACAACTAACAAAAGGATGATGATGGACAATGCCTATCCCAAAAAAAACAGAGATTATAACTGCAAGCAAGACAGTTCCATCCATCGAATATAAGCCACTCTCAATCAGAAACAGAGTGGGTATCACTATCCCCAAATCCTCAAGATTGAGGAATGAACAAACATAAGGGGGCAAAGCAACTATGAATTAAATAGATTTATTATTATTCTAGCAATGGAAGAACTTGTATCATTGATATAAAGACAGTGGCCACTAGAGGTTCTGAGGGGAGGGAGAGGGAAGAATAGGTGTAACATGGGATACTTTGGGGACATTGGCATTGTCCTGCATGACATTGCAATAATACAGGCCATTATACATTTGATCAAAACCTATAAAATTGTGCAGTGCAAAGTGTAAACTATAATGTAAACTATAGTTCATGGTTAGTACCAATGCTTCAATATGTGTTCATCAATTGTAACAAATATACCACACTAATAAAAGATGTTGTTAATGGGGGAAATTGTGGGAGTAGGGGTGGGTCGAGGTATGTGTGACTCCCCCTATATTTTTGGTGTATCATTTATAAAAATTAAAAAAAGCAAAACAAGCAAACAAAAAGATATTACAAGAAAAGAAAATTACAGACCAATATCTTGTATATAAAAATGCAAAAATCCTCAACAAAATAATGCAAAATGAATCCATTAGAAGGATTAGGCACCATGACCAAGTTGTATTCATCCCAGGAATCCAAGGGCATTTCAACATAAAAAAATCAATCAATGTAATAAACCGCATAAATAGAATGAAGGAAAAAAAAACATGATTATCTCAATTGAAGCAGAAAAGACATTTGGCAAAATCCAGCACTTAGAAAACTAGGAATAGAAGGTAGCTTCCTCAATGATAAAAGGCATATATGAAAAAACTACAGCTAACATCATACCCAATGGTGAAAGACTGAAATCTTTCCTTCTAAGATCAGGAACAAGACAAGGATGCCACCTATCGCCACTATTATTCACCATTTTCCTAGAAGTTCTAGCCAGAGCAATCAGGCAAGAAAAATAAAGGGCATCCAGATTGGAAAAGAAGAAGTAAAACTTTCCCTATTTGCAGATGACATGATCCGAAATATAGAAAGTCCTGAAAAATCCACAACAAAGCCATTAGAGCTAATAAACTAATTAAGAAAAGTGGTTGGGTACCAGATCAACCTGGAAAAATTAATAGTTTCTATACATTAGTCATAAACAATCTGAAGGGGAAAGTCAGGGAAAATTTTTTCATTTCTTTTTTTTTTTTTTATTCTTTTTTTTCTTTTTTTTTTTTAATTTTACCGGGAGGTCCCAGGGATCAAACCCAGGTCCCTCCATATGGGAGACGGACGCCCAACCAGTTGAGCCACATCCGCCCCCGAAATTTTTTCATTTCTAATAGCAAGGAAAAGAATCAAATATTTAGGAATAAATTTAACCAAGGATGCAAAGAGTTTGTACACAGAAAATACAAAACATCACTCAAAGAAATAAAATAAGACCTAAATAAATGGAAAGACATTCTCTGTTCATGGGTTAGAAGACTAAATACTGTTAAGATGTCAACTATACCCAAAATGATATACAAATTCAACATAATCCCAATAAAAATTCCAATAGCCCCCTGTGCCAATCATCAAATTTATATGTCATGGTAAGAGCCCCTGAATCTCCAAAATCATCTTGAAAAAGAATGAAGTGGGAGGACTCACACTTCCTGGTTTTAAATAAAGCTACAGTCATTAAAACAGGATGTGGCCCAAATGGTTAGGTGTCTCTCTCCCATATGAAGGGACCTGAGTTCGATCCCGGGGACCTCCCAGTAAAAACAAACAAACAAACAAAAAACACCATGGGGGAGTAGATGTAGCTCAAGACGTTGAGGTCCCTGTTTCAATCCCCAGTACCTCCTAAAAACAAACAAACAAACAAACGAAAAAAGGGAAAACTAACTCTCATTGGGGAGTGGATGTAGCTCAGTGGTTGAGCGCCTCCTTCCCATGAATGAGGTCCTGGGTTCAATCCCTAGTACTGCCTAAAAAGCAAAACAAAACACACCATGGTACTGGCAGAAGGACAGACATATAGACCAATGGAATCAAATAGAAAGTTCAGAAATAATCCCTCACATTTATGGCCAATTTAATGTGTTTTTTTGTTTTTGTTTTTGCTTTGTAAAACTTAACATTTCCATTTTAACCATTTCTCTCATAGTTTTTTCAAGACCTGTCATGTTCTTTTTATTCTTAAAAATTTTTATTGTCATTTTATATATATATATAACATAAAAAATAATTTTAACTGAACAATTCTTTGACATTAAGTATCTTGGCAATATTGTGTAACTTTTACCACTGTCTATTTCCGGACTATTTTCTTCATCCTAAACCAAAACTCATACTCATTTAGTAATAATTCCCCATTCCTCCTCCTGCCT
The DNA here is from genome assembly GCA_026826555.1 of Tolypeutes matacus. Lineage (NCBI taxonomy): Eukaryota > Metazoa > Chordata > Mammalia > Cingulata > Chlamyphoridae > Tolypeutes > Tolypeutes matacus. Next base: position 10,805,601 of record JAKSZT010018658.1, on the reverse strand, counting down.
CCCTTGGTCACCATTATTTTGCTTTCTGTCTCTATGAATTTGCTTATTCTAAATATTTCATATAAGAGACATCATACAATATTTGTTCTTTTGTGTCTGGCTTATTTTACTCAATACCATGTCTTCAAGTTTCATCCATGTTGTAGCATATACCAGCACTTCACTTCTTCTTATAGCTGAATAATATCCATTATATGGTGTGGCAGTTTGGTATTGTTTATGAATTCCAAAAATAGATATTGGATTGTGTTTGTAACCTGGTCTGTTCCTCTGGACATATTAGATTGCATTAAATTCAGAGTTTTCACTTATACTTGATTAAATTATGATTACGGTTTTGATTGGGCCACATCAGTATGACTTGAGTCCCTGCCCCCTTGGTGGGTGGGGACTCACAGAGAAAATGACACCACAAAGGAGAGAGTTTGAGTTTTGCTGCTGGAGCCCTGGGAAGTGAATACACAGAGAAAGAGAGACAGCTGCAGCTGAGCCTGGAAAGAAACAAGCCCTGGGGAGAGAGACGAGCCAGGGAAGAAAGATGAGACTGATAGTCTACAGCTGACCTTGTGGAGGGATCAGAGAAGCTGAACCCAGAGAAAAACAAGCCCTGGGAGAGAGATGAGACTTATCCCAGCCTACAGCTGATATTGGAAGAAGCTGAGACCATGGAGCCTTAAGAGGAAGAGGAAGGCTGAACCCTCACAGACATCGCCTGCCATCTTGCTCAACACGTGACAAATGACTTTGGTGAGAAAGTACCTCTTGGGGTACCTTGAGTTGGACTCTTTAGGGCCTTGTGAATGTTAACTTTCTACCCCAAATAAATATTCTTAATAAAACCCAACATATTTCTGGTACTTTGCATCAGCACCCTTTTGGCTGATTAATACATATGGATATACCACATTTTGTTTATCCATTTATCTGTTGATAGACACTTGGTTTGCTTCTACTTTTTGGCTATTGTGAATAAGGCTGCAATGAAATTGGTGTACAAATATTTGTACAAGTCCCTCCTTCCAATTATTTTGGATGCCTATGTAGGAGTGGAATTGCTGGGTCATATGGTATATGTTTAATTTTCTGAGGACCTGACAAAATGTTTTCCACAGTGGCTGCACCATTTTATATTCCCACTGACAATGTGAGTTCCTATTTCCCCACATCCTTTCCAACACTTCCTATTTTCCATTTTATTTAAATACTAGCCATTCTAGTGGATGTGAAATGGTATCTCATTGTGGTTTTGGTTTGCATTTTACGAATGGATAATGATATTGAGCACCTTTTCATGTGCTTATTGACCATTTGTATATCTTCTCTGTGGAAATCCTTAATCAAATCCTTGGCCCATGTTTATATTTTTGTTGTTGGATTGTAGGTATTCTTTATATATTCTGGATATTTAACCCTTGTCAGAGATATGGTTTCCAAATATTTTCTCCTGTTTTGTATATGGCCAATTGATTTTTTTGACAAGGGTACCAAGTCCCCTCAATGAGGAAAGAATAGTCTCTTCAACAAATGGTGCTGGGTAAACTGGATATCTGTGGCAGTTTGATATTATTTATGAATTCCAAAAAATATATTTGATTATGTTTGTAAACTGGTCTGTTCCTCTGGGCATGATACCCTTTGATTGATTTAAATTCAAAGGCTTTATATTTACTTGATTAAATCAAGATTAGGCTTTGATTTGACCACATCATTAGGGTAATTCAGTTTAAGTCCTCGCCCCTTTTGTAGGCTATATAAATGGATACTCAATCAAGAAGATGGAAGCAGATATGCAAGAAAAGAGAGAAAGCTCTATAGACGTGGCAGAGGCCCCAGGAAGAGAGATGAGCCATTCGTCTGATATTTATATCTGACCTTATAAAGGGACCAGAGCAGCTGAGCCCAGAAAGTAGCCAGTCCTGGGAAAAGAGACAAGCCCTATGCCAGCCCACAGCTGAGATGGGAAGATGTTGGATCCATGGAGCCTTAAGAGGAAAGAGGAAGGCTGAACCCTTGCAGACGTCGCCTGCCATCATGCTTCAACACATGGCAATGGAGTTTGGTAAGGAAGTAGCTCTTATGGTACCTTGAGTTGGACTCTTTAGGGCCTTGTAACTGTAAGCTTTTACCCCAAATAAATACCCTTTATAAAAGCCAACAGATTTCTGGTATTTTGCATTAGCACCCTTTTGGCTGACTAATACGTTATCCATATGCAAAAGACCTTATACCTATATATCAAAATTAACTCAAAAGGGATCAAAGACCTAAATATAAGAACCAAAACTGTAAAATTCCTAGAAGAAAACATAGGGAAGCATCTTCAGGACCTTGTGCTAGGCAATGGTTTCTTAGACTTTACACCAAAAACACAAGCAACAAAAGGAAAATAGATGAAAGGAACTTCATCAAAATAAAAGACTTTATCAAAGGACTTTATCATGAATGCAAAAAGACAACCTACAGAATGGGCAAAGTATTTGGAAACCACATATTCAAAAAGTTTAATATTCAGAACATACAAGGAAATCCTACAACTCATTAACAAAAAGACAAACAACCCAATTAAAAAATGGGCAAAGGATTTGAATAGACATTTCTCCAGAGAAGATATACAAATGGTCAATAAGCCCATGACGAGATGCTCAAAATCATTAGCCATTAGTGAAATGCAAATCAAAACCACAATGAGATACCATTTCACACCCACTAGAATGGCTACTATTTTTTTTTTTTTTTTTTAAGGAAAAGAGAGAGTGTTGGAAGGGATGCAGGGAAATCAAAACACTCGTACATTGTCAGTAGAAATAATAAAATTGTGCAGCTGTTGTGGAAAAATGTTTGGCGATTCCTCAGAAAGTTAAGTATAGAATTACCATATGACCTGGCAATTCCACTTCTAGGCTCTGGTGTCTTGAGCTATGTACCCCAGAAAAACATGTTCTTAAACTTAATCCATTCCTGTGGGTGTGAACCAGTTGTAAATAGGGCCTTCTGATGAGGTTACCTCTGTAAGATGTGGTCCAACGGAATGAGCATGGGTCTTAATTCTGTTACTGGAGTCCTTTATATACAGAATAAATTTGGCCACAGACAGAGAGAAAGCCATGGAGGAAGCAGCCAGGAGTGGAAAGTCAACGGAACCCAGAAGAGAAGAGAGAAGCCAGGAATAGCTGCTGTGTGCATTGCCATGTGACAGAAAAGCCAAGGACCAGATTGCCAGCAGCCAGCTTCAGCATACCACAGTCTTCTGGGAGAAAGAATTGCCTTGATGATGCCTTGATTTTGGAGTTCTCCTAGCCTCAAAACCCTGAGCCAATAAATACCCATTGTTTAAGCCAACCAGGAAACTAAAACATAGATATATACTCAAAAGAACTGAAATCAGGGACTTGAACAGATACTTGTATCCTGGTGTTCATAGAGGCATTATTCACAACTGCCAAAAGGTGGAGGCAACCCAAATGTCCATCAACAGATGAATGGATAAACAAAATGTGTATGTGCATGCAATGGAATGTTAGTCAGCCATAAAAAAGAATGAAGTTCGGATACATGACATGGCATGGGTGAATCTTGAAGATACCATGTTGAGTAAAGTAAACCAGACACTAAAGGACAAATATAGTATGATTTCACTGATAAGAAATAATTAGAATAAGCAAATTTACAGTTGGAAACTAGAATACAGGTTACCTGGGGCCAGGGTTGGGGTAGGGAATGGGGAGTTAATACTTACTTGGTAAGTACCAGCTGGTGATGCAACTGGAAAAAGACCTTGAATAAAAGGGGGGAAAGGTAAAGATAAATGAGTTTTTATGGCTAAGAGACTTTAAAGTGAGTCGGGAGGTCATCAGAGAGGTGACGCTTATACACATCTCAGCAGGATCTCATAGATGGCCAAAGTAGATACTGCCCCAAATAGTGGGGCTCCAGAGGGCTCTGGAGACACCCAGGTCCTACAGTCATGGCAGATAGTTCTGGTGTTTCGTGCCTTGCCAGTGGGCCCTACTTTGGAGTTTGTACTCCCGAGTGTGACAGAGCTGGACTCAGATGTGACTTCTCTACACATGCCTCTTCTGTTCCTTTTATTTGTACCTTGGTGCTGGAGTTGGTAGGTATACGTCCAAGAGACTTGAATCTCTGGGCTGTCCATGTACCAACTGGGCCCTGAGCCTCAGCGGAGTTGCAGCACCTACTCTCCAGCTCATTGGACTCACCCAGGACAACTAACAAGGAGGCGAAGATGAACAACCACCATGCCAAGGAAACAAGAGAGCCTACAACTGCAAGCAAGATAGTCCCATCTATCCGCTGTATGGGATCAAAGCCCCCTCTCAATTAGAGGTGGAGTGGGCATCACCATCCCAAAATCCTCAGGACTGGGGGATAAAATAGGAACTAGAGTGGACTTACTGGTATTCTACTATAGACTTGTTGTGATTCCAGCAATGGAAGAAATTATATCATTGATGTGGAGACAGTGGCCACTGGAGGTGCTGAAGTCAGGGACAGGGAAAAAGAAGTGTAATATGGGGGCATTTTCAGGACTTGGAATTGACCTGAAAGATGTTGCAATGACAGATACAGGCCATTATATATCCTGCCATAACCTACAGAAACAAGTGAGAGAGAGTGTAAACTACAATGTAAACTATAATCCATGCTTAGTGGCAATGCTCCTAAATGTGTTCATCAATTGCAATGAATGTACCACACAAATGAAAGAAGGTGTTAATGTGGGGAAAAGTGGGAGGTGTGGGGAGTGGGGCATATGGGGATCCCTTTTATTTTTCATGTAACATTTTATGTAAACTAAGTATCTTTCAAAAATAAATAAAAATATATTAAAAAATACTTGGTACTGAGTTTCTGTTCGAGGTGATGGAAAATTTTGGGTAATGGATGGTGGTCAGGGTAGCACAGCATTGTGAATTTGATCAACACCACTGAATTGTATATTTGAATGTGGTTAAAAGAGGAAATATTAGGTTGAATATATGTTACTAGAATAATTAAAAAACAAACTACAGGATTGTACAACACAAACTATGCACTATAGTTAGTAGTATAATTGTAATAATATTCTTTCATCAATTGTAACAAAGGTACCACACTAATGCAAAGTGTTAATAATAGGGAAAGCTGTATGTGTAAAGAGGAGTATATGGGAACTCTGAATTTTCTGCATGCTTTTTCTGTTAACTTACAACTGATCTAAGAATAAAAACCAGCTGGCAGTTCATCCTAGGCAGAAGGAACAGCAGGAGCAAAAAAAAAAAAAAAAAAGAGACGTGAAATAATGCAGTGTCCAGGGAAGTGCACACCCTTAAGTATTTAGTTAAAGGATGGATTTAGAGAGACAGGGGTGGGGAGGTGCAGGAGGGGATGTGGGAAGAAACCAGACCATGGTGAGCTTTGAGAGTCATGCTGCAAACATTGGATTTTATCCTGTAGGGTCTTGAATGGCTTTCAGTGGTGGAGTGCCACGGTCGGCTGTACATTTTAGAAAGGTTGCTGGGTGCTGATGGACAGGAGAGGCAGTGAGAAACTCAGATGGAAGCAGGGAGAGTAGCTAGGAGAGTCCTGCAGTCATCCAGTTGAGAGCAGCTGAGGGTTCTGTAGCAGACTTTCCAAATTCAGACTGCCAATATTTCAGCAACAAGATAAGCAGGATTTCATGGCATGAATCTCTGGGAGGGACAGATGTCTCAAGAGGTCTGGGAGACTTGGACATCAGACTATGCAATCACACTCCTGGTAGTCTGTGTCCCAGAGATGAAGAAAGAGAAGGGGCCAAAGAACTCAGTGTGCATGGAAGCCCTTTGCCAATTTGATGTTTTAAGAAGGCTCTCCTTGGGAGAGGGAAGAGCCTGTCAGGAACCCTGGAGGTGGGACAAGTGCTCCCAGCTGCTGCTGGAGTGTTCAAGGGGCCCCTTCCCAAAAATGACATTTCAGGCACAAAGGGAACTTGTGAGCAAGATTGCTGGACCCACTTAATCTCCTCTGAGGAAGCTCGGTATACAGGAGCCTCGTGAAGGCAAAACTTGGTTCTGAGTTTCAAAAAGAAGAGGAGGTTGGGATGTTCAACTACAAAACTGAGGGCAATCCTGGGCCAGGAACTTTATAGGCTGTGAGAGGAAGGATGTGTAAGCACTTAGAAAAGAAAGGGGCAGCTTGGGCTCACCAAGATGAAGTGGTGTCAAGTCAATTAAAAAAAAAAAAAGTATTAAGAAATAGAAATGCTTGTGGAATAAAATTCAAAAAGTACATAAGGGTATAGAATGAAAAGTCTCCCACTCACTCCTGGCTCTCAGCCTTCCAATTCTCTTCCCCAAAGGCAACCCGTGTTACCATTTCTTGTGCATGTAGGTTATCATTATCTATCTTTTTTTGTTTTGTTTTAACTTTATTTTGTACATTTAATAATTGAAAATATAAACAATTAAAAACTAAAAAGTAAACACATGAATAAATATACACATTTCTCAATTAAATCTAATGGATACATATAACTTTTTTTTTGAATCAAACAATATATTACACAATATATTTGGTTCATAGTAACGCATTCATACAGTAAAAAATGCAAATGGTAGCCTATTTTATCTGCGAGTTTTTAATCTAACTTTCTCTTCCTCTAACCATGCATCTAGGTGATCTTTATTCAACCAGTCCCTGATTCGGTCTCCAGTCTTTCTCTCTGATCAGCATTTCCACAATGAATAACCTTGTGTATATGTCACTTCCTACATGTTTGATATATGTGATAGAGGTGTGTTTCTATAAAATAAATGCCCAGAGATGAGTGTGTATAATTTTGATAGATATTGCCAAATTCCATAGAAATTGTTCCAATTTTTGTCCCCATCTTGAATGAACAAGACAGTCTGGTTCTCTGTATTTTTGCTAACTGTGTTTTCAAACTTTCAGGTACTTCTGATAGAGGATGGATGCTGGATTAGAAGAAAACTGGGATCTTGTAGTTTTAACGCACATTTCTCTTATTAGATTTTTGACATTTATTATTTTCTAACTCTTAGGAGGATCAGAGACTGGGAGATGTGGAAAACCTGGGAAGTATGGGAATTCCACAGAGTTCTTGATAAAGTCTCTCAGGTACTTTTACGATCAAGTGATGGAGAAATATAGCTAGGCTCTTGAAATGGTTTTGTGGCTCAGTAGCTGGATGAATGGTCATTCATTCATTCAACAAACAATTATGGAGTGCCTACTATTTGCCAGGCACTCATTAAGGCACTTGGAATAATTCAATGAATAAAATAGACCATAAAAAAAAAAAAATCCCTTGTGGAGCTTAAGTTCTGCAGGATGAGGCAGACAATGAATGAAAATCAGAATAAATAAATAAATGATGTAGTATATTTGAAAGCCACACCCAAAGGGCATTGTTCAATGAATTCACATTGGTCTAGAAGAGGACAGTTTCCAGTGGATGCCGCAGGGGCTTGGGCTCTGTCATCGGCCCTGCACTGTTCACTCAAGATTTATTGAACATCTAGCTTTGTGTCAGGACTGCTTTAGGAGCTGGGAATACGGTGTGAACAAAACAGACAAAAATCCCTTGAAGCTTATTACAAATTAAATAAGAAAAGTATATTATTTTTAAAAAGGTGCTATAGAGAAAAATTAAGTGGGAAAGGATAATGAACGCCAGAGAGTGGAGTTGCAACCCAAATGGGGTGATCAGGGCTGGCCTCCCTGAGAAGGTGGCCTTTGAGCACAGATCTGGGGAGGTGAGGGAGGTAGCCAGGTTGGCAATTGCAGGAGTAACAAGACCATGTGGCTGGAGCAGAGAGAGTGGTGAAAGCAGAGAGGTAAATGGGGGCTGGATCACATAGGGGCTGGCTGACCCTTGTAAGGCTTTCAGCTTTTACTCTGAGTGAGGTGGGAGCCACTGGAGGGTACTGAGCAGAGGAGGGGCGTGACCTGACTTAGGTTTTAACAGGATGACTGGGGCTGCTGTGATGACTGGGGCTGCTGTGTTGAGAATAGACTGACAGGGGGGACAAGGCAGACCAGGGAACCAGTTATGAGGCTGTTGCAAAACTCCGGGTGGGAAATGATAGTGGCTTGAAGAAGATTGCAAGTGACAGAGGTGGTGAGAAACGGTTGCATTCTGGATCTGTTTTGAAGATAGGGCCAACAGAATTTGCTGACATAGTGTATATGGAGTGTGAGAGAAAAAGAGGAATTAAGTACAACTGCAAGGTTTTTGGCTTGAGCAACTGGAAGGATGGAATGGACGTGACCTGAGTTCCTGAGATGGTGTGGACAGTAGGTGGGACATGTTGAGAGTGGAGAGATCAGAAGTTCCATTTTGGACATAAGTTTGCGATGCCCATTAGGTAACCAGGTGGAGATGAGAGCATTCAATTGGACATATGAGTCTGGAGTTAGGGGAGAGTTCTAGGCTGGAGATTTAAATTTATCGATAGCATTTATTTATTTATTTATTTATTTTAATATTTTATTTATTTATTCATTTATCCCCCCCTTGCTGCTTGTGCTTGCTGGGTCAGCTAACCACGCCGTTGGGCGGGCTTGCCCTCACCAGGAGGCCCCGGGAACCGAACCCGGTTCCCTATAGATAGCATTTAAATGCATTTGAATTTGGATGAGAGCATCAAGAGTGTGAGTGGAGATAAGGAGAAGGGTCCAAGGACTAGCCATGGGACTTTCCAACAATAGGAGCTGAGGAGGTGAGAAGGAACCAGCAACTGGGAGGCTGAGAAGGCGTGGCCAGGGCGGTAGAAGGAAAAAAACCAGGAGAGTGTGATGACCTGAAAATCAAGTAAAGAAAAATGTTTTGATAAGGGGGTGACTGTGCCAGCTGAAGTCGAGAGGCCACGTGGGATGAACACTGAGGACTGACCATTGGCTCTGTACCCTGACAAGAGCACTTGGCAGGAGCGGTGGGGGTTGAGAGCCCCACCCACCACGGGCTAATGACTTTGATGAAGGCAGAGATAGTATGTGATCCCAGGGGAGGAAAAGTGAACCACCAGGAAGGGGATCAGGAGCCAGAAGGAGCTGCAGTGATGGATTTGGGACATAAAACGACATTCTCCAAGCCCTGCATTGAGGTCCCATATGCCAACTGCATAAGTGGAAGGAGCCAGGGGTACTTAGTAGAAAAGACTTGGAGCCTTGTTGACGACTCCTGGTGTGTCAGCAATGAGGTGTAGGAATCCAAAGAGTAAGGCAATTACAGGCTGGTTAGTGGAGTTGACTGACCTGCTGGGCTCAGCAGTAGCAGGGCTACAGTACAGGACTCGGGTTCAGCCAGGGGAGGGAAGGGTGGAGTCTGACCAGGGAGCTCCCAGGGCGGTGAGGAACTGAACAGGAGGCTTTATGAGAAATGGGTAAAGAACCTAGAATGTTGAGCGTGGAAAAGAATGGATTTGGGGATCAGCCATCAGACACAGGGCTATGCTAGGCAGAGAGGGCCAGGGTATATCATGGGTGGAAAACGGGTGGGATGAGGCTGAGTATGTGGACAAACTTGGTGCAGGACGTCCCCCTCCAAGTATGTGTGGAATCTCTGTGTGATTTGGGGAGCATTCCATTTCCGACCCAGATACGTCCCACACCTGATGAATGCCTGAAACTCTAGTCTTGGGCAAACAATGCCTCCTCTTAAGAACATATGAATGAAATGCCCAAGCTCATCATTGACCAGTGCAGAGGAGGTTTACAATGGTGGACCACAGGGCCTAGATGGGATGGTCACTGGCTTTGCAGATGGTGAGGGTGGCCCCTCATTTATACCTCTCCCACCTCCCAAATATCTGGTCTCCCCACTCCCAATATGTCCTACCCACTGTCCACACCATCTCAGGAACTCAGATCATGTCCATTCCATCCTTTCAGTTGCTCAGGCCAACTGGCTCCTGATTTCAGAGGCTTCCAGTCTGATGGCAGGGGTGGGGGGGCAGGGAGTTCTGGCTCTAGGGGCTGGAGGAGGGGGTGTGTCCATATGCCAGGGCAGGCAGAAACGAAAGGGTATAGGCTCCAAAGTATATTTCCTGGAAGCCTGTGTCAGCGCTGACCAATAGGATTATAACGTGAGCCATATAGGTATTTAGAAATTTTCTAGTAGCTGCTTTAAAAAGGTAAAGCAAACAGGTGAAATTAACTTGAAAAATGTTTTCTATGCTTATATGTATTTTAAGCTAGTGTATCCAAAATACTATCATTGCTGCATGTAATCAACATATGAAAAATTATTGAGATGAATTACCTTTTCATTCCCGCTAAGTTCAAAACCTGTTGTGCATTTTACACTTACAGCACATCTCAGTTTGGACCAGCCACGTTTCAAGGGCTCAACAGCCCCATGTGTGTTGGACCCCGAGGTCTGGGGTATGTGTGTCACTGCTCCCTCCTGTGCTGGAAGGAGCCAGGGCTGCCAGAGGGTGGGCAGGGAGGAGGCCCGAGCCCAAGGCAGGGGGCTCCCGGGGCCGTGCAGAGCACCTGCTGGGTGTGGTATGTGCGTGCCCCCATGGGTTTCTGTGTGGGAAGGTGGCACATACCTGTGTGTGCCTGCTGTTGTCCAGCTACAGTAAATATTAACGAGGCAGTGGGAGCCAGGCCCTCCAGGAGGCCTGCCCACCCCCCCGCCACCCCCAGTGGGGAGGAATGGAGATAATGCTGTGTACCTTAGATAGGGCTTTCAACGTGGCCTCTGACGCTGCCTGGGCCCGAGCTGCCAGGGAAACATGGGCACGACTTCTCTTCCCAGGAGCAGGATGCCTCTCCTGGCAGTTCTCAGAACCTGCAGATCTCAGAGCACCACTAGCCTCCAAATCTGCATTGGCCTCATTCCTCTTAGCTCTGCTCTTCACGGCCCACCCTCTTCACTTTAGGAACACTCACTTTTCTGCAAATCTGGCTCCTACTTACCAACAAACCCAGCTAAGTAGAATTCAAGGGCAAAGAAAACAGATTGAGTTCAGAAAACTTCTTCTTAAACAAAACCCCTAATAAGCACTTATTGAGCACTTGCTATATGCTGGGCTGTTACATAAACTGCCTCCTTCCTCTCAGCAAGCAGAGTGTTACCCCCACCCTAGGAGAGGGACCTGAAACACAAAGGGGTCAGCATCACAACCAGGATACAAACCCGGGCTTTTGGTTGGACTAGTTCTAGCTACCAGAAAGTTCTCTCTGGGGAGGGGAAAATAAGAAGACTTATTTATATTTGCACAGAGAAGCACCAGAAGGATGCATAAGAAGCTAATGTAAGTGATTGCATATGGCAGAGGGCAGGGGGAGGATGAAGAGGTACTGGGTGAGAATTCTCAAGGTATATTCTTTTATATTGTCTTGATATTAGAACCATTTAATTATCTAATTTTACAAAAAAGTGAGATGAAATATTTAATTCTTCAATCCTCCCCCTTCCCCTGGTTGATAAAGATATGAATTTCTCAGAATAGATGAACTTGAAGGCCAAACTGAAATTGATTTGATGTCCAGAATGTGTGTGAAGCATTATTTTCCATAAATTTAAATGAAAAAGAAAAATGAGTTCTTTCTGGTGATGGCTTGGTATTGGCCTCCTTTAAATTCTGTTTTTGGCCCTTAATCCCTATTCTAGAAAATTCTGGTTTCTTGAGGAAATAAACTCCTCCCATTCCTCAGAAAACCCCAAGTCTGAGAGTGGAAACACAACCCCTGCCCTCAGGGAGCTCCCAGTCTGAAGCCGGGAAACGCAGTCCTTTCCACAGTGTGTTTCTAAACCTACCTCCTCTGGTACCAGGTGAAAAAGATGGAGGGATTTCCTCTGTGCTCTGAAGTACCCACTTCTGCCCTGGGCCTGGCTCCCCTTCCCCTCCCAGGAAACCTCCTCTAGCTCCTCGCCTGCTCAGAATGTCAACACTTATTTCCTCTGAGTACTTGTCTCTGGTCGCCGGAAGCTGTCTGTGTGTCCCTCCTTGGCTCCAAGCTCTCCCAGGGCCAGGGAATGCACGTCCTGGGGCATGGGGAGTACCTCCTTGATGCCCGGCATCCCCTCCAGACACATGCTCTTATCTGCCACTTTAGACTGAGGCCTGGGCCCTGCCCTCAGGCACACTGAGGCCCGGGGTGGGGGCAGCCCTGCCCTTTGCCCAGGCAGTGCCCAGGCAGTGAGAGCCAAGTGGAGGGCTCAGGCTTCTCCCCACTCGGGGATGTTTCTGGGAGCCCGGTCTGGAGACAGGCAGAGGGATGAGGGAGGCATCTGCGTGTTCACAGAGTTCCAGAGGTCATGGACCTGGGAGCAGGGCGGGGCAGACCAGGGCACACACGGGCTGTATTTCCTTCTGAACTTGCTCATCTGAGCTGAGCTGGAGGGGGCCAGGGTGCCCCAGCACCCTTGAGGGGAGGCCAGGTTCTGAGGTGCCCCCTTCCAGGTAGGGCTATGCCACTCCCCACACTCTGGCTTACATCCCCTTTCCTTTCCCACTGGGAGAGGTATTCTAGGGGTCCCAGCCAGGCTTTGGAGACTGGAGCAGTGGATGGGGATGGTGTGATGAATTCTGGGTTGGGCGACTGGGGGTGGCAATGGAGGAAACCCCTTCTTGGATGCCTCCTTCTGAGATCCCCCTACCCTCTCTGCCATCCCAGCTCTATCCTTCACCTCCTCCCAACCTGGTTGTGAAGCCAAGAGGGAGGCCCCAGCGACCTGTAGCATCTGAGTGAGGTCATAGTGGAAAGAGCAGCCAGTACCCATTTCCTAGAGCACAGAAATGGAATCTGAGATTCCCAGCCCCTCAGAGCTGGGGAGGGAGGGATCTTCGGGGTCATCCGGTTCAATGCCCTCACTGGGTAAGTGGGGAAACTGAGGCCCATAGAGGCTCATCCAAGTCATACTTGAGAAGCCACAGAAGAGAAAGCCCAGTGGTTGACCCCTGGAAAGCAATTTGCTAGGGAAAAGCCAGGGGTGGGGTAGGTGAGGTGGAGGAGGAGAAAGATGTTCCACTGGGTGGAGGGAGGGGCAGGGGTATTTGCCCAGAGAAGCCAGCCTGCAGGAAAAGAAAACAAAGCCTTTGGGATTCTTAGAAGACAGGACCTCAGGTAACTTCAAGGATCAGCGGTCAGCCCCTCAGGAATGTCCACTCAGCAGCAGCACCTTTGGCTTCATATGCCTGCCCTCTAGTCTAGGGTGACTTGGTACAAATCACACACACACCCCACCAGGAGCTCAACCTCCCCATCTCTGAAAGGCAGTGGGCACCAGCCTACTCAGAGGACTCCCATCTCCATACTTCTACACCCACAGACAGAATATTTGGCATTTTTCTCTGTGCCTCAATTTCTCCATCTATAAAATGGCGATAAAAATACATACCTCCTAAGGTTTTTGTAAGGATCAAATGAGTTAATATATGTGAAACATTTAGTACAGTGCCTGGCACACAGAAAACTTTTAATGAATGTTATTTCTCACTATTGTTATTGATAATTAGGAGAACTGTTGATTGCTATGCAGTTGTCCATGACGTGTAGTGGGTTTCTTGTTTAATGAATGTGCTGGTTTAAGTCTTTTGTGGACTCCAGAAAGTCCTCTTCTTAAAATCAACCCATTCCTGTGTCTATATATGCAGTGTGAAAAGGGACCTTTTGATTAGACTGCTTTAGGGCCTTTGATTAGACTACTTCAGTGAGGCATGACCCAAGGTGGGTCTTGGCCCTTTTTGTTGGAGTCTAATATAAACAGACAAGTGAAAGCAGAAACATCCAGAGAAAAGAGAGCTTCCATTTTACCCTGCCATGTGAGAGAGTGTTCCAGATCTCCAGAAGCTACAGAAAGACAGAGAAACCCTGAGAGGTTGAGGGAGAGGACGGAGGCTGGAATCGGTGGAGCAGTGTGAAGCTGAAGAGGACAGAGGAGAGATGAGCCATATGCCTGATTGTCCACAGCTGAGCTCAGGGAGAAAGTGAGCCTGGAGGGGAAAGCACAGACTGTCCACAATTTTGCCTTGCCACGTGGCAGGAGTCCAGGATCTGTAAAGTAGTCAACCTTTGGTGAGTCAGTGTCTCTGATGATGCCTTGATTTGGACATTTTCACAGCCTTGGAACCATAGATTTTACCTTAATAAATTCCCATTATCACAGCCAACCCATTTCTGGTATTTTTGCATTGGCAGCCTTTAGCATACTAAATCAGACACTGGTACCAAGAGAGTCGGATGTTGCCATCAAAAATGTTGGAATGGTTTTACAAATGAGTAAGGGGAAGATTCTGGAGGAATTGTGAGATGCTGGATAGAAAAAGTCTAGATTGCTTTGAAGAGACAGTTGGTAGAAATATGGATGCTAAGGTACTTCCAAGAAGGCCTTAGAAGGAAATGGTGAATGTATTATTGGAAACTGGAGGAAAGGTGATCCTTGTTTTAAAGTTACAGTGAACTTGGCAAAATTGACCCCTATGTTACATGGAAGGCAGAGTTTGAAAGTGATGAGCTTGGATATTGAGCTGAGGAGATTTCCACACTAAATGTGAAAGATGCAGTTTGGCTTCCCCTTGCAACTTATAGCAAAATGTGAGAGGAAAGAGATAAGTTGAGAACTCCTGGGAACAAAAAAAACAAGAAATTGATGGTTGGGGAAATTCTGAGCATCCAGGAAACAAGTCCCCAGAGAACAGAGCACCATGTGAGGACTTCACTGAACTTGGAACCAGCCATCCATTTTCTTGCAAGTCAGGATTGGGAATGCAGTTATCTAGAAAGGGTCTATGGAAGTTCTTACTGTCTGATGGCTTGGACCCCTGTTTCTGCAAGCCTAATCAACAAGCTTTTTGCAAGATCTGTGTGAACCAAACCATAGCCAGTCTATACCAAAAGGAACAGAAAAGAGAGAGATTGAAGGAAAAACAACTTCAAGGACAAATCCATGGAGGCTGAGGTCTGGACTTAAGATATCTTTCTGGCCAAGAGAGAGACCCCACCCATGTGTGAGGAAAGGGTGAGTTTGCCCTGGCATTTGACGAGGGTGGGCCTTCCACCCAATGGTTTGGGGAGAGTTCTGCCACCCCAGGCTTTAGAGAGGATGGAGCACATTCCCCGGGCATTGGGGAGAGTTAGAATGCCATCCCACTGTTCTGAGGGGGTGGGGGCACATGCCCCAGAGATCTGGGAGATTGTGGCAGTGTGCTTGGAGGGTGAGGTCTAGAACTTGACCACCACCGAGATGGTGAGGGTGAAGCTGAGAAGATGGCAGCTGCATGAGCCCTTGAAAGGTGTGGAACTCCCACTCCAAGCCCAGAGGAGACTAAACCATCACTCTATAGACCATTCTCAGACTTTAAAATCTAATGGAGTATGCCTTGCAGGTTTTTGGAACTTTTTGGGCCCTGGGACTCATGTTTTCCTTCCAGTTTCTTCCTGTGGCAATGGAAGTATTTATCTTCCTTTGTATATTGGAAGCAGAAAACTTGTTTTCTAAATTTCACAGGTCTACAGTCAGAGGGGAATTTTGCGCCAAGATGCACTGCATGCTTATAACTGATTTTTATGATATTTTGTATTTAGCTACTGAAATGATTTAAGGCTTTTTGAAATATTGTGACATAATGAATATACTTTGCATATGGAAAGAACATGTCTTTTTGGGGCCCAGAGGGTAGAATGTACTGATTTGAGTCTTTTGTGGACCGCAGAAAATCCTGTTCTTACAGCAAACCTTCCTGTGTCTGTAAATGCAGTGTATATGGAGCCTTTTGATTGGATTCAGTTAAGGGACCTTTTGATTAAATCACTTCAGGGCTTTTGATTAGACTACTTCAGTAAGGCATGACCCAGGGTGGGTCTCAGTCTTCTTGCTGGAGTCTTATATAAACAGAGAACTGAAAGCAGAATTACACAGAGAAAGAGAGCTGCCATTTTACACTGTCATGTGAAAGAGGACTCCAGGATCGCCTGCAGCAGCAGAAAGAGAGAAACCCCAAGAGGCTGCGGGAGAGGCCGGAGGCTGGGACCAACTGAGCAGCCTGAAGCTAAAGAGATGACGTCCGGGGAGAGACAAGCCATGTGCTTGATCACCCACAGCAGAGCTTGGAGGGAAAGTGAGCCTGGAAGGGAAGGCACAGACTGGCTGCCCTTGTGCCTGGCCATGTGGCAGGAGTCCAGGATCAGCAGAGCAGCTGAACTTTGGTGAGACAGCGTCTCTGATGATGCCTGGATTTGGACATTTTCACAGCCTCAGAGCTGTAAGATTTTACCCTAACAAATTCCCATTACAAAAGCCAACCCCTTTTTCATATTTCACATTGGCAGCCTTTAGCAAACTAAAACAATGAATAAGCTGGAACAAGGACTTCCATGGGGCATTTTAAGGATTGCCTGACCCAGGGAGACCCACATCCTTCTCTAGGTGCTGTCCATATCTTGGCCAGAGAGCCCAAGCCAAAGCCAAGGAAGACAGAGAAACTCAGGCCTGGGAGCACCTGGAACCCCACGCCAGAAGCATCAAGAATGCCATGTGACCCCTGCTCAGGTGTATGGGCCTAGGCTTTGGCCTTGGGCCCTGGAGGGAGAGTTAGCATCCCACCCTCATCCCAGCCTCCCGGAGCTGGAGGAACCCTGACATGAGGGTGGCTGGAGATAGGGGAACAGCGAGAGGCATCCTGTGGAGGGCCTTCAAGAGGCTGCCCCATTCACGGTCAATATTTGCCCTGCTCTTGGGCTGGCGCAGTCCACCGCTGCCTCTGGCCCCTCACATTCCACCCACCGCACCCCTATCTCAGGAACGCAGTCCCATTGCCTGGGGGGCCACGCCCGGCAGTCTGGTTGGCCTCCCCTGCCCCACTCTCAGGCAAAAAATGGGAAGCCTGAGGAGGGAAGAGGGGTGCACCGGGGCAGGTGTCTGGGAGGGTGCAGGCCAGGCCTCCGCTCTGGACCCCACCCACATGCAACCCCCCACCCACATGAAACCCCTGCCTCCTCCTCACCAGCTACAGTCAACGGGGGATGGAGGGTGGCAGGACCTCACCAGCTTCCCTCCCAGATTCCTGCACGATTAGTTCAGCAAACATTTCCTAAATGCCTACTGTGTTCCTAAGAGGATGCAAAAAAAAAAAAAGAAAAGAAAAGAAAAGAAAAAGAAAAAAAGAAAAGATCCCTCTCAGGCCCTCAAGATGCTCATAATCAAATCCATTTTTCTCCACCACTAATAATGTTTGGGGCCTCATTTAAAAGGTAAAAAAATCCTCAGGGGACGCTAGAATTAATTTAAATTGGGTTTAGTTAAGTATATGCAAACACAAAGCTAGGTATAAAACACCTTTCACTTTTAGATTATACACAATGCAAACACCAAAATCAGTTTGCAGTTTAAATGCAAAGAAAACAACACAACCAATACATTTCAAATGGAGGACATATTCTTCAGTGCCGTGGCCCTTGCCAAAGCTGAATCACCACAGGCAGTGTGAACAGTGGACTGATCACCAGAATACAAGCTTTTTTTTTCCCTTTGAAGGGCAACCTGGGAGTCTTTTGCCCTTACCTGACCCAATGCCTCATTTACATATTAAGCTCCGCTTCTGCCCTTTCCTCATTGGCCCAGGACATTTGGTTCTAACGAGGCTGGCAACACAGGCAAGGGTTTGGAAATGGCGGGGCAGTATGTTTAAACTTGTTTCCTGAGGCTAGTTGTGAGGTGAGAAGGCCCCATGGGGTGGGGACCATGAGATAGAACTAATTCCAGTGAGGCTCTAGCCAGACCTTCCCCTTGTGGGTGACAGTGTCTAGAACTCTTGGCTTTCACCCATTACCTCATTTGTTCCTCATTCCAAGCCAGAGAAGTGGGCAGGGCAAGTTCCAGCCTCCTGAGTTCCAGGGCTCTTGGGTCTTTTACACTGCATGATTTTTAAAATTTCTGCTTTTATAAGGGAAAAAACCCAGATAGTCTTATTTCCCCGACTTCGCTCCACAAAAGATAGCATGCTTTACATACTGCTCTGCATCTTGCCTCTTCTGTTTATTCCATCTTGGAGAAGTTTTCATAATGGTCCAGAAAGAATGAACTGATCCTTTTGTATATATAGCTGCATAGTATTCCATTACCTGGCTGATCCAGCATTTATACAATCAGCCCTGTTAGGTCATTTCTCCATCTTTAGTTTTTAAAAACAATGCTGCAGTGAATAATCTCGTACATGCGTCATTTCGGCCTTTTCATACGTATTAGGTGTATCTGTAGCATTAATTCTGAGACCTGGGATTGTTGGCCAAAAGGTATATGCGTTTGTAATCTTGATACATATTGTCAAATTGTTCTCCACAGAGGTTACAACAATTAAACTTCCACCAGCAATGAACCATCGTAACTATTTCCCCACAGTCTTGCCAACTAAGTGTGCTACTAATTTTGTGTGTGTGTGTGGATGTTTGCCAATTTGATAGGTGAAAAGTTGCATCTTAGTATTGTTTCCATGTGGGTGTGCTTTTGTTTACAGGATGTCTGGCTGGGGTACGGGGTTGGGGAATTGGTGGAGGTGGTAGTTGGTGGTACAGCAGCCTGTCTGGTAGGAAAGGGCTTCCCAGGGCCCAGTCGTCGGGGCAGGGCCTGGGAGTCTGACCTCATTTACTTTCACCCACGGGCAACAGGCCCAGAGACTACCTGCAGCAGGAACCACCAACCAGCCCCAAATCCAGAGGCACGTGGAGAGGCCATACCGGCTTCCCCATGCCTGTGGCTGGGTGGGGTGGGCTCTCCCAGGACATCACCAAGTCCCTGGGATCTCACATCAGTGGGGGAGTTTTCCCCAAGGTCTAGCTTCCATCACCAAAGACAGGCCCAGTTCTTGCGGACTGGTCCTCTAGGAATAGGACAATCCCAAGACGGCAGGGCTCCACCAAATGAAAAGCGGCTTAAGCCTCCGTCAGCCTCGTTGGCATCATGGTATCCGGTCTCCCTCAGGACTGAGAAGAAATGTGTTCTGCGTGAACCTATTGTCACCCCCTAGAGATCACCTCTCTTTCCTGAGAGTCATTCCTCTAAGGAGGGGCCCTGCCCAGAGGCCGCCTGACCCTAAGCTTGTAGGTCCTGTATTGCTGAGGCCTGGGAGGCACAGAAAAGTCCCCAGAGAAGGCGCTTCTCCCTCTGAAACCCGCTGTGTGTCCCAGTGCTGCGTCTTCTTCCTTCTGCACCCCCACAGCCTTTGTAATTTGGACAACACATTGTCACGGGGATAGCAGCATCCGAGTGTGTGTGTGTGTGTGGTGAGGATTCTGACAGCAGGGGCAGGTTCTGGCCTAAAGCCACCAATACCCTGGGATCCCAGAGCAGCTAAGTTTGAGACTTGGGAGGCGAACTCCAGAATCTCTGCACTGAAGACACAGGCCAGAAAGCAGATTCTCAGGCATAGAACATAAAACACCAGGGCTGAAAGGACGTTAGACAGTATTCAGTAGCTGGGAAGGGTTTGGGGACTCGCTTAAGGTCACCCGGCTAGACGGTGGCAGAGCCAGGCTTGGAATGGGGTGTTCGGACTCCGAGGCGGGACCTCTGCGCCCTCTGCCCACACGCCTCTTCCAGCACTGAGTGAGGGTCACTGTGCAGCATGGAGGACACTGCTGCAGCTGCTGCCACCGCCTGCATGGCTGCCAGCTCTGGCAGAACCCCAGCAGCCAGCGTGGGCCAGGGGGTGCCACGGGGCCCACTCTCTTTGTGCTCAGATTTGTCTCCTGCCTGCTTTTATTATTATTATTATTTTTAGATTTATTTATTTATTTATCGCCTGCCCCTATTGTTTTGCACTTGCTGTCTGCTCTCTGTGTGTTCTTCTGTGTCTGCTTGTCTTCTCTTACGCAGCACCGGGAACCACTCCTGGAACCTTCTGGAGTGGGAGAGAGGCACTCAATCTCTTGCGCCACCTCAGCTCCCTGGTCTGCTGCGTCTCTTATTGTCTCTCTTCTGTGTCTCTTTTTGTTGCATCATCTTGCTGTGCCAGCTCTCCGTGAGGGCCAGCACTCTGTGTGGGCCAGCTTGCCGCGCGGGCCAGCTTACCTTTCACAAGGAGGCCCCGGAAATCGAACCCTGGACCTCCTACATGGTAGATGGGAGCCCAGTTGCTTGAGCCACATCCATTTCCCATCCTGCCTGCTTTTAATTTCTATTAATGACCAGCCAAGGAACCGAGAAAATCCCTGGCCCCATCCCTTCTCCAGACATGGGGAGAGGGGGCAGGTGCAGGCATCAGCCTTACCGGAAGTCAACCTAATCTACTTGCCTGTCTTGGGATTGCTCCTAAGGGGGGTGGGGGAGAGGATGGCAGGAAGGGTCTTGCTCATCGGCCAGTGCATGGAATCTGTGAGGAGCCCCCCCGCCCCAAGATCCCAAGCCCCAAGTCTAGCTGCCAGAGCTCAGGACTCTGAGATAAAGGAAACCTGAGGAAGTACATGGAAAGGGAAAACTCCTGGGGGCAGGGATAAGATGTGTCACTCAGGCCTTCCTCCTTGCCCCTCTGGACAGGCCTCCTAGATTCCAGCCTCCTCACCTTTGCCCATGCCCATCCTTCCACTGGGAATTCCATCTTCCTTCCTGGCTGCCTGTTCCAACTCTGCTCACCTCTAATGGCCTGGCTTGGTCCACCTCCTCAGGAACCTTCTGCTACTGCTCCAGCCCAGTGGCTAGAACATAAAAGTTGCTCAATAAATCCTCATTAATTAGAACTTGTCGAGTATCTAATATATGTCAATGTTTTAGGCTGGCTCCCCCTGAGATGCAGATTTGATTGCTAGTAGTTTATTTGGGAGGTGATCCCATGAAACACTGGCATGAGGTGGGGAAGAGGGGCAGGGCAGGGGAGGAAGCCAGTAAAATGTGTATTATTGAGCAGGAGCCTAGTGGAGTTCATTCATGCTGGGGACCTCTGGGAGACTATGTAGGACCCTGGCCTCAGAGATACCCATCCATGGGGCAAGGATCTAGGGTGTTTATTTACCTATTCCTTTTTTTTTTTTTTTTTTTTTTTTTTTAAGATTTTTATTTATTTATTCCTTCATCCCCCCCCCTGCTGCTTGTGCTCGCCGGGCCAGCCAACCACGCCATGCGGGCGGGCCTGCCCCCACCAGGAGGCCCCGGGAACCGAACCCGGGGTCCCCCATATGGCAAACGGGAGCCCCACTGATTGAGCCACAGCCGCTTCCCTTACTTATTCCTATAGTTATTGGTTGAGGGCTCCTGGGAAAGGGGACAGATGGCACCAAACCTCTGGCAGTTCTGGCCTGCTGGCACAAGAACACAAGCAGCCTCGAAATTGGAAGTGTCAGAATGGGTAGGTATGACCATGTCTACACTGATAGCTGGGGATACAAGTATGAATAAAGCAATCCCCTGCCCTCCTGGATTTCACTGTCTAGTGAGGGAGGCAGAGGGTTAAATACATCATTTCAGGGCAGGGCAGTGAATGCCAGGATGGAGGTATCCCTGTTGGGCTGTGGGAGCTTAGAGGTGGGGCACTTAACCTGAGATTCAGGGAAGAAATTCTGGAGAATGGAGTTTTGGGGTTTTAAAGGATGAGAAGAAGTTTTCAGGGTCAAGAAAGGTGTTGGGACATTCCATGTAGAAGGAACAGCATGGCAACATCTATAGCGCGTGGGGATGCTCTGAGCCGTGTCAGCTGACATCGCCAGCTCCACCACCTACTCTACCCTAGCGAAGGGTCAGGTCAAGTTCAAACTAATTTCAAGTAGCAACTAATCTTAACATTAGCCAGGGAGGCCTGGCTGATGTTGAATCTTGCAAAGGCAGGAAAGAAATATGTCACCCAGACTCTTTAAGAAAATCAGTGGTCTCCAAAACAGGGTGGGCAAGACTGGTCCATCAATATGTGGGAAGGCATTAGAATCTTATTCTGTTTATTTTTTCTTTTATCTTTTTTTTTTTTTAATTTTTATTTATTTTTATTTTTTTAACATTTTTAAACTTTATTTTGTACATTTAATAATTGAAAATATAAACAATTAAAAACTAAAAAGTAAACACAGATGAATAAATGTATACATTTTTCAATTAAATGTAATGGATACATATAATTTTTTTTTAATCAAACAATGTATTACACACTATATTTGGTTCATAGTAACACATTCATACAGTATTTGTCCTTTTGTGTCTGGCTTGCTTCACTCAACATAATGTCCTCCAGGTTCATCCATGTTGCCATATGCTTTATGACTTCATTTCTTCTTACAGCTGCATAATATTCCATTGTGTGAATAGACCACAGTTTGTTTATCCATTCATCTGTTGATGGACACCTGGGTTGTTTCCAACTTTTGGCAATGGTGAATAATATGGCTATGAACATCGGTGTGCAGATGTCTGTTTGTGTCACTGCTCTCAGTTCTTCTGGGTATATTCCCAGTAGTGGTATTTCAGGGTCACGTGGCAAGTCTATATTCAACTTCTTTAGGAACTGCCAAACAGTCCTCCATAGTGGTTGTACCATCCTGCATTCCCACCAACAGTGAAGAAGTGTTCCTATCTCTCCACATCCTCTCCAACACTTGTAGTTCTCTGTCTTTTTAATAGTGGCCATTTTGATAGGTGTGAAATGATATCTCATTGTAGTTTTGATTTGCATTTCCCTTATCATGAGTGATGTTGAGCATTTCTTCATGTGTTTTTTTGCCATTTGTATTTCTTCTTTGGAGAAATGTCTATTCAAGTCTTTCACCCATTTTTTAATTGGGTCATTTGTCTTTTTATTGTTGAGTTATAACATCTCTTTATATATCCTGGATATTAAACCCTTATGAGATATGTGATTTCCAAATATTTTTTCCCATTGAGTCGGCTGCCTTTTCACCCTTCTGACAAAGTCCTGTGAGGTGCAAAAGTGTTTAATTTTGAGGAGGTTCCATTTATCTACTTTTTCTTTTGTTGCACGTGCTTTGGGTGTAAGGTCCAAGAAACCACCACTTGCTACAAGGTCTTGAAGATGTTTCCCTACATTTTCTTCTAGTAGTTTTATGGTCCTGGCTTTTATATTTAGATCTTTGATCCATTTTGAGTTGATTCTTGAAACTTTTATCTTTTTAAACTTCTATTGTGTGTATTTTAAAATATAATATAATTTATTAGTATGGCAGTACATGTAAATTATTTATAAAATATATTAGGGTGTATGTCAAAGACTTTTTTGGGGGGGCTGGTACTGGGGATTGAACCCAGGACCTTGCTCCTGTGAAGCACATGCTCAGCCACTGAGCTACACCCACTCCACAACCACAGACTTTTTAATAGGGGCATGTGTGCTGACATAGGAGAGCTCCAGGGACTCAGGGAGCCCCAGCCTGAGGGGAGACACAGCCCTGCCCTCAGGGAGCTATTAGACCAAAGAGGGTTAATTAATTCCTTGGCCAGACCTTGTTTTTCTGAGTAGGTGAGGGGGAAAGGGAAAGGCTGGGGGCCTGTTTGGGATGCTCCACAGGAAGAAGGTTCTAGGACACCCTCCCCCAAACCCATCAGCAAGAGGTTCAGGTTGGGCTCTTTCTCCAGGGAAAGGGCTGGGCTTGCAGTGGTCCCCCCACTCCCTTGTCAATACCCCTCTGAACGTGAGCACTTTGAGGGTCAGGCTCGGGCTGCGGAGGGGCCCCCATCTGTGGTCGCAGGATAGGATCGCCCTTCTCAGGCCCACTGACCCATCCAGGGCTCACGCCCTTTTTGGAGGAGGCAGCCTTGGTTTGGAGCCGTTTCCACAGTAACGAGGCTGAAGATGTCACTTGATCCCTCGGCCCTAGGCTCTGGTGGGTCTGCTCTGGGCCCCCTCCCCTGAGGCTCCTGGGCCTGCTGCAGTCACAGCGCTCCCACTTTCTGGCTGACTCACAGCCTGCTCAGTCGCACTCCAGCCCTTGCCACCCCCGCCTGGCCTGGCCCCTCTGTCCTGGTCACGGTCAGTCATTAATTACCTTAGTCATCTTTCCATCCGTGCTATTGAGCTAATGGGGAAGACAAACAGAAATCTCAGCAAATGTGGAAAATTCCTGCTGATGAGGTGAGGTGAGAGGCTGTGGCCCAGGTTTGGGGGTATCAGACCTTCCCCAATGAGGCTACAGGGATGGCTCCCCAATGCTGAACAGTTTCCATTCTCTAGTTAGGTGGGCAGCTTCTGGGGCGGCTCTTGGACCACAGTGGGAGGAGGTTCATGTTACCAAACACGGAGCAGGACTTGGTTGAGGGAAGGGGCCTGTGAGGGGCAGCATGGCCAGGCCCGGTGGTATCATGACTCAGGCCTGGGACTCTCTTCTGGGGTGGGGGAGTCTCAGCTCTGGTTCCCCCCAGTATGCCCAGCTGGCCCAGTTGGGAAGATGGGAGGGTGGGGCCTGGGCTGCACACTCCTCACACCTGAGGCCTGTTAATAATTATCCTTGGGGAAGGCAAGGCCCCAGCAGACATCACTAATGAGCCTGCTAAGTGACAGCTGGACCCTTTCCCCCTCACCTGCTCAGGAAAACAAGGTCTGACCAAGGAATTATTTAACCCTTTTTGGTCTGGGAGCTCCCTGAGGGCAGGGGTTGTCTCCTCTCAGACTGGGGCTCCTGGGGCAGGGCTGTGTCTCCCCTCAGCCTGGGGCTCCCTGAGGACAGGGCTGTGTCTCCCCTCAGACTGGGGCTCCCTGAGGGCAAGACTG